>CM065815.1:129514500-130139500 GCA_033398695.1 Orobanche coerulescens | reverse complement strand
GTCCATTAGCCAAACCAATGGCCATGATTGCAGCAATTTCCATAACCCATGACAGAGGGTTCCACATGAAACCCAAGAATTTCAGAAACTTGCTTTCCTGCAGTTTATTACAATGGGCAAAAATTAGAAATAGTCAAAAATTAAAGGATGAATATTTAATATGAGTAAATTAAATGTTATATATTTATTATATATACAATATATATATATATATATATATATTCTTTTCTTTTCTTTTGTTTTTTTGCCTTTTTCTCTTCTAGCTTGTTTTGGCCAAATTCTTTGAGCCTTATTTCAGCTTCAGCTGTTGTTAATCCATCCTTGGAACATTGTAGTTGTGTGAATACTTCCTCTAGTGGTATGTGCTCCTGTATTTTTCAAACAAATTGATTCACATAAGCTCAAACTGTAAAAATAAAATAAATAAAAAATAAACAGATAAACAATTGGGATATTTAGAAATACTATTCCTCATAGCGAAAATGTTCCAAACTCTATTTCATCTAATACATAGTCGCCACGTCTGCATGTGTATCTTTAAGTTTTAAAATTTTCATCGCTAATTTATGATCACCTGAACATGTTACGGTGGGGGAGGTACCGGGAGTAATTAGCCATTCGACTAATATATAAATTAATTTGATCATAAAATTAAGTTTTATTTGTAAAAAATTAATTTAAAGCATTAAAATTGAGTTTCAAGCAGTAAAATTCAAAATCTACTCAGTAAATTACATTGTGAATCAGTGAGTTAGTTTTAACTAGTAAAATAAAATACAATAAAAATCGTTTTTTTCATAAGTAAAATTCAGTTTAACAAAGTAAAAAGAGCAGTTTTATTAAGTTAAATTAGTTTTATTTCATAGAAATAATTTTATTAGTTAAGTAAAAATCAGGTAAAGAGACATGAGCCTATAATTATTAACTACTTAATAATTGCACCAAGCTCATGATCACTAATGGCGGATTTAGTACACAGAGACTGCATATCAAGATCCTAGATCACGCCAATAATCATAAATTACTATGTAATAATAATATAAAATAAATTAAAAAAATAATAATAATCATTCGTTTTTAACTAGAGACATAATCATGTTCATGCATAAAACCATTTATTACAAATTTCAATAAAATATTTTACTGATGTTGATTCGATAAAAAAAATATAAACATTATAAACTGCAATATTCAAGCAAACATGCAAATATAATATTTATGCATGAAATACGCAAACACACACACACACACACTGAATCTCAATAAAATCAGCAAAACAGAAATTGAAAGTAAGAACAAATTTCAGATCGGCGATGGAAAATAAATAAATTAAAAGAAATTAAGAATTAAAATCCATACTAGATCGACGTTTTCCTTTTTGATCTCCTCCAAGCTGATGCTCCTGTTCTCCGCCATCTCCGTCTTCCGCTCTCTAACTTGGCTCCCGTTTCCCTCTCTCTCTCTCTCTCTCTCTCTCTCTCTCTCTGGATCCGCCAATACGGGAACGGCTTTTGTATATTTATACACAATACTCTCTCTTTCTCTTTCTCTCTCTAAAAAGGTTCGTAGACAAAAAACAACTCCAACCTGCGCAAGGAGAGTACCGAATTTGCCTCTAGAATGACTCTTCTGCACATTATCGAATAAAACAATCAACTAATTCATCCAAGTAAGAGACTATATATATATATATATATATATATATATATATATATATTATTTTGTTATGGACAAATATTTTATAGATTGATATATAATTATTGGGAAAATTCTATAAAAACCACTATATTTTGCAATTTTTTCGGATTAACTATTGAAAAAATATTTTTCTGTATTAACCACTGAAAGTTTGTTTTTATTTTTAAAAAAACCACTCTCACCGAGTATCACAGATTTTTCAGCTTAAAAAAACTTGATATGACTTTTCTGATATAAATAATAATAACATGGTATTTTTAATTGAAGAAATTGTTAATTAAGTGGCTCTTAGTCCAACAATAATAATTAAGTGGATTTACCTTAGAAAATACCTCACATAATACCTTCGTCGTTCTTCTAAACCTCTCAAAACCCAAAATCGCTCAGAACCATTTCAAATTTTTTAGAGTCCCCATTGGTTACGATATTCTTCTTTTTATCGCACTTTTATACCATTTCAAATCCTAATGTGTTTCGACACATATTTGCTCGTGTGATAACTACTTAGGTGGATAGGAATGTCAAATAGAAAAAAAATCTAAATTTGATTTTGCTTTAAATAAATGTTATTATATTTTTTTACTAGCCTTTTAGTATTATTAATAACCATTTTGTATTTATATTTACAGAGTTCCCTAGATCATATATATATATATATATATATATATATAAATAAAGTGAGAATAACTCTTTCAGTAAGAGAATGACTCTACTCTTTTAAGATGAATTTTGTTGGACTGAACTCAAACTTAACTTTACTGAATTGAATTGAACTGAATTGTGCAGAACTGAACTGAAGTTACTGAATAATAATAATAATAATTAAAAATATAGATAATATATAACATCTACGATAATAATACATATTACAGTAATAAATTATATATAATATTTAATATAAAAAATAATACTAGCATCACATAAAAATATATACAACAATAATAAAATTAGTTATATCACAACAACAAAAACTATAATACTATTTATAACATTAATAATACAAAAATTGTATACAACAATATTGATATCAATAATAATAATTCTAATAAATTATTAACAACACTACAAATAATATATAATACTATTGATAAATATTGATATTATTAATAATAATCAGAGTAAAATTAGGTAACAATATATACAATACTTATTTATATTACAACAACAAAGTTATAATAATAAGATTATTAATAATAAGAACCTTATGTTACTGATAATATTAATTAATTTCAATAATGATACTCCTAGTAATTAATATTATTAGAGAGTAAGAAATACAACGATAATAATTATTATTTAAATTACAAGAATAAAATAATTAGTAATAATAATTAGATAAAAAATTGTAATAATAACTATTATATATATATATAATATTATTGATAATATAAATAATAATAAACTAAAACATTAATAATAATAATAATTATTATATATAGTACTATTTATAATATAAATAATAATAATTAATAATATTGATTTTATAGCTGAACAGAAATGAATCAAGCAGATTTAATCAGGCCCGAATCAGTCTTTGAATCGAACAACCGATTTTCTTTGAACTGAAATGTGTTGAATTAAGCCCAAAAGAATAGAGTCTAAACTTGAATTATTGATATTTGTGTGATTTACAGCTCAGATAAGCGTATGCATGAAATATATGCATTTCATGCATCAAGATGCTAGGAGGAGAGGAATGTGGGGGTGGTGTGGCTATTAAAATTATGTATTATATGCATAAAAATATTGATATATTAAAACAATGCATTCCATGCATACTTTCCGTGAGAATAAATTTTTGTTAGCCACTTAATCAAGACCTATGGACCAAATTCACTCTGATTTCAACTTAAATCTCATTCTCAAAAGAATCATCTCATATATATATATATATATATATATAAGGGACAACAATATTTTTCGGTCGTTGTATTGTGCACCTGAGAAGACCAATTTACCCTTTCCATCCCTTCAAGGTTAAATTTAATAATAATAATATCAAAGATTCAACAATAATAAACTTTGAAAAGTGCTCTTGGAATATAAGATAAAGGGACAACTAATCTTAAAAAAAACTATTTCCTAACATGGTTCTCCGACGGATCTCCGACTGGTCGCCAGTCGACCAATCTTTCCGACAAGACCGCCCTCGGCAGACCTCCATGACCGGCCAGTTATTCCTTTTTTTTCTTTTACCAGATTCACCGGTTGCATTCCGGCGGGGCGCTGCCGGTCGTCGGTAGACCTCCAGTGGCCGACCAACTCTTTCTTTTTTTGGCCCACGGGCATTCTTTCCTACTAGCCGTCGTCGACCGTCGACAAACCTCCATCGACCAGCATGACGGCATGCTTTTCGACGGGACCGCCAATGGTGGGCCATTTAATTTCTTCTTTATTTTCTTTTTTTGTAACAGTAGACCCGCCGACTTGCTCTCCGGTGGCCTCTGGCGGCAGCCGGTAGATTTTCGAGAACCAACATACTTTTTTCCTAACAAGATAATCTAGTAATTTAATTATTTTAATCCAATTATGACATCTCCCCAGTGCCATTATGGTACGAATTATCTCTAATATATAGTATAAAGATCAATAATTTTTTTTGTTAGTGTGTACGTGAAATGACCATTGTACTCCTCTCCTCACGTGTGTTAAATTTAATGAAAAAACCAAAATTACAACCATAAAGTGTCTTTGTCCCAAAACACATCCTCATATATATGTGAATTTTATAACCAATTCGCTAAATGTCAAAAAACTAGAGCAACAAAGCCATGTATAAATTTATTATCCAATTATATATATTTATTTTGCGATGCCAATTAAAAAAAGTAAGCTTTAATAAATAACTAATCAACAAAGTACATTTGTTATAGTTACCATGTTAAAAAATATTAATTAATATTTATGAGATACAAAATTCATACTCGTGTTTTCTTTTGTACCATAAAGCACACATTTTTCTTTTGATAAGATTGATTTTCAGTTTTTAATTTAACTCTACTTAATTAACATAATATTAAATACAAAATATATTTAATAAAAATTGACTTTGTAGTATTTTGATATTAAAAATTATAATTAATAATTAATCTTATACATTCATAATTTCTCCTACATACTAGTTGTGGAACCAAATTGCCAAATGTCAAACAATTAGAATTCGTTTATTATATTAACTAATAATATTTAAGTATTATGATATATCATTATTTTACTTTTTACCTAATATTAAATGAAAAATATTATTATGACAAGTCAATTCTATTAGTATAAACCTACATTCATGCCAGTTTTCAATATTGAACTATATATACAATTTTCTATAACATAATAGAATAAATATTTTTTAAACACTACACATCTCATAAATATTTTTTCGATAACATTAGTATTTAATAAATTCTTATTACATGGTTTGTAAATGTCATTAATGTTGGAATATTTTGTTCCATACATGCATTAATAAAGTGTTGATGATTAAAGTTGATAAACAAAGCAAAACAACAAAAAGACGAAGCAAAGCATCGAAGGAAACCAAGGGCAAAAAGCTGGATTTATGCAAGCTTAACGTACGTAAAATGTGCTATATAGCGTACGTAATGCATGGAGATTAACGTACGTAAGCAAGGATGGCTAACGCACGTAATGGAGTGTTCAGAGTTCAAACCAGAAGAACGTTGGACGAGTCAAAGTCAAAAAGGCGGCAACGGATATATGACGTCAGCAATGACCTATCCTTAACGTACGTAATGGGTGATTGATTAACGTACGTAATGATCGAATCAGATGCTACTGGACTGAAACTGAGTGATGTTAACGTACGTAACATTTATATGTTAACGTACGTAAAAGATCTTACGTACGTAACAGGAGTTATATAGCTTACGTAATGCAGTCTGAAGAGGCAACGACTAGTAAGGCTCCAATGCCTATAAATATCATTCCTATGATATTGTTGTAATACCCGTAATTTTGATTCCTGGTAATTTTCTATTTTTGGCGGAAGTCCGTTTTGACAACTCGCTCATGACCGTTTCGTCATTCTGAGAATGATTAATTCTACACTTTTTGTCATCCGAGTTCGTTTCGGTGTGGTTTTGTTGAGTTCGGTGCTTTTAGCGACTTTTCCGCACTTGAGTTTGATTCTTGCGAATCTCGTCCGAAACTGCTGTTTCGAGTTTCTCGCAAGTCCGTTTAACTTTGTTAGACGTGTTGTGAACTTCGGTTTGGTTATTCGATCACGTATCGTGATTTCCGGGCGTTTTGGGCCATTTTGTAATTTCTTGAAAGTTACGGGTATCTATATCTGTATTTGTCGTCTTGACCCTTTTCTTGGTCGCGTATGATTAATTATTGCATTACGTTTTCATCTCGAGTCGTTGATGTCGTCCGCGAACTTTTCGTCGTGTCCGTTCCGTGCGTTTTTGGAAATCGAGGCGTCGGGTCGTGGCGGCCGAAAGTACCGCCGGACGGTTGCAGGATCGCCGGACGAGTCTTGACATCGCCGAGCAGCACGGCAGAACCGGCGTAGCGCACGCTTCGGCCGGAGGCCGCGCGCTAGCTTCAGCAGATGTAGCGCACGCTGCCGAGTCGGCCAGACGCTATCGGACACAGGCGAGGCACTCGAGGTTCGGACTCGGTAAGGGTCGGCGGTAGCGCACGCCATCTGTCGGTCGAGCGCGCTAACCGGGCAGGGTAGCGCACGCCGCCGCCGACTAGCGACGCCACGGGATGAGTTGTTAGTCCAGTGGCTCTTGGATGTGCCGGCTAGCGCGCAGCTTCCGGCCGTAGCGCACGCTAGCGAAGTCGGCGGTCGAGTCACGGTCGGCAGATTTGGTCGGTGGTGCCGGGTCATGCGGGCCATGGCCGAGAGTGCTCGGCCGTCTTGGCCGATAGCGCACGCTAGTCGGGATGGCTAGCGACGCTAGTTCCGGCCCGATATAAAAATGACAAATGACTTTCTCCGTCATTTTTCATTTCATTTCCCTTCTATTCGGTGGGTTTCGGAGGAGACGAAACCATGTTGTTGAACAACAAATCCATGAAGTTCTTGAGGTTATATCGGTGATCAATCATCCTATAACATCTTTCGATCCAAATAATCAAGGTTAGATCTTTAGAACCCTACTTTTGGGGAGATTTGGGGATTTTCGTGGTTTTGCCCGATTCATTCGATTTTGATGAGTAATTCATGATGAATATGATTAATCTTGTTGGTACTCTTAGTTTCCCTACGGATTCATGGTATATTTCGTGATTTTTACGAAATCGAGAGGGTTTGGTTGTGGTCCGCCCGTTGTCGCTTTTATACGAATATACATGAATCGTAGGCGGGTTTTCGCGTATTCCAATTCCGTATTCGTTTAGAATCTGTTGTGATTGTATTCTTCGAATCGTTAGGTTCGGTTTCGATGGTTCCTAGCATTCGTGGGTGACTTTCCATTCCGTTCGTTGCGTCCGATTATTCAAGGCAAGTATACATTTATGATTGTGCGTTCGACTTTGAAAGTAAGAGGAATTGATGGTATGATATGAACGAACCGTTTTACGGCATTCATAGATATATTGATGGCATATTATGAGCGAACCGTTTTACGGCATTCATATATGTATTATTGGCATGTAACGAACGAACCGCTTTGACGGCATTCCTACATGTAACGGCGTATGATCCGAGCGAACCGTTTCTACGGCATTCACATACGTCATGAGATTTTAGTCATTAGGAATAACTAGTCTTGAATTGATGAATTGACGGATTACATTTACTTTATTGTCGAGGAGTATTATGTTTCATCTTGTTATACTTGCACTAGCTATTCGACGCTAACCCCTTTATGGGGAAATACCTTTATGTATTTCAGTTCCAGGAGAGAGGACAAAGTGTATCGGGTCGGCATGAAGATGATGGGCAAGTGTGATACCATGTCTTGTCTCCGGTTATCTTTTGGATTCCTCCATTCGGTGTTGTTGTCTTGGAATGGATTTTAAATACTCGAGTATTGTATTTCGTTTCCTTGATGTTCCGGCTGTCGCCGAGGTATTGATTTGTGCAGTGATGTATATGGTTTCATTGGTTATGGTTTTGAATACCATTTGTATCGTCTTTCTTTCCATTGTATGTAGACCTTCTCGGTCAAGTTTTATAGTTCCGCGTATGTTTAGCCTTGTGTGTCCCACGGCGGGGCTCACGTATGTAATATACTGAATAACTTGGGGGTGTTACGAATATGGTATCGAGCTTAGGTTTATGGATACCTAGGTCACGGTCTTTTAGGTCGATTGAGTCGGCATTTGCCCACAGTATCACTACTCTGCCATCATCACAGTGCGACCGGTACTTGTAAGTCCTCTCACTCTTCTTGTATTTTCTTGACCGTTTCGTTTTTAGCTGGGTATTCTTTGGAATTGGTCACTTTGAGAAGGTGTGATTTGGATTATACTTCCGCACGTGTGTGCCCTTTTGAATGTGGGATGTAAGGAGAAGAAGTCGTGACTGTGGTTACGGACTTGAATCCCTCCTTGAGATCTTGTCAAATTGCTAATTTCGATATTAGCGTGTATCGGTATTGTGTTGAGACTTTGTTGGAAGTCGCATGTTAGTACCACGGGAGATCTTCGACTTCACATACTTGTAAGTATGTTGTTTGGATTATCCGATAATTCTTGGTTATCTTGGTGATTTAGATTTATATGTTGGGTATCGTTGATGGATATTTGTGCTTGAGAACGTTGTGAACGTTTGATAATGTTGCTGAATGCGTATATGTATTCATTGTGCCGTATGATCGTTTGGTATGTCGATATATCGGTAGAGAATAGCGGAAATGGCTAAATACAGCTACGTTAGCGCACGCTACAAGGTATGTCTAGCGCGCGCTAAGATATATACTTAGCGTACGCTACGGTGCATACTTAGCGCACGCTAAGAGATTGATTACGTACGCTAAGGAGGACCCCTAACGCACGTAACGCATGGCCGGGTTAGTTTCGGTCGGTGGCCAGTGTAGGCCCAGTTGATTTTTATATTCGATTAGCGCACGCTAACGCATGTTGGTTAGCGCACGCTAACACCGAATCACCAATAATGGAATCTTAGCTTTCAATGGGTGGACCCGCCATGTTCGACGCGTGTTCGATAAGGTCAACGAGTGCTTGTCGTGTAGAGCTAGCGTACGCTAAAACCGTATGATTAGCGCACGCTAATTCCATATCGGTCAAAGGAATCCCGATAATCGCGGATGTTTTCGGCATATGGGGGCACGATACTGTAGCAAGTCAACGACGATTAGCGCGCGTTAAGGTCGAAGAATAGCGCACGCTACTGAGCATTTCACCGTATCTAGTCAACGCTGTTAGCGTACGCTAATGTATGGGCATTACGTACGTTAGATGAGTTTCGAAGCAGTGTAGTAGCTTCTGGACTGCCCGATAACGCACGCTGTCAAGGAAGGATAGCGCACGCTAGTCATGTAGCGCATGCTAAATATAAGGTCTAGCGCGCGCTAGCGATGTGTTTTATAGAGAGGGTTGACGAGTGTTGTGAGGCATTTTGTCCATTCTCTTTCCTTCAGTCAATAGGGAGAACCTTGGGAAGTACTTGAAGTTCCTAAACATTGAGAGATTATTCTCTCAAACCAGATTAAGATGGAGAGCTCGGATTTAAGTTTTGTTCTTGATGTTTTTGATGATTCTTGGAATGGAGATCATTATTCTTCCTCGTGGTTCGTCCATACATGGTAGTCCTCGTATCCATTTGATAGTGGTTCATTTCTTTAAGGATTACTACTTGGGAGGGAGTGTGTTGGGAATCGTGTATTTTGATGTTCGTTTTATTTCGATGAAAATGCATAAATTGGACTATACGTTTATCCGTTGCGTGAATATTTTGAAATAGCTTTTGGTATATTGCCAACTGAATTTTTATTTCGTAAAACCGATTCCCTAAACTGAGTTTTTTGGCATTTTGACCTTGATCGTTTTGACGGTATTTGGAAAATGATTTTTTTTAGTATTTGAAAAATATTACCGTCATCGGTCTTTTTAACATTTTTGAAATGATGTGGAGAAATTGTGCTTAGCCTGGTAAATCCTTGTGAGAAGGGTTTACGGCGTGTAATATTCCCAGGAGGATCTGGGGTGTTACAATCTTGGTATCATGTGATAATGCTGTACGAGATTTATTGGAATCGTAATAAGAGATTCGGATGTTGATATGATTATTGAGATCTTCTTCATATGACGATAAGGGTTTTGTTCTGATTCTTGAGGGTGTATGAATGACATGATGAAGGAAATGATAACGTGGAGATATATATACCTCGGATATGTTGTTCTGAACGTGATTTCGGATATTTCATGCTCTTTCAGAACTCTTGAATTATCCGAGGTGATGAATTTTTTTTTTTTAAGAAGGTTGATGTTTTGAATAGGAATATGGAATATTCATATCTAGAGCTAAACTATGTGTTGGAAATAATATTCGTATAGGAAATACGAATGTGATCATGAGCTTGATGAGACTATTATTCATCTTGGAATTTGGAAGCCCATACGTATGGAGCAAGTATTCAAATCGAATGACTGGATTGTTTGATGACCTTTTTAATATGATTATCTATTGTTTAGAACCAGTCGGATGATTCGAATTGATAACGGTCATAAGTAAATTTTAACGATGGTTTTACGAGAAGGGAACCCTGTTAATTCGTATTTAAGAATTGAGTTTGGGACATTTAGACCCTTATTATTGGTCCGAATTGGTGGCTGATATGATCATCATACTTCGACTCGTATTGTGGACAGGATTTGTAAGCGTCGGAGTTGGATTGTTCAGACTGTGATTAGTCGAGATATGGTAAAACGATTGAGTTCGTGGTTTGGTGGTATTGATGTTGGTCGTCATCGAACCGGTTAATTATCAATCCTTCGTTTTACAATAAGATATGATGTTTGATCATAGATTATGACTGTTGTGTTGCGGTTAAGGTTGAAGGGTTCGCAGATTAACTTGGTCGGGACTGAGGAACTCGTAAGACGAAATCAACTGAATTGGTAACAGTTCGATGTATTGATATTGAGGCAAGTTTTATACTTGTACTAATCAATGAGATTAATGTTATCGGGTAAGTGTACGAATGTGTGTATCATTTCGAGACTCGGCCTCTTTATGATTGTATTGATATCAAGGGATTGGTTGACACGACGCCGTCGACAAATCATACCAAATATTACTGTTGTTTGTAAATGGCCGGTTCAAGGCATTACGATACTTGTTGGTGAAGTTGCTATCGATAGCCGGTTCGCGGTATCGATGTACCGGTTATTATTGTTCGCGATTAATGTCGTTCTGAGACATCGTTGAATCTTTGTCGTCGAATTGGATCCGTTGCTATGATGTTGCGTTAACCGATTGGGGACGTTTGATATATCCTTTTGTCATCTCCGTTTTGGTGGTCGATTTAAGACACCGGGACATCTATTCTATCGTATTATTGATTATCGATTGACCGTTCTAAGGTAATCGAGGTATTGAATTGGGATTATCGAAGATAATTTCCATCCGTTGTCAAAGATATTCTCATCCGTTGTATCGTTATTATCGATTGGCCATTCTACGGTAATCGAAGCATTGAATTGGGACTGTCGAGGATAGTTCCCATCCGTTGAATTATTATTGTCGTGTTGGCCGACTCAAGACGGACATTATTATTCTTGTGAACTCGGTAATTTTGTGATCGTTGAGAGTGAGGATTTCCAATTGTGGTGTTGTGGTTGTTGCCGTGTTAATCGGTCCTTAAGGAATTCTGATCCCAGGATGGTCGTTTCGAATATCGTTGGTCGTGTCGATCTTTCCTTATTCGTGTGTCATCGTTCACTTGATGAGTCGTATGATCTATATTGGATGTTTTATCCCTTGAGTTTCGTTGTCATGTTGTATCGTGGCATATCTGGAATCATGTCTGCGTGCCGATTGGTTATGTGTAGGATTTTTAGCCAGGCACTCGATGGTCATGCGTGGATGTTTCCGCATTGGACCGTGCACACGAGACGTAGTTCTTGAGGCTAATTAGGTACATTGTCACACGTATATTCTGGATTCGGTATACGGGGCGGACATGTGCACGGACACATTTCCGGATCGGGCGTACTGTGATGTTCCTCTTGAGCTTTATTTGGTTGATCGTTCGTAGTCCATGTTGTATTGGATATGTCCGACGATTTGCGACTGGTTGTTCATACGCCGAGGGGTATGTCCGACAGTCAGGTTGATTTCTTTGAGATCTATTTTGTGATGATTTACAGCTTTGGGCTGTTCGGCTTTCAGGCTATTATGATGTATCGGTATTTTCCGTTGGAGCCTTCGGGCATTGTGAATTCGTATCTTTTCGGCATTGGTTCGGTTTACCTTCGGGTAATGTATTGTTGTGTTCTATATTGATAACTCGCCATTTGGGCGTAAGTTTTCGGTTCTTGTGTATCTCGTTGAGTTTTTCCTGGCGGAATATTTCTTCTCCCTACCTGTTTTAAGTTTCGGGACGAAACTTCTTTTAAGGAGGGTAGAATGTAATACCCGTAATTTTGATTCCTGGTAATTTTCTATTTTTGGCGGAAGTCCGTTTTGACAACTCGCTCATGACCGTTTCGTCATTCTGAGAATGATTAATTCTACACTTTTTGTCATCCGAGTTCGTTTCGGTGTGGTTTTGTTGAGTTCGGTGCTTTTAGCGACTTTTCCGCACTTGAGTTTGATTCTTGCGAATCTCGTCAAACTTCTGTTTGAGTTTCCCGCAAGTCCGTTTAACTTTGTTAGACGTGTTGTGAACTTCGGTTTGGTTATTCGATCACGTATCGTGATTTTAGGCGTTTTGGGCCATTTTGTAATTTCTTGAAAGTTACGGGTATCTATATCTGTATTTGTCGTCTTGACCCTTTTCTTGGTCGCGTATGATTAATTATTGCATTACGTTTTCATCTCGAGTCGTTGATGTCGTCCGCGAACTTTTCGCCGTGTCCGTTCCTGCGTTTTGGAAATCGAGGCGTCGGGTCGTGGCGAGCACCGTGGCCGGACGGTTGCGGGATCGCCGGACGAGTCTTGGACACCGGCCGAGCAGCACGGCAGAACCGCGTAGCGCACGCCACGGCCGGGCCAGCTGCGCTAGCTTCAGCAGTAGCGCACTGCCGAGTCACCGGCCAGACGCCATTCGGACACAGGCGAGGCACTCTGAGGTTCTGGACTCGGTAAGGGTCGGCGGGTAGCGCACGCCATCGCTTGGTCAGCGCCGCTAACCGGGCAGGGTAGCGCCGCCGCCGGCCGACTAGCGTACGCTACGGGATGAGTTGTCGATCCGGTGGCTCTTTGGGCCAGTCGCCAAGCGCGAAGCTTCCGGCCGTAGCGCACGCTAGCGGGGGTCGGGCGGTCGAGTCACGGTCGGCAGATTTGGTCGGTGGTGCCGGGTCATGCGGGCCATGGCCGAGAGTGCTCGGCCGATACTGGCCGATAGCGCACGCTAGGCCGGGATGGCTAGCGCACGCTAGTTCCGCCCGATATAAAAATGACAGACCGACTTTCTCCGTCATTTTCATTTCATTTCCCTTCGGTCCATGGTAGGGTTTCGGAGGAGACGAAACCATGTTGTTGAACAACAAATCCATGAAGTTCTTGAGGTTATATCGGTGATCAATCATCCTATAACATCTTTCGATCCAGCGAATCAAGGTTAGATCTTTAGAACCCTACTTTTGGGGAGATTTGGGGATTTTCGTGGTTTTGCCCGATTCATTCGATTTTGATGAGTAATTCATGATGAATATGATTAATCTTGTTGGTACTCTTAGTTTCCCTACGGATTCATGGTATATTTCGTGATTTTTACGAAATCGAGAGGGTTTGGTTGTGGTCGCCCTCGTTGTCGTTTTTATACGAATATACATGAATCGTAGGCGGGTTTTGGGCGTATTCCAATTCCGTATTCGTTTAGAATCTGTTGTGATTGTATTCTTGAATCGTTAGGTTCGGTTTCGATGGTTCCTAGCATTCGTGGGTGACTTTCCATTAGTTCGTTGCGTCGTCGATTATTCAAGGCAAGTATACATTTATGATTGTGCGTTCTCGACTTTGAAAGTAAGAGGAATTGATGGTATGATATGAACGAACCGTTTTACGGCATTCATAGATATATTGATGGCATATTATGAGCGAACCGTTTTACGGCATTCATATATGTATTATTGGCATGTAACGAGCGAACCGTTTGACGGCATTCCTACATGTAACGGCGTATGATCCGAGCGAACCGTTTCTACGGCATTCACATACGTCATGAGATTTTAGTCATTCGGAATAACTAGTCTTGAATTGATGAATTGACGGATTACATTTACTTTATTGTCGAGGAGTATTATGTTTCATCTTGTTATACTTGCACTAGCTATTCGACGGCTAACCCCTTTATGGGGAAATACCTTTATGTATTTCGGGTTCGGGGAGAGAGACAGCGGGTATCGGGTTGGCATGAAGATGATGGGCAAGTGTGATCGTGTCTTGTCTCGGTTATCTTTTTGGATTCCTCCATTCGGTGTTGTTGTCTTTGGAATGGATTTTAAATACTCGAGTATTGTATTTCGATTTCCTTGATGTTCGGCTGTCTTTGCCGAGGTATTGATTTGTGCAGTGATGTATATGGTTTCATTGGTTATGGTTTTGAATACCATTTATATCGTCTTTCTTTCCATTGTATGTAGACCTTCTCGGTCAAGTTTTATAGTTCCGCGTATGTTTAGCCTTGTGTGTCCCACGGCGGGGCTCACGGCGCTGTAATATACCCTGAATAACTTGGGGGTGTTACAATTGTTTCACCACAACAACTTCAAGCAAACAATACATTCATCAGAGATTGATTTACATTATATTGTTGTTGTGATATTGAGCTTATATTGTTAGTTTGAGTGTTTATAGATTCAACACATACTGTAACATCCTAATTTTATTTAATATTTAAATCTTGAAAACATCCATATTTTTTTTACAAGTTTAATTATCTTAATTTAAAATGTTACTTTAAATAAAATAATAACGTGTGGAAGCTATATAATATCACATAAATATCATTTAGAAGAAGAACTATATATATATATTACAAAAATTCAAAGTCGACTTTAGTGATTAACTAAGTTTAAGGAATTAACGAAAACTCCAATTTAAAATGCAACCAAAATATTAAGTACAGAATTTATACTACGTCTAATTACGTAAGATTATGCCAACATTCATCATCTATAGAAAATAAGGCAATTGCTAAAGTTCGCAAAACATTCAAATTACAATTTGAAATATTCTTCGTAAATTAAAATATAATTAATAATATTAAGAGTTCGATAATTATATTGATACCATCTTCCACCAGTACCACGTCCGCTTCATTAACCTGAAAACATTTTAAAAATTCGGGGTAAGCTTGAGCTTAGTGAGGCTATACATGTCACATATGAATATATCACGAATAATTGAACACATAAATATTTCTATTCTGTTTTTACGTGTATTTCTACACGGAGTATTCGTAGCCCGGTGGCGATCTAAGCCCGAAGGCTAAATATTCTGTGTACTGAAAGTACAATTTTTCTGTTCTGTCTGTATGACATGATAAATCACATCATAATAATATATGCCAAATAACATGTAATATACATACGAGACATGTAATTTTGTAGAAATTAAGTGAAAATAAAAACCCCACCTCAAATGTAGCGTTTGACTAAATATGGATGCTTGACTCGAAAATCTTAGGCCCAAAAGTTCTCGTCGTTATCTACAAAATAATTTAATATTATTATTATTGTATGAAAATATATAATAACACAAATTAAATCAAAATATTTGAACTTGGTTTAAAAAGATGTAATTTGGGATCTTTAGAAATTAAATAGGGGTAAAACTAAAAGATAAAATTAGGGGGTTAATTTGAAATTTGGATAAAAATTATTGGATAGAAAATCCAACACTTAAGTTTCTTTCTTCCCTTTCCATCCGCCGCCCCTCTCTCTTCTCTCCCTCTTCTCCTGCTCTCGTTCTTCTTCTTCTTCTTCTTTCTTTTTTTTTTCTTCCTCACACACACACATACTCGGTTCCGCCCATGAATTGAGCGGAGGAGGAGACATCATAGGTTCCGCGAGCGGTCAGACCTACAGAAAACATAAGGGCTTCGGCCCTGGTCATCCGGTCCACGGCGGAGGAGGCTGCGCTGGCGATGGTGGTGGTCACGGCTGGAGGTGAGGGTTTATTTCAGGCATCGGATGGGATTTGCGGCGATGCGGCGGCGATAGTTAATCGCCGCTGCTATATATATATATATATATAGATATATATATATATAAATAATGAAAGAAAGACATTTGGGGAGAAAAATTATATAAATGAAGAAACGAAAAATAAACGGGGTTCTTACCTTGAATTCTTTCTTCAGCTTCTGTTTTCTTTATTTTTTTCAAGATTTGAGTTTATGTATATATAGCATTTGTAGTAGAAGTAATTGTGTAATAAATTTTCCAATCAAATTCTTGAAACGTTCATGATAAATGGAAGAAGATAATGTGTGCTTGATGATAAGTAACGCCTTCTTCTCCAGGTGAGAAGAATAGGAATCGATTCTCAGTTTTGGACTATGAAATGGGTTTAAGTTAAAAATTAAATTTAAATGATTGGGCCCAATTTGTACTTAAATCCAAATATATATGTATAATTGTAGGGTTGGGCTGAGAAATAAGATATTGGACATGGTAATTTAATAGTATGAAATATAATATATTGCATACAATTGGGCTGGAGTTAGATTTTTAAATAATTGGCCACTTAATTAGTATATAATTGGGCTATACAAAATTTAAATATTTGAGTCTTGGCTTAACGTTAATTAAATATATATATAAAATAATATTAACACTACTACCAATAATAATAATAATATTAACAGTGATATTAATACTGTTAATAATAATAACAATAGTAATAATAATAATTCGCGGGTATTACATTCTACCCTCGTTGAAAAAAATTTCGCCCTCGAAAATTAGTGTCATACCTTGATTATAGAAATCAGGATAACGAGCTCGAAACTCTTCTTCGCGTTCCCATGTAACTTCGTCTTTTCCATGACGATTCCACTGCACTTTAATCAATGTGATATCTTTGTTTCTCAATTTGTGAATCTTCTTCTCGAGTATTGCACACGGTAACTCCTCATACGTCAAATCTTTGTTAACGTCCAAATTCGCGTAGCTGATTACATGACTCGGATCGTACACATATTTTCTAAGCATAGAGACATAGAATACATTGTATACTGAAACAAATTCGGGTGGTAAAGCGAGACGATATGCTAAATCTCCAATTCGTCCAAGAATTTCAAATGGTCCGACAAATCTCGGTCGAAGTTTTCCCTTTTTATCAAATCGAAAAATTCCTTTTATTGGAGCCACCTTTAAAAGTACTTTATCTCCCACATCAAAATGTAACTCCTTTCTACGCTTATCAGCATATGACTTCTGTCGGTCCTGAGCAATTTT
Organism: Orobanche coerulescens; assembly: GCA_033398695.1. NCBI lineage: Eukaryota > Viridiplantae > Streptophyta > Magnoliopsida > Lamiales > Orobanchaceae > Orobanche > Orobanche coerulescens. The sequence continues at coordinate 130,122,238 of CM065815.1, read as the reverse complement.
AATTCTCTCTCGGATCATCTTAATTTTTCTGACTGTTTCCTCAACTAACTCAGGTCCCAATACTTTTCTTTCTCCAACATCATCCCAATACAATGGAGATATGCATTTTCTTCCATATAGAGCTTCGTATGGCGCATCCCAATTGTGGCTTGATAACTATTATTGTGGGCAAATTCAACCAAAGGTAGCAGTGATTCCCAATCACCATTTGCATCCAGTATGCATGCTCTCAGCATATCTTCAAGGATTTGATTCGTTCGCTCCGTTTGACCATCTGTTTGATGTAATCTCACTATCTCCTTGATATACATTTGCGCGAACTGATTCATCTTAAACATCATCTTGACTGGCAGAAAATGAGCAGATTTTGTCATTCTGTCGACAATCACCCAAACTGCAGTATTTTCTTTAACTGTTGTGGGTAAACCGACTACGAAATCCATGGCTATATGTTCCCACTTCCATTATGGAATTTCAAGTGGTTTGAGTAATCCTGAAGGTCGTTGATGTTCGGCCTTGACTTGTTGACAAGTCAAACAACTCTCCACAAATTTCCCTATATCATTCTTCATTCCTTTCCACCAAAACATTTTTTTGAGATCTTGGTACATTTTCGTACTGCCTGGGTGGGCAGTATATGGCGTACTGTGAGCCTCGATTAAAATCTCCTTTATCATACTCTCATCTCTGGGCACACAAATTCTCCCTTCGTACATCAAGGTACCATCACTTGCTATTCCAAAACCCTTATTGTCTGCAGATATGGCCAACTCTTTCATTCTACTTAATATCTCATCCTGGTATTGAGCACTTTTAATTCTTTCCCGTAAGGTTGGTTGAACCACTAGAGCTGATAAAATTGATGTTGTTCTCTTTGGTCTAACAACTTCAATATTTAATTTCGAAAAATCTTGAATGAGTTGCTCTTGAGTAGTGAACATATTGCACAATTCTCCTCTCGTCTTGTGACTTAAGGCATCTGCAACTACGTTGGCCTTGCCTGGATGATACTGGATCGTGCAATCATAATCTTTTACCAATTCAAGCCACCTTATTTGCCTCATATTTAGCTCCTTCTGAGTAAACAAATACTTCAAACTTTTATGATCGGTAAAAATTTCACACCTTCCTCCGTACAAGTAATACCTCCAAATCTTTAGCGCATGAACTACAGCGGCTAATTCTAGATCATGAGTAGGGTAGTTTAACTCATGTTATTTAAGCTGTGTGGAGGCGTATGCAACCACCTTGCCATGCTGCAACAGAACACATCCAAGACCTTGCTTCGACACATCACTGTATATTACAAAGTCCTTGGTAGGGTCTGGAATCGTTAACACAGGTGCTGTCGTCAACCTTTTCTTTAATTCTTGGAAACTCGCTTCACACTTATCATTCCATAAGAATTTATCCCCTTTTCGAGTCAACTTCATCATAGGTGCTGCTATCTTTGAGAAGCCCTCGATAAATCTCCGGTAGTAACCGGCTAAACCTAGGAAACTTCGAGCTTCATTTGCATTCGTAGGTGCTTCCCAACTGTTTATTGCTTCGATATTGACTGGGTCGACTTCAATCCCCTAAGCGGTCACCACATGACCGAGAAATACTACTCGGTCAATCCAAAACTCGCATTTCTTAAACTTCGTGTATAATTTCTCATTGCGAAGAGTCTCCAATACTATTCTTAAATGTTTCTCATGCTGTTTCTCATCTTTAGAATACACCAAAATATCATCAATGAATACAATACCGAATTTATCCAAGTATTGGTGAAATACTCGATTCATCAAATTCATAAATACGACTGGGGCATTACTTAGTCCAAAGGGCATTACTACAAATTCGTAGTGCCCATATCTTGTCTAAAAGGCCGTCTTAGAAATATCATCCTCCTTTATTTTCAATTCATGATATCTCGATCTCAGGTCGATCTTAGAGAAAATTCCCGCTCCTCTAAGTTGGTCAAATAAATCCTCGATCCTTGGCAACGGATACTTATTTTTAATTATGAGTCGATTTAACTCACGATAATCGATACACATCCTTAATGTACCGTCTTTCTTCTTGACAAAACGAACCGATGCTCCCCATGGGGAAATACTTGGACGAATGAAATTTAAGTCCAGCAACTCTTGCAGTTGAACCTTCAATTCCTGCAATTCTTTTGGCGCCATCGGATAAGGAGCCTTTGATACAGGTGCTGCTCCAGGTATCAAGTCAATTGTGAACTCTACTTGTCTATCAGGTGGAATTCCTGGCAAATCTTCAGGAAACACATCTGGAAATTCATTCACAATTGATACGTCTGAGACTGACAATTCTTGTCTTTCTGTACCAACTATGTTCACCAGGTATCCTTGACATTTGCCCCTTTTAAGCAATTTAATTGCTTTCATGGCAGATATAAACCTATGTGAGGTACACGTCTTTGTTTCGAAAAATGTAGTCTCCTTATCCCGAGGCAAGACTAGGGTTATTTCTCTCTCATAATATTTAATGATAGCTCGGTACTTTTTCAACCAATCCATCCCTAGGATTATGTCGAAGTCTTTCATATTAATCACGTATAGATCCGCATCCAAGTTATTCTCATTCATATCTATAGGTGTATTTTTAACCATAGAATCAACACATATTATTTTACCAGATGGTACGCTAACCTCTAATGGTTCTTTTACTCTAATGTCTTTACTTCCAGTTAGAGCATGGAACTTCTTAGACATGAATGAATGGGTAGCGCCAGTATCAAAAAGTACTAATGCAGGTATATTAAATACTATTAACATACCTGTCATTGTATCTGGGTTCCCTTCAGCATCTTTCAGGCTCATGGCAAACACTCGTGCCCTACCCCCCGAAGTTTGACCTTCTTTTCCGACTAGGCAATCATAAGATGTATGCCCTGATTGCTTGCATCGATAGCATTTTCCCTGACCCGTCAGGCATACTCCTCCATGATTCTTTCCACAATTTGTACATGAAGGTTTCTCGGCCTTGACGTTGGACTTCGCTTTTCCTTCAATTCTGCCTTGCTTACTCTGACCTTGACTGGCATTCTGACTTCCAGTCTTACCTTGGTTATGGCCTTGCCACTTCCTCTTACCAGAGCTCTCAACCTGTTTACGGTCCATATCCTGACTCGAGGAAATCTCTTGAGCTCTCTTGACAGTTTCTGCATAAGATAGATCACCGTGGCTCTTGAGAATATGCCTTATTCCTGGTCGGAGACCATCCAGGAACTTTCGAGATTTTTCCATGTCAGTGGACACAAAACGTGTCGCAAACTGGCTCATGTCGGTAAATTTCCGTTCGTACTCAGTCACAGATATTCCTTCTTGTTTGAGATCCCAAAATTCCCGCTGTTTTTGTTCATGATAATGCCTCGGGTAATACTGTTCTCTGATTATAACCTTGAACTCGTTCCAAGTTAGGGCTGCACGCTCCTCTTCTGGCCGAGTCCTCTAGTAGCTCTCATACCAACGGTCGGCTCCTTATTCAGCACAGATTACTCGTGATCAGCCTAAAAGTTCGTTCTAACGATCGAATCCATTCTTCCACAAAAGTAGGTTCTTCCTTTCCAGTGAATGCTGGGGGTCCGAAGCGACGGAATTGTTCCACCACTTGGTATTGGTTTACAGCACATACCTCAGCATTATTTTCTTCTTATCTACGCCTTCCATTCATAGCACCTTCGTTTCCTCCTCTCCCAGTGCGTGACCGCCTTGGAAACATTTTCCTAATCTTCAAAATTGCGATTACTGGTAAGATTCTACGTCTATATATTATTGCAAAATTTTTATGAATATAGGCCATATTCGTGACTAAAAAGAAAAAAAAATAAATACATGTGAAATATAATCCTACTATTATTATTTGTATAATTATCTTAAATGAAAATTAAAAGTACAATATTGTACTCATAAATAAGATTGTTAAATAATGGAATGCCCATGTTGTGTCGAGATTTATACGTCTCAACAGGAGATCGCCTCAGAGACCGGGCGACCGAGCCAGAGCCCAACAGCCAAGGCAGATTGGCCGACTAAAGGTCCCAGGACAAGTCCCAGTGCCGAGCGATCGACATCTAAAGCGATCGTCTCTCGATACTTGGCGATCGACCCCTGGTGACCGACCAAATGGCGACCACCTCATGCCACGCGAAGCCATCGCCCGTCCAGTCGGCGAAGGCCGAAGCTCAAAGCAGAGTCCCACATGCAGATCCGGAAAAGGCACTGCAAGACATGGATCGTTGACCACAGCCTGTCAGCATCTTCTCACCAATCGACAGATCCGCCGAAAGTTGTACAGTGGGACCGCCCGTGACAGCAACTCAGGACGCGTGCCGGCTCTTCATTGGACCGCACAGCTGGCTGCCAGCAGCAGCCATGGACTTTAAGACAGTCAGCCCATGTGACGTAAAGACGATCGCCCCTTATTATATTACATGAAAGGCGATCGCCCGTCAGAAAACAGAGCATCTCAGCTCCTATAAATAGAAGGCTGCATACACTTGGAAATCTCTCTGAACTCTGATTCTCGGCTATTCAACAAGTACAAAAGCTCAGCTCACAAACTTGGCTTTCTTGCTCTTGGCAATAGCTATCTCTCGGCCTTTCTTCTCTCTCAGCACCTCTTACACGAAAGACGGTCGGCAGAGACGAAACACGCAGAGCTTCGCTCAAGAGCTAGATAAATAGGATCTTTTACACTCATTGTATTTGCATCCTTATATTAATACTTGTATCCCCGAATATTTGTATTAATAACATCTCGCGAGAGCATTCAAGCCCGGGCTTAACAAACCCGGCAAATCTTGTGTTTTTACATTCCCACGGACGTGCTCTCGCAATGTGCTGTTGCTCGACCATTCCAGCAATATCTATCTTCGGATAATATTTCGGGCAACAACAATTGGCGCTAGAGGAAGGGGGATCTAACCTTCATTTTTATTCCGACCGCCTCGAAGAACACTCACTGTTCTCCGAGGCATATACCTGAAGAAACACTCACTGTTCTTCAGAGAAAAGCTTTCAGAATCATGACTTCTGCCTCTGCATCGAAGAAATCCGCTGGTCGATCCGCCAGACGCCTCATTCCGTCTCAATCCGAGCCACAGCCTATGGCGGAGGGTAGCCGCCATGGTACGAGACTCTCGATCCCGCCCCCGAGGGATAGCCCAAGCCTCTCGCTCGATCAGTTCCAAACCGCGGAACAGATCGAAGAGGCCATGGCCATCCTACAAGAGCGACGGAGAGCTTTCGACGCGCCACCCGCTATAACCCCTTCGGCCATCCGCCGCGTGAGCAAACGGAAGTTCAAGGGGCTACTGGCCGAGCGATCGCCAGGAGGTCCCGATTCGCAAGGAAAGGCGTCCGCAAGGCCGGACACCTCTGTTTTCAGCCGCCTAGGCAGCGGCCCATCTTGGCGACCGGGGTAGTCCGGTCCCAGCCACGAGACGACGAAGCCCAAGTCCGTCACCAGGAGTTCGGCGTACCTGACTCCCAGAATGCAGGCCAGCCATCTGGTTCCTCCTCGCCGAAGGACCGAGGTCGGCGACTGCGGAGTCAGGAGATCGGTACACGATCGCCTCGGCTCCCGCTCCGGAACCCGAACCACGAGCGACCAAGCTACAGCAATGGACGCGATGCAACGCCAACTCGACAACATGAAGGCGCTCCTATAATCTGGGGCAGGCGCCAATAGCAAGATCACCGGGCCGAGCGAGCCACTCGCGGTCCACATCGAGCTCGCCCCCGTTCAGCGTAGGATCGCTCCTCCCAAAACACCTCTGTATGAGGGGAGGTCGGATCCAGAGACTCACCTGAGCAAGTTTCGGATCTACATGACTGGGTGTGGGGCATCAGACGCGACCAGATGCCGAATGTTCCCGCTGACGCTGGGCGACCTGGCCCATAGATGGTACGTCTCATTGCCACCTCGATCCATCGGTTCCTTTGATCAACTGGCGAACGACTTCACATCGTACTTCGCCACCAAGGTCGCTCGACCAGAAGGTCCCCATCGCATGATGCAGATCAGGCAAGGGGAAGAAGAGTCCGACTCGGACTACATCAACCGGGTGGACGGGATAATTCTCAATGGCGAGCCCGTAAGCGACGAGATCGCCCTCTACTCGGTCCTAGGGGGATTCGATGGTCTTTCGCCTATGTTCAGGCATCTTACGAAGGACCTCCCCCTGACCTACGCGATCTTCCGCGCCAAAGCTGCAGACTTTCTGGCCAGGCAAAGGTTACTTTTCCACCTATGAGCAACGCGATCGGCAGACGAACGATGATCACCAGTCTTCTAGCCCGACCACCATTATCAAGCAACATCTCCCTAGAGCTGGAGGACTCGCCCGCCATCCACAGTTCATCATCTAACATGATGGACTAAGGCACGAGATCGCCTCCCCTGCACAACGTATACCGTCGAAGGTCGGCATGCACATGACGATCCGAGGTAGAAGAGTGTATCCATGGTCCTGGTAGTCGATGGAACCGACTGCTTCGGCCATGCAAGGTCCCTTTGGGCCACGATCGCCCGCCCTTCATTTAAATACGAGGCCGGCGTAGTTTGAGGGCCCTCCAAAACTAATCAGTGGACACGCTCGCCCGCCCTCAAAGGTTCATCATCTAACTTGGTGAGCCTGGACAATGCGACGCGTCCCTACCCCCGTCTCAACGTACACCGTCGAGGGTCGCCATCTTCATGGCGGGCCGAGGTGGAAGCAGAGCTAACTAGCCGCGGGAGTGGAGTTGATTAATCCGACGACGCCCCGCACAAGGACTCCTCTAGACCAAGACCGCACACCCTTCGTTTAAATACGAGGCGAGGCGCAGCCTAACAGAGGACCCTCACACTAAAATGAGTCACGAGACAGACAATGTCGCTCGCGCATAAGACACGGTCATGGAGTCGGTCCATCGAACTCCGCGACTGTGCACGGTTCCTCAATGACGAAACTATCAAGTTTCTACGAGGGATCGGCCAAAATTGTTTTTTGCAGGTACAAGACCGAAGATAGCTCGCCAATCGAACAAGATCGCCCAAGTCCGAAACCAAAGTCCGCACCACGGATCACCCTTCCTTATCCTCAACGATCGCCAGCATGAACCAGCTCACCCAATGTCTTCAACATCGGAGCAAGCTGAGGGGCAATTGTTGTGTCGAGATTTATACGTCTCAACAGGCGATCGCCTCAGATACCGGGCGACCGAGCCAGAGCCCAACAGCCAAGGCAGATTGGCCGACCGAAGGTCCCAGGACAAGTCCCGGTGCCGAGCGATCGACATCTAAAGCGATCGTCTCTCGATACTTGGCGACCGACCCCTGGTGACTGACCAAATGGCGACCGCCTCATGCCATGCGAAGCCATCGCCCGTCCAGTCGGCGAAGGCCGAAGCTCAAAGCAGAGTCCCATATGCTGTAACACCCCAAACTAGGAGGATATTACAATGCCGTGGACCCCCGACTGGGACCCACCAGGCGAGTGAAAATGAATGAAATACAACGTAAATGTAATACCGAACCACATCATATTACCAAGTACTCCGATGAGGAGTCTAAGTATAATACACCCAGGAAGAATACTGAATACGTGTATATTTTATGTGAAGATAAAATATACAACACTAAATGAAAATGAATATCCAAACGGAAATTTGCAGCGGAAATAAAGATGAAAAGACATGAATAACTGAAACGGACTGGGGCCCCCTACTAGTATCACTGGGACTCCTCGCCGACAACGTTCTATTCCCGTGCTTTTGCCTTGCCATGACCTGAAAATAAAATCCCCCAACGGGGTCAGTTACACAGAACAACAATCCTCAAGAGTTGAATACACACAATCCTGTCGAAACATACGCAATCAAACATGCTATATGAATCAACTAACAGTACGGCTCAAAGGAATGGCGCCACACTACGTCCGGGATGGAAATGTGTCCGTGCACAAGCCACCAACGAGTATCGATCGAATACACGTGTGGTCTTATACCTAATCAGTCTCACGAAGCAATCGACTCGTGTGCACAGTCCAATGTGAGGCCAACAACCAACACACGACTTAAATGTGCCTGACATAAAAATCCTACATATATCAACCGGCACGCCAGTATGACCCGGAATGCCACGATATAACAAAAGTGACATCGAAAATGAATAATGACTCACCAAGATAAAATGATGGTGAAATGAATGACAGCTCAATGAAATGATTGGAACTGTCATTCCTCGTGAATGAAGTAATTAAGTTACAATTACAAGTTTCAATACGGTTAGTACTTTATGAATGAATTATGATTATGAATGAACAACAACGAAAGGAATGAATATCCTTTTAACTGAGTAAGAATTAACTTACACAACACCGATGAAGAATGTCCGTCCACGAACAACGTCCTAAATGAAATGTCGGTCGCTCGAACAACCTTGAATAACACAATTACCAATAATCCATTCAATACATGTATCAAACCCGATTATAACCAACATCAATCGGAAGTCCCCAAATTAACCGAAGTCAACCCCAAGGGTTCTTGAAATAAATCCCCAAAATAGCCATTAAATCCGTAGGAATCTATTTATCCAAGGTAGATAATCCATATCTAACATATTCCAACAACAATCCAAGCTTACACGAAGAAATCGGAAGGAAAACCCCAAAAATCCGAAATTCTAGATCCAAGAGATTAATACCTTTGATTTGATGTTTTGGAGATGATGAAGTGATGATTAATCCAACTCAAAGACTTGAAGATGATGATTGATGATTACACCTCGAAGAATACTCTCCAAATCGCTCCAAATCGCCCGAAACCGATGAGAGAATGAGAAGAAATGACAAATGACGAAATCTGGGCTGCACTGTCCAATTTATAGAGATTCCAGTTTAGCGCGCGCTTCTTCGATTCTTTGTAACACCCCGGATCAAACGGGAATATTACACGCCGCGGACCCTCTCGTGAGGATCCACCGAGCTAGACATCAAAACAACACATTACATTACATACCCGAATCAAAATAACGGACCAATAGACCGATTTGGTCTTTCGTCACGAACTTACAAATCAAAATACATAAACTCATCCGGACTCATACCCACACAAGGGTAACATACTTGCAACAATGAACAATAAGACAATGGAAAAGACAATACAATGGACTCGACTAATCGAACCCAAAGCGGCCTTCGTGTGATTAGTATCATTCGTCTTTCATCATCCCTCGTGCCGATCCTGTGTTTTGCTCCCGAAAACCTGCATGTACTGGACACAATCTGAGATATCCACCCCCGGTGCTCGGGGTTAGCAAACTCCACTGTTTCGCTAGTGCAAGTATAAAGTGCAAATACGAGCCATACGACACATTCCGAGAATATAACGAAAGAATTCCGAGATATATTTAGTTAAAAATAGTTCAAGTCTTGAAAGCGAAGCGAAGCAAGTAAGCATTGTGAAAACATTTCCAATTCTCGGGAGTTTTGAAAACATCAGAAATTAAAAAGGTTCTTAATTCCTCGAAAGCCATTTAGGGTCACAGCCCCAAAGTTCATTTTTCAAAAATACAAATCCGTTTAACAAAACACGGGGTCCACGACCCAACCATTCCGGTCATAAAACACGGGGTCCACGACCCGATCATCCACTTCAATTCACTTACAAGGTCACATTACACATAACACTTTATTCCTATGCCATTCTAGCCAAACACCAAGACTCGAAATATAATGTCTCTCGACCCCGAGCACAAAGCATTGTGATACTCCGGACAATATCACAATTAACGAAAACATCAACGTCATCCTCAAGATGAAAACCTGGCCCAGTAACCCGCGGCCGTACCCCTTAGTATCGACCCCGGACATCCCGTCGGACACTCCGGGTGGGAAACCACTTCGCGGCCGTACCCCTTAGTATCGACCCCGGACATCCCGTCGGACACTCCGGGTGGAAGTTCATCCACACACACACCCAAATCCACTTCCGTGTCCGTACCCCTTAGTATCGGACCCCAGACATCCCGTCGGACACTCCGGGTGGAAGGAACAACACACACACACGTTCCAAAATCACAGTTGCAAACCACAAGCCTCGAAGGTCAATCACAGTATATATAGTCGAGGTACTTTACTAGAATGGCCAGTTCATCCAACATATATTCATAACCCAGAACTAATATTATCAACAAGAAGGCACACTATTCCAAAAGCACCGAACGGCACCACCAATATCACGTAAATTCACATAATTCATCGATAACCACATGTCTCCACGTACAGCTTAAACAAAGGACTAAACTTCAAAACTTACCGACGACGTAATCACACACCATGGCATCACACGAAAGTATTACGATCTTATGCTCAACATTAATACACGTATTCAATTAAGCATATTAATTCTCAGAACACACGAGTCGTCTTTAAGAAAACCATGTTGGTAAATATACCGATACTTTTGAAAAAGTTGGTTATGAATATTTATTTAGCACATATCGACGATTAACAACCATTTTATTCACAAAACACATAATGTATGGGCAAGATACTTGCCTCGATAATCGATGCCGGACGCTCCCACAATCACGGATTAGTCGGGACACCTCGAACACCTACGATTCTCCGGCGAAGACAACGAATACACCCACAATCGAAAAGCTTGAAGAAAACGACGAACGGAAGGGTTCCGACTCGAATTCTTTGCGAGAAATCTGACCCTAACATCATACCATCAATAAATTAACGAACGAACGAGGAAGAATAATCGTAGAACGCTCGAATCCTCTCTAAGACATTTTATCGGACACCTTCAAGGCGTCGATCAAGAACTCGACGAAAACAACGAATCGATACGATCCAACTATGGAATGACAAGGGAAAAGATGTAATACATCTCAATAATCATCAATCTATCATAATACCAAGTTAAATCGGATTAATCGGACGAAAACAAGCAAAATACCCAAAATCCCCAAAATCTCCCAAAAATGGGTTCTAAGAAGATTACCTTGAGTGATTCAAGTGTTAAGATCCGTAGAACACGCGCTAGATTGATTATCCGAGCCTCACAACCGAAAAGAAATGATGAAAATCGACCCCCGGATGAAGAACTCTCCCCCTCTATACTTCTCTCTCGCGACGCAGTGGAAAAATGGGGAAGAAAATGAGTTTCACGCTCAAAACAACACGTTTATAGTGTAACACAGCAGGACCTATCGGCCGGCCTATCGGCCGATAGGCCCAACCGATAGCCATATCGAAAGTAGGCGGTAGAGTCTATCGACCCCTATCGGCCGAAAGGCTCCTGGAAGTGCTCGGCCAAAGCGACCATAACTCTCTCGTCCGACTCCGATTGACTCACCGTTTGTACCATTGGAAAGCTAACTCGATGTTCTATAATATTGCAAAGATTTACAATTTTTGGAGTCACCAAAAATTAATGGTGATCCAACAAAGTCGAACTGATACTTAGAAAAGTCGTTTAGTAATCCTGAATTCAACAAAACGACACCTAACCCGAGCACGAATACGAGCCGAAGATATGGTTACGAAGTACTCACAAAGACGAATCTAAGAGCTAGTAGAACACGATTCCGACCACCGAAGGCTCGAAATTCGACAACGGAAGGTAATTACCCCAAACTTTGGGAAATTACGAAAATGGCCCAAGCCGAAAATCACCATACGACAACGAATAATCAAACCGAAGCTCACAACACGTATAACAAAGTTAAACGGTCTTGCGGGAAACTCGAAACAACAGCTTGGACGAGATTCGCAAGAATCGAACTCAAGTGCGGAAAAGTCGCTAAAAAGCACAGAACTCAACGAAACGACACCGAAACGAACTCGGATGTCAAAAAGTGTAGAATTAATTATTCTCAGAATGACGAAACGGACATGAGCGAGTCGTCAAAACAGACTTCCGCCGAAAAAAATAATTACCGGAAATCGAAAATTGCGGATATTACATTCTACCCTCCTTAAAAGAAGTTTCGTCCCGAAACTTAAAACAAGTAGGAGAAGAAATATTACGCAGGAAAAACTCAACGAGATACACAAGAATGCGTAACTAACGCCCAACGGCGAAATGTTACAAACAACGCAAAGGAGTATACAGCGTGAAAACACGCTCCACGGCGACCAACACAACGTCGCCGTTAGGGATATAATAAAAACCAACAAGTGACAAACGTCATCAAACGGATAATATAGCCAAGTCAATTATCCGACAATCACAAAACACGACGAACGAAAATCAATATGATTGACCCACCCAATGGTACATCAATCAAAACGCGAGTCAACCGCTGAACAACCACGAAATCCCACCGCCTAAGGGCTGGAAGATCGAAACGAAACTAATTTCCCGAACTGAAGGGAATTACGAAGGAGCCTGAATGTTCGCCAATCACGGAGCAGGTCAATATAAACCGAACAATCAAACGATCAAACCACAACGATCGAGACAAAAAGATCGAAGAATCATGTTCGAATCACAAAGAACAATAAAGTTCAAACAACAACTCCCGGGATGATCGGTGAGAACTACAAGACATGCATTGCCGAAGATCCACAGGAAAGGGAATAGCGATTGAAAAGTCACAACGACAACGAGTTATTCCGAAATAACACCACACTCGTTCGATCAACAAAAGCAAGGAGCAGGACAAGCTCAGAAATGTCAACGAACATAAATGAGTCGACAGAGTCGATAACACAAGAGTTCCAAAGCCGATCCACTTCGAATAAAAGAACTAGTAGAACCAGATGATGTCACTCCCAAACAAGGTTCACAAGAATCGAACTGAACCCGAAAAAGTAACATCGATAACCAGATCGACCCACAACAAGATCACAGCTCGTTCGGACGATGAAACCGAAATATAGAACAAGTTCATAAAGTGCCAACGATCACGAGCGAATCGACAGACTGGAGAAAGAGAAAATACAGAAGTCTAAAAACAACACGGGTACTACATTCGACCTCTTATAAAAGAAGGTCGCCCCCGCAACTCACGACAGCAAAATCAAGGTGACGACACAACAAGCAACCGACAGTAACATCCTTCAAAGGCCTCTCAAAGCCGATTCTGATATCTGTGCTGAAGCGCGAACTCCGAAAGTCTCGGTAGCCAATTCACAAAACTGAATTCGGTGTCCCTCGAGTCCACACTTGAAATGTGTCATCGACGAGAAAGACAATTTACACGTGCATGCCCCGGCACATCACGATTGAAACGCCTCGGCTCGGCATACCGAAAATATAAATGCTCGGTACAATGGATCAAAACACCGCAAAACAACATACCGGAGATGCCAACTCAGCATAACATAACAACGCATACAAAAATCACAACAACAACGGCATCATTCGAAGATTACAACATCCCGAACGACAGCCATCACACAATCACAACCATCATGAAATAATCACCCATGTGTATAACGCATAAAAATCCAGGCTTTAACAACCCACACCAGTGCGACAATACGCAATCACCACGAGGCGATAAACAGTAAACACCAGTTCACACCTCTCACAGAGGGCCAACAAAACATATGCGTGGCGAACGACTCGACGCTCACGCCACCAATTCAGTCACAATTCGGGGTTGACACATAACGAAAGTTCGAAAACCATACACGCATTTCCGGTCCATAAGCAGAATGATAGGTTTTAAAAACGAGAACCACCTTTTGAAAACAGTTTGGAAACACCAGTTGATCTTGAGTATCATTTACAAAAAGTTAAACAAACATCATTTTCGAGACTCTGTAATTCATCTTGCGTTTGAACTAAAATGAGGGCACCTTTCTTTTAGTGAAAAACTTTCAGAATATCCGACCCTCGGGTCTAAGTATAAATGTTTCTAAACATCGAAAATATCTCAAAACATTTTGGTCCTCGAGGTAGAAAAATTTTGAAACAGATAGTTGCGCTAGTAGGCGCCTTGAAAATACAATCATTAAAAGTACGTCTCGAATTTTATTTTCTAAGATACTCAAGGTTTTCAAAGATAATACAATGGGCTACAATGCCCAAAGATTTCAGGTAAATACACGGAATATTATAGCGCCGTGGGTCCCGCACGGAACCCACCGTGCTAAAAACCAATTACAAAAATGCCCAAAGGTCGATGACGGTAGTACTTATCAAACTCACAAAATCACTTGAAAACACCCAACTACCGTCAAAGCGGTCAAGGCCAACAACTCGGTTAAAGGAATCGGTTTTGAAATAAAAATTCATCGTTAAAATACCGAAAGCTATTACAAAGGAACTCACTCAGCGGAAAAAAGGAAATACAGTCCAACATGCACAATCCAGCAACTACTCCTCACATGAAAGAAATATGAGAGTCAAATAGTCACGTATCAAGAAATCAAAATCCATAAAAGGACTCCGTCACTTAATAAATAATCATAAAAAAAATAGCTCGCGTCACACGAGGCACAACACAAAGAAGGGAGACTTACATCCACAGATCGCACGAAGATGATGGCTGCATCCTGATACTAATCACGGCCGACATTCCAAACGACGCGTCGCGACACGACATCAGTCAGACAAAATCTGACAAAACGAGACTCAACAATACATAACTCGACCCGACAGCCTAGGTTTCCTCAACCTAAGCTCTGATACCATAAATGTAACACCCCCAGATCAAACCGGGAATATTACACGCCGCAGACCCTCTCCGTGAGGATCCACCAGGCTAGACATCAAAACAACACATTACATTACATACCGACGAATCAAAAATAACGGACCAATAGACCGATTTGGTCTTTCGTCACAGACTTACAAATCAAAATACATAAACTCATCCAGACTCATACCCACACAAGGGTAACATACTTGCAACAATGAACAATAAGACAGCGGAAAAGACAATACAATGGACTCCGACTAACTGAACCCAAAACTGGCCTTCGTGTGATTAGTATCATTCGTCTTTCATCATCCCTCGTGCCGATCCTGTGTCTTGCTCCCGAAAACCTGCATGTACCTGGACACAATACAGATATCCACCCCCCGATTACTCGGGGGTTAGCAAAACTCCACTGTTTCGCTAGTGCAAGTATAAAGTGCAAATACGAGCCATACACGACACATTCCGAGAATATAACGAAAGAATTCCCGAGATATATTTAGTTAAAAATAGTTCAAGTCTTGAAAGCAGAAACGAAGCAAGTAAGCATTGTGAAAACATTTCCAATTCTCGGGAGTTTTGAAAACATCAGAAATTAAAAAGGTTCTTAATTCCTCGAAAGCCATTTAGGGTCACAGCCCCAAAGTTCATTTTTTCAAAAATACAAATCCGTTTAACAAAACACGGGGTCCACGACCCAACCATTCCGGTCATAAAACACAGGGTCCACGACCCGATCATCCACTTCAATTCACTTACAAGGTCACATTACACATAACACTTTATTCCTATGCCATTCTAGCCAAACACCAAGACTCGAAATATAATGTCTCTCGACCCCGAGCACAAAGCATTGTGATACTCCGGACAATATCACAATTAACGAAAACATCAACGTCATCCTCAAGATGAAAACCACAATCGTAACCCGGCGTACCCCTTAGTATCGACCCCGGACATCCCGTCGGACACTCGGGTGAAACCACTTCCACGGCCGTACCCCTTAGTATCGACCCCGGACATCCGTCGGACACTCCGGTGGAAGTTCATCCACACACACACCCAAATCCACTTCCGTGTCCGTACCCCTTAGTATCGGACCCCGGACATCCGTCGGACACTCCGGTGGAAGGAACAACACACACACACGTTCGAAATCACGGTTGCAAACCACAAGCCTCGAAGGTCAATCACGGTATATATAGTCGAGGTACTTTACTAGAATGGCGATTCATCCAACATATATTCATAACCCGAACTAATATTATCAACAAGAAGGCACACTATTCCAAAAGCACCGACGGCACCACCAATATCACGTAAATTCACATAATTCATCGATAACCACATGTCTCCACGTCTGCCTTAAACAAAGGACTAAACTTCAAAACTTACCGACGACGTAATCACACACCATGGCATCACACTAAAGTATTACGATCTTATTCTAAACATTTATAGATGTATTCAATTAAGAATATTAATTCTTGTAACACACGAGTCGTCTTTAAGAAAACCATGTTGGTAAATATCTGATACTTTTGATATAGTTGGTTATGAATATTTTTTTAGGTGATATCGACGATTAAATACCATTATATTCACAATACACGTAATGTATGGGCAAGATTCTTGCCTCGATAATCGATGCGGACGCTCCCACAATCACGGATTAGTCGGGACACCTCGAACACCTACGATTCTCCGTGAAGACAACGAATACACCCACAATCGAAAAGCTTGAAGAAAGCAGCGAGCGGAAGGGTTCCACTCGAATTCTTTGCGAGAAATCTGACCCTAACATCATACCATCAATAAATTAACGAAGCGAGCGAGGAAGAATAATCGTAGAACGCTCGAATCCTCTCTAAGACATTTTATCGGACACCTTCAAGGCGTCGATCAAGAACTCGACGAAAACAACGAATCGATACGATCCAACTATGGAATGACAAGGGAAAAGATGTAATACATCTCAATAATCATCAATCTATCATAATACCAAGTTAAATCGGATTAATCGGACGAAAACAACCAAAATACCCAAAATCCCCAAAATCTCCCAAAAATGGGTTCTAAGAAGATTACCTTGAGTGATTCAAGTGTTAAGATCCGTAGAACACGCGCTAGATTGATTATCCGAGCCTCACAACCGAAAAGAAATGATGAAAATCGACCCCCGGATGAAGAACTCTCCCCCTCTATACTTCTCTCTCGCGACGCAGTGGAAAAATGGGGAAGAAAATGAGTTTCACGCTCAAAACAACACGTTTATAGTGTAACACAGCAGGACCTATCGGCCGGCCTATCGGCCGATAGGCCCAACCGATAGCCATACTGAAAGTAGGCAGTAGAGTCTATCGACCCCCCCTATCGGCCGAAAGGCTCCTGGAAGTGCTCGGCCAAAAACTGAAACGACCATAACTCTCTCGTCCGGACTCCGATTGACTCACCGTTTGAACCATTGGAAAGCTAACTCGATGTTCTATAATATTGCAAAGATTTACAATTTTTGGAGTCACCAAAAATTAATGGTGATCCAACAAAGTCGAACTCATACTTAGAAAAGTCGTTTAGTAATCCTGAATTCAACAAAACGACACCGGAACCCGAGCCTGAATACGAGCCGAAGATATGGTTACGAAGTACTCACAAAGACGAATCTAAGAGCTAGTAGAACACACGATTCCGACCACCCGAAGGCTCGAAATTCGACAACGGAAGGTAATTACCCCAAACTTTGGGAAATTACGAAAATGGCCCAACTGCCCGAAAATCACCATACGACAACGAATAATCAAACCGAAGCTCACAACACGTATAACAAAGTTAAACGGTCTTGCGGGAAACTCGAAACAACAGTTTCGGACGAGATTCGCAAGAATCGAACTCAAGTGCGGAAAAGTCGCTAAAAAGCACAGAACTCAACGAAACGACACCGAAACGAACTCGGATGTCAAAAAGTGTAGAATTAATTATTCTCAGAATGACGAAACGGACATGAGCGAGTCGTCAAAACAGACTTCCGCCGAAAAAAAAATAATTACCGGAAATCGAAAATTGCGGATATTACATTCTTAGCGTGCGCTAACGGGTGTTTTGGTAAGTCCAGTACTCACTGTCCGACAACGGTAGCGCGCGCTACGTACCTTCTTGTAGCGTGCGCTACAGCTGAACACTTAGCGTGCGCTAACCCCAAAATGTTAGCGTGTGCTAACGAATTATCTTATGCCCAGTACTGGAGTCCAGAACCTTCTGTCCTCTGATCTGATCGCGGTAGCGTGCACTACAGTCAATATTTAGCGTGCGCTACAATATCGATTGCGTACGCTAAAAACCACTCATAGCGTGCGCTATGAATTAATCCAATGCAGTCCAGTAGCCACTGGACTCAACCTAATCCGACCTTAGCGCACGCTATACCGACTGCATACCGTGCGCTACTCCATCCTACTAGCGCGCGCTACTTACCATTTGTAGCGTGCGCTACTTATAACCCGACTGCATTCCAGTGCCTTCTGGACTGCCTACTTGAAACATACTAGCGTGCGCTAGTGTTGAGAGGTAGCGTGCGCTACCCGTACTCAATTAGCGTACGCTACTCCTCACACACAGCACACCATGAAAATGACAACGATGATAAACATCGCATGATTCTTCAACTAGATTGATTATGAATGACGATTGATGCACGGTACGATTACTCTGAACGATGAATACAATGATTGAATATGTGTGACAAATGATCATTAATGAGTGAAAATTACTGAGTGATAATTATTGAATGATAAACACTGAATGATAATGACTGAATTACAACTGGGTATTACACATGCAGATCCGGAAAAGGCGCCGCAAGACATAGATCGTTGACCACAGCCTGTCAGCATCTTCTCACCAACCGACAGACCCGCCGAAAGTTGTACAGTGGGACCGCCCATGACAGCAACTCAGGACGCATGCCAGCTCTTCATTGGACCGCACAACTGGCTGCCAGCAGCAGCCGCGGACTTTAAGACAGACAACCCATGTGACGGAAAGATGATCACCCCTTATTATATTACATGAAAGGCGATCGCCCGTCAGAAAACAGAGCATCTCAGCTCCTATAAATAGAAAGCTGCCTACACTTGGAAATCTCTTTGAACTCTGATTCTCGGCTATTCAACAAGTACAGAAGCTCAGCTCACAAACTTGGCTTTCTTGCTCTTGGCAACAGCTATCTCTCGGCCTTTGTTCTCTCTCAGCACCTCTTACACGAAAGACGGTCGGCAGAGACGAAACACGCAGATCTTCGCTCAAGATCTAGATAAATAGGATCTTTTACACTCATTGTATTTGCATCCTTACATTAATACTTGTATCCCCGAATATTTGTATTAATAACATCTCGCGAGAGCATTCAAGCCCGGGCCTAACAAACCCGGCAAATCTTGTGTTTTTCCATTCCCACGGACGTGCTCTCGCAATTTGCTGTTGCTCGACCATTCCAGCAATATCTATCTTCGGATAATATTTCGGGCAACAACAGCCCAATCTACGACAATTAATACTAGATAGTCGTATTTTATTCTCCAATATAAATTATAACTTAGTTTGAATTCATGCTGAAGATGCCGAAGCCACACTGGCATCTTTGCTTGAATTCATGCTGAAGATGCCGAAGCCACACTGGCATCACTGTCGGAAACATCATCCAGACCACAGTGTTCTCGAAGCCACATTCGATGTAGCTCGGCCGAGAACTCAACAAAGTCGATCACTGGTGTATCTGAGGTCGAGGTAAAGTCCACCAAATTTAAGAGTAGCGTCCTAGCTCGTAGGCTCCAAGCAGGGGGGAAGAGTCTCCATAAGCTTCACAACGGCAAGGTAGTCGGAAACTCCATCCCGCCTAACACGCACGAACTTTCTCGCCATAATGTTAATATGATCGCCTACGTCGTGATGGTCTGGCCTTTGGTATTCTCGAAAAGTCCGAACTCTCGTGCTTCTCAATACCAATGAACATGAAGTTGATTTCCTAGCTGTTAGTCTCGTGCGAGCCATCTAGTCATATGAATTATTCTCTAATGTGTAAATGCATTGACCAATATACAAATAATATCGAACAATAATATTAACTGAGTAATCAAACATATCCACAATTTACAAAAATGGGAATAATTCAAGATATATGCATATCTGAATTTCTGAATTAAAATATGTACCTGTTGAAGCTGACGAAATACCGTGGAATGGTATTACTGAATAATATTTTTATATAGAAGGGTATGCAGAATCATAAACTCTCTGATACCATAATGTAACATCCTAATTTTATTTAATATTTAAATGTTGAAAACATCCATATTTTTTTTACAAGTTTAATTATCTTAATTTAAAATGTTACTTTAAATAAAATAATAACGTGCAGAAGCTGTATAATATCACATAAATATCATTTAGAAGAAGAACTATATATATATTTTACAAAATTTCAAAGTCGACTTTAGTGATTAAATAAGTTTAAAGAATTAACGAAAGCTCCAATTTAAAATGCAACCAAAATATTAAGTACATAATTTATACTACGTCTAATTACGTAAGATTATACCAACATTCATCATCTATAGAAAATAAGGCAATTTCTAAAGTTCGCAAAACATTCAAATTACAATTTGAAATATTCTTCGTAAATTAAAATATAATTAATAATATTAAGAGTTCGATAATTATATTGATACCATCTTCCACCAGTACCACGCCCGCTTCATTAACCTGAAAATATTTTAAAAATTCGGGGTAAGCTTGAGCTTAGTGAGCCTATACATGTCACATATGAATATATCACGAATAATTGAACACATAAATATTTCTGTTCTGTTTTTACGTGTATTTCTACACGGAGTACTCGGAGCCCGGAGGCAATCTGAGCCCGAAGGCTAACTGAGCCCGCAGGCTAAATATTCTGTATACTGAAAGTACAATTTTTTCTGTTCTGTCTGTATGACATGATAAATCACATCATAATAATATATGCCAAATAACATGTAATATACATACGAGACATGTAATTTTGTAGAAATTAAGTGAAAATAAAAACCCCACCTCAAATGCAGCGCTTGACTAAATAGGGATGCTTGACTCGAAAATCTTAGGCCCGAAAGTTCTCATCGTTATCTACAATAAAATAATTTAATATTATTATTAATGTATGAAAATATATAATAACACAAATTAAATCAAAATATTTGAACTTGGTTTAAAAAGATGTAATTTGGGATGTTTAGAAATTAAATAGGGGTAAAATTAAAAGATAAAAATTAAGGGGTTAATTTGAAATTTGGATAAAAATTATTGGATATAAAATCCAACACTTATGGCTCGTTTGGTAGCCATGTCAGGATATGGCATGTCAGGATATGGTATGTTACGATATGAGAAGATAGTTAAAATAGATATGTTATTTTGTTGTTTGGTAGGAAAATAATAAAATTACTGTACTTCTTAGATAACATTTAAAATTACTTTTTTGTCCTTATCAATACAAAATTGATTTCACGTACAAGCTTCTGGAAAGGCAGCTTGGATAGAAGCGGATTTCACGGAGGGCGACGGAAGCGGATTTCATGGAGGGCGACAGAAGCGGATTTCACGGTGTGGCTGAATGGAAGCGGTGTGGCTCGGTCGATTTATGATACTTTCAGATTTCACGGAGGGCGACGGCGCCTGGACGGAAGCAGTGTGGCTTCTTCACTCCACCGGTGGCCGGAGCGGATTTTCTGGCGGCTTTGCTTCGTGCGGGCCATTTCTAATGGCGTTGACCCGGCTGGGGAGCCACCCCTCTCTCTTCTCTCCCTCTTCTCCTGCTCTCGTTCTTCTTCTTCTTCTTCTTCTTCTTCTTTTTTTTTTTTTTTTTTTTTCTTCCTCACACACACATATACTCGGTTCCGCCCATGAATTGAGCGGAGGAGGAGACATCATAGGTGCCGCGAGCGGTCAGACCTGCAGAAAACATAAGGGCTTCGGCCCTGGTCATCCGGTCCGCGGCGGAGGAGGCTGCGCTAGCGATGGTGGTGGTCACGGCTGGAGGTAAGGGTTTGTTTTAGGCATCAGATGGGATTTGCGGCGATGCGGCGGCGATAGTTAATCGCCGCTGCTGTTCATCTCCCTTTTTTTCATTGTTATATATATATATATATAATGAAAGAAAGACATTTGGGGAGAAAAATTATGTAAATGAAGAAACGAAAAATAAACGAGGTTCTTACCTTGAATTTTTTCTTCAGCTTCTGTTTTCTTTATTTTTTTCAAGGTTTGAGTTTATGTATATATAGCATTTGTAGCAGAAGTAACTGTGTAATAAATTTTCTAATCAAATTCTTGAAACGTTCATGATAAATGGCAGAAGATAATGTGTGCTTGATGATAAGTAACGCATTCTTCTGCAGGTGAGAAGAATAGGAATCGATTCTCAGTTTTGGACTATGAAATGGGTTTAAGTTAAAAATTAAATTTAAATAATTGGGCCCAATTTGTACTTAAATCCAAATATATATGTATAATTGTAGGGTTGGGCTGAGAAATAAGATATTGGACATGGTAATTTAATGGTATGAACTATAATATATTGCATACAATTGGGCTGGAGTTAGATTTCTAAATAATTGGCCACTTAATTAGTATATAATTGGGCTATACAAAATTTAAATATTTGAGTCTTGGCTTAACGTTAATTAAATATATATATAAAATAATATTAACACTACTACCAATAATAATAATAATAATAATATTAACACTGATATTAATACTGTTAATAATAATAACAATAATAATAATAATAATAATAATAATTCGCGGGTATTACACATACACGAGAGGCAAAAGAAAAGATACGATTGGATTCGGTGTTATTAGGATCAAGAATCCGACATTATTAGAATCGCAATCGATATCTAAGTGAGGTTTATCTAGTACCCATAGAAAGCTAGAGTGGTTGATTCCCTGTCCAATTAAAAAGGAGAACGGCTTAACTTGGACCGACACAAACACAAGTACGAGTGGTTTATCACGGACCAATTGAAGACGTGATTGTACCGGTTATCCCTCGACCGATAGAAGAGAGGTGCAGATGTTTTGATCTTTATCCTATTAAAAAAGATACCCAGAGAGAGGACGTAGACTTCGTTAATAGCCGAACCTCTATAAATCCGTGTGTCGTTTATATTCCGCACCTTTATATTTACGCTTCCGCACAACGGCGCAAATACCGTTTTTGCTCCAACAATTAAAAGAATAAAATAAATATAAAAATTTAGCTAAATTCTATAACGTTTTAAATAATATAAAAATTTGAACATTTATAGAAAAGTAATCCATATATATATATATATATATATATTACAATATCGTGAAATCTAAAAATTATTCAAAAAAATAAAATATTTTCGAAAAAATATTTAAAAAATCGCAAAATATTTCAAAATATTAAAAATTACTAAATAAATAAATATAAAATAATTTAGATAATTTGAGAAATATATCAAAGAATTTAAATATATTTTAAATAAAAGACAAAAAGTTGAATAGACTAGACTGTATTTTTTCAAATTGATCATTCATTCAGTTGAATAGATGATATGACTATAAAAAAGTATATATAATTATATATATAATTACGTGTATATATATATATATATTTATATATATGCGAGATACTTTTAATTTTGGATCCAATATTATCTAAATATTTGTGGTTGAATGTTTGCCGCGTATGGATAACGATGTTAATATTTAAAATGAATATCATCTATATAAGAGTAATATTATTTTAAATATTTTCGTATATGTATACGGAGAATGAATAGATATCCTCCCAATTATTATCTTTGTAAATATTAGATATACAAATATTGTTTAAAATACAATAATATTTGATTATATATACCCTCTTCTATTATGGTTTTTTATATATACCATATAAATATGCATTTTTGCAAATAATAATTTGATTTTGTCTGCTTCTTTATAACTTAATATTTTATTAGAAAATAAATATAGAGATTATATTTTATAAATATCTGGTGTATGACACGGGATTTGTGCTCGTCTACTTTAATTTTATAACCCAAAATACAACTCTTATAGTCCTTAAGGCACATAATTAAAATAATAATATTTTTAAAAATTCCTTAAATGCCCGTCCACACAGTGAAGTAATTTTTATCAATTGATAATTAAAGGCAGCCCCGTGTACCACCACTATCGAGTACCACTACCACCGACTGTCGATCGCCGTCTGTCGTCAATAGTCTCCTATCACCGATGATTTTTTTTTTCTGTCAACATTTTCGTAAAACTACCTCAATTCAAATTGTCAACTCATGTTTTTAAATTACTACATAGTAATAACAAATATCATCGTCGGTCTGCCGGATATAGCTGCCGATCAATGCCGATAGTGTTAAAACTTACCAAGTGATAATGTAAATTACCAACACCTATGTTGGATTTGACCATTTTTTTGTAATATCCGGACTTTCTATTTTTAGTAATTTCTATTTTTAGTGCATTTTAATTTTGGACGACTCACTTATTATTGTTTTGGAATTCGGAAACTATTTTGTTCTGTATCCATAACCATCCGGATGAGTTTTAGAGTTATTTTACGAGATTTCGATTATTGTGTAACTTTTCTACGTTTAGACTCGATTTTCGTAAATCTCGTCCTAAACCGAAATTCACTTCGTTGGTAAGTTCCTTTAATATTTATGGATTCGTTACAATTCTCGGAGATTGAGAGTTGGCCTCGAGTGACGTTTATACTCGATCTTCGTTAATCTCGTCCAAAACCGACATTTCACTTCGTTGGTAAGTTCCTTTAATATTTCTGGATTCGTTACAATTATCGGAGATTGAGAGTTGGCCTCGAGTTGTGATTCCCGAGAGTTTGCACTGTCTTGTAATATATTATAGTTTTGGGTATCACTTTTTAGAATTGTTGTCCGTTCCGTTGTTTGGTAGGAATCATACATTAGGATTGAGAGATTGTTATTGTATGTTGTTGTTTTCTTGTCATGTCTTGTTATTCGCCGATATCTGTCAAGTTTCATGCCTTCACAGTCTGATCGAGTTTCCTAACTGTACTATGGACAGGAACAGTTAACGCACGCTTACGTTTTTCCGTAGCGTGCGCTATGAGGGTAAAACTAGCGCACGCTAGACTTACTTTATTGCGTACGCTAATGCATCTGGGCAGAATACTCTGGAACTGGACAGAAGGTTTAGTATTTCTGAACTGAACTAGGTAGCGTACGCTAATTAGCTGTTAATGTACGCAAATTGCTAACCTTAGCGCACGCTAAGCTTGTATCTACGTACGCTAACGGGAGGACAGAAGTCTCTGAATGCATTCTGCACCCCGATAGCGCACGCTAAACTTTGTGTGTAGCGTGCGCTAAGTTTGTCTGATATATATATGACAGTAACAGCCTAACTTCGTCATTTTCCATCTTTACTTCTTCTCTTAGGCTTTGGGCGATTCTAGATGAGGGTTAGAGCCGATTTCGGCCAAATATTATCATCCACTAACATCCTTGCATTCCTTGTGCGAATTCATCAAATTCTTAACGTCTTCCACCACCCGAATCAAGGTAAGGATCCTTAAAACCCTTGTTTTGAGATTTTGGGGGAATTTTGGGGATTTCTTGTGATTTGACATCTTTTAATCCGATTTATCATAGATTATTGCTAGACTTCAATTGTATACTTGTAATCCTTCGTTTTTCCCTTGAGGATTTGTGGATTAAACTCCGATTTTTCCATTATTCGTCCAATATACTCGATGATACCCTAGTAGTGTCCGATGTATTGGCCCAAGGGGTAGAACTTAGGATGTTTCCTTCATTTTTAGAGTATTGTCGTTATGTGTTAGGAGCGAAGTATAGAAGAGAATCGGACCGAAGTCCTTTCCATTCATTGTTATCATTGCGACAAATTAAACAAGGCAAGTACATGTATTACATTTCGTTATGTGTGTTACGATTGTGATACGAATGTTAAAATCATGATATCATGTGCGTGAGTTGTTGTTCTTCCACCCGGAGCTTTCGACGGGGCGTCTGGGGGCCGATATTAAGGGGTACGGCCGTGGAAGTGGTTTCCCACCCGGAGCGTTCGACGGGGCGTCTGTGGGTCGATACTAAGGGGTACGGCCACGGGTTACCAAGTGTGGATGGTTGTGATATTGATATGAAATGATTTATCGTTTGATGTAGATTGAATATTCCGGAATATGATTTTCAAATGTTTTCTAAACGAGATGACTGTATTGAATCGTATCTATATATAATGTAGTGTAATTGTGTACTTGCACTAGCTATTCGAATGCTAACCCCTTAAATGGGGGAAATGCATTTTATGCATTTCAAGTGTCGGTCGAGCTGAGGAGCTGGCACGAGATATGCACGTAAAGGATGGCCCAGCATGATATGAGGCTCGAGTCTATGTTTTATGTTTTGTTATTGTATCCACTTGGCTGTTGGAGTTAGACTGGTTGCTTTATAAACTTGGTTAAAGTCCCCTGCTGTAAAGTCCGTGTCCCTGTATGAATTGTGTTTATGTTGATTAATATTATCTTTAATTAAATTTTGTTAAACGGGATTGACGGGAAAGACCAAAAGTGATTTAAGTCGTGTTAGTTGGCTTAAATTGTTAAATTTTATTTATTGTAGGCGGTAATGAGAGTATTTTAAAAACCTAGGGACTAAATGGATATTTTGGCAAAGTGATGTGCATGGGTCGGCCCATGAAGGGAACCGACCCCCTCCCTTTTTATTTCCCGTTTCCTTGAATCATACATCACAAAAACCTCAGCAAACCCTAAGCATCCCTACTTCCTTGCTGCCATCATGAGACCACCGCCATTCTTGCCGGCGAGAGAGAGGTGCAGCGAGAGAGAGAAGTTCAGCGAGAAAGAGAGCAGGAGAGGGAGAAGGAACCGACGGTCGGGAGGGAGCCGAAACCTCGTGTGGATGTGGCTACGTAGTCGTCTGCGGTAAGCTTTTCTTCTCGTTTTTTTTTCTGTCGTCGCCATTAACCCTAAATGCCAAAACTCTTAACCCGAATCGCAAACCCTAATCGAAAGCTAAAGTTATCATTTTATGTGAGAGACGCTGTTTCTGCCGCTGTTTTATAAATTCCATAGAAAAATCTAGGGAGCTCGGATTTGGGTTAAACCAACACCTGAATCTCTCAATTTGAGTCTAGTATGTTTTTCATTCTTTGCAGAAAAATTAATAAGGCCTCTAGCTAGGGCCAAATTAGCCTTTAGTACAGACTGGTCCGGAGTTTTACTGTTCCGGTAGTCTGTTTTGTAAAATGCATATAAAATAGTAGGGACCTCGTATGAACGCATGCAATATGTCGCTGGAAACATAAAAAATGGAACTTTCTATGTGTGGAATAATAATTTGGGTTTGATGAGTTTAAGAAAGGCTAAACAGGTCACGATCAGACCCATAGTTTTAGACCTAAAACTGGAAATTACACGTTTAGACTTGTAGTTACAAGTTTGGGTTAGGACTTCACTTTGACGCTTGATAACACTTCTTTAGGTGGAAAGAAGTGAGTTGGAGTTGGCGGGCTCGTATTGATGTTTAAGGATATTTGCTTTGCTTTTCGAGGTGAGTTCTCTCACTGCGTAGGTTAGGGGTTATATGCGCATTACTGTGGCTCGTGGGTGTGCTAGTTAATTTTGTTGTATGTGGTACTAGGCTGTGGCGGCTAGTATGGACTTAGGTGTCGTATAAAAACTCGGGGAGACCGAGAAATACGTATATGGGTGTCTTATAAACTCGGGGAGACCGAGAAACACGTACACGGTGTTGTATGAATTCGGGGAGACCAATTGTTATATAAACAGTTGTTCTTGCATGAGTTTGCCTGTTGAGGATATGTTCTCAAACTGGCATGTGTGGATTACTTGTATCTAACTGTGGTTAGGAGTAGTGTTCATATGATTGCTATCCTATGTGGTGTTTGAATTCACTAAGCTTCGTGCTTACCCTTTTTCCTACAAATTACTGTTTCAGGTGCGAGTGGCAGTAAGGCATGACGGTACACACTGGCGCGTTGAGAAGATCTTTATTATTATTATTTATTTTGAGACTCAAGTTTAGAATTATTATATTTTCTGCTGTGTTATTTGGGGTTGGTTGTTAAACTTAACAGTTGTGATGAAACATTTATTTGACTCTCAACACTTATGGTTTTATCTAATAAAATGGCATAAAAAAATCAAATTCATCGTAATTTTTGGGGCTTTTCAAGTTGGTATCGGAGCACAGCTTGAGGGAATCAAACATATTATGGTGTGTTTGAACTCAAGTTTTTGGCTCGGAATTTTCTTTTCCTTTTTTTAAAATTTTTTGAGAAAATTTAAGAAAGGAAAAACACGTTTGAGAAACGGCGACCGGAGGCGCAGTGTGTACAGTCAGCCGATGCCAAGGGAAAAGGTAGAGTACTTAGTGTAATTTATTGCTTTCTAGAACATAGTAGTATGTATGCTAGATGCTAGGTGCTTATTACACTGTACTACTGTTGGGAGTATGCCCTCGAATGCCACTCAGAGGATGTTGAGTGAGGGCATTGTACTTGTTATTATGTAAATCATTAATATAAGGCAATGGATGTTTTTTTTATTTACTGGAAGTTACTGGCTTTAAGTTTATGTGAAGACTTGTATGACGTATTCTTTGACATGGAGAGTGCCTGTCGAACACTAATGTTTAGTGGGAGCACACGTTATAGGTATGCTAATTGGATTAGTATACTCAAACCGACTCACCCTCGATTCGTCACATGGATTTCACTCCAGGACAGTCAATGACGGAATCGAAAGGTTGTGATAAGTATTCGTGAACCTTCGACTTGAGGATTTAGTAGGGATGTGCTTGTGACGTCAAGATTTTCATTAGAGTAGTTCGACCCTGTAAACCGGAAGGTGGGGGTCAACCTCGACGTGCATCTTGATGGGCAAGTAGCAGGTCCTACTGAATACCAAGATAGAATTCTTTCTCCCGTTAGTGAGCGGGTTATATATCCTATGCGGTTACTGGCAGATGAGATCGTAAGTTTTTGGCCAAAGCATTGGAGCTAGCTGTATTCAATACACGAGAGCTCGACGATCTCGATTTGCATTAACACATGCATATCGTCAAGTACAGATAGGTTTTGACTGACCGTGACCCTATAACTTGATCGGGATATTTGAAAGAAGGGTTTATACGTATACTGGTATTCACGACAAAATGGTTCTTGAATGATCCCATCATTCGTTCTTAGTTGGGGTACAGTGTAGGCCGCCAGGCTGGCTAGGTGGTACTACTACTCTTTGGTTCCTCCCATTGCTGACTGAGACGGACCTACCGAGTCGCGTATTAGGATTGACGACGGAATGAATCAAGCTTAATTCTCTCATTATGAATATTAGATATTGGATATCTAAATTTGGGATATTGGATGTTTAAATTGATTTATTGGATACATTAATTTACGGCCTAATGAATTGAATAAATTACTGGGTGATTAATTTAATTCATGGATATAATTATTTCTTGGATAAATTAACTATGTCATAATGTATTTGATAAGATAAAATTAATTGGATTAATTAATCGATATAAATACATCGGAACGGAATCGGATCTTATCTGTTTGGACTTACGGGAGTCCGAAACGAACTGAACTCGTCCGATTCATCCACATAGCCGCCCCCGTCTTTTTCCACCCACCTTCACTTTGTTTTTGTTTCATTATTTATTGAGTGATAAAGACATTGGGGTCATGATATCATTTTCATGGTGGGGTTGATCACTCATGTGATGAGTTGTATCATGTGAAAAGAAATTAAATAAAGGAAGGAAGACTTCATCTCACTCATTTTTGATCAATCATACGGTTTAGAAGAGAGAGAGAGAGAGAGAGAGAGAGAGAGAGAGAGAGAGAAAACTTTGAGTTCATTTTCATAATTCTCTAGTCTTCTTCTTCCTTTTCTTCATTTTTGTTCTTGGTAGTTCTTAGAGAAAAATCAAGAATTCAAAGAGAGATTGTGAGTTATACACTTAGAGTGTTATAATTTGATATTGGAAGATTCATCACTTAGCTCTAGCCGTATCCTCGGAGGAGGTGATCATCGTTCTGGTCGTTTCTCCGGCGCGTGGCAAGTAGAGACGCGGTGCTTTCGGCGTTGAATCATTCAAGAGCTTGGAGCGGATTGAATTGCAGAGAGATCGCCTAAAGCTTGGGGAATAGCTTAAGGGAAGGGATCCATTTAATCAACGGACTACAACAGTGAGTTTCTTGCATCTCTTATGTTTTCGTTTATATATTCGTATATATGTAGCTCGATCGATCCTCGTAGGGATTCGGATCGAATTAATTTTCGTTTTACCGCTTCCGCTGGGCCTTCGTTCTAGGCACCGAACCCCAACAGTGGTATCAGAGCGTAGGTCTTGCGATCGTATATACGATATTGGCATTTGGAATACTGGATTAGATGGTATATGATTTAGAATCATAATCGTATTAATCGTTGATTTTTTATTGTTCATCCAAAAATTAATTTTCATGATTTTATGTTACAGTGTAAATCTATTTTTCTTTTGAAAAACTAATTTAAAATATAATATATAGACTAGAAAAATGTTATTTTTGGAATCGGGGCGAAAAATGAGACGAAAACGTAATCGGACCTGGCAGCCTGGGGCTGGCCGGGCGCTGCCTCGCGGTCCGAGGCAGCAGATCGCGATCTGGACCCTGTAATACCCGTACTTTTTATTGACTGTTTGACCTTGCCGTTCTTCTTATTTTGTCTCTCTGTAAACTCTTGGTGATGTTGTTGATATTGTTATAGAGTTTCGTATCTTGTTTGGATCACGATCGTGCTGTTTAGACCTTGCAGAAGTGTACTGGGTCAGAGAAATAGCGCACGCTAGGCCTAGGCTAATGCACGCTAATTCTGCTTGAGTAGCGCAAGCTATCTTTGAGCCTTAGCGCGCGCTAAAAAACCAGTCAGGTCAGAACCAGTAACTCTTACTGCTTTCTGGACTGGCAGTTAACGCGCGCTAGGAGTTCGTTAACGCACGCTATTCGTGGTCAGTAGCGCGCGCTAACAGGCTGGTTGGCAGAGGCAGTGAGGTTGTCAGGTTTTCTGTACTATTTAGTAATGTACGCTAGTCTTCGGATAGCGCACGCTAGCAGAGCTGCGTAGCGCATGCTAAGCCATAGCGGTAGCACACGCTAAGACTCGAGCAGGGCATAGGACAATAGGTTCAGGACTCCAGTTTTCTGGACACCGTCTTTGGCTAGTGCATGCTAAGATAAGGCGAGTAGCGCACGTAACGGGGCCGGCAGAAGCCATTAGACTACCCGGTGACCTCGCTAGCTCACGCTAATAATCGTGGCGTAGTGTGCGCTAGACTGGGCGGGTATATATATTGGATAGTTGACTTCCATTTCATCATTTTTCATCCTTTTCACTTATTTTCGACGGGAGAAGCTCGGGAGAGGCGATTTTCGGCGATTGGAAGCGATCCATCTTCAAACATCAACATCTGTGGTTGGAGAACAAGGATTACACAACATCTAATACATTCTATCATCCAAATCAAGGTAAAAATCCCTAGAACCCTATTTTTTGGGAATTTTGGGGTTTTTCCTAGATTCGTCCAATTTATCCATTTTGAAGCTTGAGAACCTTGAGATTATGATGTATCTACCCCGTATACATGCTCTTCCTGTGATTTTACAGATTGGTTTGTGCCGTGTTTGGACTCGTGAGGGTTTGGGTGATTTTCTAAACTCTAGTTGTTAACCGTTGTATTTTCTTGAATCGTAGACGAGTTTCGGGAGTTTCTTCGTGAATTATGAGTATAGATTATTGATTATCATATCCCTTATGAATTTTTAGGTGCCGGAAGCGCGTTCTTGGATCTACCGAACTCATACTCTTTTCCATTCAATTTCTCGATGTCTCAAAGGCAAGTATATATTTATGATTGTACGTTCTCGACTTTGAAAGTAAGATATATGAATGGCATGTTTATTTATATCCACTCTGGGGCGGGCCGACAGGTCCCCTGAGGGTTATATTTGCCTTTGGTGCGATTTCATGGATAATTTAGGTTAACCACTCTGGGGCGGGCCGACGAGTCCCCTGAGGGTTCCGTAGCCTTTGGTGCGGTTCCATGGTTGATCATGTATGCATTGTTGTCATGCTATGTGATTTAGTTATTCCAGAATACTAGTCTTGAATTGATGAATTTATGGTTACCTTTACTTCATTGTCTAGGAGTATTGTGTT
The DNA here is from genome assembly GCA_033398695.1 of Orobanche coerulescens. Classification (NCBI taxonomy): domain Eukaryota; kingdom Viridiplantae; phylum Streptophyta; class Magnoliopsida; order Lamiales; family Orobanchaceae; genus Orobanche; species Orobanche coerulescens. The sequence goes on along the minus strand of CM065815.1, from coordinate 130,090,230 downwards.
TCATACTTGATATACTTGCACTAGCTATTCGACGGCTAACCCCTTTATGGGGGAAATACTTTTTATGTATTTCAGGTTCCAGGAGAGCGGACAGGCAGGTATCGGGTCGGCATGAAGATGATGGGCAAGTGTGATACTGTGTCTTTCCTCCGGTTATGTTTTGTGTTTCTCCATTCCGTGTTGTTGTACTGGAATGGTTATTGAATACTCGAGTATCGTTTTCCATTTTCCTTGATGTTCCCGCCTGTGTTTGCCGAGGTATTGATTTGTGTTGTGATGTCTTTGGATACATTGGATATGTTTTGAATACCCTTTGTATTGTTCTTCATTCCATTGTATGTAGACCTTCTTGGTCAAAATTTATAGTTCCGCGTATATTTAGCCTTGTGGGTCCCAAGACGGGGCTCACGACGCTGTAATATTCCATGAATAACTTGGGGGTGTTACAGAATATGGTATCGGAGCTTAGGTCTATGGATACCTAGGTTGTCGGTCTTTTGGGTCGATTGAGTCGTCATTTGTCTATAGTATCACTACTCTGCCATCATCACAATGAGACCGGTACTAGTAAGACCTCTTACTCTTCTGGTGTTTCCTTATTCGTTTTACTTCTATTTTTGGTATTCTTGAGATTCGGTCACTTCGATGACGTGCGATTGAATTGTACTTACGTGCCTTGTGTGTTCTTCAGTATGTCTGCTGGTAGGGGCCGTGGCCGTGGACATGGACGAGGACGTGGCTCGGCCGTTTCCCTCAGTTCTGTTGCGGGGTCAACCAACCCCAGTTTGTCGAACTCGGTGCATCCTGACACCGAAAGTCAGCACAACCAGTCGACTGGCCAGGGGAACAGCGCGGACGTTGGAGTTGCGAATGTACTTCAACAATTGGCTACCTAGATGACCATTTTAGCCCAAACTGTTCAACTGAATAATCCGAACCCGAACGCGGATGCCTTGCTTCAGAATGTAATCCGTATGCACCCTACACAGTTTGGCGGGGTCACACACTCGTTAGGTTGGGAAGATTGGCTAGCGGAGTTAGAGAAAATTTTTGAAGCGGTCGATTGCCCTGAAGTGAGGAAGGTACCGATTGCTCAGTATTTACTCACCAAGGAGGCCGCTACATGGTGGAAAGTCATCAAGCCACAGGATCGTGTTGCCACGTGGGATGAATTTAAAGAGCTTTTGGAGGCCGAGTTTTGTCCTTGGCCGGTGCGAGAGGGCCGAATTCGAGCCTTTTTTGAGGCTAAACCCCAAAATATTCCCGTTTCGCAAGCAATTGTAGAGTACAACCAACAATTGATCCACGTGAAGGATCAAGTGCGGAACGAGCGTGATAAGATCCGTTATTTTGATATGCGGATGAATTTGGACTTATGTCGGTACATGGCCGGATTTGCTTGCACCACACTGAAGGAGTATCAGGACAGAGCTTTAGCCCATGATATTTTAAGCCCCGACAACGATACCATTGAAGAATCGAAGAAGTAGAAGGTTGCGTGGAATTTTTCTGGCTCTAAGAGTGGCAACTTCCAGAGGTCACAGACGATTAACCATCCTACCGGACAGTCATCACGTTCTGCTAAAGGGAAGAGGGGTTTCCGTTCTGCTCCGGGCACCAAAAATCGCACGGTAACTTGCTATAATTGTGGTCTTCCAGGCCACGTTAATTTGGAATGTAATTTTCTGCCGTTGAAGTGTCACACTTGCGGACAGATGGGATATAGAGCGGCTTATTGTTCCGAACCAAATCAGACTTTGGACACTCGGGCTTCTGCCCCAGCACCACTTGACCAAGGCGTTAAACAGCGGCAATCTTTTGGTCAATCTCAGCAGAATTACGGTAGGGGCCGGGGAAGGGGTCAGAACGCTGGAGGGGGGGGGGGACTCTAGTGTTGGTTCGGTACAACCACGGGTCTATGAGATGCGTCTAACAGACGAAACCGATGCGGCGATGGCTTCAGGTACCATTCATATTTTATCACATCCAGTCCGTGTGCTTTTTGATACGGGTGCTACATATTCTTTTATTTCCTTGGAGTGTCTACTCCGTTTGAATATAACTTGTATGACTGCTTGTGATCCCTTCATTGTGAAACTACCTAGCGGGGATAGAATTGTGGGGAACCAGGAGATTAGAGGTTTTCCGGTAATTATATCCAGTATGGAATGGTTATCGAATCTGATTGTAGTTGATATGGTAGGCGAGGACGTGATCCTCGCCGAGGATTGGCTTGATAGTCATCAAGCGATTATGAATTATCGTACCAAGGTTATCACTATGATGACTAAAGACGGATCTGAGTACTCATTTTTGGGACGTAATTCGGGCCAATCCAAATTACTTATCAGCGCCATGAAGGCCGTAAAACTTTTGAATAAAGGTTGTACGGGCTATTGGTGTTATGCCTTGAAAACGGAAAGGAACGAAGTCGATTTCTCTTCAATTCCGGTTGTTAATGAGTATCCCGATGTTTTTCCGAACGATCTCCCGGGATTACCGCCAGATCGGGAGATAGAATTTTCTATGGACTTAGAGCCAGATGCGGCTCCGATTTCTAAGGCACCTTATCGAATGGCACCTTCCGAGATGCAAGAATTAAAGAATCAGTTGGGAGAACTTATGGAAAGAGGGTACATCAGACCGAGCGCTTCGCCTTGGGGCGCGCATGTTCTTTTTGTGAGAAAGAAGGATGTTTCACTACGTTTGTGCATCGACTACCGTGATCTGAACAAAGTAACCATCAAGAACAAGTACCCTTTGCCTCGTATAGACGATTTATTTGATCAGTTGCAAGGGGCTGCATTTTTCTCGAAAATTGATTTAAGATCAGGGTATTATCAACTCAGGGTGAGAGAGTCCGACGTTCCGAAGACGGCATTTCGGACGAGGTATGGGCATTATGAATTTGTAGTTATGCCTTTTGGGTTGACTAATGCACCAGCAGTATTCATGCAGTTAATGAATAAGATTTTCATCGAGTATCTCGACAGGTATGTAGTCGTCTTTATTGACGACATTTTGATCTATTCTCGAGATAAAGAGGAACATGCCCGATACTTGCGTTTGGTACTAGATATTTTGAGAACCGAGCACCTCTATGCAAAATTCTCAAAATGTGAGTTCTGGTTGGAAGAGGTTATGTTTCTCGGCCATGTGATTTCGGTCGAAGGGGTTCGTGTAGACCTGCAGAAGATTGAGGCAGTGCTAGATTGGGCACCGCCTAAAAATATTAAGGAAGTTCGTAGCTTTTTGGGCCTTGCTGGGTATTACCTTCGGTTTGTAGAGGGGTTCTTGAAACTCGCTCGGCCGCTTACGAAATTACTCCAGAAGACCGAAAAGTTTGTTTGGTCGGATGAGAGACAACAAAGCTTCGATGAGCTGAAGAGACGTTCGACTTTAGCGCCGATTTTAACTTTACCACATGGTAGTGAGGGCTTTGCAGTTTATAGTGACGCTTCAGGTCAAGGTCTTGGTTGTGTGCTTATGCAACATGATAAGACGATAGCTTTTGCGTCACGACAACTAAAGCCGTATGAGATGAATTATCCTACTCACGATTTGGAATTGGCCGCAATTGTCTTAGCACTCAAGATTTGGCGACATTATTTGTATGGTTCTCCGTGTCGGATTTATACCGATCACAAGAGCCTGAAGTATATTTTCAGTCAGAAGGAGCTGAATATGAGACAGAGACGTTGGTTAGAGTTGATAAAGGATTACGATTTGGAAATTATTTACCACCCCGGAAAAGCCAATGTCGTCGCGGATGATTTGACCCGCAAATCGGCATCTCTTCAAATGCTCGAGGTTCTTACATCTCAGACAAAGATTCGTCAGGATTTAATCGAGCAAGGGATAGAAGTTTGGCTTCAACGAGTACAGGGACAGTTGTGTACTCTCGAAATTACTTCGTCCTTGGTTGACGACATCAAAGGGAAATAGTGGAGTGACCCGATGATTTCTCAACTGAAGGAAGATGTAATTAAAGGAAAATCTTCTGGCTTTATGGTTCACGAGGATAGTATTCTGAGATTTCAGGGCAGACTTTGTGTTCCGAATGATCTAGAGTTGAGGCGGAGAATTCTCCGAGAAGCCCATGCTATGCCTTAATCCACCCCGGGATGAGTAAGATGTATAAGGACTTGAAACGAAATTTTTGGTGGAACAACATGAATAAGGATGTCACGGAATTTGTACTACGATGCTTGACGTGTCAACAAGTCAAGATCGAACATCAAGGGCCAGCGAGGTTGTTGAAGCTGCTTCCCATTCCCGAGTGGAAGTGGGAAGACATCTCTATGGATTTCATTACTGGCATGCCGAGAACTCGGGCCAGAATGAATATGATTTGGGCAATTGTCGATCGGTTGACCAAATATGCACACTTCTTGGGTATTAAGGATACTTGGGGACCAGACAGATTGGCTCGAACTTTTATAGCTGAGATCATAAGGTTGCACGGTGCCCCCAAGACTATTGTTTCTGATCAGGACGGTCGTTTCGTATCGCATTTTTGGCAGGCTGTTCATCAGGCTTTGGGTACTGAGTTGAGATTGGGCACTTCCTTTCATCCTCAGTCGGATGGTCAGATAGAGAGGACGATTCAAACATTGGAAGATATGTTGCGAGCTTGTGCCTTAGACTGGAGTAATGATTGGGAGCTTCACTTACCGTTGATCGAGTTTGCCTACAATAATAGTTGGCATGCATCGATCAAAATGGCGCCATTCGAGGCACTTTATGATAGGCGATGTAGGTCGCTATTATGTTAGGACAAGGCTTCGGATCTAATTGGAACGGAACCGGATATGTTGATGGAGACTAAGGAAAAGATTTCTATTATCCGGGACCGATTGCTGACTGCCCAGAGCCGTCAGAAATCTTATGCTGATACTCATCGTCGACCCTTGGAGTTCGAAGTGGGGGATCATGTCTTACTCAAGGTGTCGCCGACCAGAGGGGTTTTCCGCTTCGGGAAAAAGGGAAAACTTAGTCTGAGGTATATCGGACCTTTCGAGATTTTGGACAGAGTTGGAGATTTAGCTTATCGGTTGGCGCTGCCTCCAGCTTTGGGTCACGTCCATAGTGTTTTTCATGTGTCTCAGTTGAGAAAGTATGTGCTGGATCCGAGCCACATTATCAACTACAGTGAGATTGACGTATCCGAGGATATTACCTTTCCGGAGAGACCCGTGAAGATCCTTGAACGTCGCGAGAAACAATTTCGGCATAAGACCATTCCACTGGTTAAAGTGCAATGGTCGAGACATGGAGTCGAGGAGGCGACTTGGGAAACAGAAGAGAAGATACGGTCAGAGTACCCCGAACTTTTTATTTCTTAAGTTTCGGGACGAAACTTCTTTTTTAGAGGGGGATAATGTAATACCTGTACTTTTTATTGACTGTTTGACCTTGCCGTTCTTCTTATTTTGTCACTCTGTAAACTCTTGGTGATGTTGTTGATATTGTTATAGAGTTTCGTATCTTGTTTGGATCACGATCATGCTGTTTAGACCTTGCAGAAGTGTTATGGGTCAGAGAAATAGCGCACGCTAGGCCTAGGCTAACGCACGCTAATCCTGCTTGAGTAGCGCACGCTAATTCTGCTTGAGTAGCGCACGCTAGCTTTGAGCCGTAGCGCGCGCTAAGGGACCATCGAGTCGAGAACCAAGAATTTATTGCTCTCGGATCGCGATAACGCGTGCTAGGAGTTCGTTAACGCACGCTATTCGTGGTCAGTAGCGCGTGCTAACAACCGTCCGTAGCGCACGCTAACGGGCTGGTTGGAAGAGGCAGTGAGGTTGTCAGGTTTTCTGGACTATTTAGTAACGTACGCTAGTCTTCGGATAGCACACGCTAGCAGAGCTGCGTAGCGCACGCTAAGCCATAGCGGTAGCGCACGCTAAGACTCGAGCAGGGCAGATGACAGTTGGTTCAGGACTCCAGTTTCTGGACACCGTCTTTGGCTAGCGCACGCTAATATAAGGCGAGTAGCGCACGCTAACGGGGCCGGCAGAAGCCACTGGACTACCCGCTGACCTCGCTAGCGCACGCTAATAATCGTGGCGTAGCGTGCGCTAGACTGGGCGGGTATATATTGGATATAGAGCTGTTATCGGACCGGTTCGGACCGGTTTTCTTTAGATCCGGATCCGGTCCGATAGGTTACCGGGTTGATCCGGTCCGGACCGATAAGCGTTCCGGTTCAATGTTTAGAACTCGAATCCGAACTCGTTAGTTTCCGGGTGAGTTTCGGTCCTGGGTATTTCGGTCCGGTTTATGATCGGATTTCGGGTTCACTCGGACTGCTAACAGCCCTATGGATCTTTACTAGGAAAATGAAGGAAGAGCAGCAAAATAAATCACATAAATGGGGGTTACATGATTCGAACTCCAGACTTTTTGTTCAAAGGTACAACGTCTTAACTACTTGACCAACATGCTATTTGTGTTTAAAACACGCAAAACGTATTAATAATATATGTATAAAATATATAAATTATAAAATACATATAATTTTTTTTTAATTTATTACCGGGTTCCTTTTCGGTTTTATCGGTCCGGGTCTTATCGGTTTCGGTTCAATATTTAGAACTCGAATCCGAACTCGTTAGTTTTCGGGTGAGTTTCGGTCCCGGGTATTTCGGTCCGGCTCATGACTGGATTTCGGGTTCACTCGGACTGCTAACAGCCCTAATTGGATAGTTGACTTCCATTTCGTCATTTTTCATCTTTTTCACTTATTTTCGACGGGAGAAGCTCGGGAGAGGCAATTTTGGGCGATTGGAAGCGATCCATCTTCAAACATCAACATCTTTGGTTGGAGAACAAGGATTACACAACATCTAATCCATTCTATCGTCAAAATCAAGGTAAAAATCCTTAGAACCCTATTTTTTGGGAATTTTGGGGTTTTTCCTAGATTTGTCCGATTTATCCATTTTGAAGCTTGAGAACCTTGAGATTATGATGTATCTACCCCGTATACATGCTCTTCCTGCGATTTTACGGATTGGTTTGTGCCGTGTTTGGACTTGTGAGGGTTTGGGTGATTTTCTAAACTCTAGTTGTTAACCCTTATATTTTCGTGAATCGTAGATGGGTTTCGGGAGTTTCTTCGTGAATTATGAGTATAGATTATTGATTATCATATCCCTTACGAATCGTTTAGGTGCCAAAAGCGCATTCTTGGACCTACCGAACTCATACTCTTTTCCGTTCAATTTCTCGATGTCTCAAAGGCAACTATATAATTATGATTGTACGTTCTCGACTTTGAAAGTCAGATATATGAATGGCATGTTTATTTATATCCATTATGGGGCGGGACGATAGGTCCCCTGAGGGTTTCAAAGCCTTTGGTGCGATTCCATGGATAATTTGGGTTAACCACTCTGGGGCGGGCCGACGAGTCCCCTGAGGGTTCCATAGCCTTTGGTGCGGTTCCATGGTTGATCATGTATGCATTGTTGTGATGCTATGAGATTTAGTTATTCTGAAATACTAGTCTTGAATTGATGAATTGACGGTTACCTTTACTTTATTGTCGAGGAGTATTGTGTTTCATACTTGATATACTTGCACTAGCTATTTGACGGCTAACCCCTTTATGAGGGAAATACTTTTTATGTATTTCAGGTTCGAGGAGAGCGGACAGGCAGGTATCGGGTCGACATGAAGATGATGGGCAAGTTTGATACTGTGTCTTTCCTCCGGTTATGTTTTGTGTTTCTCCATTCACTGTTGTTGTACTGGAATGGTTATTAAATACTCGAGTATCGTTTTCCATTTTCCTTGATGTTCCGTCCTATGCTTGCCGAGGTATTGATTTGTGTTGTGATGTCTTTGGATACATTGGATATGTTTTGAATACCCTTTGTATTGTTCTTCATTCCATTGTATGTAGACCTTCTCGGTCAAAATTTATAGTTCCGCATATGTTTAGCCTTGTGGGTCCCACGACGGGGCTCACGGCGCTGTAATATTCCCTGAATAACTTGGGGGTGTTACAGACCCGTGATCGGCCATGATCGGCAGCCTGTGCCGGGCATGCTCGGTAGCCTCTCGGCCGCTGCCTGGCAATGGTGTCGGTCCCTGCCGGCCCTGCTCGGCAGCCTGCTGGGCAGTGCTCCGACCGTGTTTTTCGACTTTGTTTTTTATATTTCGTTTGATAATTAATTTCCCACAAATTAAATTGGATTTAATTTGACTAAAATTTAATTATGGTAATTTTAATCTTAGGGGAATTAATTTAATGAAATATTTTATCATCCGGAACAAGTTAAAATTGATGGTTGTTTGAATTAATTGGATTAATTCATTTTGAATGAATCGATTGGATCGGTTCGTATTGTTGATTGGATCAATGTATCTTTACGCTTTCCATTTATATAGTATTTATTGGATGAATGCTTTTGAATGGGGATGTCGTTCGTGGACTTAGTTTTTTGAATTGTTCGTTTTATTCGATTGGGTTGTAAAGGCCATTTTGAGCCTATTTATTTTACTAGAAATATTTGTATCTAGGATGCAATTTTGAATGTAAAATTTATATGTAATGACAAAGACCGGAGGAAGATCCGTTTCGAGAAGACGAAGATTCAAGACGAAGACTTGTAATTAGATTACGTAGTTTTTGTTTTCTAGGAACGGTCCACGAACCACATGTTGGTAGCAACTAGGTTGTGAATGGTTGTTCATATTGTATGAATGCTACAAACGCACTTAAATGAATTAATATGCAAAGTGTAACATTAATCGCGATAATTCTCCCCCAACAAATTATTAAGTTCATAATGTTTCAAGGTTTTCCTTCCCTCCATCGAGCTTTTGGGAAATTAAAATCCAAACCGGATGTGCTATGCTTCCGAGTTATCGGGGTAGTCGTTCGGGGAGGACGGATAAATTACCGGGAGCGCATTGGATGCCTTCGGTTGGAGCAAATTTTATCCCTAGAAACCTGATAGGTTGCCGGATAAGATTTAATTGTGAAGCTGATTTGCGTCGATGGTATAAACTTAACTTGTTCACGAACCATAGAAACCATATAGGTTGAGGGGAGTGAACAAGGGGAAAAAGAAGATCGAATCATCCATTAGATGGGTTGGTGTTGGACACCACTTTATGAAAATTAATAGACTAGAAACCTGTTCGGTTTCCCTCTATTAAGATTTATAAAGAACTCGATCACCACTATGAAGTAGAGCGAAGATACTTTCGGATTTCACATGGGAGTGTGTTATTCCGATAAAAATAGTGGGAGCTGGGTAACAAGAATAGAAAAGACCTTAATTCTATACTCAGATCATAATTGAACGAGTCACTAATTAATCTATCATACTTAATGCAGACATAACTCTCAATATGACAATGAATCCACTCGCAATTCTAATCGAAAAGAACACCTTGAACGGACCTAACTTTGTGGATTGGCTCCGCAATCTGATGATAGTCATCTGTATAGAGGCACTAGGATACGTCTTGGAGACGGATATTCCGGCGCCTCCAGTGTGGACAAGAGCCAATCAGGAAGAGATTGAAAACCATGAAAAGTGGGTTGAGGATGACGTAAAAGTACGTGCTTACATGATGGCTTCTATGTCTAATAAGCTTCAGAGAGCTCATGAGAAAATGACTTCTGCTAGACAGATTCTATCTCACTTAACCGAGCTTTATGGTGAGCACAGTCGAACTGCTAGATATGAGATATCCAAACAACTGTTCGGTGCAAGGATTAAGGAAGATGAGAAGGTTGGGGACCACATCCTCAAAATGATATCCATGATCGAGAGATTGGAGGCTCTTGATTTTAAGATGGATACTTCTCTTCAAACCGACCTTATCCTACAGTCTCTCTCTGATTCCTTCTCACAGTTTGTTATGAATATCAACTGCAATGAGATTACATGTAACTTAGCTGGGCTAATGAACAAACTGGTGACCGCTCAGTCTCAGATGAAGACTCCGCGGATGAAGGAGTCTGCCCTTGTGATTACTTCTGGATCTCGGAGGTCCAAGAACAAAAAGAAAAAGACCAAGAAGCGGATGAGACCACAAGTAGAGGACCTTAAGGGTAAGGGCAAGGCCCCGATGGTTCCGAAGTGAAAGAAGAAGGACGCTTGTCTCAAGTGCAGTGAGCTGGGCCAGTGGGCAAGAGACTATCCGATTCTTCATGGCGCTTCAGGTACAGAACTTTTAGTTTTGGAAACAAATTGTTCTGATAATGTATTTTCTACTTCCTGGATACTGGATTCTGGTGCTAGTTCTCATATTTGTACCGTAAATCAAGATCTGGAACAAAGTATGAAGCTTGGAGCTGGAGAAGTTATGATCACAGTCGGAAGCGGGCATAGTGTCGAGGCAACCGACATAGGATCACTTCTTTTGGGTTTAGAATCCGGCTTTGTTTTGACTTTAGAAGATGTATTTTTTTTTGCCCAAGGGACATAAAAACATTGTATCCATTCCGGTCATGGACCGAAAGGATTTTCATTTTTCATTGGTGATGGTTCCTACAAAATTTATTTCAGAAATAAACTAGTGGGCACTGCTACATTGTTAAATGAACTGTATCATCTAAATCTTAGTAACAAAGTCGTTGTGAATACTATGACTAGAAAATGTGGTAGGGATGAAACCAATCAAGTTTTGAAATGGCATCTTAGACTTGGTCATGTTGGTCAGACCAAGGTTTACAAGATGGAAAAAGATGGACTTATGGGTCAATTGGGATCGGATCCCTTTCCTACTTGTGAATCTTGCCTTAAAGGCAAAATGACTAAGTCCCCCTTCACAGGGACTTTTGAAAGAGCCGCTGATAAACTGGGATTAATCGATACCGACGTATGTGGTGCTTTAGAAGCAGCACGTGACGGATATCAATATTTCATTATGTTTACAGATGATCATACTAGGTATGGTTATGTATACTTAATGAAACATAAATCCGAGGCCTTTGAGAAATTCCAGGAATTAAGGCCTAGTCGAGAAACAAACTGGTAATCATATAAAAGCACTTCGGTCGGACCGAGGTGGCGAGTATATAAGTAAGGAGTTTGACGAGTTACTTAAGGAACATGGAATAGTTTCACAACTAACACCTCCAGGTACTCCTCAGTTAAATGGTGTGTCAGAAAGAAGGAACCGGACCTTGTTGAACATGGTCCGTTCCATGCTCGGCTATACTGACTTACCGGTTTAGCTGTGGGGGTATGCACACCTGACTACCGCTTACATCTTGAATAGATGTCCTTCCAAATTCATTCCTAAAACTCCACATGAGATGTGGTAGGGCAGGAAACCAAGTCTTAATCACATTAGGATTTGAGGATGTCCCGCCTATGTCAAGAAGACTAAGGTGGACAAAATGGAAGTGATTTCCGTGAGGAGACGTTTCATTGGATTCCCTTCTGAGACGACGGGTTATCTATTCTACATGCCCAAAGATCGAAAGATCATTGTTGCTTTGCATGCACACTTCCTGGAAAAGATGAGTTCATTCAGGAAGCGGAGCAGGTAGGAATATTTCTTTGGAAGAATACAATGAAACTCCTCAGGAGACACCTGTGCAAGAAATTGGAACCGAACCTTCTGAAACACAAGTACAACCACCTTATAGGTCTAGTAGGGTGTCCCAATTACCTGAGAGGTATAGTTTTATGCACTTGGAGGAACTTGGTTTCGACGAGGTTCCAGGTGATAAACAAGAGACCGACCCGTGACCAATGACCTAACAATGGTGGATGTAGACTCCATGAAATAGACTATAGCAGTATTCATGTAGTTGGGACCTTCGTTTTGACGACTCAGTCAAAGAGTTTGACTTCGTGCAAAATGAAGAGGAACCTTGTGTATACAAGAGGGTTAGTGGGAGAAACATCACATTCTTAGTACTATATATAGATGACATTCTACTAATAGGAAATGATGTGGGAATGCTCAGTTCTGTGAAAGCTAGGCTTTCGAGTAATTTATCCATGAAAGACTTGGGAGAAGAAACCTATATTCTTGGGATTCGACTCTACTGGGATAGATCGAAGAGAATGATAAGTTTTTTCTCAAGCCCTCTATATAGATAAAATTTTAAAGCAATTTAAGATGGATTATTCTAAAAGAGGGTTCCTATCGATGCGACATGGAATAAAACTCACCTTGAAGATGTGTCCTCATAGTGAGGAACAATGAAAGTAAATGAGTAATATACCATATGCTTCGGAATTTGGGGAGCCTTATATATACTTTATTGTGTACGAGACCTGACATTGCGCATGCTGGGAGCGTGGTAAGTAGGTATCGGGCTAACCCAGTTAGGAACATTAGACTGGCTTAAAAGAACGTTCTCAAGTACTTTAGAAGGACTAGCGACCTGGTTCTTAAATACGGCAGTGGAGAACTGAATGTAATGGGATTCACTGTATTGGACTTCCAAGGACAGAAAGACGATTCTATGTCTACTTCTGGATACATTTACTCTTAATGGAGGAGCAATATCTTGGCATAGTGCCAAGTATAGCGCGACTGCTGGTTCCACTTGTTAGGCTGAGTATAAAGCAGCCTCGGAGGCCTCCATAGGAAGGGTTAAGAAGTTACTGGGTAAACTTCACGTGACACCATGTGCTGCACTGTCTATTTTTGTTTTTATACGATAATTATAGAGCGGTAGCACAGGCCTGGGAGCCAAGGTTTCATAACAGTACCAAACATATTGAGAGAGAGAGAGTATCATCTCATAAGAGAATTTGTTTGCAAAGAGATACATTGTGTTGCATAGAGTAGAGTCAGCCGACTACGTCGCTGATCCACTGACCAAGCCACATTCTCAGATTAGCTTGGAGCGTAATCTGGAGAACATGGGTATTAGATACCATAGTGTGTGGCATTGAGTGCAAGTGGGAGATTATTGGGAGTATGCCATCGAATGCCACTCAGAGGATGTTGAGTGAGGGCATTGTACTTGTTATTATGTAAATCATTAATATAAGGCAATGGATGTTTTTTATTTACTGGAAGTTACTGGCGTTCCTGACTTGTAAATATATATAAAGAAACTAGTCCATATATTTGAGAGCAAAACATTCCACTCCTTATTGGATAAGGGGTTCGGCACTGGAAAGGTTTATAGCTCAAATACTTAATCGTTCGCAAGTCGATGAAACTTGACTGAGCGTTAAGTTTATGTAAACACTTGTATGACGTGTTCTTTGACATGGAGAGTGCCTGTCGAACACTAATGGTTAGTGGGAGCACACATTATAAGTATGCTAATAGGATTAGTATACTCGAACCGACTCACACTTGATTCCTTTGAATCCAAATACATTTCCTACAATGGACACACGGATTTCACTCCGGGACAGTCAATGACGGAATCGAAAGGTTGTGATAGGTATTCATGAACCTTCGACTTGAGGATTTAGTAGGGATGTGCTTGTGACGTCAAGATTTTCATTAGAGTAGTTCGACCATGTAAACCGGAAGGTGGGGGTCAACCTCGACGTGCATCTTGACGGGCAAGTAGCAGGTCCTACTGAATACCAAGATAGAATTCTTTCTCCCGTTAGTGAGCGGGTTATATGTCTTATGCGGATACTGGCAGATGAAATCATAAGTCTTTGGCCAAAGCATTGGAGCTAGCTGTATTCAATACACGAGAGCTCGACGATCTCGATTTGTATTAACGCATGCATAGCGTCAAGTACAGATAGGTTTTGACTGACTGTGACCCTATAACTTGATCGGGACATTTGAAAGAAGGGTTTATACGTATACTGGTATTCACGACAGAATGGTTCTTGAATGATCCCATCATTCGTTCTCAGTTGGGGTACAATGTAGGCTGCCAGGCTGGCTAGGTGGTGCTACTACTCTTTGGTTCCTCCCATTGCTGACTGAGACGGACCTACCGAGTCGCGCATTAGGATTGACGACGGAATGAATCAAGCTTAATTCCCTCATTATGAATATTAGATATTGGATATCTAAATTTGGGACATTGGATGTTTAAATTGATTTATTGGATAAATTAATTTACAGCCTAATGAATTAAATAAATTACTGGGTGATTAATTTAATTCATGGATATAATTATTTCTTGGGGAAATTAATTATGTCATAATGTATTTTATATGATAAAATTAATTGGATTAATTAATCGATATAAATACATCAGAACGGAACCGGATTTTATCTGTCTGGACTTACGGGAGTCCGAAACGAACTGAACTCGTCCGATTCATCCACATAGCCGCCCCCCTCTTTTTCCACCCACCTTCACTTTGTTTTTGTTTCATTCTTTATTGAGTGATAATGACATTGGAGTCATGATATCATTTTCATGGTGGGGTTGATCACTCATGTGATGAGTTGTATTATGTGAAAAGGAATTAAATAAAGTAAGGAAGACTTCATCTCACTCATTTTTGATCAATCATACGGTTTCGAAGAGAGAGAGAGAGAGAGAGAGAGAACTTTGAGTTCATTTTCATAATTCTCTAGTATTCTTCTTCCTTTTCTTCATTTTTATTCTTGGTAGTTCTTAGAGAAAAATCAAGAATTCAAAGAGAGATTGTGAGTTATACACTTAGAGTGTTATAATTTCATATTGGAAGATTCATCACTTAGCTCTAGCCGTATTCTCGGAGGATAGCAAGGTGATCGTCGTTCTGGTCGTTTCTCCGGCGCGTGGTAAGTAGAGACGCAGTGCTTTCAGCGTTGGATCGTTCAAGAGCTTGGAGCAGATTGAATTGCAGGGAGATCGCCTAAATCTTGGGGAATAGCTCAAGATAAGGAATCCATTTAATCAACAGACTACAAGGGTGAGTTTCTTACATCTCTTGTGTTTTCGTTTATATATTCGTATATATGTAGCTCGATCGATCCTCGTAGGGATTCAGATCGAATTAATTTTTGTTTTACCGCTTCCGCTGGGCCTTCGTTTTAGGCACCGAATCCCAACAACTACATGGTTGTTACTTGCTAGTAGGAAATTATGCTAGTCTTGATAGGTTGTTAAGTGAATGCCTTACAAGTTGTATGCAGTAGGAACCTGTAACACCCCCAATCCACTCAGGGATATTACATGCCGTAGACCCTCTCCTCGAGGATCTACCAGGCTGGTAACAACATTTAACATCTTGACAATGCCTTCAAGGCTAAAATGACTCAGTAGACCGATTTGGTCTTTCCACAAATACATACAACTCAAATACAACTCATGCCCACGCAGGGGACAAAATACAACCACACCCGTGCAACGGGAACAATATAGCAATGAAAATAAAGTACAACCGAACCAACACACGATGTACGGTTCCTCATGTGATTAGTATCGATCATCTTTCATCATCCTTCGTGCCGACCACGTGTTATGCTCCAAAACCCGAATGCAAAAACAGACATCCACCCCCCGAATACTCGGGGTTAGCAAAACTCCACTGTTTTGCTAGTGCAAGAACAAAGTGCAAATACGAGCCATACAATTCACATTCCACGAATAACAATAACCAAGGATCCTCAAAGATCCAAACGAAACGAAAAGTACTTCCCGAGGCAAGGGTTTGAGAAAACATTTCAAAATCGAAATATCATAAATCAATGGAAGTAATTTATAAAACGGTTTAGAATGCCATCGAGAGTTTTGATAGAAAACAATTTAGGATTATCAAATCCTACTTTTCAAAATCCAAAAGACAAAAGGGGTCACCGCCCCAAAGGTTTACTTTCTGAAAAATGACATTAACCAAACCGTTGGGATTTTAGCCCCAAATCCGTAAAATGACTTTCACAAAACCATTGGGATTTTAGCCTCAAATCTCAGCAACTCACAGTACACAAGAACGACCACAAGGTTCGTCTCCCAACATCAAAATCCACAAATAAAAGATTTAAAACAAACAACAAAATACTCTAGTGCCATCCTAGCCAAGTAGGCCAAACAAACAACTTACCTCTTACACACTTAGTCAATGCATGCAATCACGAAAACCGTTCAAAAGCACTCATTTCCGGAAATGCCAATATCAAATCACATTTGTAAAGTTCACCACAATTAACCGTCGATCCACACCTCCGTGGACCCCTACCGAGACCCCGTCGGATCTAACCCGTAGTGGTTAAAAGCAAAGCTCGTCGATCCACACCTCCGTGGACCCCTACCGAGACCCCGTCGGATCTAACCCGTAGTGAGCATACACACACACACGTTACTCATGCAATACTAATATGCTAAGAATGTAAGTTCATTAAGAATACTCACTAGAGATGGCCATTAACTCGACACCATTATCAAACTCTTCAAAACACCACAACAAGATTAAATACGGAATACACGATTCCATAACTTAAACAATAGGAGTATCATCATAAAATCCTTCAACGTTCAAAATAACCAAATCATAATCAATTCTCAAAACACCATTCACAAATCATACTCGTTTTGAAAGAAAGCCTTTAACGAGGCCAAACCGAAATCCTTTGAAACTTCATTTCAAATAACCAAACAAACACATCAAGACGACCACCGATCATCATATCCATAAAACGAGAAAAGTATGGGCAAGGTACTTGCCTCGATACCACGAGCACGGAACCACGAACGGATACGGCTCAACCGGGAAGCTTCGGAACGCCCGATGCTAACGAAAAGGAAGACGACAACGAACGGAACGGAAGAATCAAGCACGACCGCGAGGAACCGACGAAAATGAACCTAACGATTCGAATAGCACAATCACAACCACTTCTAAACGCTTATGGAAATGGAATACACCCGGAAAACCCGCCTATGATTCATGTATACTCGTACCAAAAATAACAACGAGGGCGGACCACAACCAAACCCTCTCGATTCCGTAAAAATCCACAAAATATCCATGAATCCGTAGGAAAACTAAAGATACTAACAATATTAATCGTATTCATCATGAATCCACCAACAAAACGGAACGAATCGGAAGAAAAACCCAAAACCCCCAAATTAATCGAAAATAGGGTTCTAGAAATATTACCTTTGGAGATTCAAGAACTAAGATCCGTAGAACACGCGTTAGATCGATTATCCGAGCCTCAAAACCGAAGGAAGATGATGAAAATCGACTCCCGAATGAAGAATGCTTGAGAAGTTCTTCCCCCCTTAGCTCTCTCTCTCTCTCTTGCAGGTGAAATGAAGGAGAAGACGACCGATCTCGTCTAATAAGGACGAGATTGCACAATTACCGCTTTGTGTGCCGCGGCACATGCCAAAATTTTACTCCCAGGTTTCGGCAGTGTGCCGCGGCACAGCCTACGTGTGCCGCGGCACCCGGTACAGTCGGGTTTTGGGCGCAGATGTCACACGGGTGTGCCGCGGCACCGGATGGGTGTGCCGCGGCACACAGTACAGTTCGCCCGACCAACAACTGAAGAAATTTGTGTGCCGCGGCACACACATCTTGTGCCGCGGCCCACGCCCCTTTCTGGGTCCCAAAATGATGAAAATGATACGGAAAGAGAATAAAACGATAGGAATTAATATTTGGGAACCAATAACACGAAATGGATCCACGGCAACCCCGAAACGGCGGTTCCGCACAACTATAACGAGAATACAGTTCAACAGTTGACGGGAAGGACACACTGAAAGGTACACGAGGGTCACTACGATCGAGAAATACACCAAAAAAAAAAAATACCGAAATTCGAAATTGCGGATATTACATTCTACCCTCCTTAAAAGAAGTTTCGTCCCGAAACTTAAAACAAGTAGGGAGAAGCAATATCCCCTCCAGGAAAACTCAACGAGCTACACAAGAAATGCGTAACTTACGCCCATCGGCGAAACGTTACAAGCAACACAAAGGAATAAACGGCGCGAAAACACGCTCCAGGACGACCAACACAATGCCACCGGTAGAGACATAATAAAATCAACAAGTGACAAGTGTCATCAAACAGATAACACAATCAAGTCGATTATCCGAACAATCACAAAATACAACCAACGAAAATCAATACGATTGACCAACCTAACGGTATATTGATCAATACGCGAGCCAAACGCTGCACAAATACGGAATTCCACCGCCTAAGGGCTGGAAGATCGAAAACGAAACTAATTTCCCGAACTGAAGGGAATTACGAAGGAGCCTGAATGTTCACCAATCACGGAACGAGATCAATAAAAACCGAACAATCAAACGATCGAACCACAACGATCGAGACAACAAAAATCGAAGAATCATGTCCGAAACACGAAGGATAATAAAATTCAAACAACAACTCCAAGGTTCACATCTCGACTCGAGACAATATATGATCCGGTGAAAACAACAGGATGTGCATTCGCATAAGATCCACAGGAAAGGGGATAGCAATTAAAAAGTCACAACGACAAACGAGTTATTCCGAAACAATACCACACTCGTTCGGTAAACAAAAACAAGGGGTAGGACAAGCTCAAATGTCACCGAAGATAATTTAGTCGACAGAGTCGTAAACATAAGAGTTCCAACTCCTATCCACTTCAATAAAGAACTAATAGAACCAGATGACGTCACTCCCGAACAAGGTTCACAAGAATCGAACCGAACCCAAAAGTCACAATGATAACTGATCGACCCACAACAAGGTCGTAGCTCGTTCGGATGATGAAACCGAATACGTAACAAGTTCGTAAGTATCAACGAACATGAGCGAATCGATAGATCGGAGAAAGAGAAAATACGAAGTCAAAATAGTACGGGCATTACCTCCGACCTCGTCCACGAAATTCACAAAACGGGAGCAAGGTAACAAGACATTAAACAACCGACACATAACGGAACCATCACCGATGCACACGGTCATACCAACCCAAGCTCTAACAGCTTGCACTTGCGCGACAACGCAGAAATCACCACGAGGCGACAATATTCAACACCGACATCCCACCTCTCACAAGGGGCTAACACAACAAATGTGTGGAAAACGACTCAACACTCACACCGCCAATTCGGTCATACTCGGGAGCAAACATCAAAATGACAACGCGATCATCATACATATATACCCAGCCCTCAAACGGGAATGGATAGGTTTTAAAAACGAAAACCTCATTTTAATAATAATTTAGAAGAACACCGATTGATCTTGAGTATCACCTTTCAAAAAGTACAAACGTGAAACATCGTTATCAAGACTTTGGAGAACCATTTCGCATTTGATAAAAATGAGGACACTTTCTCTTAGTGAAAACTTTAATATTCGACCCTCGGGTCTAAATAAAAGTGTTTCTAAAACATTGAAAATATCTCAAAATATTTTGGTCCTCGAAATAAAAATTTTGAAATATATTGTGGCACTGGATGTACCACAAGAAAATAACTCATTTGAAAAAATATGTCTCAAATTTATTTCTAAGATACTCAAGTTTTCGAAAATAATTCAATGCCAAAAAGGACGATGCCAAAAAGGCTAGAATGCCCAAAAATTTCTGTAATCACACGGAACATCATGGCGCCGTGGGTCCCGCCGGAACCCCGTGCTAAAAACCATTTACAAAAATGCCAAAAAGGTGATGACGGTAATATTTCAAAAACTCACGAAAGCCATTTACAAAATACTAAATACCGTCATAAGAATTTCGTCAAAGCGGTCCAGGCCATAATGCCAAAAACTCGGTTAAGGGAAGCGGTTATCGAAATAAAACTCGGTCGATAAAATACCTAAAGTCATTACAAAAGAACTCACGCAGCGAATAAAAGAAATACAGTTCAACACGCACAATCCAAAGAACACCACTCCTCATAAGAACAAAATATTAGAGTCAAATAACCACATTCAGAACAAAACCACTGGCCCCATTCGAGGCCTCTAAAGACCCTACCACACTGGCTAGTGAACAAGTCGAACGTGTATAAGCACAAAGCTTCCACAAGAGAACTCGTAAAACGTGCAAATCGATTCGAAAATCATCAGCAACGGACAAAAACAATAATAAAAAGACATCTCAAGCGACGACACTCCTCGTATAAATCAAATATGAGAGTCGATTAAATACATATCGTGAAATCAAAATCCACATAAGGATTCCATCACTTAACAAATAATCATAAAAATAGCTCGTGTCACACGAGGCACAACACAAAGAAGGGAGACTTACTTCCACCGGTCGCACGAAGATGATGATCGCCCCACGATACTAATCACGACCAACAAACTCAAACGACGCGTCGCGACACGACTCAGTCAGATAAAATCCGAAGAAACAAGACTCAAACAACACGATTTGACCCGACAACCTAGGTTTCCTCAACCTAAGCTCCGATACCATTTATGTAACACCCCCAATCCACTCAGGGATATTACATGCTGTAGACCCTCTCCTCGAGGATCTACCAGGCTGGTAACAACATTTAACATCTTGACAATGCCTTCAAGGCTAAAATAACTCAGTAGACCGATTTGGTCTTTCCACAAATACATACAACTCAAATACAACTCATGCCCACGCAGGGGACAAAATACAACCACACCCGTGCAACGGGAACAATATAGCAGCGGAAAATAAAGTACAACTGAACCAACACACGATGTACGGTTCCTCATGTGATTAGTATCGATCATCTTTCATCATCCTTCGTGCCGACCCTGTGTTATGCTCCAAAACCTGAATGCAAAAACAGACATCCACCCCCCGAATACTCGGGGTTAGCAAAACTCCACTGTTTTGCTAGTGCAAGAACAAAGTGCAAATACGAGCCATACAATTCACATTCCACGAATAACAATAACCAAGGATCCTCAAAGATCCAAACGAAACGAAAAGTACTTCCCGAGGCAAGGGTTTGAGAAAACATTTCAAAATCGAAATATCATAAATCAATGGAAGTAATTTATAAAACGGTTTAGAATGCCATCGAGAGTTTTGATAGAAAACAATTTAGGATTATCAAATCCTACTTTTCAAAATCCAAAAGACAAAAGGGGTCACCGCCCCAAAGGTTTACTTTCTGAAAAATGACATTAACCAAACCGTTGGGATTTTAGCCCCAAATCCGTAAAACGACTTTCACAAAACCATTGGGATTTTAGCCCCAAATCTCAGCAACTCACAGTACACAAGAACGACCACAAGGTTCGTCTCCCAACATCAAAATCCACAAATAAAAGATTTAAAACAAACAACAAAATACTCTAGTGCCATCCTAGCCAAGTAGGCCAAACGAACAACTTACCTCTTACACACTTAGTCAATGCATGCAATCACGAAAACCGTTCAAAAGCACTCATTTCCGGAAATGCCAATATCAAATCACATTTGTAAATTTCACCACAATTAACCGTCGATCCACACCTCCGTGGACCCCTACCGAGACCCCGTCGGATCTAACCCGTAGTGGTTAAAAGCAAAGCTCGTCGATCCACACCTCCGTGGACCCCTACCGAGACCCCGTCGGATCTAACCCGTAGTGAGCATACACACACACGTTACTCATGCAATACTAATATGCTAAGAATGTAAGTTCATTAAGAATACTCACTAGAGATGGCCATTAACTCGACACCATTATCAAACTCTTCAAAACACCACAACAAGATTAAATACGGAATACGCGATTCCATAACTTAAACAATAGGAGTATCATCATAAAATCCTTCAACGTTCAAAATAACCAAATCATAATCAATTCTCAAAACACCGTTCACAAATCATACTCGTTTTGAAAGAAAGCCTTTAACGAGGCCAAACCGAAATCCTTTGAAACTTCATTTCAAATAACCAAACAAACACATCAAGACGACCACCGATCATCATATTCATAAACCGAGAAAAGTATGGGCAAGGTACTTGCCTCGATACCACGAGCACGGAACCACGAACGGATACAGCTCAACCGGGAAGCTTCGGAACGCCCAATGCTAACGAAAAGGAAGACGACAACGAACGGAACGGAAGAATCAAGCACGACCGCGAGGAACCGACGAAAATGAACCTAATGATTCGAATAGCACAATCACAACCACTTCTAAACGATTATGGAAATGGAATACACCCGGAAAACCCGCCTATGATTCATGTATACTCGTACCAAAAATAACAACGAGGGCGGACCACAACCAAACCCTCTCGATTCCGTAAAAATCCACAAAATATCCATGAATCCGTAGGAAAACTAAAGATACTAACAATATTAATCGTATTCATCATGAATCCACCAACAAAACGGAACGAATCGGAAGAAAAACCCAAAACCCCCAAATTAATTGAAAATAGGGTTATAGAAATATTACCTTTGGAGATTCAAGAACTAAGATCCGTAGAACACGCGTTAGATCGATTATCCGAGCCTCAAAACCGAAGGAAGATGATGAAAATCGACTCCCGAATGAAGAATGCTTGAGAAGTTCTTCCCCCCTTAGCTCTCTCTCTCTCTCGCGCGCAGGTGAAATGAAGGAGAAGACGACCGATCTCGTCTAATAAGGACGAGATTGCACAATTACCGCTTTGTGTGCCGCGGCACAGCCGAAGTTTGCCGCGGCACAGGCCAAAATTTTACTCCTGTGTTTGGCGGTGTGCCGCAGTGCATTTGCATGTCTGCTGCGGCACGTCTGATACGGGTTTTGGTCGCAGATGTCACACGGGTGTGCCGCGGCACCGACGGTGTGCCGCGGCACCGACGGTGTGCCGCGACACCGGACGGTGTGCCGCGGCACGGACGGTGTGCCGCGGCTCGACTTCGGCTTGTGCCGCGGCACCGGATGAGTGTGCCGCGGCACACAAGACTGGTCGCCCGACCAACAATCAAGAAATTTGTGTGCCGCGGCACACACATCTTGTGCCGCGGCCCATGCCCCTTTCTGGGTCCCAAAATGATGAAAATGATCCGGAAAGAGAATAAAACGATAGGAATTAATATTTGGGAACCAATAACACGAAATAGATCCACGGCAACCCCGAAACGGCGGTTCCGCACAACTATAACGAGAATACAGTTCAACAGTTGACGGGAAGGACACACTGAAAGGTACACGAGGGTCACTACGATCGAGAAATACACCAAAAAAGAAAATTACCGAAATTCGAAATTGCGGATATTACAGAACCAAATAGCCTTAGAATGTTGGATTTAGTTCTATTGCACAACTCTTGTTTTAGTCCATCCGTTGTGGGATAGAATCTTTTATTCGAATGTCTATCTGATTTCACACTGTATGCAACTGTGCATTCATGAGGCAACTCATCAAGACTAGTGGGGTTTTCGTTATAGCAAGGGTAGTGGGATTGGGTGGAATTCCTAGTGATCCATGAAGAGTGATTTCATATACTGGTACGGGCATATGGGTATAACCATCGGGAGGGAACTACTTGGGCACTCCGGGATGGGACTCGAAACGAGTAAGGATAGGTGTGGAAGGTAGTAGTAGAGCTCCTACTATCTGAAGCACATGATCCGTGCTCGAGTCGGGGAAAGTCACGGAGAATCCGAGGAGTTGAGTGTGAGCGTAGTTAACATGATTTATTGTGTGCTAATAAATCGCCGTAATTATTACCCAGAATGGCCATCACGAGAAGGAGCAACAATGCTGAGTCCGATGCTGGTACTGGATTTACTGCTGAGCAGATTCGTGAGATGATTGCGGATGAGGTGACGCACGCTATTGGGGAGGCGGTCCCCGAGATTATTACCGCCATTCGTAATGAAGTGGTAGTGTTGATGGAGGAGCGTATCGCGGGGATGCCACCCCCTACTGGTGGGCAGACCCAAGCGCGAGAGTTTCAGTATCGGAATCTATCTGCTTTTTCTCCTCCAGAGTTCAAAGGAGACTCGAACACGATCGTCAGCATGCGCTGGATCTCGGACATGGAGTGTGCATTCCTTACCAGTGGTTGTCCGGAGAACCTGAAGGTTCGTTTCGCGGTGAACCTGTTACGAGACGGAGCGAAAGACTGGTGTGCTACTGCATTGATGCTTACTGAGCGCACTACCTTGACCTGGGAGGAGTTCGTCGTATGTTTTCGTGCAGAGTATGTGCTTCCAGTGGAAATGGAGAGGATTGCTAAAGAATTCTTGGAGCTCACACAGACTATGGAGACCCTGAAGGAGATGAATCGAAAGTTCACGGAGATGGCGCTGTTTTGCCCTCAGTATGTAGCTTCTGAGGACATGAAGATGACGCGGTACAAGGATATGTTGCGTACAGAGATCAGGGAGTTCGTTAGTACTGCACAGTATGCTTCACTTGCTGCGATGATGGAGGCTGCCCGGAGATGGGAACATGAGCTAGAGACGCAGGCCAAGAAGAGGAAAGCAGTACAAACCGTGGCACCGATATTGTCTGTTCCAAAGAAGATAAAGTTCTCGGACTCGCGCTCGAGTCAGAGGAGCGGTGGGTTTAAGCCCAGGGATGGTAACGGAAAGAGAGACAACAAGTGTTTCAAGTGTGGATAGGTAGGACACTTTGGCCGTGATTGTAAGGTACCACTGATGGTCTGTTTTAACTGCAAACAGACGGGCCACATCAAGGCAAATTGCCCGAATCCAAGGGTTGCTGGCGGGGGTGGGGCACAAAGAGCCCCTGCAGCTGCCCCCTTGCTTATTACTGATGGCAGCGTGGGTCAGGCTAGACCCAAGGCGGCCCGAGGTAGATTGCACCAGCTGAAAGTGGAGGAGGCACAGGTTATGCCTGAAGTGGTGGCAGGTATATTTCATTACTTGTCCTTTTTTGACTATTTGATTATCGTATGTAATTGTTTTGTTTAAACGGTATGATCAGGTACATTTTTAGTTAACTCGGTGCCTGCTGTAGTGATGTTTGATAGCGGGGCTACTCATTCATTCATATCTCGCACTTTTAGAGAGTGTTTGGGCCGAGTTGCAGGTCGGTTAGGTTATCTACTTGTGGTTGAGGTTGCTGATGTCAGGACCTTGACGGTTACGGACGTGTATCGAGGATGCACTTTGGAAATCTCTGGGGTGAGGTTTCCTATAGATTTGATTCCGATTGCTATGCGTGAGTTGTGCGTGATTGTGGGCATGGATTGGTTGGATGCTTTTGATGCTGAGATTGTTTTTCATCGCAAACAAGTACGAGTTCAAACCCCAAATGGTGGAGAACTGCTGGTTGAGGGAGACTCGCCTAGGAGGGCCTCAGCGATATGTTTGGCTGCGAGAGCGCGGAGGTACTTACAGCACAGTGGCCAGGGGTATTTAGCATATGTGAAAGATACACGCGGTGATGAAGAGAATAAGACTATGGAGGATGTGCCAGTTGTACGAGAGTTTGCCGATGTATTTCCTGACGATTTACCGGGGATACCTCCCGAGCGACAGGTGGAGTTCCACATTGACTTGATTCCGGGTGCTGCTCCGGTGGCCAAGGCACCTTATCGCCTGGCTCCACCGGAAATGAAAGAGTTGTACACTCAGTTGTAGGAACTTCTCGAGAAGGAGTTCATCAAGCCGAGTTGTTCACCATGCGGAGCCCCAATTCTGTTTGTGAAAAAGAAGGATGGGTCCCAACGGATGTGTATAGACTACCGCAAGTTGAATAAGCTTACGGTGAAGAATCGATATCCTCTTCCAAGAATCGATGACTTGTTCGACCAGCTACAGGGAGCCTCGTGGTTCTCTAATATTGATTTGAGATCGGGGTATCATCAGATGCGGGTGAGGAATGAGGATACGGAGAAGACGGAATTTCGCACACGTTACGGCCATTATGAGTTTGTGGTGATGCCTTTCGGGCTCACCAATGCACCAGCAGCGTTTATGGACCTTATGAACAGGGTGTGCAGGCCAATGCTGGATCGGTCAGTGATTGTGTTCATCGATGATATTCTTGTGTATTCGAAGTCGAAGGAAGAGCACAAGATGCATTTACGAGAAGTTTTGGAAGTTTTGAGGAGAGAGAAACTTTATGCTAAGTTCTCCAAGTGTGAGTTCTGGTTACGGGAGGTCCAATTCCTAGGACATGTCGTGAACCAGAATGGTATTATGGTCGATCCGGCCAAGATTACTGCAGTGATGCGGTGGGAAGTGCCGAAGACTCCCACTGAAGTGCGGAGTTTTCTAGGGTTAGCAGGGTACTACCGGAGATTTATTCAGGACTTGTCCAAGATTGCTTTACCTATAACTCGATTGACAAAGAAATATGTAGCTTTTAGTTGGGGTGAGGAACAACAGAGGACTTTTGAGGAGTTACGCAGACGTTTATGCGAGGCTCCAGTGTTGACTTTGCCCGAGGGTATGGAGGATCTAGTAGTGTATTGAGATGCTTCTCACCAGGGTTTGGGAGCCGTTCTTATGCAGAGCGGTAAGGTTATAGATTACGCTTCAAGACAGTTGAAGCCTCATGAGCCGAACTACCCGACTCATGACCTAGAGTTGGGAGCAGTGGTGTTTGCCCTCAAGATTTGGAGGAATTACTTGTATGGCGTCAAGTGTACGATATACACTGACCATAAAAGCCTCAAATACTTGATGGACCAGCAAAACCTCAATATGCGTCAGAGGAGGTGGCTTGACGTAGTCAAGGATTACGATTGTGAGATACTCTACCACCCGGGTAAAGCAAATGTTGTTGCGGACGCCCTTAGTCGATGTCCGGTTGGTGAACCATTGCGGGGTTTGTGTCAGCAGTTAATAGTAGTTACACCTCTCCTTGAGTCGATATGTAGCGCTCAAGAAGTGGCAGTTCTAGACGAGAATGCCAGGCGTGAGAGAGTTTCGGGTGAGCTTCCGAATTTTGTTCGTGATAGTCGAGGTTTACTGACTCGGTATGGTAGAGTTTGGGTTCCTTTCACTGGTGGGAACATGAAGATATTGTTGGATGAGGCACATAAGTGCAAGTTTTCTATTCATCCCGGAGCTACGAAGATGTACCGCGACCTGTGAGAGAGTTATTGGTGGCCCGGCATGAAGCGGGATGTCGCCAAGTATGTAGAGGTGTGCTTGACTTGTCGGAAAGTCAAGGCTGAGCATCAGCAGCCGCATGGAAAATTGTAGCCTTTAAATATTCCGGTATGGAAATGGGAGCAGATCACGATGGATTTTATTACGAAACTCCCAAGGACTCCGCATGGAAATGATGCTATTTGGGTGATTGTCGATCGTCTGACCAAGAGTGATTACTTTTTGGCCATCAGGGAGAGCTCCTCGGCAGAGAACCTCGCAGAGATGTTCGTGGGAGAGATTGTAGCCAGGCACGGGGTGCCAGTTTCGATTGTCTCTGAAAGGGACACCCGTTTTACCTCCCGGTTTTGGGAGAGGTTTCAAGAGGAGATGGGTACGCGGTTGCATTTTAGCACGGCTTTTCATCCACAGACCTATGGGCAGAGTGAGCGTACTATTCAAACCCTTGAGGATATGCTTCAGGCATGTGCTATTGACTTTGGAGGTAGTTGGGATCAATACCTTCATTTGGCGGAGTTTTCCTACAACAACAGCATTCATTCCAGTATCGGCATGCCGCCGTACGAAATTGTGTATGGTAGGAAGTGCAGGATGCCCATTTGTTAGGGAGAGGTTGGTCAGCGAGTATTGGGGAGCACCGATATTGTTCTGAAGACGACTGAGATAATACAGATGGTGAAGGACCGTTTAGTTACTGCACAGAGTCAGTAAAAGAGTTACGCCGACAAGAGACGATCAGATTTGGAGTTTCAGGTGGGAGATTATGTGTTGCTGAAGGTGTCACCCTGGAAAGGGGTGATTAGGTTCCGTAAACGAGGAAAGTTAGGCCCCCATTACATTGGACCCTACAAGGTTATCGCTCGAGTGGGAAAGGTAGCTTATCGCTTAGAGTTACCAGATGAGCTGAGTTTGATCCACAACACTTTCCACCTATCGCAGTTGCGGAAGTGTGTAGTGGATGAGTCTGCAGTGATTCCCCTCGAGGAAATTCAGATCGACGAGCGGCTAAATTACGTGGAGAAGCCGGTTTCCATTCTCGACAGGAGGATGAGGACCTCGCGTAACAAGGTGATCGGTTTAGTGAAAGTCCAGTGGCAACACTGAAAGGGTTCCGAGTGGACTTGGGAACCCGAGGTTGATATGCGAGAGAACTACCCAGATCTATTCGCGGGCGGAAACTTCGAGGATGAAGTCTAATTCAAGCGAGGGAGAGTTGTAAAGCACGTGTCCCAGTATGGATTATGTTTATGTTGATTAATGTTTTCTTTAATTAAATGTTGTTAAACGGGATTGACGGGAAAGGCCAAAAGTGCTTTAAGTCGTGTTAGTTGGCTTAAATTGTTACATTTTGTATATTGTAGGTGGTAATGAGAGTATTTTAAAAACCTAGGGACTAAATGAATATTTTGGCAAAGTGATGTGCATGGGTCGGACCATGAAGGGAACCGACCCCCTCCCTTTTTATTTCCCGTTTCCTTGCATCGCACATCACAGAAACCTCAGCAAACCCTAATCATCCCTACTTCCTTGCTGCCATTGTGAGACCACCGCCATTCTTGCCGGCGAGAGAGAGGTGCAGCGAGAGAGAGAAGTTCAGCGAGAAAGAGAGCAGGAGAGGGAGAAGGACCTGACGGTCGGGAGAGAGCCGAAACCTCGTGTGGCTGTGGCTATGTAGTCGTCTGAGGTAAGATTTTCTTCTCTTTTGTTTTTCTGTCGTCGCCGTTAACCCTAAATGCCAAAACTCTTAACCCGAATCGCAAACCTTAATCGAAAACTAAAGTTATCATTTTATGTGAGAGACGCTGTTTCTGCCGCTGTTTTGTAAATTCCATAGAAAAATCTAGGTAGCTCGGATTTGTGTAAAACCAGTGCCTGAATCTCAGAATTTGAGTCTAGTATGTTTCTCATTCTTTGCAGAAAAATTAATAAGGCCTCTAGCTAGGGCCAAATTAGCCTTTAGTACAGACTGGTCCGGATTTTTACTGTTCGGGTAGTCTATTTTGTAAAATGCATATAAAATAGTAGGGACCTCGTATGAACGCCTGCAATATATCCCTGGAAACATAAGACATGGAAATTTCTATGTATGGAATAATAATTTGGGTTTGATAAGTTTAATGGAGGCTAAATAGGTCACGATCAGACCCATAGTTTTAGACCTAAAGCTGGGAATTACACGTTTAGACTTGTAGTTACAAGTTTGGGTTAGGACTTCACTTTGACGCTTGATAACACTTCTTTAGGTGGAAAGAAGTGAGTTGGAGTTGGCAGGCTTGCATTGATGTTTAAGGATACCTGCTTTGCTTTTCGAGGTGAGTTCTCTCACTGCGTTGGTTAGAACTTATATGCGCATTACTGTGGCTCGTGTGTGTGCTAGTTAATTTTGTATGTGGTACTAGGCAGTGGCGTCTAGTATGAACGTAGGTGTCGTATCAAAACTCAGGGAGGCCGAGAGCTCGGAGAGACCGAGAAATACGTATATGGGTGTCTTATAAACTCGGGGAGACCGAGAAACACGTACACGGTATTGTATGAATTCGGGGAGACCGATGGTTATATAAATAGTTGTTCTTGCATGAATTTGCCTCTTAAGGATATGTTCTCAAACTAGCATGTGTGGATTACTTGTATCTAACTGTGGTTAGGAGTAGTGTTCATATGATTGCTATCCTATGTGGTGTTTTAATTCACTAAGCTTCGTGCTTACCCTTTTTCCTACAAATTACTGTTTCAGGTGCGAGTGGCAGTAAGGCGTGACAGTACACACTGGCGCGTTGAGAAGATCTTTATTATTATTTATTTATTTTGAGACTCAAGTTTAGAATAATTATATTTTCCGCTGTGTTATTTGGGGTTGGTTGTTAAACTTAACGGTTGTGATGAAACGTTTATTTGACTCTCAACACTTATGGTTTTATCTAATAAAATGGCATAAAAAAATCAAATTCATCGTAATTTTTGGGGCTTTTCACCTGTGTGGGCAATGAACTTGTATTGACTTATACTTCATGATGTTCGATTAAAATGTTTTGGCCGTGGCCACGACCCTATTTTGCTATGATTAATGTGTCTTATGCGATTTGTTTGTGGAGTATGTGTCATGTGTTAGCCTGGTAGAACTTATGAAGGTTCTACGGTGTGTAACGTCTCTTACATGATTTGGGGTGTTACATTTATGGTATCGGAGCTCTAGGTTATGAATGCCTAGGCTATTGGTTAATTTTGGGTCTGGCAGTCGTGTCGTTAGAGTCAGTCGTTGAGCCTAATATCATTGTGCTGCCATCTCTTCGTGCGACCCGTGGCTGTAAGTTTCCTCGAACTCTTACGTTTCTGTAATTCATTTCCCTTGTGTAGATTGAAATTGTGAATTGTGGTACCAACATTGTAAACTATGAATTTTTCTGATCTTGTTCCTTTCAATTCTTTTTTTCAGTATGTTGAGAAGTCGCGGTAGACCAGCTAGGGGGCACGGCCGACTCTGTGGTCGTGGTGCTAATAGTGAGAAAGTTCCGCTTTCTCAATCCTCCGCAGATTCGGCCTCTCATTCAGTGCCGAGTACTCTACCTATGTGTTCTGATGGGCAGTAGAATTTACCAGTCAGTCAGGATCAGCCGTCGGGTATTAATGCCGACATTGGGCTACTGCTGTGCTTCAGCATTTGGTAGCACAGCTTGCCCAGATAGGTCAGGGTGGACGTAAGAATCCACCCCCGACTCCAGAAGATGAAGCTAGTAAATGGCTTCAGAAAGTAACCAAGATGCACCCCCCTCGCTTCACTTGTTCTACTGACTCCTTGGGTTGGGAGAATTAGATTTTTCAGATGGGTAGGACGTTCGATGCCGTGGCTTGTCCTGACGACAGGAGGGTACCTATTGCTTAGTACCTCCTGGATAAGAAAGCTGCGGAGTGGTGGGAAGCTGTGATGCCCAGGGACCGTTCAGCTACCTGGGAGGAGTTTAAGACCGCTATGGAAGCGGAGTACTGCTCACCTCCGATTCGAGAGCGTAGGATTCTGGAGTTCTTTACTGCTATGCCTCAGGATGTACCGATCTCTCAGGCCATCATCACTTATAACCAGCAGTTGGCATATGTAAAAGAGCAAGTGAGGACATAGGCTGATAAGATTCGCTACTTTAATATACGCATGAAGCCGCATATCAGACGAAGCATGGCACCACTCATGTGTGCCACATTGAAAGAGTACCAGGATCGCGCTCTAGCGATTGAGATGGCAGTCCCGGAGTCAGAGTTGGGTTCCAAGGCCAAGAAACAGAAAACAACTGGCAGTTTTTCAACCAGTAAGGGTGGTCGATTTTTGAAATCTCAGTCTGCTCCTACATCTGGGAAGAGGCCATTTCATCAGGCCGGAGGATCTCTGAGTAACCGTTTAGTCCAGTCTGTTGCATCTGGCGGCAAAGTTTGTTTTAACTGCAACCAATATAAGCATTTGGTGAAGGATTGTCCATTTCCTTTAGTTACTTGCTTTACTTGCAGACAGACCGGGCACCAGGCAGCTCATTGAGAGAGGGATACCAGAGCCACCAGAGCTCCGACTACCACTGCCATTCAGAAGGATCTTAGCGTCGATCAGAAGACTCCAGTCACTCAGGTTCCTTAGAGTTCGGGCCATGGTAGGGGTCGGGGTCATTCGGACCGCCGAGATGCATCTAGTTCGGGCTGAGTCCACCCTAGTTTGTATCAGATGAGATGCACGGAGGAGGCAGACGTTCTGGTGGCATCAGGTACCACTCAGATCCTTTCTCATCGAGTTTCGGTGCTTTTTGATTCGGGCGCTACTCACTCTTTTATTGCTTCGGATTGTGTATGTCGCATCGGTATTGACTGCTTGTATGAGTGTGAACCGTTCGTAGTGGGTATGCCTAGTGTGGATCGTATGGTTGGGAGCCCGGAAGTTAGGGATTGCCCAGTGAGGATAGGGAGCCGGGATTGGCCCTCGAATCTCATTTTTGTAGACCTTAAGGGTGAGGATTTAATCCTAGGGGATGATTGGTTTGATCGTCACAGCGCTATCATGAACTATCAGACTCGCACCATCTCGATAGTGGCCGAGGATGGCACAGAGCATACTCTCGTTGGTTGTAAGCCGGGTAGATCGGAAAATGTGATTAGCGCCTTGAAGGCGATGAAAGTTCTGAACCAGGGTTGTGTAGGCTACTGGTGTTACGCTTTGAGAGCAGAAGATGGTGGAGTTGACATGTCGTCGATTCCAGTTGTGAACGAGTATTCCGACATATTTCTGGACGACTTGCCGGGATTACCACCACAACGGGAAGTTGAGTTCCTTATCGATCTAGAGCCGAACATGGCTCCTGTTTCTTGAGCACCGTACCATATGGCACCGTAGGAGATGTTGGATTTGAAGAAGCAGTTGGGGGAGTTGTTATATAAAGGGTATATTCGACCGAACGCATCGCCTTGGGGTGCGCCTGTACTTTTTGTTAAGAAGAAGGATGGATCGCTTAGTTTATGCATCGACTATCGAGAATTAAACAACTTGACCATAAAAAACAAGTACCCTTTGCTCTAGATCGACGATTTGTTTGATCATCTTTAGGGAGCGACAGTCTTTTCGAAGATTGATTTACGATCGGGCTACTACCAGTTGAGGATTCGGGATAGTGATATACCGAAAGCTGCTTTTCGGACGAGATATGACCATTACGAGTTTGTGGTTATGCCTTTCGGGCTAACCAATGCCCCAACAGTGTTCATGCAGTTGATGAACAAAGTTTTTATTGAGTATCTGGACAAATTTATAGTCGTCTTTGTCGACGACATTCCCGGGGTCAGGAGGAGCACGCTTTTCATCTTCGGATTGTGTTAGACATTTTGAGAGCTGAACAGTTGTACGCGAAGTTCTCTAAGTGTGAGTTTTGGCTCAAAGAAGTGATGTTCCTCGGGCATGTGATTTCAGCGGAGGGAGTTCGGGTAGAGCGCAGAAGATAGAGGCAGTGATGGCATGGGAACCGCCTAAAAACGTGAAGGAAATGAGGAGTTTTCTAGGATTTGCAGGCTATTACCGTAGATTTGTTGAAGGATTTTCTAAGATTGCTAGACCACTCACTCAGTTAATCCAGAAGACTCAGAAGTTCGAGTGGGACGCAGATAGACAGAATAGCTTTGATGAGTTGAAGAGATGGTTGACTACCGCACCAGTTTTATCTTTGCCTCAGGGGAACGAGGATTTTGTGGTGTATAGTGATGCTTCGGGCCTAGGGCTCGGATGTGTTTTGATGCAAAGAGATAGGGTTATTGCTTATGTGTCCCGTCAGTTGAAACCTTACGAAGCAAATTACACTACGCATGATTTAGAGTTAGCTGCGGTCGTCTTCGAGTTAAAAATTTGGAGGCATTATCTCTATGGGTCGTCGTGTACGATTTACACAGATCACAAGAGTCTGAAGTATATCTTCAGTCAAAAGGAGTTGAACATGAGACAGCGTAGGTGGTTGGAGTTAATTAAAGATTATGACCTCGAAATTCTTTACCATCTGGGTAAGGCTAATATTGTGGCAGACGCGTTGAGTCGTAAGACGATGGTTCTACAGATATTGGAGGTACTTACGCCTCAAAGCAGCATACAGCGGGATTTAATTTGTCAGGATATTGAGGTTTGGGTTTAGAGAGTTCAGGGTCAGTTATGTGCGTTAGAGATCACTTCGTCCTTAGTTGATGATATCAAGGCGAGGTAATATGATGATCCATTTTTAGTCTAGTTGAGAGAGGACGTGAAGAAGGGGAAGCCCCTGGATTTATGGTTCAGGATGATGGAACTTCATGTGGTACCTGAATCAGATTGGCCCGTGACGCTGTTTTGTGACAACGATGGAGCTGTTGCGCAAGCTAGGAAGCCTAGGGCTCACCACAACACCAAACATATAGAGAGGAAGTATCATTTTGTTAGAGAAATGGTTCAAAAAGGGAACATTACACTGCAGAGGATAGACGTAGCAAATAACGTTGCTGATCCGCTGACCAAGCCACTCTCTCAGAAGGTCTTAGAGAGACATTTGGAGAGTATGGGTATTAGATGTAATACCCTGACAATTGTTATGTATTTACACATGTATTTGAATCTTGTGGTATTCGACTATGCTATGTAATCAATCAAAGTATGATATTCCATATCCGTAATCCAGTATTCATGAGTGTATGATGTAAAGGATGTTAATTCATGCAAGTATTTGCAGGCAATTGCAAATGTATACAACTATCATATGCTAAAACGAGAGAATTAGCGTACGTTAAGCTTGTTGGGATTCGGTGAATAAAAACAAGTTACGCAGTGGAAAATAAACTGGTCCGACCGGATAAAACCAAACCCCAAAAACGGATCGATCAAGCATCGCACAAACGAATAAAGGTAATGAAGATTAGAATCAAAGAATACTTACCCTCGTAGTCCTTTGATAATATAATCTTCAACGGAAAAACCCGAACAAGCTTTCTCTAGTTACCGACATGAACACGAACCCAATTCGTTGTAGCTTGTTGAATGATCCAACACCGAAAATGCCGAATGTATCTATATTATTACGCGTTGGATATTAATCGGAAAAATAAATATCAAATCATTCTCAAAGAATATGTCTAGGAATTGATACAGTATTTTTCTTCTCTTATCTTCTTCCTTTTCTTTCTCTCAAAGATGAACAAGAAATGAAAAATTCTCTCCCTCTCCAAAATAGCTCACGGCCAGCCAAAGCTTTTGGTGTGTGTGTGTTTCTCGGCTTGCCATCAAATGGAAGACTTGAGTATTTTATATATCAAAAGAGATTAAAATGATGAGATCTCAAATCACATCTATTTGTCCCCATCTTAATATATAAAACCAACACACCCCACATGAAGCTACATGGAAATTAAGAGGAATGAGAGAAGGGGGCGGCCCACACTTGGTTGGTGAGAAAACGATCCGAGACACTCAGTTCGTGTACCGGACGTTCGCGTGTCTAGTTCGTTAAATACACTTCGTTTTATCCCAAATGTATTTATACTTAATTAATTAATCCACTTAATTGATTTTATCAATACAAAATTATAATCATATATTTCCAAGAAATAATTATTTATGAATTAAATTAATCACCCGGTTTCACTAGACCACAAGATTTATCAAATAAATCAAATTAGATATCAAATATCTAATATTAATGAAGAGATAATAAATACATATTTATCCATCAAATATCCTTGTGCGTGACTCCATAGGTCCGTCTTAGTCGGAAATGGGAGGAATCAAGGAGTACGGGTAACACTTAGACAGTCTAGTGCTCCGTACCGTAACCCAACTAAGAACGAATGATCGGATCATTCGAAAATCATTATGTCGTGAATACCGTATATGTATAAACCCTTCAATCATATATCCCGATCAAGTATTAGGGTCACGATAAAGTAAAACTCTATTGTATCTTGACTTTATGTATTTTTTAATACAAACCGAGATTACCGAGCTCTCGTGTGTCAAATACAACTAGCTCTAACTTTTTTGGCCAAATACTTATGATATCATTTGCCATTAACCGCATAGGACATTTACCTGCTTACTAACAGGAGAAAGAATTCTATCTTGGTACTCAGTAGAGACTGCTACTCACCCACTAAATTGCATTTCGAGGTTGACCCCACCAACCAGCGATTGGATCGAACTACTCTAATGACTAACTTAATGTCACAAGCACATCTCATACTGAAACCTCAAGTCAAAGGTCCACGTATACCTATCACAACCTTTTGATTCAGTCATTGACAATCCCTGAGTGATATCCATGTAACCGAATCGAGGTGAGTCATGTTCGAGTATACTAATCTCATTAGCGTACCTATAACGTGTGCTCCCACTAACTCTTAGTGAATACAGGCACTCTACATGTCAAGGTGCACTTTATACAAATCTTGGCTAAACTTAATGCTCAATTAAGTTTTATCGACTTGCGCACTAGTTAAGCATTCGAGCGCTAAACACTTCCAGTGCCTATCTCCTTATCTGCATAAGGAGCAGAATGTTTGCTCTCAAATGCAAGGACTATTATTCTATATACCAAATCACAATGCCAGTGATATACAATAATATAGAAATAATTATTGCCTTATTAAATATTCATAATTACAATACAAATACTCTCACTCTCTCATCCTCTGAGTGATATTCGAGGTCATATTCCTAATAATATCCCACTTGCACTCAATGGCACAAACTATGGTATTTAATACCCATACTCTCCAGATGTCTCTCTAAGACCTTCTGAGATAGTGGCTTGGTAAGCGGATCAATAACATTATTTGTTGTGTCTACTCTCTGCAGTACAACATTCCCTTCCTAAACCATTTCTCTAACAAAATGATACTTTCTCGCAATATGTTTGGTATTGTGGTGAGCCCTAGGCTCCTTAGCCTGTGCAACAGCTCCATCGTTGTCACAAAACAGCGTCACGGGCTTATCCGCATTAGGAACCACTTGAAGTTCCTCAGTGAACTTCTTAATCCAAAAAGATTCTTTAATAGCCTCCGTGGCTGCCTGATATTCGTCTTGACATGTAGAGATAGCAGTCGAACTTTGCTTGGCACTTCTCCAAGAAACTGCCCCACCATTCAGAGTGAAGATATACCCTGATGTGGATATCTAAGCATCCATGTCCCCCGAAAAATCTGAGTCTGCATAACCCACACTCTATGTTCTCCACCGCCGTATGTAAGAACCAAGTTTTTAGTCCTCCTAAGGTACTTAAGAATGTTCTTTACAGCAGTCCAATGTTCTTGCCCTGGATTTGACTGAAACCAACTTACTATGTTCACAGCATAGGCAATGTCCGGTCTAGTGCAAATCATAACGTACATGAGGCTACCTACTGCCGAAGCATAGGGTACCTTACTCATTTCCTTTCTGTCTTCCTCACTTTGAGGACACATCTCAAAAGGAAAGTTTTGCACCATGTTGCATAGGAAGGAACCCTCTTTTAGAATCTTCCATCCTAAATCGCTTCATGATCTTTTATATATAGAGGGCTTGGGAAAGACCTAACATTCTTTTCGCTCTATCCCGGTAGAGACGAATACCCAGAATGTAGGTAGCTTCTCCCAAGTCTTTCATTGAGAACTCTTTAGAAAGCTAAGCTTTCACAGAACTGAGCATTCATATGTCATTTCCTATAAGTAAAATGTCATCTACATATAGTATTAAGAATGCAATTTTTCTCCCACTAACCTTCTTGTAAATACAGGGCTCCTCTTCATTTTGCACAAAATCAAACTCTTTGACTGTCTCGTTATAACGAAGATTCCAACTACGCGAAGCTTGCTTCAGTCCATAAATGGCATTCTGAAGTTTGTATATTTTATGAATATTGGTTTGAGATATGAATCCCTTAGGCTATTCCATGTAAATCTCCTCCTTGAGGAATCCATTTAGGAATGCCGTTTTCACATCCATTTGCCATATTTCATAATCTAAGTGGGCTGCTATGGCAAGCATCATGCGAATAGACTTAATCATAGCTACAGGCGAGAAGGTCTCAAAGTAATCGATTCCTTCTCTTTGGGAATAATCCTTTGCCACAAGCCTGGCTTATAGGTATCAACCTTGCCATCTCCATCAGTCTTTCTTTTATAGATCCATTTGTTTCCAATAGGCACTATGCCTTTAGGACGATCTACTAAAGTCCAGACCTAATTAGCATGCATTGAGTCTATCTCAGCTTCCATAGATTCTTGCCACTTGGTGGAGTCAACATCTACCATCACTTGGTCATATGTAGAGGGATCATTCTCTTGACTACTTTCTGTGACACTCAGTTCCTCTTGATGCAGATAGTCATACCTCTCAGGTAATTGAGAAATTCTATTAGACTTGCGAGGTTGTGTTTGTATTTTAGAAGGTTCGGTTCTAATATCTTGCACAGGTGTCTCATTTGGTATTTCTTTGATTTCTTCCAAAGAAATATTTCTACCTGCCCTGTAATATCCGCAATTTTGATTTTCGGTATTTTTTTTGGCGGAAGTCCCTCTTAGCGACTCGCTTGTGACTGCTTTATCATTCTGAGAATGATTAATTCTGCACTTTTTGTCATCCGAGTTCGTTCCAGTTTGTTTTGATGAGTTCCGTGTTTCTTAGCGGCTTTTCCGCACTCGAGTTCGATTCTTGCGAATCTCATTCGAAATAGTTATTTCGAGTTTCTCGTAAATTCACTAACATTGTTATACGTGTTGGGAGCTTCGGTTTGATTATCCGTTGTCGTATCGTGATGTTTCGGGCATTTGGGCCATTTCATAATTTCCCAAAGTTTTGGGGTGTTTGCCTTCATATCGTCCTTTCAACCTCCGGGTTGCCAGAACCATGGGTTTTTTTAGTGCTTAACTCGTCTTTTGAATGTTATACTATTTGTCGTGTTCGTTCCGTACGTTTTCGGGAATTTGAGTCGTCGAGTCATGGCGACTGAGCACTGGCCGGCCAGGTGCGGCAGGGACCGGCCAGGTGCGCACGAGCTGGGTGCATGATCCGGTGCTCGTGCGGCCCTGACTGCATGCGCACGAGTGAGTGCTCGTGTGTCTCGGCAGGTGCCTGGCAGTGGCGCGCACGACCCGGCACCCGACCGGCCGCTCGTACGTGTCTGCTCGTGCGTCGCTGTGCAGTATTAATATGGTCGGGCAAGTTATTTCTTCACTCGTTTTCTCACTCATTTCACCTCCTCCACAGACAAGACTTGGAGAACACGAAGGCATGATGTTCTTCTATCAATCCACAAAGTTCTTGAGTTTCTAACATCGATTAATCATCCCATAACCTCCCCCGATTGACCGAATCAAGGTTAGATTTCCTACAAATCTAGTTTTGGGGAAATTGGGGACTTTGTTTCATTTCGTCCGTTTAATCCGAATTAACCTAGATTAGTGATGGATTATTGATTATTAAGTTGTATTCTACCAATTTCCTTGTTTTTCCATGGTTTGATTGCCAAGGATTCGTTGTTTTGTTGAGTTCCTAATCGACGCTTTGAAGGTGTCCGGTAGAATGTCATAGAGGGGATTTCGGGCGTTTTACAATTATCCTTCCTCGTACGATCGTTGATTTATTGATGATATTACGTTAGGGTCGAGTTCCTTGCGAAGAGCTCGTGTTGAATCCTTCCATTCGTCATCGTCTTCATTTTCTATAACATCGAGGGTTTTGAAGTTTCCCGGTCGAGCCGTGTTCGACAGAGTACTTGCGCGCCGATTTCGAGGTAAATGCCTTGTTTATACATTTCTTGTTTTGTGGATATGATGATCGGTGATCGTCGAAATGTGTTTGTTTGGTTGTTTGAAATGAACTTTCAAAAGATTTGGTTTAGCCTCGTTAAAGGCTCTCTTTCAAAAACTCATGTGTATTTTGTGATTGGTGTGTTTCGTAAATGATTACGTGAATCCTATGGATGTGTTTGGTGTTGATGTTGCGCTTGATAATGCGTGTGTACATATATTGCCTCATTTCCGGTGCGTTGTGGTTTGACGTTTGCGTCGTGCTAAGTGTTTGTTGCCTCTGGGTGAATTGTTTGGATATCCTTGGTGTACTATGTTATGTGTGTGAATGTGTGAAAATGGGCGGGGTCTACGGTGGCACATGGCATGCGATCATGTGGTCAGGATGCAACAAGCAATTGATCCAACCGTGAGAGCCTAAGAAAAACTACAGTGACACATGGCTTGTGATCATGTGGTCAGGATGCAACAAGTGATTGATCCAACCGTGAGCGCCTAAGAATACCTATGGTGACACATGGCATGCGATCATGTGGTCATGAGACAACAAGTGATTGGTCCAACCGTGAGATGACGTGGCAAGTGATCACGATGGTATAAGAAAATGACGTAACATGTGTTCACGGTTTTATGTATATGATTTTAGATGTGTTTTGCCAGGTCGAGTACCATGTAAGTGTTACCGAGATTTCGTATCTTGGGTGGTTATGTTTTGTTGACTTTATGTCCGTCAAGGACACGTGATGTGGGCTTTGAACCCTGTGAATTATTGTTGGTTTTTATTTGAGAAAGCAAATCTTTGGGCTGTGACCCTGTTAGTTTTGGAAAGAGAAGGATTCGATAATCCTGAACAGATCAACAACCGAGCAATGAAATTGACTAAGTGATTAATGAATTAACATGATCGACAAGATCAAAAATGATGATTGAGGATTATTAACTGATGAATGAGTTGATCCTTAATGCCTACACAGGTCACACGTGCTCCAAAACAATTAGTTATGAATCAATCATAACACTAATATCACATATAGGTTTCAACAAAGCATGTATAATTAATGACATAATGAATGTATGAACATAAAGAGAATCGAATCCTTACACATGTCATACGAAGCTTCGAGGTCTCGCGATACTAGCCTTCACTGACGACGACTCGATGAATGAATGACTCGTGCAGTCATACAAATTTAACGACTCACAAAACCCGAATGTCCAGATTGTCATAACCTGACAGTCCCACTACTACCGCGTCGGTAGAACCACATAACTCACATATCAGGGTATCTCACAACCCAATGCTCTGATACCATCTTCCGTAACACCCCAAAATCCTATTGGGTTATTACAGTGCCGTGGACCCCACGCCAGGAGATCCACCAGGTGAACATGACTAAAATATATTAAATTAAACAACAAGGGAAAATCATACTCCCTACCATGATATCCGACACAATATTCCGATAAGGAATTTCAACGACAACGATGGGCCTACATTTTCAAAAATAAAATACAACATCCACGAGTATCTGCTCGGGTAATACATAATGACAATGACTGACAAACTAGAGAACACTCCAACTGAATGACCAACATAAACAACTCGGACTAGTATCGCTCGAATGCCTCGTCGCCATCATCATGCCCCTGTGTCTCAACTCTCTCCTCGCAAGCACCTAAAACATGAAAACATGTTCCGCCCCCACGGGGTCAGTCATCCAGACAATGAACATCAAATACACGTATAACATGATATGCATCCAAAGGCAGAATGAAACAGTACAATGATAATAATAATACGAGATGCTCACAAATCAAGGTAAGAACCGAGCATTCGTGAAATAGTATGCCTACAGCATATGATCAATACCTGCTCAACAGGTTAAAGTATATGTGCCCAACGGCAAATCAGCGATACAAAACACCACAATGAATTACACGAAGATGAACTAAACCAGAACTGATTTAAATATGAATCAAAATGAATTACGTGAAGATGAACCAAACCAGAACTGAATTAAATGTGCATCACAATGAATTACATGAACATGAACCAAACCAGAACTGAATTAAATATGAATCACAATGAATTCCATGAAGATGAACCAAACCAGCCCGAAGCTGTAACATTGAAGGCCGAAGCTACGGCACGAAGCCGTATCAAAATGAAACCATCCAATGGCTGTTGACCTACTGAGCTGTAGGTGTTGGGGGAAACAACCACGAAGGTTCAGGCCCCACCAAACTTACCCCATAATGAAACCATCCAATGGTCGTTGACCTACTGAGGTGTAGGTGTTGGGGGAAACAACCGCGAAGGTTCAGGCCCCACCAAACTTTCCCCATAATGAAACTATCCAATGGCCGTTGACCTACTGAGCTGTAGTTGGGGGAAACAACCGCGAAGGTTCAGGCCCCACCAAACTTACCCCATCGAGCACTAGCCGAGACTAGCCTCCAAAACACAATTAATCATAAACGGCAATGATCCCAAGATTACCGTATTGACGAGAATGATAGTGTGCTGCCTTGAGTCGGCCAACACGATAATGATGACTCACGGATGGGCACCGTCCTCGGAGGTCCCAATTCAATACCTCGATTACCTTAGAATGGTCAATCGAGAACAACGACACAACAGATGGGAACTATCCTCGACAGACCCAATTCAATACCTCGATTCCCTTAGAATGGCCAACCGATAACAATGATGCAACATATGATTCAATACCTCGATTGCCTTAGAACGGCCAATCGATAACAATGATACAACGAATGATTTAGTACCTCGATTGCCTTAGAACGGCTAATCGATAACAATGATACAATGAACGATTGAGTACCTTGATTGCCTTAGAACGGCCAATCGATAACAATGATACAATGAATGATTGAGCACCTCGATTGCCTTAGAATGGCCAATCGATAACAATGATACAATGAATGATTGAACTCCTCAATTGCCTTAGAACGGCCAATCGACAACAATGATACAATGAATGATTGAACTCCTCGATTGCCTTAGAACGGCCAATCGACAACAATGATACAATGAATGATTGAACTCCTCGATTGCCTTAGAACGGCCAATCGATAACAATGATACAATGAATGATTGAACTCCTCGATTGCCTTAGAACGGCCAATCGATAACAATGATACAATGAATGATTAAACTCCTCGAGTGCCTTAAGACGGCCAATTGGTAACAATTATACAATGAATGCCTCGACACCTCTAATCGGCTACCGACGATGAAGATGAGAACGAATACGACAATGCCTTTAATCGGCCAATACAACATGAATGACAGGACGCCAACATTAATAACAATGATTACAACAATGTCTTAGATCGACATCAATATTAACAACAACAATCGATACATCGATACCGCGAACCGGCTATCGACAATAACATTAACAACGAGTATCTCATTTCCTTACCAACCGTTAATGAACAATTGCAACATTTGGCATAATTTCCGAAAGGTATCGTATCGAACGATCCCTTAATATCAATGAACTTATGAAGAGACTAAGTCTCGGAATGATACAACACATTCATACACATATATGATAACATTAATCTCATTGACTAGTACAAGTATAAAACTTGCCACAACCGAAGGCGGTGAAATCCTTCCACGAACAACAAACGGCGTCCTCCGATAAACACAAGTACTCGAACAATC
Source organism: Orobanche coerulescens (assembly GCA_033398695.1). Taxonomy (NCBI): domain Eukaryota; kingdom Viridiplantae; phylum Streptophyta; class Magnoliopsida; order Lamiales; family Orobanchaceae; genus Orobanche; species Orobanche coerulescens. The sequence continues at coordinate 130,047,408 of CM065815.1, read as the reverse complement.
TTGAATGAAATACAATTCATTCAATATCACAATATCAATCGAAATCAACACAACGACCGAAAGAAACTCTTTGAGACATTTAATCGAACACTAAATGTTCAAAGTTCCTCAAGAACCTAAGAATCATCAATCGGGTTGAACGAATCGAAAATATGGATATACAATCCATAGAACACGATTAATAATATTCACTAGCATCAACCGATTCATCAAATTCGGACGAACAACGAAACTCAAGAAGAAATCCCGAAAATTAAATTCTAGGAGATTTCAAGAAATTACCTCGATCCGACGAAGAACAAGGATTTGATGTTGATAAAATCAACAAGAATACTCAAAAACGCTTAGAAATCGAGTGGAATCGACCAAAAACTCCACTCCCCGATTTTCCCATCGCCAACCACCACCCGGGTGAAGAAATGTGATGAAATGAAGTTTGGCCCGTCGCCCAGGCCTTATATGGCCGACAGAGTTACGGCCGTAACCGGCAGGGCCTTACGACCGTAACTCGGCACTTACGGCCGTACCCGGCAGGTCCTTACGGCCGTACCCGGCAGGTCCTTACGGCCGTAACCGGCATTCGTCCGGAAGCTGCCTGGCGCCCGTATGGCCGTAACCGACACGCCTTACGGTCGTAATTGGCCTTCGTCCAGCCCATGCCTGCCGATTACTTACGGCCGTAACCGGCACCTTACGGCCGTAACTCGGCCAGGCCAGCAACTTGAGATCAAGAATATATATATCGAAACACAAATCTATTAAAATTATATATATCACCATATATATAAATATACATAGATAAAATTTATATATCATATATATAAACATCATACATCACATATGTGAACTTCATATATCAACATATATGAAAATCGAAACAATGAAAATATACTAGTCGCTCTGATACCACTGTTAGGTTTTTATCGAACTAAAAAGATTTATGACCTCATCATATATCGAAATAGAGCAGCGGAAGTATAATATAATATGTAAAAACCCTCCAAGGATCCAAGTATATTATCAAAGTACGAAGAACAAGATTGTTACCTCTTGTAGCGTGTTTTTGATCGAGCCTTCTAGAGACGTTGCAAGAAGCGAGCGTCCTCTACAGTATCCACACAACGAACAAGTCCCGAGCGTCTAACGGATCGCTAATTCCGATTCAACAAAGATTTCACTTCAATCAATTTGAATATAGGTATGTTCTTGATTATGGTAAGAACAAGAATACCAAGAATATAATTTAAATGTTCTTGAACTTTGATCTAAAATAACAACTATGAATCTTATTCAATATGTTATTAAAGATCAAACTCACAAGATTAGATGAAGATTAGAAGAGTATTCTAAACACTTTCTTGGTCAAAGAATCAATCTTCAAAGATATAAAGATATGTTCTTGATTCTTTTGATTATTCAACTCTTGAATATTATCTTCAAGACTTTGAGAGAGAGAGAATAACCAAAATAAGATTTTTGTTTCTCTCTACACAAATATGTCTTCAATTGTTATTAAGTCTTATGTGAGGGCTATCACAAGACACTCTTATATAGTCCTCAGAAATAGCTAAGGGTTCGCCAATCTTTTCACCAACCATAATTAACTGGAACAAAATAGCTGCTTTGTTCGTTGTGACCCTGTAGGTTCTAATTAATACGACAATGAATATAAAAATATTTTTACGACTCATAAATCATAAGCGGCCTCTAGCTAGACATTATGACTACCTGTATAAAAAGAATTAATTCGACGGCACGAACGAAATCCCGTTACTGTATAATATTTAATCCTCTCGTCGTGCGATATCATAATTAAGCATAAGGCATGGATAAGTCAACCTTATGTAGCTTAACTAATATTCTTGATCTCAAGTTACAATTGTCCAATTCAAATATTTATCAATAACTCTTTATTTATCAATTTCAGCATGGCCATGCATTTAAACAATTTAACTTATTAAGGGCCCGTGGATATCTTTTCCATTTTATAGGAGGGACAAGTCCCCTCTGGACAAACTACTTCCCTCTGCATAAATTATACTTTATCCAATCACAAACTGGATGGTTTTTTGTTGCAGAAGATGTTGGTATTGTGTTAAAATACGATACTCATTATGTAGGAAACTGTAGTATCTTTAGGTAATAAGGACTTAAATAATATATAACAATCAGAGGAATTCTATGACTTAATCCATATATAATTCTCTTTGTTAGGTCATATCCAATACGATGTCTCTACATGTATCTATAACGTGATATAACATCTCATGTTCATGACCAGTAAAACATAGTCATCGTATCATCATCATACTAGTAATCATATTACTAGAGATATCTAGAATAAGTATTCTTTAATGCTTTAGCGAGCTTTACTGTCAAGTCACATACTTGATAATCATAAGCAGAATATTAATTCAATAATATAATTGATATTATATAATAATAATAAATGTATCCACATTATTATTAAACAGTAAACTTAGAGCATTATACTAACATGATTTTTATCTTCGTCAATTTTATTTATATTCGTTTATACGGTGATTGATCGATCCGTTTAGGAGTTTGATTTTTATCCGGTTTGACCGGTTTATTTTCCACCACGTAGCTCGTTTTTAATCACTGATGCCAACACTGACATCATCTTTAATCCATTTCTCATGGGCATCAACTTCTTCCTGATTAGCGCTGGTCCTTACAGGAGCCGGTGGGATGTCCGCCTCCAAGACATAGCCGAGCGTCTTCATATTGAAGACTATCCTTAGATTGCGGAGGCAGTCCACAAAGTTGGGTTGAGTAAGAGTGTTCTTTTCCAGTAAAATAGTGAATGGGTTTATTGTCATATTGGGAAAGTTGTTAACTGTAAAGAATAATTTTAAATTCATTAGTGATTGTTTAATTGTGATTCTAGTAAGAATTTTAAGGACTTTCTTTATTAATAACTCGGCTCCCACTATTGTATCGGCGTTACACACTACCATGTGGAATCCAAATGTCATGGTTGACTTCATAACGATGATCGGGTTCTTTATAAAGTTTGATAGAGGGCAACCTATTCGATTTTTATCCTATCATTCTTTACAAAGTGGTGTCTAATATCAGCCCATATAATAGATGACTCGATCTTCTTTTACCCCTAGTTCACTTGCCCTCAGGCCTCAACCCATACAGTATATATGGCTCGCTGAACTATCTAAATTTAAACTGTCTACTCCTATCAGTCTGACAATTGAATCTTACCCGAAAACCCATACGATTTCTAAGGGTTTCATTTATCATAACCGAAGGCATCTAATGCACTCTAGGAAATTATAGACCTTCCCCAAAATACTAGCCCGACATACTCGGAGAAATAGTATTTTGGTTTAAATTTTAATTTTCCATCAGTTTGACGGAGGGTAGGAAACCTCGTAACCTTTATAACATAGTATTTATAAGTGGGAGTATTATGCGATTATATGTTACACTTTGCACATTAATCCATTTATAAGCGTGGTTTGTCGGTTTGTTTGTTTGTCATACAATATGAAAACTTCCACAACCTAAATTTATCAACATGCAGTTCATGAATCGTTCCTAAGTACCGAGTCATTATCAACTCAATAAAATTACAAGCAATCAAATTACAATTCTTGAATCTTCGTCTTCATGGCGATTCGTCACCGGTTCTTCGTCATAGCTAATTATTACTAATTACACCCTATACAAATTTACTAATAGAAATAAATATGCTCAAAACGGTTTTTACAACCACATCGAATAAAGATTCAAAACTAAGTCAATGAACAATATCACCATCACAAATTAAATGCAATAAATACATTAAAGTAGTGGCATAATTAACTTTAATACATTGATCCAATCAATTTAAAATTAATCTATCTATTAGAATTAATCTAATTAATTCACACCACCGATAATTTTAATTTGTTTCGGACAAAAAAAATATTTCATTAAACTAACTCCCTTAAAAATAGAGATTTCATATTTATATTTTAGTCAAATTAAATCCAATTTAATTTGTGAAAAATTAATGTATCAAATACGAACTATAAAAACGGAGTCGTAAAAATCTGCCTGGGCTGAGAGGATCACTGCCTCTCGGCTGCTGCCTGTCGAGAGCAAGCAGTGTTAGGGTTGTATACATCAAAGCATACTTTATGCTTGGGCCTTTATCTATGAGAAAATTTAATTCATTTATCACATGTTTTGCATATTTATTCACGCTATTGTTATGTAAATATTGTCTAAATTATTTTATATTGTAGATCATGTGGTGTGTCGAATCACACAGACGATCACATTATCGGTCTCTTATATAGTAATAATTAGTTCACAACCTATATAACATTAGACCGTTATGTGAGAGGTTGTAGTATATGTTTGTAATTGGTTGGTCTTGACCATTAGCATATATTAGCGTATTCGGTATACGTTGAACAGGATCGAGATGAGATAGATTCTTCTGTACTGACTATAAGAAGAATGTACATCTCAGACAATTATTATTTCTTGATTCTAGTGATTAATATTTAATTAGATATATTTACTATTTATTGCTTTGATTTATCATGAGTGAGAATCACAATGATTGACTCAAAATGCTCGATATTTTGGGCAATATTATTATTTATATGATAACTAATATTATAGCTAGAGATCGTATCCCGGCCAGTAGGGTTTATCATGTCCCTTGAGGCACTATAAAGGATTATTATATTAAACCCTGCGGGTGGAATTAATTTTTCGATATAATAATAAAAGTCGAGTGGTATACTCATGTATAATATGTTAATTAATTAAAAGCTGTCGGTAGCTTAAATTAATTAATGGACATGGAATATCTTAAACATGGGAAATAATTATTTCAAAAAGGAGCCCAATTTCGTAATTTTGGATTTTGGTAGGAAGTGCAATATCAACTTTTTAGTAGAGTAAGTTGATATTAATAGAGTCTTCATATTAGGAAGAGCCCTAATATTGGAAAGAAAATATATATTGGGAGTCCTTACCTTATCCTCCTTATGGCCCCTAGAGTAGCCCAAAATACCTATAAAAGGAGTACATGGGGTGGCCGATTTTCATACTTCCAAGTGACCAAGAAATCGAGTTTTTTTTGCTTGTGTGTTTAATTGTGGATCTTGATTTGTGTCTTGTATTCCATAATTTAGTTAACACAATATTTTTCTAAAAATACCAAAATATTCAAGAAAAATAGAGAGAACAAAATCGTGAGTTCCTTGGGGAAAGTTTCGGCCGATCCATATTACACTCGGAGTAGTCCGGTAGATTGTTGCCCACACGACATCCGGATATAGGAGGGATATACTCTAGAAGACTTTGAGGTAGAAATACAAGTAGATCGAAGAAGAATAGAGGGAGTAGCTCGATCGATCCAAAGAGGATTTTTCTACCACTTCGCATCAAAGGTATTAATTACCGACTCCCATGCGTAAATACATTTATTTAATTGTTTATTAGTCTGTTTAGTTAATTAATTGACAAGCCTAAATAGATCCGGTTTTTGTATTGGTTAGTTTATAAAATCGTTTATAAAATATTTTCACCAACTAGCTTCCACTGTATTTTATATTCCAACAATTGGTAACAGAGCCGGTCTTTAGGTTCTGTTCAATTTAATAATTTGGTGATTAATATGCTAGCAATTAAATATTCATATCGAATAATTTTTGGAATATTTGCTAGAATTTGTCTTGCACGAGAATATGATCCAATTATCATGGCTATGTGATGTTTTTTTACTTATTTACGAATTTTTGGTAATTTAACCCGGTTTAAGGCATGTATAAGTTTTTCCCGTGAGAAAATCCACGGGTAGAACAAGATTTATTTTTCTTGTAATTTGCTATAAATTCGATGTATTTTATTTCGAATAAAATTGTAATTGAATTGGAACACACAAAGTACCAAAGAGAAAGAAGTCCAGCGCGAAGAGGAGTCCCGATCAGACGAACCGACCGAGACCAGCAAGCTGTTGGTCGAGACTCGGACGAGTGATGACTGTCGGGCCATAGGTCCTGTCGGGCCGCAGGTCGGCCTGGCAAATGGTCGTGCCTCGGCGGTGTCGGGCAGCTCGGGCAATGGCAAGCAGGTCGGGCGGCCGGCCGGTCAAGTTATCCGGTTCGGGTCGTTCGATGTATGGTCCTAGTCGTTTTTCCGCGAGATGCTTGAAGCAGTGGGAGCAAACGAGCCGAGGATTTTCTCGTTATTCAAAACGAGGAATAAAAGCCATGATAATTGGATTTAATTATCCAATTTTTATTATTTGTTGGTTTTTATTGTTTTTGATGAATGGCATGTATGCATGTATGCATGATATGTTTCTTACATGTTAGGACGAGAAAATTAAAAACCTTAACTAAGTTATTTTAAATTGATTTTTCAAAATCAAATTGGCCTCCATAATTGGTTTAAATTGTGAAATAATTAGCATGCGCGTTGACATTAGAGTCTTCCTCCACATCGGATGTGCTAATTATTGGCTCACTAGTTTTAAACTACAAATTTGATAACAAAAAGGTGAATATTAATTTTTATGATAGGACCTCTCCATCTGTAGGACTACTATCATTAAATGATATTCTAAAATTTGTTAAATTATGGTGTTCACTTAGGTGTATTGATTAATAAGCTCCCCATCAGAGTCTATGTTAATTAAATACATGGCCAAGAGGAACCAACTATTAATTTTACTTGTCAAAACGCATCTTGACTAGATAGTAAAATTAAATACGTTAAAATCTACTTGAAAATGTATGTGTAAACGTCCACACTATCGTGGCTTGCATGCGCGGTTTTTCAAGGTGTTGGTTGATTGCATATATATTGTGTTTTAAGGTTTTTCAATATGTTTTGCGTCGAATTATGTGATGAATGGTGTTTTTAATTTTATTCTCATATGTCTTTCAATCTACTAGCTGTTATTCTCAAAGAAAACAAACTTGATGGCACTAACTTTGTCGACTAGAAAAGAAATCTTGATATTGTCTTGACTGCCGAGGGGCATAAATTTGTTTTAACTGAGGAGAGCCATTTGGAACCAGAAATTGATGCCACTCCTGAAGAGTTGGATGAATTCCGGAAATGGAAAAAGTCTGATGAGATGGCTCGCTGTTACATTTTGGCTTCACTGACAAATGTATTGCAACATCAGCATCAGACGATGGGCTCGGCCGCAGAAATGATGAAAAATCTCACTGAGATGTTTGATCATCAGAACCGGGCGGCTAGGAAAAATGCAATGAGGGTGTTGATGACAATCCAAATGTCTGAAGGGACTCCAGTAAAGGATCATGTTCTGAAAATGATGTTTCATTTGAACGAACTGAGCATACTGGGGGCCACTATCGATGTCGAGTCGCAGGTTGATATCATCTTGGGCAATTTACTAAGAAGCTTTGAGCCGTTCCGCCTCAACTACAATATAAATCGTAGGACTTACACATTGGCGGAACTTCTGACAAAGCTTCAGTCTACCGAAGGTCTCTTCAAACAAGGTTATCATCAAATTCTTGCGGCAACCGGTGCTGCTTCTTCAAAACCCAAATGGGGAAAGAAGAAAAAACAGGTTGGCCAGAAGCAAGTGGCAACCTTCAAATCTATGGGGAAGGCTCCTCAGTCCTAGGCGAACAAATAGCCGAAGGGCAATTGCTTCAATTGCGGTCTGAAAGGGCATTTCAAGAGTGACTGCCCTAAGAAAGGTACGTCTCATGCACTAGTAGTCAAAACATGTTTGGCTGCCTGTTCTATCACTTCGTGGATAGTAGATCCGGGCTCCACTGATCATGTTTGTTATGACTCGCAGGGGTTCCAAGTAACCAAGGTACTTAGTGCAGATGAGATTACTATTAGCTGGGGCGACTATTCCAGGCTGAAGGCTGTTGCAGTGGGAGTCGTGCAGTTAAAAGTTAATGATATGATTCTAGTCCTAAATAATGTGTTATTAGTGCCTGATTTTAGAATGAATTTAATTTCAGTTTCTAAATTGCATCGTGATGGATATTTAGTTTCTTTTGAAGATAATGCAGTTATTAAAAGAAATGGTGAATAAGTTTGCACGAGTACTTATAATGAAGGACTTTATATCATTAATGCTGCACCAGCTCCTTTGCATAATTATAAATCGCTTAATTCTTTGAATAATCCAAATAAAAGAAAAGAACCTTCGAGCATAAATCAAACATATTTGTGGCATTTATGATTGGGTCATATTAACCTTAGAAGGATTCAAAGATTGGTGAGCGATGGCCCATTGGATTCGCTCCAAGTTGAGTCATTTCCAATCTGCGAATCCTGTCTAGAAGGTAAAATGACAAAAAGGGCTTTCCAAAGCAAACAAAATCGTGCACAAAATGTATTGGAATTAGTACACACCGATGTATGTGGTCAAGTGAACATCCAGGCTAAGGTTGGTTTCGAATACTTCATCACGTTTATAGATGATTATTCGAGATATGGATACATCTATTTGATGCGACGTAAGTCTGAATCTTTTAATAAGTTCAAAGAATTCAAGGCTGAAACGGATAAGTGTCATGGACAGAGTATCAAGTCACTGCAATCTGATAGTGGTGGCGAGTATCTTAGTAGAGAGTTTCTGGATTTTTTGGCACATGAGGGGAGTACTTCCCAGCTCACTGCGCCTGGTACACCACAACAAAATGATGTTGCTGAAAGAAGGAATCGTACTTTATTAGAGATGGTTAGGTCAATGATGAGTTATTCTGATTTGCCTATTTCGTTTTGGGGATACACCTTGGAAACAGCAACGTACATTCTAAACTTGGTTCCTTCGAAATCAGTTCCAAAAACACCCACAGAACTATGGAATGGGCGCAAGCCCAGTCTAGTACATGTTCGGATTTGGGGTTCACCAGCAAACGTGCTGAATAAAGAAGCTGATATATTGGTATCTCGTACAGAAGTACGAGTGTTTGTATGATATCCGAAGGGAACGAAGGGTGGCTTATTCTACAGTCCTAAAGATCAGAAGGTCATTGTTAGCACCAATGCCCGGTTCTTAGAGGAGGACTATGTAATAAGCCACAAGCTTAGGAGTGAGGTCATTTCAAGAAGAAATCAGGGGCGAGATTTCGAAAATACCAATTGTACATAAACCTAGTGTACCACATATCGACACCATTATAGATACGCAAACCAAGGACATGCCTCGTCGTAGTGGGAGGGTTTCTCGTCAACCTGGATGTTTCATAAATGTGGGAGCGTCTTCGGATCACTCCCCAGACCAGGATGAAACGAGTCCATGTACGTATAAGCAGGCAGTTCAAGACAAGGATGCTCAATCCTTGCAAACAGCAATGGAATCCGAAATGGGAACTATAGATTCTAATCAAGTGTGGGAGCTAGTAGAGCTACCCAATGGGGTAAAACCCATTGGAAGTAAGTGGGTCTACAAGCGTAAGAGAGGATCGAAAGGGAAGGTTGAAACCTTCAAATCAAGGCTTGTTTCGAAAGGTTACACTCAGAAGGAGGGCATCGACTACGATGAGACCTTTTCGCCAGTAGCCATGCTTAAATCGATTCTGATTCTCTTAGCTATAGCTGCGCATTTGGATATGGAGATTTGGCAGATGGATGTCAAGACTGCATTCTTGAACGGGAGTCTTGATAAGGAAATCTATATGCGCCAACCTGAGGGATTCATTGCTGAAGGAGAGGAGCACTTAATGTGCAAGCTTAAAACAGCCATTTATGGTCTCAAGCAAGCATCAAGGTCTTGGAACATGCGATTTGATGATGTCATTAAATCGTATGGTTTTGAACAGTGTCCTAGTGAGGTTTGTGTATATAAAAAGTGCGATGGAAACGTGCTAGTGTTTCTTGTACTGTACGTAGATGATATACTTCTGATTGGAAACAATGTGAAGATATTATCAGATGTAAGGGTATGGCTATCTGAGCAATTCAATATGAAGGATTTGGGAGAAGCTGGGCACATCCTTGGTATTAGGATCTTTCGAGATCGAAAGAAAAAGATGTTGTGCTTATCTCAGGCATCCTATATCGATATGGTGCTAAAGCGGTTTAGTATGGAGAATTCCAAGAAAGGTTTCTTACCTTACAGACATGGAATTCAGCTATCTAAGGCTATGTGTCCTAAGACAGAGAAGGAGATAGATGACATGAAGCTGATCCCTTATGATTCGGCAGTGGGAAGCCTCATGTATGCTATGCTTTGCACCAGGCCTGGTATCTGTCATGTTGTAGGCATGGTAGCGAGATATCAGTCGAACCCAGGACTGGGACATTGGATTGCTGTCAAGCATATACTCAAGTACCTGAGCAGGACTACGGAGCATATGCTTGTATATCAATCGGATGCACTTTGTCCTTTGGGTTACACTGACTTAGATTTCAGTGCGGACAAGGAAAAGTCGAAATCAACTTCCGGATATGTTTTAACTTTGGGAGGTGGAGCCATCAGTTGGAGGAGTGTGAAGCAGAAATGCATAGAGTACTCTACCATGGAAGCCGAGTATGTAGCAGCCTCAGAGGCAGCTAAAGAGGCGATATGGCTCAAGTACTTCCTAAAGGATTTGGGTGTGATTCCTAATTTGCCTAGGAGTATTACACTTTATTGTGATAATACCGATGCTGTTGCAAATTCGAAGGAACCACAGGCCCACAAAGCAAGCAAACATATCAAGCGCAAATATCATATCATTCGATATTTTGTGAAGAGAAGGAAGATTATTGTCTCCAAGATGGCATCTGAAGACAACCTAGCTGATCCTTTCACGAAAGGGTTGCCCTCAAAGTCATTTGAAGGGCATGTGGAAGGAATGGGGTTGAGATGTATGGCAGCATTGCTTTGAGTATAAGTGGGAGATAGATAGACATAGTCTAGATAGTATACTTCAAAAGCATGCTTTGAGTATAAGTGGGAGATTGTTAGGGTTGTATACATCAAAGCATACTTTATGGTTGTATTACCTAATTTCCCGGTCTTTATCTATGAGACTATTTAATTCATTTATCACATGTTTTGCATATTTATTCACGCTATGGTTATGCAAATGCTGTCTAAATTACTTTATATTGTAGATAATGTGGTGTGTTGAGTCACACAGAAGATCACATTATCGGTCCCTTATATAGTAATAATTAGTTCACAACCTATATAACATTAGACCGTTATGTGAGAGGTTGTAGTATATGCTTGTAATTGGTTGGTCTGGACCATTAGCATATATTAGCGTATTCGGTATATGTTGAACAGGATCGAGGTGAGATAGATTCTTCTGTACTGACTATAAGAAGAATGTACATCTCGAACAATTATTATTTCATAATTCTAGTGATTAATATTTAATTATATATTTACTATTTATTGCTTTGATTTATCATGGGTGAGAGTCACAATGATTGACTGAATATGCTCGATATTTTGGGCAATATTATTATTTATATGATAATTAATATTATAGCTAGAAATTGTGTCCCGACCAGTCGGGTTGATCATGTCCCTTGAGGCACTCGAAAGGATTATTATATTAAACCCTGCAGGTGGATTAATTTTTCGATATAATAATAAAAGTCGAGTGGTATACTCATGTATAATATATTAATTAGTTAAAATCTATCAGTAGATTAAATTAATTAATGGACATGAAATATCTTAAACACGGGAAATAATTAATTAAAAAAGGAGCCCAATTTCGTAATTTGGGATTTTGGTAGGAGGTGCAATATCAACTTTTTAGTGGAGTAAGTTGATATTAATAGAGTCTTCATATTAGGAAGAGTCCTAATATTGGAAAGAAGATACCTATTGGGAGTCCTTAACTTATCCTCCTTAAGGTCCCTAGAGTAGCCCAAAACACCTATAAAAGGAGTACATAGGGTGGCTGATTTTCATACTTCCAAGTGACCAAGAAATCGATTTTTTTTGCTTGTGTGTTTAATTGTGGATCTTGACTTGTGTCTTGGATTCCATAATTTAGTTAACACAATATTTTTCTAAAAATACCAAAATATTCAAGAAAAATAGAGAGAACAAAATCGTGAGTTCCTTGGGGAAAGTTTCGGCCGATCCATATTGCACTCGGAGTAGTCCGGTAGATTGTTGCCCACACGACATCCGGATATAGGCGGGATATACTCTAGAAGACTTTGAGGTAGAAATACAAGTAGATCGAATAAGAATAGAGGGAGTAGCTCGATCGATCCAAAGAGGATTTTTCTACCACTTCGCGTCAAAGGTATTAATTACTGACTCCCATGCGTAAATACATTTATTTAATTATTTATTAATCTGTTTAGTTAATTAATTGACAAGCCTAAATAGATCCCGTTTTTGTGTTGGTTAGTTTATAAAATCGTTTATAAAATATTTTCACCAACTAGCTTCCGCTGCGTTTTATATTCCAACGGGCAGCTCACTGCCTGCTGCCGGTAGTGTCCCGGTAGTCCCGAGCTGCCAGGTCCAGCCACTTTTCCGACTCGTTTTTTCGTCTCGAATCCAAAAATAATATTTTTTTTTAATTTTTATATTACACAGATAAATCAGTTTTTCAAAATAAAAATAGATTTATATTGCAACATAAAATCATAAAAAATAAATTTTTAGATGAACAATTAAACATTAACAATTAACAAAATTATGATTCTGAATCATAAAAACATTCAATCAAGCATTCCAAATGCGATAAAAACAATACACAGAGGAAAAATAAATGGATCAAACTGAATAAATCTGAACCCCTAAGAGGATCGACCAGGCATCGTATATACGAATATAATAAATCAAAGTATGAATAAGAAATCATACCCTTGAAGTCCTTTCATTAAATTTTGAACAAAAATGATCCAAGCTTTCGCAAAGTCCCGAGCACTGAAAGCACCGTGCCTCTACATGTAACACCCCAAACTAGGCGGATATTACAGTGCCGTAGATCCCCAACTGGGACCCACCAGGCAAATGAGAATGAATGAATTACACAAGATAAATGTAGTACCGAACTACATTACAACAATAATTACTCCGATGAGGAGTTTAGTTACAACACACCAGGACAATACCGAATACTAGTGTATTTTATATGAAGATAAAATACACAACACTGAATGAAACGGAGTATTCAAGTGAAAGTCTGCAGCGGAAAAATAAAAGACAATAACATGAATAACTGAAAGATCGGGGCCCCCTACTAGTATCACTAGGACTACTCGACATCAACATGCTATTCCCGTGCGTTTGCCTTGCCATGACCTGAAAAACAAAATCCCCAAACGGGTCGATTAAACAACAACAATCCTCAAGGGTTGAAAATACACAATCATGATTATATCCAAGTTATGAAATATCTTAATTATGAATTACGCCAAGAGGAGTACCATAGTACGCCCGTAGTGTTCTCGTGCGAGTGTACAACACCCGTCCGTGTACCTAATTAGTCTCACGGTGTAACGCTTTCCCGTGTGCACGGTCTAATGTATCGGTGAACCCAATACAATAACCATCGTGTGCCCGACTAAAAATTCCACACACCCACACCCGGCCACGCAATATGAACCCGGAAGGTCATATGAACGAGAATGACCGTAATGAATATCAATGAATAAATAATAATCTGACAAAGTCAAGAATGACTCACCGAGATGAGAATAATAATGAAATGAATGATAGCTCAACGAAAGGATTGGAACCGCTGCTCCTTATGATCAAGTGATTAATATGATTAATACAATGATGAATGAGTTATGATTATGAATGATCAACAACAAAAGGTATGAATATCCTTTTAACCGAGTAAGAATTAACTTACTCAACAACGATGAAGAATGTCCGTCCACGAACAACGTCCTAACCAAGATACCGGTCGCTCGAACAACCTTAATTCAATACAATTGCCAACAATCCGATCAATAACGAATTAAACACGAATATAACGAACTCAAGACGTCGATACGATTAAACCAAGTTCATTGGGGATTATATCGAACACTTTGAGGCCAACTTTGATTGATTACCACTAAACCTCAATAATACCAACTTCAAATCCCCAAGAAGTGTTTCAAAACAACAAAACATCTCCAATACGATCAATAATCCGTTATGAATATCCAAAAACGTGATTATAACAACAATTAATCGGAAATCCCCAAATCCAACTCGATATTCAAAGTGTTCTTGAATAAATCTCTCAATAATCCAATGAATCCTTATACAAACTCATAATCATATACATATCCCTTCATATAACATGATTATAACGTCCAAAACATCATAACTCAACACAAAATCGAAATCCAAGGTGTTGAAGAAATTACCTCTTGAAGATCCAACCACTACGATCCGAAGAACACGAGTTAAAACGAGTATCCAAGCTTCTCAAAGGAATGAAGATGATGAAGATTACACACTCAAGTGATCGATGATGATAAAATCTCTCTCTCAACCCTCTCTCTCGGATGAAGAAGGAAAAAAGAAGAAGTGAGGAGAAATGACCCGGCCAAGTCATTAAATCTGCCAAGTTACGGCCAGAACTCGGCCCTCTTACGGCCGTAACTTTCCAAGTCAACGGCCCTACACCAGAATCGCCAACTCAGACGGCCGTAACTCGCTTCGTCCAAAGCTCGCCGACAGACTTACTTACGGCCGAATCGATCCCGAGTTACGGCGTAACCGCCTTCGTCAAAAACATCCGTCGACACCCTTACGGCCAGAACCGCACACCTTACGGCCGTAACTCGATGATACGGCCGTATCCGCCAAACTTACGGGCGTAAGCCCTCTTCGTCAACGACTGTGCACTGCCGCTGCACAGACGGCCAGAATCGCCAAGCCTTACGGCCGTACCTTCCTCGACTTACGGCCGTATGCCGCAACCCTTACGGCCGTAAGTCACCCTTGGTCGACAACACCCAAAATTCACGAACACCACTTACGGCCGTATCTCACCTTCCTTACGGCCGTAACTCACCTTCGGCCAAAAATGTCTCTGTGCCTTTGACGCGTACGGCCGCAACCGGCCAGCCTTACGGCCGTACCTGCTCGACTTACGGCCGTACCACAAGACCTTACGGCCGTAAGTCCCTTTCGTCCAAATGGCCTGAAAACACGAACCCTTGTTACGGCCGTAACCCGATGCTGGCCAAGTTGAAAATTCCGATAACTCCGATTCCTCGCTACGACTGATGAATGATCCGACATAACATACGAATGTGAAAATGAATAAGTCTAAAACAAGCCACCGATGAAGCCCCCAGTATACGACTACCAATCACGATGAAAACAACAATACTCCCGTCGGTCTCTAAACGGAGATGACATGCCGATCGGTAACTGATATACGATTACAACAAGCCAACAGTGAACACAAATGAATGAATCAAGAATGATGAGTGATTATTAACGAGTGAGAAATACTGAGTGACAATTACAGACTGATAATTACTGAATGAAAATGAATGAATTAAAACCGTCTATTACATACTCCCCCCCTTAAAAAGAGTTTCGTCCCCGAAACTAAGGGTCAAACAACTCGGGATAACTCCCCCGCATACTATCCTCGGTTTCCCAGGTAGCTTCTTCGACTCCGTGTCTAGACCACTGAATTTTAACCAAAGGAATAGTCTTATTCCTCAACTGTTTGATTCGCCGCTCTAAAACTCGAATAGGACGTTCCTCATATGAATGATCGTCGGCGATCTCGATTTCGTCGAACTGGAGTATGTGACTCGGGTCGGCAACATACTTCCGTAACTGAGAGACATGAAACACGTTATGAATTCGGCTCAATGCCGGAGGTAAAGCCAATCGATAAGCTAACTCGCCCACTCGATCCAAAATCTCAAACGGTCCAATGAATCTCGAACTCAACTTTCCCCTCTTCCCAAAACGGAAAATACCTCGACTCGGGGATACCTTGACCAAAACGTGGTCACCCGTCTCGAACTCTAGTGGTCGACGACGATTATCTGCATAAGATTTCTGTCGACTCTGAGCTGTCAACATACGACTCCTGATTAAAGCTACCTTCTCTCGGGCGGCTATAAGCATATCGGGCTCGGTGCCGATTGATTCTGACAAGTCATCCCAACACAAAGGAGACCGACAACGACGACCGTACAAGGCCTCGTAAGGTGCCATCTTAATGGAAGCATGCCAGCTATTATTATACGTGAACTCGATCAATGGTAGTTGGGCTTCCCAATCGTCCTTCCAATCGAGGACGCATGCCCTCAACATGTCCTCTAATGTCTGAATAGTCCTCTCTGATTGCCCGTCGGACTGAGGATGAAAAGCGGTACTGAGATTGAGCTGAGTTCCCATAGCACGATGAACTGATTTCCAAAAATGAGACACAAATCGTCCGTCACGATCGGAAACGATACTCTTAGGAGTACCATGAAGTCTGACTATCTCTTTGATGAACAACTGAGCCAGTCTCTCAGGACCCCACGTATCCTTGATCTCAAGGAAATGAGCTGATTTAGTTAAGCGGTCCACAATCACCCAGATCGTATTCATGCCACGACGACTCGTCGGCAAACTCGTGATGAAGTCCATAGAAATGTCTTCCCACTTCCACTCCTAATAGGGAGAGGTTTCAACATACCCACGGCCGCCGATGTTCAATCTTAACTTGTTGACAGTTAAGCATCTCGAAACAAATTCTCGCGACTTCTCGCTTCATATTACTCCACCGGTAATTGCTTTCAAGTCCTTGTACATCTTGTTGGACCCGGATGAACAGAATAAGGGGTAGCATGAGCTTCTCTCAAAATCGAGTTTTTCAACTCGTCATTCGCGATACGCACAACCGATTCTTAAATCTCAAAAGTCCATCCTCGTGGACCACGAATCCGTGGGCTTTCCCGAGCCACATCCTCACGGATGCGCAACAATGAAGGGTCCGAACTCGATTCTCTCGATTACCTCCTCGAGTGACGATGAAATCTCTAACATACAAAGTCGTCCCCGAACTCAAGCTGCACTCGATCTCGGGTCTAAGGAATTCCTGAAGTTCCTTCCGAATCGTTAGACGAGCAAGCATCTGCTCTGAACGGACTTGCGACTCAAGGCGTCGGTGACAACGTCGCCTTGCCCGAGTGGTAAAGGATCTCGATATCGTAATCTTTGATTAATTCTAACCACTGCCTCTGCCGCATATTTAACTCCTTCTGAGTAAATATATACTTTAAACTCTTATGATCGGTGAATATCTGACAGGTAACGCCATAAAGATAGTGACGCCATATTTTCAAAGCGAACACCACGGCTGCTAGCTCCAGGTCGTGGGTCAGATAATTAACCTCGTAAGGTCTCAATTGCCGTGAAGCATAAGCAATAACCTTTCCGTTCTGCATGAGCACACATCCGAGACCCTGCCCGGACGCATCACTATAAACCACAAATCCCTCCGTCCCCTGCGGCAAGGAAAGTACAGTCTTTGTCATTAACTTGACTCTTGAGTTCCTCAAAACTCTGCTGACACGCGTCGGACCACGTGTAATTCTTATCCTTTCGCAAAAGGTTCGTCAATGGTTGAGCAATTTTGGAAAATCCTTCCACGAATCGCCGATAATAACCCGCTAATCCGAGGAAACTCCGGATTTCCTTAACATTCTTCGGAGGTAACCAATCTCGAATAGCCTCCGTCTTCTGAGGGTCGACACGAACTCCGTCTGATGAAATTACATGTCCGAGAAAAGTCACTTCGACATCCGTAACTCGCACTTGGAAAACTTTCCAAAAAGTTGCTCTCGTCTCAACACGTCGAGAACCTGATGAAGATGAACCTCGTGATCCTCTCGGCTACGAGAATAAATCAAAATATCGTCGATGAAGACAACAACAAACTGATCCAAAAAGTCGGTGAAAACCCGATTCATCAATTCCATGAATACCACAGGTGTAATAGTTAGCCCGAACGGCATAACTACGAACTCATAATGACCATAGCGTGTATGAAACGCCCTCGCGATATCCGACTTTCGAATCCGCAATCGGTGAAATCCAGATCTAAAGTCGATCCTGGGAAATACTGAGGCTCCCAGAAGATGATCAAAAAGAACATCAATACGGGGTAAAGGATACAACTCTTGATCATCACCTGCTCAACTCCCCGTAATCGATACACCAAATAAAAGAACTATCATTCTTCTTGACAAACAAAGATCGGTGCTCCCCACGGGGACGTAATCGGTCGGAGATAACCTTTCTCGAACTACTCCTCAAGTTGAATCTTCAACTCCTGCATTCTGGTCAGGGCCATCCGATACAGTGCCTTCAATAAAGGGGACGTACCGGCTCCAACTCACTCCTGAATTCCCCTACTCTATGTGAAGGCAACCAGATAACTCGTCTGGAAATACTTCGTCAATCGATGACAATGATACCACGAATGATTGAACATTTCGATTGCCCTAGAATGGTCAATCGATAAAAAGAGATACCAATACTGATTGAACAACTCGCTTGCCTTAGAAAGGCCAATTGATGAAGATGATATAATGAATGTTTGAATAACTCGATTGCCCTAGAAAGGCCAATCGATGAAAATGATACAATGAATGATTGAATAACTCGAGTGCCTTAGAAAGGCCAATCGATGGAAATGATACAAAGAATGATTGAATAACTCGATTGCCTTAGAAAGGCCAATCGATGAAAATGATACAATGAATGATTGAATGACTCGATTGCCTTAGAAAGGCCAATCGATGAAAATGATACAATGAATGATTGAATGACTCGATTGCCTTAGAAAGGCCAATCGATGAAAATGATACAATGAATGATTGAATGACTCGATTGCCTTAGAAAGGCCAATCGATGAAAATGATACAATGAATGATTGAATGACTCGATTGTCTTAGAAAAGCCAATCGATGGAAATGATACAATGAATGATTGAATAGTTCGATCGCGGAATTGCTCTGCTTACGTCATAATAATACTTCTTCTGGAACAACGGGGATTACTTCCTTGAAGCATACATTCGACAACCAACGACGGAAAGATAGCGACCAAACGCTAAAAAAAACACTGAAGATAGAATCAAGATGGTTAAACCAACTAATACCGAAAATTCCATCGTCCTAAGATAAATTCACCACGATTAGATCCATCAACCAATCGCGGTCATTAAGTAGGACTATCCCGAAATAAGTCTATTCAAGCATGATTCGAAAATGAATGAATGCGGTGTACCAGCATCAAAAGGTACACACAAGTTGAAATAAAATTACGAGTATACCTGAAATCGTTCGGACCACCGGATCGTCGATCCTCCTCATCATATGAATCTGGGACTTGCTGGTCCCCGAACCGGACGCTCCCGTCTGATAAATACGGGCTCCAACTCTATTTGCTTCCATTGCCTTAAACGACGATGACAAGGCAGTCTGATTCTGAAACGCTGGTTGCTTCGGGGCCTGAGATGCCGCCGGAGCCGACTTGGAGTCCTTTCGGCAAAAACGGGCCTTATGTCCAAAATTCCCACAATTATAGCACGTGACAGACTGCCTCGGACACTTGGTGCTGACATGACCAAGATCCCCACAGTTATAACAGGTGATGGCTGAATTGACCGCTCTGACTGAGATCCCGCACGATTATGCGCCGTAGGAGATCGCTCAGAAACGATAGGACTCACACGAGGCTTCTTGAAGGTTGACTGACCGCCTTCGGATTGATTACGCTTCGTTGATTTCTTGCTGACAAATGAAGGTTGTTGTTCAGCACTTTCCTTAGCATGCTCATACGGAGACTTCTCTCGATTAATCCGTCAGTGGCGCAATGATGATTGAGCAACCGCACATGGGTCATCATGGCCTGCATAAAAGTGAGTGGATCAACCCGAATATCTTACGATCGAGCGAGTCCTGGGCACGATTTCCCGGCAACAGTGTTTATTTCTCGAGTTTCGTCCGCACCGCGCCTCTCCCCGTGCATCTCGATGACTCTCTCCATCTTGAAGTAGGAAGGTCGCATAATGATTATATTTCCGCATGATTAACACGTTATGATTTTGTCATGAGATGATGAAAATGAGTATACATGCTCTAACTTAGTGATTATATGAATGATTTACTGAAGTTACATGATTATCTCGATGAAATTCTTGAAATGATTATCTTGAATAACTTAACAAGATTGATAATATGATCTTCCAGTTGACAACCGAGTAATGAAATGAATTGAGTGATTAATGAGTTAACTTTGATTGTCCTAATCACAATGAATGATGATGTTTGAGGATTGTTAATTGATGAATGATGAATGAATGACTATTGCCGAAATTATACCATGGCGTTAGAAATCTTACGGTTCTTCTGGTCCGATTGGCTCGGCATTTGCACAGTCACACGTGACGCGAAAGTCCAATGATACTAGTCGATGACGATGATTTCAAATAAGACATGACTCGGAAGGTAGTATTCAAAACCACGCTCCGATACCAACTCTGTAACACCCCAAACTAGGCGGATATTACGGTCCGTAGATCCCCAACCAGGACCCACCAGGCAAATGAGAATGAATGAATTACACAAGATAAATGTAGTACCGAACTACATTACAACAATAATTACTCCGATGAGGAGTTTAGTTACAACACACCAGGACAATACCGAATACTAGTGTATTTTATATGAAGATAAAATACACAACACTGAATGAAACGGAGTATTCAAGTGAAAGTCTGCAGCGGAAAAATAAAAGACAATAACATGAATAACTGAAAGATCGGGGCCCCCTACTAGTATCACTAGGACTCCTCGACATCAACATGCTATTCCCGTGCGTTTGCCTTGCCATGACCTGAAAAACAAAATCCCCAAACGGGGTCAGTTAAACAGAACAACAATCCTCAAGGGTTGAAAATACACAATCATGATTATATCTGAAGTTATGAAATATCTTAATTATGAATTACGCTGAAGAGGAGTACCATAGTACGCCCGTAGTGTTCTGTGCGAGTGTACAACACCCGTCCGTGTACCTAATTAGTCTCACGGTGTAACGCTTTCCCGTGTGCACGGTCTAATGTATCGGTGAACCCAATACAATAACCATCGTGTGCCCGACTAAAAATTCCACACAGCCACACCCGGCCACGCAATATGAACCCAGAAGGTCATATGAACGAGAATGACCGTAATGAATATCAATGAATAAATAATAATCTGACAAAGTCAAGAATGACTCACCGAGATGAGAATAATAATGAAATGAATGATAGCTCAACGAAAGGATTGGAACCGTCGTTCCTTATGACTGAAGTGATTAATATGATTAATACAATGATGAATGAGTTATGATTATGAATGATCAACAACAAAAGGTATGAATATCCTTTTAACCGAGTAAGAATTAACTTACTCAACAACGATGAAGAATGTCCGTCCACGAACAACGTCCTAACCAAGATACCGGTCGCTCGAACAACCTTAATTCAATACAATTGCCAACAATCCGATCAATAACGAATTAAACACGAATATAACGAACTCAAGACGTCGATACGATTAAACCAAGTTCATTGGGGCATTATATCGAACACTTTGAGGCCAACTTTGATTGATTACCACTAAACCTCAATAATACCAACTTCAAATCCCCAAGAAGTGTTTCAAAACAACAAAACATCTCCAATACGATCAATAATCCGTTATGAATATCCAAAAACATGATTATAACAACAATTAATCGGAAATCCCCAAATCCAACTCGATATTCAAAGTGTTCTTGAATAAATCTCTCAATAATCCAATGAATCCTTATACAAACTCATAATCATATACATATCCCTTCATATAACATGATTATAACGTCCAAAACATCATAACTCAACACAAAATCGAAATCCAAGGTGTTGAAGAAATTACCTCTTGAAGATCCAACCACTACGATCCGAAGAACACGAGTTAAAACGAGTATCCAAGCTTCTCAAAGGAATGAAGATGATGAAGATTACACACTCAAGTGATCGATGATGATAAAATCTCTCTCTCAACGCTCTCTCTCGGATGAAGAAGGAAAAAAGAAGAAGTGAGGAGAAATGACCCGGCCAAGTCATTAAATACTGCCGGAAGTCACGGCCGTAACTCGGCCCTCTTACGGCCGTAACTTTCCAAGTCAACGGCCCTACGGCCAGAACCGCCAACTCAGGCCGTAACTCCTTTCGTCCGAAAGCTCGCCGGCAGACTTACGGCCAGAATCGATCCCGAGTTACGGCGTAACCCGCCTTCGTCAAAAACATCCGTCGACACTTACGGCCAGTAACCGCACACCTTACGGCCGTAACTCGATGATACGGCCGTATCCGCCAAACTTACGGGCGTAAGCCCTCTTCGTCAACGACCGTGTACTGCCGCTGCCAGACGGCCGTAACCGGCCAAGCCTTACGGCCGTACCTTCCTCGACTTATGGCCGTATGCCGCAACCCATACGGCCGTAAGTCACCCTTGGTCGATAACACCCAAAATTCACGAACACCACTTACGGCCGTATCTCACCTTCCTTACGGCCGTAACTCACCTTCGGCCAAAAATGTCTCGGTAGCTCTTTGACGCGCAGACGGCCAGAATCGCCAGCCTTACGGCCGTACCTGCTCGACTTACGGCCATACCACAAGACCTTACGGCCATAAGTCCCTTTCGTCCAAATGGCCTGAAAACACGAACCCTTGTTACGGCCGTAACCCGATGCTGGCCAAGTTGAAAATTCCGATAACTCCGATTCCTCGCTACGACTGATGAATGATCCGACATAACATACGAATGTGAAAATGAATAAGTCTAAAACAAGCCACCGATGAAGCCCCCAGTATACGACTACCAATCACGATGAAAACAACAATACTCCCGTCGGTCTCTAAACGGAGATGACATGCCGATCGGTAACTGATATACGATTACAACAAGCCAACAGTGAACACAAATGAATGAATCAAGAATGATGAGTGATTATTAACGAGTGAGAAATACTGAGTGACAATTACAGACTGATAATTACTGAATGAAAATGAATGAATTACAACCGGGTATTACACTACATACCACGCGTCGAAAGATGACCAAAAAATTTTCTATCAACTTATTCTCGAAGCATATGGCTAGAAATAGATATAATTAGCTTATAGTTAATTTTATAAAGACTCTAAGTATTTTATTAATAATATTTTTCTCTCAAAATTCCACTAGGAACAAAAGTGTAAAAATTAGAAAATTTTCTCTTTCTCTCTTGCTAGCTCATGGCCACCCCTTAAAAATGATGATGTCGTGTGTTCTTGATGTGTTGTAAACTTGATATATAAATCTGTCATATCCCGATTTTTTTAAGATAATATTTGTTTATGGTTAATTTATTTTCGAGTATGATCATGATAATAAATATAGGAGAATAAGATGTCAGATAATATTTTCTAATAACATAGAATAGTTACTGCTAATAATTCGACGGTGGCGGACGTTGTATTTTTTTCGATGAATTATTCAATGAAGGTTAGAGAAAATTATTAGGACTAAATAGGACTTGAGAATTTATATGTATATATTAGGATGTAATTATTGTCGTGTAGCATTTAAAATACTAAATAGATGTCGAAAGAGTTAGTGGATATATGATTGAATATTTTTTGGAGGTGTGGTGAATAAGGATCTACTTTGAAAAAATCACCACAGATTCTTGAGAAGTTCAAAAATTCTGAAAAATAACAGTATTGTAGAGAATTGAGTTAGGTTTCCGCGATCCAAACGGTGGGCGAAGAAGTTATGGTCGAATAAGTGGAGACTGCCAGTCACCGAGCAACGTGCGTCACTGCGTGCGTCAGCACTCGGCAGGTGTCCGGGAATCCTGCGCGTATGAGGTGCAGGCCGTCGCGCATGTATAATATCCGCATTTTTATTTTCCCGGTATTTTCATTTTTGGTGTATTTTTCGTTTTTAGCAACTCGCTTGTAACTGTATTGATAGTTCGAGAATATTTAATACTGGACTTTTTGTCATCCGAGCTTGTTTCAAACTTATTTTACTCAATTCTGTGATTAATGTATTTTCCGTCGCTATTTCGTTCGATTCTCGTAATCATTGTTCGGAACCTCCGTTTTGGGGTTGCCGCAGGTCTGTCTCATGTTGTTATGCATGTTGTGAGCTTTCGTTTGTTGTTTCGATCATGTATCGTGTGTTTCGGATGTTTTGGGCCGTTTTGTAATTTCCCAAAGTTTTGGGGTGATTACTAACGTTGTAGTTTTTCCGTAACCTTGGGTAGTCGGAATCGTGTTTTCTTTTAGCGTTTTGGTTCTGACTCAATCTTGTTGTTCGTGTCTCCTTCGGTTTGTTGTTTGGTGTCGGATGCGCGTTGTTCTCATCCGAGATGGAATTCGCTGTTTTCCATCCCCGAGTTCTGTCTGTGCTGCTATCTGCACTCGATAGCGCATGCTACTATTGTTGTTTAGCGCACGCTATCGTTCTTTCGTAGCGCACGCTACGTTTGTTTGGTAGCACGCGCTAACGGCGCGAGTACATTAGAGGCAGTGAGTTGTTTCTGCTCTCTTCTCTCTGGACGAGCAGCTTAACGCATGCTACATGTGTATATTAGCGCACGATATGGTTGGATTTAGCGCACGCTAGGTGTCCGGTAGCACGCGCTAATCCGGCAGTCCAGTACTGTGAAGAATGTTTCTGGACTTGGTCGGGTGTCCAGGTAGCACGCTATGGCCCGATAGCGCGCTTTCGAGGGGTTGTTAGCGCACGCTATCCTCTGGTAGTGCACGCTAACGGGCCAGAACTATAGGTTCTGGACTAATTTTTGGCTGGGTAGCGCATGCTAACTTTTATCGCTAGCGCACTCTATGTCTCTCTGGTTATAAAATCCATAGAGTTGACCGTATTCACCATTTCTTTCTCATTTCATCTTCTCTCCGCGGCCGATGACTCCAAGGGCGATTTGGGGCGATTTCTCCTTCCAATCACTTCAGAGATCATTTTCTTGAGTTCCTGGTGTGGATTAACAACAGCAACACTTGTTCTTCATCCTTAACCCAAAGTGATCTCCTAGAACCCTATTTTTGGGAAATTTGGGGTTTTTAAGATTTAGTTTGATTCGTTCCGTATCGTTGATTAATTCATATTGTATATGATTAATCTTGATGGTATTCTTGTTTTCCCTACGAGTTCATGGTAAGTTCGTTATGTTTTGGAAATCTAGAGTGTTCGATTGCGATCCGTCCTCGTCATTGTTTTTGTACGAACTTACATGAATCATAGGTGGGTTTTTGGGTGTATTCCATTTCCATAATCATTTAGAAATGGTTGTGATTGTATTCTTCGAATCGTTAAGTTCGGGTTTGTCGGTTCCTAGCGGTCGTGTTTGATTCTTCCTTTCCGTTCGTGTTATCGTCTATTGACCGAGGCAAGTACTCTTATGAACTTACACTCTTAACATGATAGTATTGCATGAGTGATGGGTGCTTGTGTATGCTCACTATGGGTTAGTGTAATATCCGCAATTTTCGATTTTCGATAAATTTCTTTTTTCGGCCGGAGTCCGTTTTAACAACTCGCTCATGACCGTTTCGTCATTCCGATAATGATTAATTCTGCACTTTTTGTCATCCGAGTTCGTTTCGGTATCGTTTTGTTGAGTTCCGAGCTTTTTAGTGACTTTTCAGCACTTGAGTTCGATTCTTGCGAATCTCGTCCGAAACTGTTGTTTCGAGTTTCTCGTAAGTTCATTTAATGTTATTATTCATGTTGCGAGCTTTGGTTTGGTGTTTCGATCGCGTATCGTGATTTTCGGACGTTTTGGGCCATTTTCGTAATTTCCCAAAGTTTTGGGTAATTACTTCCGTTGTCGAATTCCGAGCCTTCGGGTGGTCGGAATTGTGTGTTCTCTTAGCTCTTAGATTCGTCTTTGCGAGTACTTCGTAACCGTATATTCGATTCGTACTCAGGTTCGGGTTTTGGGGTCGTTCGGGCAGTCGGAGTTGGGCCCGGCCGAGTCATGGCCGGGCATGCCGGGCGAGCCACCGCCGAGTAACGACGGTAGTGCTCGGCTACGACGTACGTAAGGCCGGTTACGCACGTAAGGCCCGGCCGGTAACATACGTAACGCTTCCGGTATTTCCAGCAGTGAGTTCGCCATTGCCGTTACGTCGTAAGCCATGGCGATTACGTCGTAACCCGGTACAATCGGCTTTATTTAAGGCCTGGCAGCGTTTTTCTTCAGCCATTTATCACTCGTTTTCTTCCCTTCCGCGGCTGGAGCTTGGTAAATCATGGAGAGATGTTGTTGGACAATAAATCCATGGAGTCTTGGAGTTCATAACATCAATCATCCATCCTATAACATCCTCCGATCTACCGAATCAGGTCAGATTTCCTAGAAATCTAGTTTTGGGGAATTTGGGTGTTTTGGTTGTTTTCATCCGTTTAATCCGATTTAACTAAGGATTATGATGGATTGATGATTATTTAGATGTATTATATCATTTCCCTTGTTATTCCATGGTTGGATCGTATCGATTCGTTATTTGGGTCGAGTTCTTGACCGACGCCTTGAAGGTGTCCGGTAAAATGTCTTAGAGGGGTTTTCGGGCGTTCTACGATTATTCTTCCTCATATAATCGATGATTTATTGATTATATTGTTGTTAGGGTCGAGTTTCTTGTGAAGAAACCGTGTTGAACCCTTCCGTTCGTTGTCGTCTTCCTTTTCGTTAGCATCGGGCGTTCCGAAGCTTCCCGGTTGAGCCGTATCCGTTCGTGGTTCCGTGCTCGTGGTATCTAGGCAAGTACCTTGTCCATACAATTCTTGTTTTGTGGATATGATAATTAGTGATCGTCTAAATGTGGTTGTTTGGTCGTTTAAATTGAACTTTCAAAAGATTTGGTTAGCCTTGTTAAAGGCCCTCTTTCAAAACCGTGTGTGTTTTGTGATTGGTGTGTCTCGTGAACGAGTATGTGAATCTTATGGATATGTTTGGTGTTGATGTTTTGCTTGATAATGCGTGTGTGCATATATTATCTCTTTTCGGTGCGTTGTGGTTTGACGTGGTGTTTTGCTAAGTGGTTGATGCTTCTTGGTGAATTGTTTGGATATCCTTGGTGTGATATGTTATTTGTGCATGATTGCTTCGCTCACCGTGGGTTGGTTCGACGGGGCCATGGCGGGAATCCAATGGTAGAGCCCTGGATTCACGAGTGGTGAATGTATTTTACTCACCGTGGGTTGGTTCGACGGGGCCACGGCGGGAGTACAATGGTAGAGCCCTGGATTCACGAGTAAAAAACTTCACAGGTTGGTGTATATTTAGTGAATGTATTTTACTCACCGTGGGTTGGTTCGACGGGGCCACGGCGGGAGTCCAATGGTAGAGCCCTGGATTCACGAGTAAAACTTCACGAGTTGATATTGATTTTTATGTCCGTCGAGGACACGTGACGTGGGTTTTAATCCTGTGAATTATTATCGGTTTTCTAATTGCGAAAATAAAACCTTTGGGCTGTGACCCCTGTTGATTTTGGAAAGTAGGATTTGATAATCCTAAATTGTTTTTCTATTAAAACTCTCGATGGCATTCTAAACTGTTTTATAAATTATTTCCATTAATTTGGGATCTTTCGGTTTTGGAATATTTTTCTCAAACTCTTGCCTCGGTAAGTACTTTTCGTTTCATCTGGATCTTTGAGGATTCCTGGTTATTGTTATTCGTGGAATGTGAATTGTATGGCTCGTATTTGCACTTTTTTCTTGCACTAGCAAAACAGTGGAGTTTTGCTAACCCCCGAGTATTCGGGGGTGGATGTCTGTTTTTGCATTCAGGTTTGGGAGCATAACACAGGGTCGGCACGAAGGATGATGAAAGATGAACGATACTAATCACACGAGGATCCGTATGACGTCATTGGTTTAGTTATAGTTTATTTTCCACTGCAGTATTCTTTCCCGTTGTACGGGAGTGTGTTGTATTCGACCTCTGCGTGGGCAAGTATTGTAATCGAGTTGTATGTTTGTATTGAAAGGCCAAATCGGCCTACTGAGTCTTTTTAGCCTTAAAGGAATTGTCGAGTTGTTCGTTTGTTGTTACCAGCCTGGTAGATCCTTGAGGAAAGGTTCTACGGCGTGTAATACTCCCGTAAGGTTTTTGGGGTGTTACAGTTAGATCCGACGGGGTCTCAGTAGGGGTCCACGGAGGGGTGGATCAACGAGCTTTGCTTTTAACCACTACGAGTTAGATCCGATGGGGTCTCGGTAGGGGTCCACGGAGGGATGGATCGACGGTTAATTGGGGTGCATTTTTACAAATGTGTTTTGGATTATGGCGTTTCCGGAAATGTGTGTTTCAACTGATATTTTCTAAACTGCATGCTTTGACTATATGTGTAAGGCGTAAGTTGTTTATTTGGTTACTTGTACTAGCATAATTGCTAACCCCTTTGGGGACTCTTCTTGGGGAAATTCGTTTTATGAATTTCAGGTTATGTTCATCCGGACGAGCAGACATTCAGATAGTATGAGGATTATGCCCCGGGTTGTTGACATATGCAAGCGAGTTTCTTTATTTTCTGTTTTCCATTTCAATATGGTTGTTTTCCAACTTGTGGACTTATAGACGTACTTGAGTATTTAGGAGCTTTTGATTTTTGCAAAGTGTATTGAGTTGTCCGTTATGTTTTCGTTTGAATATGGTGTTGCTTGATTGACCGATCGAACCGAGTGGATTTTTATTATTTTGCGTCTTTGTGATGTGGTGTTATTGTGTCGACTCCGTGAGTCGACGAGTGAAGTTTATTACCTAGCCTGGTGGGTCCCATGTAGGGTCCACGGCACTGTTACATTCCCGAGATTTCTTGGGGGTGTTACAGAAAATGGTATCAGAGAACTAGGTTTATGGATACCTAGGCTTGTCGGTTAATTGGGTCTAGTTGTGTTTTGTTTTGCACATTGTCACTCCGCTGCCATCATCTCGGTACTTCCAGTGCTCGTAAGTTTTCCTTACTCGATTCCTTGTTTCCTTGTATCGTACTTTCGATTCTTGAACTGTGACTATTTTTCCTCTCATACTTACCATCGTATTGCAATTGCTACCTCTTATCTTCAGTATGGATGCTGGGAGAGGCTGAGGAAGAGGTTGCGGCCGTGGTCGTGGACGCGGTCGAGGACGTTGGGCAGCCAGTTAGGTGGCCACGTCACACAATTCAGGGGCTGGTAGTACTAATGGTCATCAGAGCCATAGTGCTACTCAGGGGGGCGCAACCGGTGGTGGCGCCGATCTTGGTGTTGCAGCTGTGATGCAACAAATGGTTAACCAAATGGCTGCGATAGCTCAGGCGGTTGAGAATCCGACTCCGGACCATGCTACTCGGGGTGGAGCAGATCGTTGGCTTCAGGATGTTATCAAGATGCATCCTCCTCAGTTTTCGGGGGCTTCAGACCCGATTGCCTGGGAGGGGTGGATCTAGGACATATCCAAGGTCTTTGTTGCCACCAACTGTCCCGAGGATCGCAAGGTCCCTATTGCCCAGTACTTTCTCACTGGGGATGCTACTGACTAGTGGGAGGCTGTTGAGCCCAAGGACCATGTTGCTTCATGGGTCGAGTTCAAGGACCTGATGG
The DNA here is from genome assembly GCA_033398695.1 of Orobanche coerulescens. NCBI lineage: Eukaryota > Viridiplantae > Streptophyta > Magnoliopsida > Lamiales > Orobanchaceae > Orobanche > Orobanche coerulescens. The sequence goes on along the minus strand of CM065815.1, from coordinate 130,017,798 downwards.
AGATCGAATATTGTTCGTGGCATGTTAAGCAGGCTCAAGTCCATGCTTTTTATGATGCTCAGCCTCAGGATATTCATATTTCTCAGGCTATTGCTGATTACAACCGGGAGTTGGGCTTCGTGAAGACCCAAATTAGAGAGGAGAGCGACAAGATTTTCCACTTTTCCAGACGGATGAAACTGAAGATTCATGATTACATGCCTGGGCTCGCCTGCACCACCTTAAAGGATTATCAGACTATAGCTCTTGCATACGATATGTGTCTGACGGCCAGTGAGGCGGCTCGTGAGAGCAAGAAACAGCAGTCTGTCGGAAATTTTTCGGGCCACAAGGGGGGAGGTCAGCAGAAAACTCAGTCTGCTAATTTTCCCGATGGTGGTGGTCCAGCTCGTTCTACTGGGGGTTTCCACGGGGCTACCAGTACTCCTTATCGTGATGTGAAGTGTTTTAACTGTGTCCGACTGGGCCACATCAGTCGTAATTGTCTGAGTCCTTTGCTAACGTGTAATCGATGTGGCCAGCTGGGCCACAAGGCTTCTTTTTGTGCTGATAGAGAGAGAAATCTTGGTACCCAGGCTTCCTTCCCAACGCCTAGGGAACCGAGCATAAACCTATGGTCGTTTGCTTCCCAGTCTCCGCCGAGTGCCAGTCGAGGAAGAGGTCGGGGTCAGCCCGCTAGAGAGGGAGCTTCCAGTGTCGGCTCCGCCCATCCACGTGTTTATGAGATGAGGAGGGAGGATGATCCGGTCGCCACCGTGGCCACAAGTACCGTTCATATTCAGTCTCATCCTGTTAGTGTGATTTTTGATTCGGGTTCTACACATTCATTCATCTCCCTGGAGTGTGTGCGTCGTTTGAGTCTCGACTGTTTGACGCATTGTGAGACTTTCATCATTAAGCTTCCTAGCGGTGATAGGATCGTTGGTGATCAGGAGGTCCGAGACTATTCTGTGTTTATTGGTGAGAGGGCTTGGCTCTCTAATCTTATTGTTGTGGGTATTGAGGGCGAGGATTTGATTCTCGGGGATGATTGGCTCGAGCGGCATGGTGCGATCATGAACTACCGCACGAGAATAATCACCATGTTAACCGGGGATGGCACCGAGCACTCTTTCGCGGGACGAAAGAGAGGGAACCAGAAGTTCGTGATTAACACCTTGAAGGCAATGAGGCTCTTGCGGAACGGGTGTACTGGTTATTGGTGTTACGCCTTGAAGACGGAGGAGAGTGGGGTCAAGCTTTCATCGATTCCGGTCGTTAGTGAGTTCTCTGATGTCTTTCATGACGAGTTACCAGGGTTACCACCGGACCGTGAGGTTGATTTCGCTATCGAGTTAGAGCCGGGTGCGGCTCCGATTTCGAAGGCGCCGTACCGTATGGCACCTTCAAATATGGCCAAGTTGAAGAAGCAGTTGAGTGAGCTTCTGGAGTCAGGGTATATTCGACCGAGCGCTTCACCTTGGGGCGCACTAGTTCTATTTGTGCGGAAGAAGGATAGTTCACTGTGTTTATGTATCGACTACCGCGAACTAAATAAGGTGACCATCAAGAACAAATATTCCTTGTCGAGGATTGATAACTTGTTTGATCAGTTGTAGGGAGATGCAGTATTCCTGAAGATCGAATTGAGATCAAGGTACTATCAGCTTCGGGTGAAGGAGTCCGATATTTCGAAAATAGCTTTTCGAACGAGATACGGACATTATGAGTTTGTGGTTATGCCCTTTGGGCTAACCAACGCACCTGTAGTGTTCATGCAGTTGATGAACAAAGTTTTCATAGAGTATTTGGGTAAGTGTGTCGTCGTCTTCATTGACGATATCCTTATCTATTCAAGGAATGAGGAAGAGCATGTGCATCATCTTCGTGTGGTTTTAGACATTTTGAGGACCGGGCGACTCTATGCGAAGTTCTCGAAATGTGAATTTTGGCTGAACGAGGTGATGTTTCCGGGTCACGTGGTTTCATCCGAGGGGGTCCGTGTGGATTCACAAAAGATTGAGGCAGTGTTGGATTGGGCACCGCCTAAGAATGTGAAGGAGGTCCGTAGTTTCTTGGGTTTGGCTGGCTATTATCGTAGGTTCGTCGAGGGTTTCTCGAAACTGGCTCGACCAATTACACAGTTGCTTCAGAAATCCGAGAAGTTCGTCTGTAATGACGAGAGAGAGGCGAGTTTTGAGGAGCTGAAGAGATGTTTAACTTCAGCCCCGATTTTAGCGTTGTCGTGTGGCAACGAAGGTTTTGCTGTTTATAGTGATGCTTTGGGTCAGGGTCTTGGGTGCGTATTGATGCAGCACGGCAAGACCATTGTGTATGCATCGAGACAGTTGAGGCCATACGAGCTCAACTACCCTACTCACGATTTGGAGTTAGCGGCAGTTGTCTTTGCGCTCAAGATTTGGCGTCACTATCTTTTTGGCTCTGGATGTCATATTTTTACCGATCATAAAAGTCTGAAGTACATATTCACTTAGTGGGGGTTGAATATGAGGCAGAGGAGGTGGTTGGAGTTGATTTAGGATTATGACCTCGAGATCCTTTATCATCCGGGCAAGGCGAACGTCGTGGCGGATGCCTTGAGTCGGAAACCGGTTGCATTGCAGACGCTCGAGATGCTTACGTCTCGATCTGAGCTTCAGCGGTGATTGAGTTGAGTGTTGAGATTTTGTTGTCAGGAGCTGTCGGGCAACTTTGCGCTCTGGAAATTTCGTCGTCGTTGATAGATGAAATTAAGCTAAAGGAGATGGAGGATCCGATGATTACTCAAATTCGAGAGAATGTTCTTAAAGGAAAGTCTCCTGGGTTTTTGATTCACACGAATGGTGTGTTGAGATTCCAGGGTCGGCTTTGTGTACCGAACGAGTTGGAATTGAGGTATAGTATTTTGCGAGAGGCCCATGCTATGCCTTACTCAGTTCATCCTGGTTCGAGTAAGATGTACAAGGACCTGAGGAGGAACTTTTAGTGGAATGACATGAAGGAGGAGGTCGCACGGTTTGTAGCGAGATGTTTGACTTGTCAGCAGGTCAAAACAGAGCATCAGCGGCCAGTCGGGTTATTGCAGTCGCTTCCCGTTCCGGAATGGAAATGGGAGGATATTTCGATGGACTTCATCATGAGTTTGCCAAGATCGAAGTCTGGTATGAATATGGTTTGGGTGATTGTGGATCGTCTGACCAAGTCGGCACACTTTATGGGCGTCAAGGATACTTGGGGTCCGGAGAGGTTGGCTCGTGTGTTTATTGCGCAGATTGTAAGGCTTCACGGTACTCTGAAGTCTATTGTTTTGGATTGTGATGGCCATTTCGTATCACATTTTTGGCAGGCAGTACATAAGGCGTTGGGGTACTCGGTTGCGTCTGAGTACTTCTTTCCATCCTCAGTCAGATGGGTAGTCGGAACGCACTATCCAGACATTTAAGGATATGTTGTGTGCTTGTGCTCTCGATTGGAGCAGTGATTGGGAGGAGCATTTGTCATTGATCGAATTCACAAACAACAATAGTTGGACACGTAGATTGGAATGGCACCGTATGAGGTGCTTTATGGGCGGCGATGTCGATCTCCGATTTGCTGGAACGAGGCGTCCGATTTGGTTGGGACCGAACCGGATATCGCTATGGAGACGAGGCGGAAGGTGGAATTGATTCGGGAGAGGGTGTTGACTGCACAGAGTCGACAGAAGTCATATGCTGATGTCCATCATCGACCTTTGGAATTCGAGGTGGGGGACCATGTTTTGCTAAAGGTGTCGCCGACGAGGGGGGTTTTCCGCTTCGGGAAGAAGGGAAAGTTGAGTCCGAGATTTATTGCGCCCTTTGAGATTCTCGAGAGAGTCGGTGAGTTGGAATATCGTTTGGCATTGCCTCCGGCCTTGACTCACGTTCATAGCGTTTTCCATATTTCCCAGCTGAGGAAATATGTTCTAGATCCTAGTCACGTCATCGACTATGGTGAGATTGACTTCGCCGAGGATATTACCTTCTAGGAGCGCCCCTTGAAGATTTTGGAGCACCGTGAGAAGCGACTGAGGCATAAGACCATTCCTTTGGTCAAGGTGCAGTGCTTGAGGCATGGTGTCAAGGAGTCAACATGGAAAACTGAGGATAGCATGCGTGCTAGGTACCCCGAGTTGTTTGTTTCTTAAGTTTCGGGACGGAACTTATTTTTAGAGGGGTAGAATGTAATATCCACATTTTTCTTTTCTCAGTATTTTCATTTTTGGTGTATTTTTCATTTTTAGCAACTCACGTGTAACCGTATTGATAGTTCTAGAATATTTAATAATGGACTTTTTGTCATCCGAGCTTGTTTCGGACTTGTTTTACTCAATTCCGTGTTTAATGTCATTTACGTCGCTATTTCGTTCGATTCTCGTAACCATTTTTCGGAAATGCCGTTTCGGGGTTGCCGCAGGTCCGTCTCATGTTGTTATGCATGTTGTGAGCTTTCGTTTGTTGTTTCGATCATGTATCGTGTGTTTCAGATGTTTTGGGCCGTTTTGTAATTTCCCAAAGTTTTGGGGTGATTACTAACATTGTAGTTTTTCTGTAACCTTGGGTAGTAGGAATCGTGTTTTCTTTTAGTGTTTAGGTTCTGACTTAATCTTGTTGTTCGTGTGTCTCCTTCGCTTCGTTGTTTGGTGTCGGATGCGCGTTGTTCTCATCCGAGATGGAATTCGCTGTTTTTCATCCCTGAGTGCCGTCTGTGCTGCTGTATGCACTCGATAGCGCACGCTACTGTTGTTGTGTAGCACACGCTATCGTTGTTTCGTAGCACACGCTGTAATACCCGATATTTCTGATATGTATTTGGAACTTATGATATTGTAATGTTGCACTTTAATCTGAGTATTATTCTCCGTATCTCATAGTCCGGTATTGTTGAGCATATGATTTCATGAATGTGATATAAAATTGTGATTCTGCGCTGTAGCGCACGCTATCGGCTATGTGTAGCGTACGCTAACATGGATCCATAGCGCACGCTACAAAGGATCATTAGCGCACGCTATGCGTGGTCAACATGATTGAGACGTGTGGTAGGTGAGGTCAGGCCGGGGATCTTGGTCGGATTGTGTCGGATGAACCTGGACGGCTTTCGGGAAAAGCCAAGTCAACGCCTTAGCGCACGCTACTGGCATGTGAATAGCGCACGCTAAGTGCTGAGTTCAGTGAAGTCAGTAAGACGTTAGCGCATGCTACGAGTATGGACTAGCGCGCGCTAATAACCATTTTCTATAAATAAGACAGCATCCTTTTCGTATTTTCAGTCTTTTCTCTTCCCACATCTGAATCCTTATACTTAGAGCATTCCTCTATAAATCCTTAACACTTCCCATCAGCATCCTAGCTCGTGTTGAAGATTGTAGATCATTGAGGATTGGTGTTCAAGCCTTCGACGTTGGATTGCTTCGATTTCCCTCCTTGTTCTTCACTACTTTGAGGTAGGTGATTCTTCACCAATATTAGTAGTATTCTAAAGGACATTTGATTATGCTTATCTAGTCAGTTAGATTCGTTTATAGTCGATCATCATGTGTTACGAAGATATTTTGACGTATCGGCACTTAATCATCGTATAATCCTTCGAACCTTTTTAGTGTTGGACTCCTAAACATATTCATGTATCTTCAAAACTGTTTATGACCAGTATGGGGAGAGTATCAAGTTCTTATGTTTTGACATGATAGAATCATACGTTTGGGACATGACATGGATTGGACTTAGGATGTTTCTTGAAGATCAAAGATGAGTTATGGTGTTGTGATGATTATACGTACCCTTGTATCTTGTAGTCATTTGATCCGTAGAAATCTTTCACAAACCGTATGAGCATGATATACACTGAGATGGATTGTATTAACACTGAAGATTTCATGAGTTTCATCACCTTTAGCTCAAGTTTCTGTCCAGTAGTAAACTGCCATACGTAGTTAGCGCACGCTAAGATAGGCATTTTTACGTGCGCTATCGGGAATGAATAACGTGCGCTACGTTTGGTACGTAACGTACGTTATGTCATCGGCGAGACGATCGGCTGATCGAGAGGGTCACAAGATACGGCTAGCGTACGCTAGACTTGATTAGTTGCGTACGTTAACGTGCAGGCTTAGCGCACGTTACGTTGAGTACGTAGCGCACGCTAAGCAGTCCAGGCAGAATTCATTTTTTAGAGCTTTCGGCCGTAAACCGGATTGTTAGATATTCGTACGACATGAAAGGAATTCTCTATTATTTCTTAGGTCCGAGCCTTGCATAGGGGACGATCGAGGGGCGGTGACATACGGACGCGTGTCATTTATTGGAGTATTTCCATTCTTGCCATTTTCGAGGCAAGTATCATATGTCGAGTTTGATTTATATTGAAGCTTTGATCATGCTTGTGGTTTTATACATGTTGTTGAATATGAGATGTATTTCTGTAATCTCTCGTTGTATTCGTTGTTATTTGTTCGTATTGATGAACATATTGAAATGCATATATGTATGCATAATTGATTGATTTTATGGTATAAATGATCCGAGGGGATCATGAGGATCTATGCTGAGGGCGCTGGATCGAATGTCCACCATGAATTGGTCCGACGGGATCATCATGGGGATCTATGCTGAGGGCGCTGGATCGCTGGACGGGGTTTCCACCATGCGTTGGTCCGACGGGATCATCATGGGGATCTATACCAAGGGCGCTGGATCGCTGGATTACCCTGTACTATGTTGATGGAATCGTGAGGATTCGCATCGTTGGATTCCGATGACGGAAGTCCGTTTTGCATGTTTTATGATGCATTGATGATTTATGTATATTGATACTTGTACTAGCATTGTTTTGCTAACCCCTTCGGGGGTGGACATTGTTTTGATGTTCAGGTAGCCGAGGAGCGGGGAGGCAGCCACAGTACCGGCATGACGATGAAAAAGCTCATTGATGTGGTTGATGTTTATTGTTGTTGTGATTGTTCTCTTGGTTCACTTTAGTACTCGAGTACGTGTGTTTTAATAATGTCATTTTCGATATGGTTGTATAAGTTAACTCCTTGGATCAGTCAAACCAGTTCTGTATTTCAAACTTCAGTTGTATGATTGGATTTTATTTACATTTCTTTTTATTAGCCTTGTAAATCCTTACTTAAAGGGTTTACGGCGCTGTAATTACTCTGAATATCTCGGGGTGTTACAGAATATGGTATCAGATCTAAGATTCATGGATATCTTGGCAGTCGGGTTAGTTGGGTCTGTTTACGTTATTTGATTATTGGTCGTTCGTAACATCACTGCTGAGCCAGCATCGTCGTGTGGACCGTGGTTGTAAGTTTCCTAAATCTCAAATACTACCATTTTATTTAATTCATGTTTGTGAATATTAATAGGTGTACTTTTAGTAAGTTTGCCCTGGATATTGAGTATTTGTATTTATAGTATGTTGAGAGGAGGTCGTGGACGCGGACGCGGTCGTGGACGCGGACGTGGAAACGCGAGACAAGAAGATTCGGTGTCTACCCCATAAATAACCGCTAGCCGAACGGATTCCCATTCCGGGGGACAACAGGGATCAGCAAATAATAATGCAGATCCTAACGTGCCGGGAGTGCTTCAGCAGGTGGTTGCCCAGATAAACCAGTTTGCTCAAGTTGTGGATCGCATGCAGACGGTGATGGGACAACAGCATAACGTGGAAAATCGAGGAGATAGATGGCTTACGGAGGTGATTAAATTGCACCCTCCGAAATTTGACGGTTCTGCTGAAACGCTTTCTTGGGATCACTGGCTGAAGGAGTTAGAGAAGATTTTTGCAGGGATTAACTGTCCCAATGACATAAAGGTTCCGGTCGCCCAGTATCTTCTGACGGGGGAGGCTTTCGACTGGTGGGAGGCCATTCGACCGGAGGAGCATAATGTTGACTGGACGGAATTCAAATTAATGAAGCGCAGTATTGTCCTCGCCCAGTTAGAGACCCCCGAGTTCGGGAGTTTTTCTCACCACAAAATTCAGAAGCATCTGTGACGGACGTTATTAAGACCTTTAATCACCAGCTGACTTATGTGCGTCACTTGGTCAGAACCGAGGCAGAGACGATTTTCCATTTTGACACGCGAATGAAGCCGGAAATTCAGCAATATATGTCCGGATTTGAGTGTACCACTTTGCGACAATATCAGGACAAGGCGTTGGCCTATGATATGAAGGAGGCAGAGTAGAGAAATCGACGGAAGCAAAGAAACAGAAAGTGGCTGGCAACTTCACGGAGAATAAGAGTAGCGGGCCTCGCAGGGGTCAGTCCTCTTTTCATTCATCCAGGAGGCCTCCGCATCCTTCTCGAGGTGGAAAGAAGTTCCGGCAGCACCAACTGTTTCAGACGCAGGGAAGAAGTGTTATAGCTGTGGCAAAGCGGGACATGTTCGACGTGATTGTTTCGCGCCTGCTGTGACCTGTTTCGAGTGTGGACAGGAAGGACATCGCGCAACATTTTGTGGGAATGCGAACCGATCTTTTGGTACTCGCACTCTTGTACCGGTTCCAAAGGACACTAGTGTAAACGAGACGCAGCAAAGCGGTTTCCCGCAGCAAAATGTTGGGAAGAGAGAGGCATCCAGCGCTGGGTCCGTTCCTCCGCGTATTTACGAGATGAAGAAGGATGATTAAAACACAGCTGTTGCATCAGGTACGATTCAGATCCTTTTGCAACCAGTTAGTGTCTTGTTCGATTCGGGAGCTACGCATTCTTTTATATCTTTGAACTGTGTTAATCGTTTGAAAATCTCGTGCTTGTATAATTGTGAACCTTATGTTGTGGGATTACCGAGCGGAGATAAAATTGTGGGAACCCTAGAAGCTAGGGATTTTCCAGTCTCTATAGGAGGGAGAGATTGGCTATCGAACCTTATTGTAGTTGACATCTACGGTGACGATTTAATTCTCGGAGAAGATTGGCTCAACCGTTATGGAGCTATTCTGAATTACCGAAAGAGAGTTATTTCTATCATTGCTGACGACGGATCTGAACACTTATTCCGAGGATGGAGACCGGGAAGCTCGGGAAAATTGATCAAAGCAATGAAAGCCGTGAAATTACTGAAGCAGGGATGTCATGGACTTTGGTGCTATGCCATGAGGAAAGAGGAAGGAATAGAGCTCTCATCGATTCCAGTTGTGAATGAATTCTCCGATGTATTTCCTGATGAACTACCTGGGTTACCTCCGCAGAGAGAGGTGGAATTCTCTATCGAATTAGAGCCTGGAGCCGCTCCTATTTCCAGAGCACCATACCGCATGGCGCCAACCGAGATGTATGAACTCAAGAAGCAACTGGAGGAATTGTCACAGAAGGGTTATATTCAACCTAGCGTTTCTCCTTGGGGAGTGCCCGTTCTCTTTGTCAGGAAGAAAGACGGATCCCTCCGACTGTGTATTGATTACAGGGAGCTCAACAAGATGACGATCAAGAATAAGTATCCTATACCTCGGATCGACGACTTGTTTGATCAACTGCAAGGAGCGAGGGTATTTTCGAAGATTGACTTGCGATCAGGATACCATCAGTTGAGAATTAAGGAATCGGATGGATGTACAGTCCGCTTCCCGTCGATGCAGGCATTATGAATTTGTAGTGATGCCATTTGGACTTACCAATGCTCCTGCGGTATTCATGCAATTGATGAATCGGGTATTCTTAGAATACTTGGATAAATTTGTGGTCGTCTTCATTGATGACATCTTGATATATTCAAAGGACGCAGAGGAGCATGCCGAACACTTGCGTGTAGTTTTGAGCACCTTGAGGAAGGAACAACTGTATGCAAAGCTTTCCATATGCGAGTTCTGTCTTAGGGAAGTAATTTTCCTTGGGCATGTGATATCAGCTGACGGAGTTCAGGTGGACCCGAAGAAAGTCGAAGCAATCTTGGAATGGGAAGCCCCAAATAACGTGAAAGAAGTCCGAAGCTTCTTAGGACTTGCTGGATATTATCGCCGCTTTGTAGAGGGATTCTCCAAAATTGCTCGTCCGCTCACTCAGCTGTTGCATAAAACTCAAAAGTTCACGTGGGATGAGAAGTGCCAGGCTGGTTTTGACGAACTTAAGAGGAGACTGACGACAGCACCTATATTAGCGCTACCAGAGGGAACTGATGGATTCATGGTATACAGCGACGCTTCAAATCAGGGTCTGGGTTGTGTGTTTATGCAGAAGGATAAGGTGATTGCCTATGCTTCTCGGCAATTGAAACCGTACGAATTTAATTACCCGACTCATGATCTGGAGCTAGCAGCTGTAGTCTTTGCATTGAAAATTTGGCGACATTATTTGTACGGCACTCGTTGCCAGATCTTTACAGACCATAAGAGCCTCAAGTACATTTTCAGTCAGAAAGAATTAAACATGAGGCAGAGAAGGTGGCTGGAATTGATCAAGGATTACGACTTGGAGATTCTCTATCATCCGGGGAAAGCAAACGTAGTAGCCGATGCTTTGAGCCATAAACCTATTTCTCTTCGAGTGTTGGAAGCACTTACATCCCAAACCCACATTCAGTGGGAACTGATCCGCGAAGGGATTGAAGTATGGGCACCAGGAATCCAAGGGCAACTATATGTGATGGAACTGACTTCATCACTAGTCGAGGAGATCAAATCTAAGCAGTTGAACGATTCTCTGATCCTTCGGTTATGTGACGAAGTAAAGAAAGGAAAGGCCCCAGGATTCGTGATACAGGATGATGGAGTTCTAAGATTTCAGAGTCGATTTTGCGTTCCCGATGATGATGATTTGAGACAGACAATTCTGAAGGAAGCTCATAGCGCGCCCTATTCTATTCACCCAGGCAGCAGTAAGATGTATAAGGATCTAAAACAAAACTTCTGGTGGGGGAATATGAAGAAAGACGTAGCAGAGTACGTTTCGAAGTATTTGACTTGTCAGCAGGTTAAGATTGAACATCAGCGACCTGCCGGAATGTTAAAGCCGCTTCCGATCCCTGAGTGGAAGTGGGAGGATATCTCGATGGATTTCATCACCAATATGCCAAGGACCAAGACGAGAATGAACATGATTTGGGTTATAGTTGATCGACTAACCAAGTCGTCTTATTTCCTAGGAATTAAAGATTCATGGGGACCCGAGAGATTGGCGCGGGTATTTATTGCGGAGATAGTCAGATTGCATGGGACGCCGAAGACCATTATTTTGGAACGAGATGGTCGCTTCGTGTCGCACTTCTGGAAGGCAGTTCATAGGGCTTTGGGGACTGAGTTCAACTTTAGCACGACTTATCATCCTCAAACGGACGGTCAGTCCGAAAGGACTATACAAACAGTAGAAGACATGCTTAGAGCTTGTGTTTTGGATTGGTCAACTGATTCGGAAATTCATTTGCCATTGATTGAATTCACCTACAATAATAGTTGGCATACTTCTATTAAGATGGCACCATTTGAAGCCTTGTACGGGAGAAGATGTCGATCACCCCTGTGCTGGGATGATTCTTCGGACTTGATCGGGACGGAACCAGAATTGATAGTTCAGACTCAAGAGAAGATAGCTTTGATTCGAGAAAGACTGTTGACTGCCCAGAGTCGACAGAAATCTTATGCAGATGTACGTCGTCGCCCTCTAGAGTTCGACATTGGGCACCACGTACTATTGAAGGTGTCTCCTACACGAGGAATTTTCCATTTTGGGAGGAGAGGTAAGCTAAGTCCGAGATATATCGGGCCATTTGAGGTCCTAGAGAGAGTTGGGGATTTAGCATACAGGTTGGCTTTACCACCATCACTGAGTCACGTTCACAATGTGTTTCACGTATCCCAATTGCGGAAGTATGTACCGGACCCCAGTCACGTCATTGATTTCGATGAGATTTCGAAGAAAGACCAATCAAGATACTTGAGAGTCGGATCAAACAATTGAGGAATAAACCAATACACTTGGTTAAAGTACAATGGTCACGACACGGATTTGAAGAGGCCACTTGGGAAACGGAGGACAGTATGAAGGCTAGATATCCAGAGTTGTTTTCATCTTAAGTTTCAGGACGAAACTTCTTTTTAGGGAGGAAGGATGTAATACCCGAGATTTCTGATATGTATTTGGAACTTATGATATTGTAATGTTGCACTTTAATCTGAGTATTATTCTCCGTATCTCATAGTCCGGTATTGTTGAGCGTATGATTTCATGAATGTGATATAAAATTGTGATTCTGCGCTGTAGCGCACGCTATCGACTATGTGTAGCGTACGCTAACATGGATCCATAGCGCACGCTACAAAGGATCATTATCGCACGCTATGCGTGGTCAACATGATTTAGACGTGTGGTAGGTGAGATCATGCCGGGGATCTTGGTCGGATTGTGTCTGATGAACCTGGACGGCTTTCGGGAAAAGCCAAGTCAACGCCTTAGCGCACGCTACTGGCATGTGAATAGCGCACGCTAAGTGCTGAGTTCAGTGAAGTCAGTAAGACATTAGCGCACGCTACGAGTATGGACTAGCGCGCGCTAATAACCATTTTCTATAAATAAGACAGCATCCTTTTCGTATTTTCAGTCTTTTCTCTTCCCACATCCGAATCCTTATACTTAGAGCATTCCTCTATACATCCTTAACACTTCCCATCAGCATCCTAGCTCGTGTTGAAGATTGTAGATCATTGAGGATTGGTGTTCAAGCCTTCGATGTTGGATTGCTTCGATTTCCCTCCTTGTTCTTCACTACTTTGAGGTAGGTGATTCTTCACCAATATTAGTAGTATTCTAAAGGACGTTTGATTATGCTTATCTAGTCAGTTAGATTCATTTACAGTCGAACATCATGTGTTAGGAAGATATTTTGACGTATCGGCACTTATTCATCGTATAATCCTTCGAACCTTTTTAGTGTTGGACTCCTAAATATATTCATGTATCTTCAAAACTGTTTATGACCAGTATGGGGAGAGTATCAAGTTCTTATGTTTTGACATGATAGAATCATACATTTGGGACATGACATGGATTGGACTTAGGATGTTTCTTGAAGATCAAAGATGAGTTATGGTGTTGTGATGATTATACGTACCCTTGTATCTTGTAGTCGTTTGATCCGTAGAAATCTTTCACAAACCGTATGAGCATGATATACACTGAGATGGATTGTATTAACACTGAAGATTTCATGAGTTTCATCACCTTTAGCTAAAGTTTCTGTCCAGTAGTAAACTGCCATACGTAGTTAGCGCACGCTAAGATAGGCATATTAATGTGCGCTATCGGGAATGAATAACGTGCGCTACGTTTGGTATGTAACGTACGTTATGTCATCAGGCAGGACAGTCGGCTGATCAGAGAGGGCTGTCAGTACACAGCTAGCGTACGCTAGACTTGATTAGTTGCGTACGTTAACGTGCAGGCTTAGCGCACGTTACGTTGAGTACGTAGCGCACGCTAAGCAGTCCAGGCAGAATTCATTTTTAGAGCTTTCGGCCGTAAACCGGATTGTTAGATATTCGTACGACATGAAAGGAATTCTTTATTATTTCTTAGGTCCGAGCCTTGCATAGGGGACGATCGAGGGGCGGTGACATACGGACGCGTGTCATTTATTGGAGTATTTCCATTCTTGCCATTTTCGAGGCAAGTATCATATGTCGAGTTCGATTTATATTGAAGCTTTGATCATGCTTGTGGTTTTATTCATGTTGTTGAATATGAGATGTATTTCTGTAATCTCTCGTTGTATTCGTTGTTATTTGTTCGTATTGATGAACATATTGAAATGCATATATGTATGCATAATTGATTGATTTTATGGTATAAATGATCCGAGGGGATCATGAGGATCTATGCTGAGGGCGCTGGATCGAATGTCCACCATGCGTTGGTCCGACGGGATCATCATGGGGATCTATGCTGAGGGCGCTGGATCGCTGGACGGGTTTTCCACCATGCGTTGGTCCGACGGGATCATCATGGGGATCTATACCAAGGGCGCTGGATCGCTGGATTACCCTGTACTATGTTGATGGAATCGTGAGGATTCGCATCGTTGGATTCTGATGACAGAAGTCCATTTTGCATGTTTTATGATGCATTGATGATTTATGTATATTGATACTTAGCATTGTTTTGCTAACCCCTTCGGGGGTGGACATTATTTTGATGTTCAGGTAGCCGAGGAGCGGGGAGGCAGCCACAGTACTGGCATGACGATGAAATGGCTCAGTGATGTGGTTGATGTTTATTGTTGTTGTGATTGTTATCTTGGTTCACTTTAGTACTCGAGTACGTGTGTTTTAATAATGTCATTTTCGATATGGTTGTATAAGTTAACTCCTTGGATCAGTCAAACCAGTTCTGTATTTCAATCTTCAGTTGTATGATTGGATTTTATTTACATTTCTTTTTATTAGCCTTGTAAATCCTTACTTAAATGGTTTACGGCGCTGTAATTACTCTGAATATCTCTGGGTGTTACACATGCTACGTTTGTTTGGTAACCCGCGCATGCTACATGTGTATATTAGCGCACGCTATGGTTGTATTTACCGCACGTTGGTTGTCCGGTAGCGCACATTAATCCGGCAGTCCAGTACTGGGCAAAATGTTTCTGGACTCGGACGGGTGTCCAGGTAGCGCACGCTATGGCCCGATAACGCGCGCTATCGAGGGGCTGTTAGAGCACGCTATCCTATGGTAGCGCACGCTAATGGGCCAGAACCATAGGTTCTAGACTAATTTTTGGCTGGGTAGCACACGCTAACTTTTATCATTAGCGTACGCTACGTCTCGGTGGTTATAAAAATCAAAGAGTTGACCGGATTCACCATTTCTTTCTCATTTCATCTTCTCTCTGCGGCCGACAACTCCAAGGGAAATTTAGGGCGACTTCTCCTTCCAATCACTTCAGAGATCATTTTCCTTGAGTTCTTGGTGTGGATTAACAACACCAACACTTGTTCTTCATCCTTAATCCAAGGTAATCTCCTAGAACCCTATTTTTGGGAAATTTGGGGTTTTTGAGATTTAGTTTGATTCGTTCTGTATTGTTGATTAATTCATGTTGTATATGATTAATCTTGATTGTATTCGTGTTTTCCCTACGAGTTCATGGTAAGTTCGTTATGTTTTGGAAATCTAGAGGGTTCGGTTGCGATCTGTCCTCGTCGTTGTTTTTGTACGAACTTACATGAATCATAGGTGGGTTCTAGGGTGTATTCCATTTCCGTAATCGTTTAGAAATGGTTGTGATTATATTCTTCGAAGCATTAGGTTTGGGTTCGTCGGTTCTTAGCGGTCATGTTTGATTCTTTCTTTCCATTCGTGTCATCGTCTATTGAGCGAGGCAAATACTCTTATGAACTTACACTCTTAACATGATAGTATTGCATGAGTGATGGGTACGTGTGTATGTTCACTACGGGTTAGATTCGACGGGGTCCATGTAGGGGTGGATTGACGAGCTTTTCTTTTAACCACTACGGGTTAGATCCGACGGGGTCTCGGTAGGGGTCCACGGAGGGGTGGATCGATGGTTAATTGTGGTGCATTTTTACCAATGTGTTTTGGATTATGGCATTTCCGGAAATATGTGTTTCAACTGATGTTTTCTGAACTGCATGCTTTGACTATATGTGTAAGGTGTAAGTTATTCATTTGGTTACTTGTATTAGCGTAATTGCTAACCCATTTGGGGACCCTTCTTGGGGAAATTCGCTTTATGAATTTCAGGTTATGTTCAGCCGGACGAGCGGGCATTGGGACAGTACGAGGATGCTGGCCAGGGTTGTTGACATGTGCAAGCGAGTTTCTTTATTTTCCGTTGTCCATTCAATATCGTTATTTTCTAACTTGTAAACTAATAGACGTACTCGAGTACTTAGGGGCTTTTGATTTTTGTAAAGTGTATTGAGTTGTCTGTTATGTTTTTGTTGGAATATGGTGTTGCTTGATTGACCGGTCGAACCGGGTGGATTTTTATTATTTTTCGTCTTTGTGATGTGGTGTTATTGCATCGACTCCATGAGTCGATGAGTGAAGTTGATTACCTAGCCTGGTGGGTCCCATGTAGGGGTACACGGCACTGTTACATTCCCGAGATTTCTTGGGGGTGTTACAGCATGATTCGGTCAAAGGCGCCGAAAGTTGTCGGGCGTGACGCGCGCCCTTACGTCAGGCCGCTGACCTATGGACGTGCGTCACACCAATTTCGTTGACTAAGGACCTGTATTATGGCCTATAAATACACCCTTCCCATTTTCATTTCTTCACACAATTTGCGTAACATTATAAAGAAACTCATCATCTCTAAATATGTCTCTATATTCCTATCGGAGTTCGTTTTACCTACGATACATGTTCGTCTTCCGGCAAGTCAGGGCACCAGTCCAAGTCCGCTTGTCCGACGAATTATCTAAGAGAGATTTTCGTTAATTTTTCGACGGGAAGATGTGCGATTCCCCATTGTGAAATATTAACTCGAGGTAGGTGTTCAAACTCTAGATTAGGTATAATTTGATAATTTTTATCTATTTTAGAAATATTATTTGATATTATTGAAAAATGATATAAATTCCTAAATATCTAAAACTTCGATTTTATTCCCTAAAATATTAAGTTATTTATTGTGTGGATATTTAGAAAATATTTGAAAATTTTAAAGTTTAGCTTTTGGAAGTATTATGGTAATTATATCTTAGTAAACTATTCATAAAGTGGATATTTATTAAAATATAAATAAATATTCTTTATGAGATTAAAAATACTGATTTAAATGATTACTAGACGCTTCAATCGGCTCGTTTAAATTTGAAGGACATTCAAAATTAATTATATTTAATTTATTATTGAAATAATCAATATCTAATTGTGGAAAAATTGATCTTTGTATTAATACTTGAATAAAATTTTAGAAATTATTCCTAAATAATTGAGATAACAAATAATCAAGGTTTTTAAGGATAATTATTTGACGTCAATAATTAATAAATTCTTATATTTGATATATAAGATTTTATAATAATATTTGGATTAATTGATAATGATGGTAAATATTTATTTGATAATTAAAGGATGATAATTAATATTGGGTTAGTATGGATTTAAATGACTATTAAGGTATAATATTGATTTATATATCGATTATTGTAATTTGAGTACTAAACATCATGTTTGAGATGTCTATGATGTTCCCAAATCGATTAAGACAATATAAGATGATTATCATATTAATGAGGAACTCAATAAAGTATGTCGTAGTTATATCGTAGTGATAATTTATTGAGAGCGGAATATCAATACCTTGTGAAGGTGTAGAAACCGAATCTTTGGAGACTTTAATGGATCTGCTTTACCGACCCATCCATTTGAGGCAAGCACAGACACACACACACACACACACACACACACACACACACACACATATATATATATATATATGTATGTGTGTGTGTGTGTGTGTGTGTAGATCATAATTCGTGTGATGGGGCGAATGCCCAGTCATAATGTTTATGTGCATAATATTCTCGTCCTTGTTGGAAGATAAGAATGTGGTTATTGAGTTTAACACTCTTTGAGTTTTAATTGTTTTCGTGACCCATATAGTGTTGTTTTCGTCTGAAGCGAGAGCGCTCAGACTCGTGTATGGTATGCATGCTCTACGGATTTTCATGTCGGGGTTGCCAATACTATTTTGGATCATTCAGAAATGATAGCTGATTTTTGTAATTAAGCAACATCCTACGAGAACTTACGATCATAAGCTTTGAGAAGTTGTGAGTACCACTTCAGAGTTTTATATTGTGCCTTGTGCAAATACGTGGAATGTTAATATATCGTGAAGTCACTGCTAAGGTGTTTGAAGAGCGAATTTATGTTTCCACTCCAGGAGAGCCAAACAGTAGTGGATGGAGATTATGAGAGTCGTTGGTCGGGATCGATCTCGGTATACAGATTCAATAATTAATGTTATGCTCAGTTGAACCATTTCCTTGTATCACGAATGAATGTTCATCGGAGTTGCGTAGCATAAGCTATATTTCTTTCTACCCTCCTATTTTGGGGTAAATGTGATAGTCGTTCCAGAGTAATCCGGAGATGCTACAATGTTATCGCATGAATATCGAACTATGTTGATCTGGTCCGTAATGGTTGGTTGTTTACGCAAGTTCATCTTAACATGTTCAATCGTGTTATGGACTTGCGCGTTAACGTTTGGACACAAAACGTTTTTCCTCAGACGTTGGTCCATTTCCTAAACTTTGGGGAATTTATTTTCGGACTCATATGCTTCCTATACGAATTGTTGCATTTGCATGTATGTTTATCGCCTCGACTCTTGTATCAAGTGCTTACTTAGTCAGTTCATCGTACTTCGGGGAAATTTCATGTTTACAGATTTTTCGTGACTTTTTGGAGCTGAGCAGAGTGCTTGCTTCATTTTGTTTGGTTGCCACCCTTCATTTTAAGTTTCGAGACGAAACTTCTTTTTAATGGGTAGAATGTAATACCCGAGATTCTCATTTTCGGTTGCCACCTTTGTGTTACGTACGTTAGCTGTCTTCGATAGCGTGCATTAATCATCAGCTGTAGCGTGTGCTATCTTCATCAGGTAAGTCGTCTGATCTGCAAGTAAATCCTTATTACATACGTTATGCTGAGTATGTTACGTACATTATCTCCGTTTGATTGCGTACGCTATTCTTGGCAGATAGCGTACGTTATCCATGCAGATTTATCAACTTTTTGCGTCTTCGACTCCTTGTTGTTTTGTTTCGATCCTTTGTTGTTTTGCTTTGTTTTAACAACTTAATCATCAAAACTCTATTAATGATTATTTGGAATAAAATATTTCAACAATCTCCCCTTTTTAATGATTACAAAACAACTAGTTGAATTGAATAAAACCACACACACACACACACATATATATATATATATATATATATATATATATATTATAGATCAAAGTTTTCAACTTTGTCCGTTTTGTTAGTTTCATTTCCCAGCTTTTCTTTCTTTCCTTTTCGACTTCTTCTTTTTATTTTTCAACTTCTTCGTTTATTCTTTTCTCCCCCTTTTTGATTCGTACAAATATGTATTTTTCTCGTCATTCTTCCATGACGCTTTTTATCCATTCAACTCTTTTCTCCCCCTTTTTGTTATCAGTGAAAAGTGTAAATGAAGGATACCAATAAAATGATAAAATACCAAATTATGATAAAATATGATAAAATATGCATAAAACAGTTAAAACTCCCCTGACAAAAATCTCCCCTTTAAAACATAAACTCCCCCTGAGTAAAGTATTTATTAATGAAAATTAATTTTTGGGGACCCAATCGATAGTTGGTTTTCTTTCGAGACGTAGACAATATTCG
Organism: Orobanche coerulescens; assembly: GCA_033398695.1. NCBI lineage: Eukaryota > Viridiplantae > Streptophyta > Magnoliopsida > Lamiales > Orobanchaceae > Orobanche > Orobanche coerulescens. Next base: position 129,998,445 of record CM065815.1, on the reverse strand, counting down.
GAATAAAAATTTCTTTGGGAATTCAATTTTTTTTTTGGTTTTTATTGTCCGTCGTGGGCTTTTGCAACTCGTAAAATGATGCCTCATTTTTAAATATTTTTCACATCGGGGTATATTTAAATTTAAAGATTTATTTTTTAAATGCGGTTTGAATCCTAACCCCTGTTTGTTCAACGTAAATTTTTTAACCGAGAACATTTGTTCAAATTTTTCGTTTCCACACGAAAATTTCTTCGTTAAATTTTTAAGCTCGATTTGAACTTTCAAAAGATCATCCTTTAAAATATTTTCATTTTCCACGCATTGAGAATGATCGGACTCGATAAATTCCCTTTTTCAAGAATTTTGGAAATTTCATTTTCCAATAATTTGTTTTTAGTTTGGAGGGATTTGATTTCACTTAAAGCATTTTGATAATCGGTATGCAATAATTCGAATGCTTCAAAAAGTTCATCGTGAGAAGATGTACTTACTTGACTTTCGACATCGCCATCGTCGAATGAACTTCGTGCCATAAGAGCGAGGTTATTTTGATTGATGAAATCTTTATCCTTATCTTCGTCACTCCACGTGGCAATTAAAACTTCCTTTTTAGAATTTGCTCGACAATTCTTTGCAAAGTGGCCTGGTTTACCACAGACTCTACAGTTGTTGTCGAATTTCTTCATTCTGCCCGAGATGTCTTTCTTTCTCCGGTTTAATACGTTTTGGAACTTATTAATATTCTTGGCATAATATGCCAATTCTTCGTCGTTTTCGTCCACCAGGATTTCTTCTTTATTTCTTGACATCTTAGCCTTCATGGCTATCATTCTTTACTTCGGCTTCGGCTTGGCATTCCGATATTTTAGGACAATCTCGTAGTTTATAAGTGAACCAACGAGAGCACTAAAATCAAGATTATTTAAATCTTTTGATTCCATTATTGCCGTCACCGTTCCATCCCATTCCCGAGGTAGTGATTGTAGGATCTTCTTAACTTTTTCACTACTCAAAAGAGGTTTGCCATAACATGCCAATCCATTCGTAATGACCGGAAATCGGTCGAGCATAATTGTGACGGATTCTTCTTCTTTCATTTGGAATAGCTCGTAATCGTGAAGAAGCATGTTGATCTTCGTCTCCTTGACTTAGACGTTCCTTCATGTGTGACTTCAAGCATTTTCCATATTTCTTTTGCACTATCACATGAGGATATCCAGTTGTGTTCTTCTGGATTTAATGCACAATATAATAATTGTTTGGCTTTGTAATTATAATGGTCGTTTTTCCAATCCGCATCATCATACTCTTCAAAAGTTTTGAGAGTTACGTTCGAGTTCGTTGGAATTTTGGGACCAAGACATATGACTTTCCATAATTCGATATTGTAAGCTCGGATGAAAATAGACATTTTCTTCTTCAAAGTCATGAAGTTCGATCCATCGAAGAATGGAGGTCGGTTTGGTGCAAGACCTTCGACCGGGGCAAGTTGAAACGCCATTTGGATCTTCTCCTCGGATGTTAATCCGCTTCTAGGAGGTACAACTCCGATACCAATTATTGGAGAAATATTGGTCGGTATCGCCGTTTGGAGATAGAGTTATAAAACTCTTTCGCGTTGCGGAACCGATTTAAGTAAGAGTGCAGAAAGATAAATCGACACAGGATTTATAGAGGTTCGGCCAAACGTGCCTACGTCCTCTTTCGGCATCTTTTTCTATAGGCTTAAAGATAAACCTATGCACCTCTCTTCTATCGGTCGAGGGATAACCTTACAAGCTCGTCTTCTATCGGTAAACCGTTCCCTCACTTGTCTTTATGTCAGTCTAAGTTAAATCATTTTCCTTTTCTATTGGACAGAGAATCAACCAATCTAGCTTTCTATAGGTACTAGACAGACCTCACTTAGATATCGATTGCGATTCTAACAATGCCGAATCTTTGATCCTAATAACAAGGTTGTTGTGTGATTTGATACCAAGTGGTTTGGCATTTATAGCCATTTCCATCCAACTAGTCGTTAGTCACTTTTGACTAAGTAGCGTGCGCTAGCCTTTCTTCATAGCATCCATTATGCCTTGTTACGTACGTTATAGGATTCATGTAGCGTACGTGATCGCCTTCCAGTTTCAGTCCAGTAGCTTCGTTTCTTCCATTACGTACGTTATGCCTTCGTATTACGTACGTTATCTTCCTTATGTAGCGTACGTTAAGCATGCATCTTAGCATGCATTAACTCATATATCTGTTACCTTCATTTGTCAAAGTATCCGTTTGATTCTCTGACTTTGACCAGATTCTTTCCAACGTTCATCTATTTGAATTCATATTCAAACTCCATTACGTACATTAACACCTTTGTGTTAAGTACGTTAGCTGCCTTCGATAGCGTGCATTAATCATCAGCTGTAGCGTGCACTATCTTCATCAGGTAAGTCGTCTGATATGCAGGTAAGTCCTTATTACGTACGTTATGCTGAGTATGTTACATACGTTATCTCCATTCGATTGCGTACACTATTCTTGGCAGATAGCGTGCGTTATCCATGCAGATTTATCAACTTTTTGCGTCTTCGACTCCTTGTTTTTTTTTTTCGCTCCTTTGTTGTTTTGATTTGTTTAACAACATAATCATCAAAACTCTATTAATCAATATTTGGAATAAAATATTCCAACAGTAGGCGTAGCGCACACTATTGGTGGTAGTGTAGCATGCGCTAATTCTTGGCGATAGCGCACGTTATTGTGGCAGGTAGCGCACGCTAACTGGATAGGCTGAGACAGTCCAGAGGCTACTGCATTCGACTAGGGAGTTCGGCAGCGCACGCTATGCGTCTCTATAGCGCGCGCAAAGATTCGGCAGTTAGCGCACACTACAGGAATTGTAGCGCACGCTAACTGGTAGTTATGGGGCAGTCCAAAAGCTACTGGACTGAAATTGGGACTCGTTAGCGCATGCTAATATTCGTGATTAGCGCATGCTAACTGTGCTTTATGGGAAGACGTTGACTCGATAGTGCATGCTAATCTGGGTCGATTAGCGCACGCTAAGCTGTCCAGTACATAAACTGGACAACAAATCATTTTTCCCTTTTTCCCACTTCTTCCTCTTCTCTCCGCAGGTGCGAGTCAAGGGCGACTACGGTTCGTGACCTTGGTCGATTTTATTCTATTCAGAGGTGTTTTGGAGCATCCAAGGTGATTATAATATCATCTAATCCATTGTTCTTCGTCGGATCGAGGTATTTTTCTTGATTTCCCTAGAGTTGACTTTTTGGAGATTGTTCCTGATTTCGTATTCAATCCGATTTTGATGAATTGATTGGTGTTAAATGATGTTTTTAAGCATGTTCTACGGATTGTATATCCATATCTTCATTTCATTCGACCCGATTGGTGATTTTAGTGTTCTTGAAGAACCGCGAACATTTAACGTTCGATTAAATATTCATGTGAGTTTTCCTTCGTATGTTTGGGGCGATTTACGTTGTTATTGGTCTTGATCCTCATTGTGATCGTGTTTTCATTGCGTCTTGCGGAAGTTGTAGGTGTTCGAGGTTTTCCGGTCAAGCCGCATTCATCGCAGTTTTTGGCATCGTTTATCGAGGCAAGTATCTTGCCCATACATTTCATGTTTCGTAGATGTAATAATTGATAATAGACTATGTGTGTTTACTTGGAGTATTCATAATGAACTTTCAAGAGGATTGATACAATCCCATTAACGAATTTCTTTCAAAACTCTTGAGTGCTTTGCAATAAATGAGTTACTATGGATATCTGTATTGTGGTTGGGAATTGGAATATTTTGCCTTCGTGCTATGTGATTATAAAAGCCCTTTTCCCTTGTTAAGGGTTGTATGCTCGAATGTGTATTCGTTTGATGAGCGCGCATATGTTGTGTTGCATTGCTTGTCGACTCCCTTGTGTGGAGGTGATACTATTCAGTGTCGTTGGGGATTATATATCCTCGTAGTTGTGATCATATACATATATTCACTCTGGGATAAACTAATGAGTCCTCAGAGGGTTCCATTGCCTTTGATGCGGTTCCGCGATATTTTGGGTTAACTACTCTGGGAGGGTCCGACGGGGCCTCAGAGGGTTCCGTTGCCTCTGATGTACAATGAAACTTTGTTACTCTGTAATACTAGTCTTGAATTCGATTGATTATATATTCACTTTGGGACGGACTGACGAGTCCTCAGAGGGTTCCATTTCCTTTAGTGCGGTTCCACGAATATTTTGGGTTGTGATTATATATATATTCACTCTGGGACAGACTGACGAGTCCTCAGAAGGTTTCGTTGCCTTTGGTGTGGTTCCACGAATATTTTGGTTAATCACGCATGAAATTGACATGAAATGATATGAGATTTAGTTATTTCCGGAATACTGATCTTGAATTGTACGATTACATTTATTCACCATCGATTACATGTGACCCTCAGTTATTTACCATTGTTTAGTCCAGATTATTCTACTCTTGGAATATGTTGTGTATGGCTCGTATTTTTACTTTCTACATTTTCGACGAAGAAATATATTATTGGGTCAGAGACCCTAGTGTGTTGAAAGTATTACTCGGGGATAAACCCGAAAAAATTTCTATTTTTGTAAAACCACTCTAGAACCTTAATGGTTTTTAAAAGATGATTTAAATTATATTTACAACTACAATACTTTTGAACTATTTGATAAACTCAACAGGTCTCGGGAATTTCGATTTTTCCTTTAAGAAAATTCTCCCATTTATTGGACTAGTCTTCTCGTGGCATGCCGTTTTACATGATGGTTGATTGTGATAAGTGTAATGGGTTTTGCAAGGTTTGTCTTGATTGTTGATACTATCAAATTTACATCATGTATTCACCATACTTGTATTAGCCAAATCCCAGTTGCAAACCCCTTTTTTGGGGGTAGACATGTTTTATATGATTATGGGTTATGTGATCGAGAGGAGCAACATAAGACTGTCACAAAGAGGTCGAGCAACAGCGGTACTATGGATCGAGAGTCTGGGAGTCTCTTTTATTTGTATTGAGTCTGACTCAAATGTTTTAGCATTCGAGTACGCTGAGTATTACCTTTTGCGGCCTTTGTAGGGGCATCGTTTAGAGTATTTGGATTTTGTAATACTATGAGAAATCTAGAGTGTATTTCATATTTGTTTGACCTTGTTGGTCCGGATTTTTCTAATGTTCATTATCATTAACCTAGTAATCCTTGTGGAAGGGTTTACGGTTCTGTAATATGCCCTGAATATCTTGGGGTCTACATACCAAAAGACTTTGATTTGTTTATACACCATGTATAAAGAAATTAATCAAATATCTCATCATATATCACAAAGGAACAAAATGAGATAATACACCATAAAATGGTGGGGTATGGGGCGGCCAAGCATGAGAAAATTAAGGTTGGTTCATTTCGGTCCGTAAAATGAACCCTCGTTTATCTAGTCTGATAGATAAAGCTTGGTATGTTTGGTGGCATTTTCGCAGTCATAATAATATTTGTTCAGAGTTGATGAAAGATAAATATTGTAAAAGGCTTCATCCCACTATTGTTAAATCCAACCATTATGGTTCTCGTGTTTCGAAAAACATGTGCGTTAAACTAGAACAGTCGCGGATAAGTGGATCTTTTGGAATAGCGTCTCTTTTTGGCATGATATTTGGTGTGACATGGGCCCTTTATCGAATATTATTCATACCAAATCTAATAAGTGCCTTGTTAGGCAGATAATAATTGGGATATGGCTAAATTGCGGGCTGCCCTCCCTAATAATGTTTGTGATATTATTTGCAATATTTCTACCCATCATTCGACTAATCATGCAATTTGGAAACTCACTCCTCATGGTCGTTTCTCTTTTAAATCGGCTTGGGAAACTAGTAGGAATAGGAAAATTACTAATCTTATTCTTAAATTTTGCTGGAACTCCCTTATTACCCCTACCATCTCCTTGTTCATGGTCAGAGTTTTAAATAAGTCGATTTCCACCCCTTATTGCTTGGCTACTAGAGGCATTGTAGCTGAAGCCAATTATTTTTGTTGCAATGGTACTGAAAGTTTTGGTCATTTACTCATTAATGGTCCGATTGTTTCACAAGTCTGGAGTAATTTTCACTCTTTAATGGCACTGCATAAACTCTTCACAGACAGTTTCTATCTTTTATTATCCTTTTGGTTTGGTAAGGCCAAAGCAAAATTGCATGTTTTCCACATATTGCCTATTCTTATTTTGTGGTATTTGTGGTGTTCCAGAAATGACAAGAGAGCTAATAATATCCCATTCACTAGCTATAGAGTTTGTCAGCGTGTGTGGAATCACCTTTCGGACATCAACTATTCTAGCAAAGCTAGTATGTCCTTTTGGGAGGGCGCTGATAGCATTTCTGAGCTACTTCATATCTGCCCTTCGCGGAAGAAATCTCTAACCGTGATTATCATTCGTTGGCATAAACCAGAATATGGGTGGTTCAAGCTCAACACAGATGGAGCTTCTAGAGGAAACCCGGGATGTGCTGGAGGTGGTGGCATCCTTCGTTATTACCGCGGAATAATGGTTCTTTGTTTTTAGAGTTCTTGGGTAATTTTTCCAATACCTATGCATAAATATATGCAATATGGAGAGGTCTCAACTTATGTCATGAGAGGAACATTACCAAAGTGTAGGTCGAGTGTGACTCCATACTAGCCATCCGGATCATCAGTGCCGCTAATGGCGGTAACTGGCATGTTTCTAACATTACAATCAAAATCCACAAGCTTATGAGATCTGTGGAGATCAAATTTTCTCACATCTTCCGTGAAGGCAACAAGATTGCTGACTTTCTCGCTAACAAGGGTTGCGATGGTCTTTGTAACAACCCCAGAGTCATCCAGAAATATTACAGTGCTGTGGGCCCCGAGACGGAACCCGCAAGGCTAAAAGACATTTTCGTAAATATTTGCAAACGCCCAAGAGGCCAACGACGGTACTATCTTTTAAAAACATTCGAAGACTTAATAAAATCCGTTTAACAAAACCATCGTAAAAATCTCATTTGAAACCACAAGGCCCGAGATGCCAAAACTCAACAGTTTAAAAACATACGTTAAGCTATCGCTTACACATACCGACAAAATAAGTTAGAAAATAATTTTCCAAAGTAACTTAAGTTACCAGATATCGAAAGGTTATTTAAAAATACTCACGCAGTGGAAAAGACAAACAGTTAAAAATACTCTAGCAGCGGAATATAACAACTAATCAGAATACTCGATTCACAAATACATGCCATAGCCAGTATCCTCCGGGAAGCTCATCTCTTCACGACCGATACAAGCTTGATATCCAAGAACCTAAAAAGAAAGCCCATGATGGGGTCAGCCATAATATCCAACAATGATAACAATCACATCACGTCAATAATTACATACCAATGAAAATATTAAGTAAGAATACGACAAATGTAATCTTACCGCCGTAACTTTATATACTCGAATAATCCTCATCAAAGTAACCATTATCATATTGCACATCTCATATTCTTGAGTAACCAATAAACTCGGACATCACATCTGTATTGCTCCTTAAACAATACTCAAGATTCTCAAAATATCATCACCAACTCATGATACGGAAAAATACCAGCTCTGGCCAATTCGATCCATCGGATAACATCATCAAATTCCAACACAATAATCGATTGTCCATCAAGAGACAAATACCAAAGGACATACGGAACATACCTCAAGATATGTAATGCCACGACAATCATGTCAGTCTAATCCGGGATCAGATCAATACCACATACAGACATGGTCCTAGCACAAGACTTATAAATTCATACTCAGACGACGACATCAATATGCCCACGATAACAACAACAATGTATACTTATGGAATTCCGATGATCCAGTGCACATAGCATAGATGCCAAGATGATCCTGAAAAACCAACATGAGGTGGATAACCCATAATATACATATGCACAACAACACATGATAATCCAACGAGCCAGCGCACACAGCATAGATTTCCATGACGATCCCGTCGGACCAACGCATGGTGGAAATACCTGTCCAATGATCCAGCGCACACAGTTATAGATTCCCATGATGATCCCGTCGGACCAACGCATGGTGGACATAAGACAACAATGCACAAATGCATATTAACAACAATACACAAATGCATGACAACAACAATACACAATGTATCACAACATAATCGAGAAGAATTGACAAAAATGATTAGAGTACTTGCCCCGAGTCCTTCGAGAGCAATCTCGATGTCTAAACCATCACAAACCATTATCCTTAATATTCGACGGTCTAAAATATCACGGACTACAGATAATTCATATCTCCGTCTTTATCACAATGTATCCTCGATACCCAAGTATACCAATAACAAAGGTAAGTCATATACATTATGATTTAAATTCCCAAAATCCGAAAACAACTTATAATCCCAAATCTCATGTGTTCACAATTATAATCATTGCTATAAGAATTATAAACGAACGAAACGGAAACCATTCATTAAATATTATAAACTGAGCAAGTAGTATACTTGCCTCGATACCGATATGACGATGATGAAGCCGCTACCAATCTCATTGCCTTCGTCTACGAGCTCCTCGGCTCCCGGCCAAAGCGATTCACGAATGTTCTCGAACACGACCACAACACACTTTCTAGTCGACGATTATAGCCAACGATCAATGATCACAACCTATTGAAGTAATCAATTAATACATATTCGATAATAATCAATTCCCGATATAACCAATCAATCAAACTCTATGGCTCAACAATTCCTCGATCGTATACAAAACCAAACAATCCAACTCAACAAATAAGAACTCATATCTACAATACAAACCGCAACTCAATGATCATACTTAACAATCAATACAACCGATCAATAAACCCAACGGTTCCACAATATCCCGATTAAATATAAATCCGAACAACCAGAATCAATCAATCATGAACTCATAACCACGATACGTTTCCATAATCCGATAATCATATCAATGATCAACTCATCTCGATAACAAGGATTACATAACATACTCTATTCTGAATTCATATGAATTAACATTATTCCTCCTTGTTTATAATTATAAATTTCATAGTAGGACAATACTATCGGCATGATCGGCAATCCGAACTACCCAAATAGTTCAATACCATTGAGAATCTTGTTATAAGATTAACTATAATCTTCCCGGATTAAAAACTGTTATCATGATTCATAGTTCGTCAAGAACATACGAATTCTACCACTACAATCAACATAACATTGGTTTCAATCCTTAAATCCATGATTATACTTAAAACCATTATGTATCCTATCACTTTCCTCTTTGATGTGATAAATATACCAAGAACATCAAGAACACCATGATTCCATAATCATGTTTATAACAAATAACATAATTGAAGACATAAATCATCGTATTCTTCAACATACAATTCACATGACCTCAAGAATCGTAACAACACCACCATAATCATCTTCATACGAATCATTCATCAATAATAGCATAAAAATCCGAATTCAATGTGTAGAGTTCATCAACATACCTCAAGAACATGAATAACACAATCAAACTCTTCAAGAATCATCAATATCTTCATATTGAAGCCTCAAATCCATGCTTCCAAGCTTATAACCAAGTTAGAAGATGCTAAATCTCACTTCCATGTAAAGAGGGACGAAGTTTGGGGGAAGGAATGGTTCTTCTCTCGTGAAGAAATGAGGAACCGATCCTTATTTTATAATCTGCACAGCCATTACGTACGTTATCAATCAACATTAACGTACGTAATGCTTCCTTACATACGCTACTGGTCCTTCATAGCGTACGTAACATCATTCCAGAACTCACTGACTTATTCGTTCGATTGATTACATATGTAACACTTGTTCCATAGCGTACGTAATACGTACGTTAACTTGCTACAGTATATACTCATATTACGTACGTAATATGCTCTTCATAAAATACGTAATACCTAGTTGACTCGCCCATGCACGTTTTTCGCCGAAAGCTGCCGACCACGGGACCCACCTGTCGGCTATAGCCTGGTCCTGTCTGATTCCCCTCATTACGTATGTAATGTGTTATACATATCATACGTAACACTTAGCATTTTAGCGTACTTTATCTCCTAAACTTAACGTACGTGAAGGGCTATATACTCTAGCCATTTACACTGATCTTGCTCGTCGTCTCAATATACCAAATACGTATACACGACACACTATATCCTTAAATGCAATTGTCGACCAAGTACGACAATTATACCAATACAGATGTCTCAGTACTTCATTTATTTTATCTATATTGTACAGATTCCACGCAGTATTTCATAACTCGGATAAAATAACCTTAAAAACAGTAGTAGAAATTCCGGATATTACATACTACACCACTTAAAATAAGTTTCGTCCTCGAAACATGCAATCCATCATATAAAAACAAACAAACCGTTAAACCAAAATATTCCGAAACCATCACGACAACAATCAATCATCATCATTAACGAATAACCAAAACAATATACTTACATAAGCGCCAATTCGACGATCTCCTAAGATACTAGCAAGTAACTCCACCGTAAAGCCTCAATACGCTTATAATCACAATTCCGTGAGTCTCAACAAAATATATCATCTTCGGATGAAATAATCTATCCATGTCAAATCCTGTTTGCCTGATTATACAGTCAAGTCCCAATTCCGATAAAGCGAATAATACATGATACATCTATGAAACAACTGCCAAAACAATGACACAAATCCCGAAACATCAACACAAAATTCGAACGCTCATACGATCATTAACAATGATTAACCGATAAATTAACCGAGAATACCAATGACATGATAAACTCCAATACGATCAATCCAAAGGTCAAAACGCAATCGAGTATATCATCAACATGATAAGCTCTAATATGACCATCCAAAGGTCAAAACACAACCGAGTATATCATCAATATGATATATTCCAATATCATCAACGAACGATCAACGATAATCGAGAATACCCTCACACGGTAAGTTCCAACATGATCAATACAGAACCACCGAGACTGATATATGGACGAATAAAATTCTCAAAACGTTACACCAATCACATGCAGCGGATCTCAAAGAAACACACCCGACTGGTGAACATACCCCTCGGCATACGAACAACCAATCACAAACCGACGAACATACCTAATCATACATGGAGTGAGAACGACCAATCAATATCCAAAACAACCATCCTGGGGTCACCATCCCCAAATCCACACTTACAAAGGAATCATTCAAAAATCACTATGGTAAAATCGTACTACTACAATACCAATGGAATCACATAGCACATATGTCCCGGTTTCACAAACCCCGAAGTTCCAAAATTACATTCTGTACACGAATCTACAACACGCAGTATATTTCTCTTATCTGACCATCTAACTGATCATCCCTGGATAACCAAACTACCATACTAAAGTTTGAATCTCTTTTCATCGTACCATACTGATGTATTATCCAGTTCGTGAGTCACACTCATAACTTCACCATGATATGCACTATGCACTAAATGCGTATGTATATCCGTCACATTTTCAAAACCACTTTGAAATCATATAGTCTTGTCAAGAAGACAAATTTTCAAAAGTTCTTTCAAGAATTTCAAAACTCCAAACATAAATTTTTGTAACACCACGAAATCAATTTTCGAAAAATTAAATCGGCTCGTTTACGTCAAGTTCTTGATGACAATTCCTTTTTAATACACACGATTAAATAAAATGGAATTATGTAAATGCTTAACTACATCCATACTCCTGTATACCAGTTCGACTTGTCACCAAATCCACTGACATTCCATCGGAAAACCACACGATAGAGTTCCAAAATCTCAATATATAGACTCCGATAAAAACTTCTTTTTCCACATATGACTCGCAAGGTCGACCATTAACCCATCCTGGATCACCTCAACTATGCTATGACAAACCATTTAATAATCAATAAATCAAACACAACGAAAGACTACCCGAGAAGTTTCATTTGGACAAATAAACCAAAACCCTGAAAGGTAGTAATAAAGTAGATAAACGATTGATAAAGTGTTTTACAAATCTCGGTAGTTCTTTTGAAAACAGAAAAGCCTTTTAGAAACATTAGGGTCGCAGCCCAATCCCGTTCCACATTACAAGAGGTTTAAAAGTAGAAAGCCCTTTTAGACCCCATGTCCTGAGTTATAAAACTATTTCAAAATCGATTGGGTCTCGGCCCAAAATAATTTCCTGTAAAAGATCCGTGAAACATTAATTTTGAAAAGTATCATTTTCTAATGTTCAAAAACAGTTCATATATCTCAAAATGAATTAACATGACTACATGTTCTTCTAGACTATCCACAAAATTTATCCCAAACGCACAACTCCATTTCTAAAATTTAACCGACATATTGATTTCCAAAATCATAGCTTCTTAAGATCATCAATCTTGTCTCAACTCTGTCACCTCATAATGTGACGCATAATATCTTCCGAATCTCAAAGCATATCAACTTAGAACGGCAATAAATCTCAATGCAATTCAAGAATCCAAATACTTACAGATCGTGAAGCCGAAGATTCCCCGTGATACTGGCACATGTCTCAACTCTAGAAAATACTCAACACATGTATTTACAAAACAAATATTTTGCAAACTCAGTTCAACTCGAGAACACAACACATACCTATCCAAAGAAACACGTTAATACTATTTGGAAAAGTTTATAACATCCCCAGTACCACACTGGTAAATCACATAAAGCACAAGTCAGAGTGAACAACAAAAACCCAGGGCTCTAATATTCGTCAAATGACAACTCGAATGACGTGATAAAAACACGACTCGACTCAACCCGACTGCCTAGGTTTTCTCAACCTAAGCTCTGATACCATATTCTGTAACACCTCCAGAGTCATTCAGGAATATTACAATGTCGCGGGCCCCGAGACGGAACCCACGAGGCTAAAAGTCATTTTCTTAAACATTTGCAAACGACCAAGAGGCTAACGACGATACTATCTTTTAAAAATGTTTGAAGACTTAAATAAAATCCGTTTAACAAAACTGTCGTAAAAATCTCATTTGAAACCACAAGGCCCGAGATGCCAAAACTCAACAGTTTAAAAACATACGTTAAGCTATCGCTTACACGTACCAACAAAATAGTTTAGAAAATAATTTTCCAAAGTAACTTAAGTTACCAGATATCGAAAGGTTATTTAAAAATACTCATGCAGCATAAAAGACAAATAGTTAAAAAATACTCTAGCAGCGGAATACAACAACTAATCAGAATACTCGATTCACAAATACATGCCATAGCCATTATCTTCCGGGAAGCTCATCTCTTCACGACCACTACAAGCTTGATATCTAAGAACCTAAAAAGAAAGCCCACGACGGGGTCAGCCATAATATCCAACAAAGATAACAATAACATCACGTCAATAATTACATACCAATGAAAATACTAAGTAAGAATACGACCAATGTAATCTTACCGCCGTAACTTTACATACTCGAATAATCCTCATCAAAGTAACCATTATCATATTGCACATCTCATATTCTGGATTAACCAATAAACTCGACCATCACATCTGTATTGTTCCTTAAACAATACTCAAGATTATCAAAATATCATCACTAACTCATGATATGGAAAAATACCAGCTTTGGCCAATTCGATCCATCGGATAACATAATCAAATCCTAACACAATCATCGATTGTCCATCAAGAGACAAATACCAAAGGACATACGGGACATACCACAAGATATGTAATGCCACGACAATCATGTCAGTCTAATCCAAGATCAGATCAATACCACATACGGACATGGTCCTAACACAAGACCTACAAATGCATACTCACACGACGACATCAATATGCCCATGATAACAACAACAATGTATACTTATGGAATTTCTATGATCCAGCGTACACATCATAGATCCCAAGATGATCCTGAAAGACCAACATGAGGTGGATAACCCATAATATACATATGCACAACAACAATACATGGTAATCCAACGATCCAGCGCACAGAGAATAGATTCCCATGATGATACCCTCGGACCAACGCATGGTGGAAATACCTATCCAACGATCCAGCGCACACAACTATAGATTCCCATGATGATCCCGTCGGACCAACGCATGGTGGACATAAGACAACAATGCACATATGCATATTAACAACAATACACAAATGCATGACAACAACAATACACAATGTATCACAACATGATCGACATGAACTGACAAAAATGATTAGAGTACTTGCCCCGAGTCCTTCGAGAGCAATCTCGATGTCTAAACCATCACGAACCATTATCCTCAATATTCGACGGTCCAAAATATCACGGACTGCAGATAATTCATATCTCCGTCTTTATTACAATGTATCCTTGATACCCAAGTATACCAATAACAAAGGTAAATCATATACATTATGATTTAAATTCCCAAAATCCGAAAACAACTTATAATACCAAATCTCCTGTGTTCACAATTATAATCATTGCAATACGAATTATAAACGAATGAAACGGAAACCATTCATTAAATATTATAAACTGAGCAAGTAGTATACTTGCCTCAATACCGATAAGACGATGATGAAACCGCTACCAATCTCATTGCCTTCGTCTACGAGCTCCTCGGCTCCCGGCCAAAGCGATTCACGAATGTTATCGAACACGACCGCAACACACTTTCTACTCGACGATTATAACCAACGATCAATGATCAAAACCTACTGAAGTAATCAATTAACACATATTCGATAATAATCAATTCCTGATATAACCAATCAATCAAACTCAACGGCTCAACAATTCCTCGATCATATACAAAACCAAATAATCAAACTCAACAAATACGAACTCATATCTACAATACAAACCTCAACTTGATGATCATACTTAACAATCAATACAACCGATCAATAAACCCAACGGTTCCATAATATCCCGATTAATCATAAATCCGAGCAACCCGAATCAATCAATCATGAACTCATAACCACGATACGTTTCCATAATCCGATAATCATATCAACGATCAACTCATCTCGATAACAAGGATTACATAACATACTCTATTCCGAATTCATACGAATTAACACGATTTCTTCTTGTTTATAATTATAAATTTCATAGTAGGACAATACTATCGGCATAATCGGCAATTCGAACTACCCAAATAGTTCAATACCATTGAGAATCTTGTTATAAGATTAACTATAATCTTCCCGGATTCAAAACTGTTATCATGATTCGTATTTCGTCAAGAACATGCGAATTCTACCACTACAATCAACATAGCATTGGTTTCAATCCTCAAATCCATGCTTATACTTAAAACCATTATGTATCATATCACATTTTCCTCTTTGATGAGATAAATATACCAAGAACATCAAGAACATAAAAAACACCATGATTCCATAATCATGTTTATAACAAATAACATAATTGAAGACATACATCATCGTATCCTTCAACATACAATTCACATGACCTCAAGAATCGTAACAACAACACCATAATTGTAATGCCCAGATAAATGGTGTATTTACCTTGTACTCGACCTTGTATTATTTCGACTTCGTGATGTTATAAATCGTAGATTGGTTTCCCGTATTCGTGCCCTTATGTTTTTATATATCTTCAACATTGCATGCATGATTCTGCACGTACTTATGTACGCTACGGACTTGCGCTTAACGCATGCTAAGTCTGCTGTGTAACGTACGTTATATGTTGAGCTTAACGTACGTAAGCTCAGTCAAGTCAAAGATCCGACAAGGGTCGGCGTGGGGGGATCGGATGGAGATTCGGGGAGATTGCCAGCATGAACCTGGATGGTTTTCCAGCACATGCAAGTCAATGGCTTAACATACGCTAAGGTCATATATGTTACGTACGTAACACCTATAAGATAATGTACGTAAGCGTATGGCAGAAACAGTCTAGCGAGCTATGGCCGAGCGTTAACGCACGTTAATGTTCTAGTATAGCGTACGCTAACCATGTTACGTACGTAATGGGCGTTGGTTAACGTACGTAATGGTTTAAAAATCTATTTATAGGACCCGACCCTCATCTCATTTCCCACTCTTACCTTGGCCGATTTTTGTGTTCTTGAGACTATCCCTCACCCCATAGCCCTCATATCATCATCTACATCCGATTTTGGGAAGCTTAGACCGTGTGATTTGGTGATCAAGCTTCCGGTGAAGAGTTTATCCAAGATTTTCTTTGTCTCTTAAGGTATGTTAACTCTCCACCAAGATGAAGACTTTGTTCTTAGTTGTATTATGAGCTTCTTCCTGAGATTATTGAGCTTGTTTCATCATAATGAATCCAATACCATGTTTGAAAGGATTTTATTGGTTGAATTAAGGTTTCCATTGTTAGAGTTAAGCCATAATCTTCACCAACCTTAAGGATGAAATTTATGAGATTTAACACACCTTGATGATCCTTTCGTAACACTCTTTTTTATGAACAAATGTAAGGATTACCTTAGTGTTTCATGAAATTGTGTAGTTGTACATAGAGTGTGTTCGAATATAACACTTGCCTTGATGAACTTGTGTAAATCTTCTTAGAGGAGTAGAACCTTGATAGGATTATTGGAACAACCATTTGAAGGAGGAATTTGTTAAGACAATCACCCACGGAAGAACAAGAATCGCAGAGACGAATTAGCCTAGAACTAGAATGAACATGATTATCTCATAATATTCGATTTAGCCATCGAACCGAACCTTTAAGTAAGAATCAGAATTTGAGTTTGGATTTTGGAACATAATGATATGTTGAATGTTCTTGAAACTTTAGATGCCAACCTTGTGTTCCACTACCATCTCATGAATTCGCAAGTCTTTTTCCAAGCCTAGCACTCGTCGGAAAATAGAACCAAGAACCAATTTTTCGTTATTGATAATTCGTTTATAACTTTAGACGTTCGGGACTCATACGTAAGTTTCGGGAAGATTATTGAAATTCTTGTTATTACCTTGTACAAGGTGATAGATCGAGGGGCGGAGACCTTCAGACGAGTGACATTTGTGGGAGTATTTAAATTCTTGCCATCTTGAGGCAAGTATCGTATTTTAAGCTTATTGATATTGTATTGTTGATCATGTGTACGATTCATTCGTGTTGTTGAACATG
This sequence comes from Orobanche coerulescens, assembly GCA_033398695.1. Taxonomy (NCBI): domain Eukaryota; kingdom Viridiplantae; phylum Streptophyta; class Magnoliopsida; order Lamiales; family Orobanchaceae; genus Orobanche; species Orobanche coerulescens. Next base: position 129,981,205 of record CM065815.1, on the reverse strand, counting down.
AGATTATATTCTTTGAGTTGTCATGATATTTACGTTGATGAACGTGTTGATTTGCATATGTGTATGCATAATGGTATTGTTTGTGTTGTAAATGATCCGAGGGGATCATGAGGATCTATGCTGAGGGCGCTGGATCGAATGTCCACCATGCGTTGGTCAGACGGGATCATCATGGGGATCTATGCTGAGGGCGCTGGATCGTTGGATGGGTTTTCCACCATGCGTTGGTCCGACGGGATCATCATGGGGATCTATACCAAGGGCGCTGGATCGTTGGATTACCCTGTATTGTATTGATGGAATCTTGAGGGTTCACACCGTTGGATTCCGATGATGGAAGTCCATTTTGTATGTTTTATGATGCATTGATGATTTATGTATTAAGATACTTGTACTAGCATTGTTTTGCTAACCCCTTCGGGGGTGGACATTTGTTTTGATGTTCAGGTAGCAGAGGAACGGGGAGGCAACCACAGTACCGACATGACGATGAAGTGGCTCAGAGATGTGGATTTTGTTATCTTGATTTTATGGTTATTTTCCAGTACTCGAGTACGCTTATGTTGTTGTTGTTGTCTTGGAGATGTTTTGTATTCTTGGACTCATTTGTACTGTCGAACGGGTTTTAAACTTCTTTTACATTGAGGACACTTTAGTATTATTTCCGTATTTCTAAAATTAGCCTTGTAAATTCTTATACAAAGGATTTACGGCTCTGTAATTATTCCGAATATATCGGGGTGTTACAGAATATGGTATCGGAGCTAAGATTCATGGATATCTTGGCAGTCGGGTTAGTTGGGTCTGTTTACGTTATTTGATTTAGGCGTCGCTTGTAACATCACTGCTGAGCCAGCATCATCGTGTGGACCGTAGTTGTAAGTCTCCAAATCTCTAAATACTACCGTTTTATTTAATTCCTGCTTTGTGATTTAGATGGACTTTCTTTTAGAAAGTTTGCCCTGGATATTGAATATTTGTGTTTACAATATGTTGAGGGGAGGTCGTGGACGCGGACATGGTCGTGGATGCGGACGTGGAAATGCGAGACAGGAGGATTCGGCGTCTACTCCAGAAATTTCTGCTAGTCGAACCGATTCCCATTCTGGAGGACATCAGGGATCAGCAAATAATAATGCAGATCCTAACGTGCCAGGAGTGCTTCAACAGGTGGTTGCCCAGATAAACCAGTTTGCTCAGGTTGTTGATCGCATGCAAACGACGATGGGACAGCAGCATAACGAGGATAACTGGGGAGACAAATGGCTTACTGAAGTGGTCAAATTGCATCCTCCAAAATTTGACGGTTCTACTGAGACGCTTTCTTGGGATCACTGGTTGAAGGAGTTAGAGAAGATCTTTGCAGGGATTAACTATCCTAACGACAGAAAGGTTCCGATCGCCCAGTATCTTCTGACTGGGGAGGCCTTCGACTGGTGGGAGGCCATTCGAACTGAGGAGCATAATGTTGACTGGACGGAGTTCAAATTAATGATGGAAGCGCAATATTGTCCTCGCCCAGTTAGAGAGGCCCGAGTTCGGGAATTTTTCTCACCACAAAATTTTGAGGCATCGGTGACAGACATGATTAAGACTTTTAATCACCAGTTGACTTATGTGCGCCACTTGGTCAGGACCGAGGCGGAGAGGATTTTCCATTTTGACATGTTGATGAAGCCGTAGATTCAGCAATATATGTCCGGATTTGAATGTACCACCCTGCGTGATGCTCGGGACAAGGCGCCGCTATGATATGAAAGAGGCGCAGAGAGAAATCAACGAAGCAAAGAAGCGAAAGTGTCCTGCAACTTCACGGAGAATAAGAGTAGTGGGCCGCGGCTGGGTCCTCATTTCATTCATCCAGGAGGCCTCCGCATCCTTCTCAAGGTGGAAAGAAGTTCCGGGCAGCACCGACCGTTTCAGACGCAGGGAAGAAATGTTATAACTGTGGCAAAGCGGGGCATGTTTGACGTGACTGTTTCGCACCTACTGTGACCTGTTTAGAGTGTGGATAGGAAGGACATCACGCAACATTTTGTGGAAATGTGACTCGATCTTTTGGTACTCGCACTCCTGCACCGGTCCCAAAGGACACTAGTGTAAACCAGACGCAGCAAAGTGGTTTCCAGCAGCAAAATGTTGGCAAAAGAGAGGCATCCAGCGCTGGGTCCATTCCTCTGCATATTTACAAGATAAAGAAGTCAGACGATCGGAACACAGCTGTTGCATCAGGTATGATTCAGATCCTTTTGCAACCAGTTAGTGTCTTATTCGATTCAGGAGCTACGCATTCTTTCATATCTTTGAACTGTGTTAATCGTTTGAAAATCTCGTGCTTGTATGATTGTGAACCTTATGTTGTGGGATTACCGAGTGGAGAGAAACTTGTGGGACCTTAGAAACTAGAGATTTTCCAGTGACTATAGGAGGGAGAGATTGGCCATCAAATCTTATTGTAGTCGACATCCAAGGTGACGATCTAATTCTCGGAGATGATTGGCTCAACCGTTACGGAGCTATTTTGAATTACCGAAAGAGAGTCATTTATATCATTGTTGATGATGGATCTGAACATTTATTCAAGGAATGGAGACCGGGTAGCTCAGGAAAATTAATCAAAGCGTTGAAAGCAGCGAGATTGCTAAGGCAGGGCTATTACGGATTTTGGTGTGATGCCATGAAGAAAGAAGAAGGAGTAAAGCTCTCATCTATTCCAGTAGTGAATGAATTCTCAGATGTATTCCCTGACGAACTACTTGGGTTATCTCCGCAGAGAGAAGTGGAGTTCACCATCGAATTAGAGCCTGGAGCCGCTCCTATTTCTAGGGCACCATACCGAATGGCGCCAACCGAGATGTATGAACTAAAGAATCAACTGGAGGAATTATTGCAGAAGGGTTACATTCAACCTAGCGTTTCTCCTTGGGGAGCACCCGTTCTCTTTGTCCGGAAGAAAGATGGATCCCTTCGATTATGTATTGATTACAGGGAGCTAAACAAAGTGACGATCAAGAATAAGTATCCTATACCTCGGATCGACGACTTGTTTGATCAACTGCAAGGGGCAAGGGTATTCTCGAAGATTGACTTGCGATCAGGATACCATCAGTTGAGAATTAAGGAATCGGATATACCGAAATCCGCTTTCAGATCCCGGTACGGGCACTATGAATTCGTGGTGATGCCATTCGGACTTACCAATGCTCCTGCAGTATTTATGCAATTGATGAATCGGGTATTCTTAGAATACCTAGATAAGTTTGTGGTCGTTTTCATTGATGACATCTTGATCTATTCGAAGGACACAGAAGAGCATGCCGAGCATTTGCGTGTGGTTTTGAGCACCTTGAGGAATGAACATCTTTATGCGAAGCTTTCCAAATGCGAGTTCTGGCTTAGGGAAGTAACCTTCCTTGGGCATGTAATATCAGCTGACGGAGTTCAGGTGGACCCGAAGAAAGTCGAGGCAATCTTGGAATGGGAATCTCCTAATAATGTGAAAGAAGTCCGGAGTTTCTTGAGACTTGCGGGATACTATCGCCGTTTTGTAGAAGGATTTTACAAAATTGCTCGTCCACTTACTCAGCTGTTGCAGAGAACCTAAAAATTCATGTGGAATGAGAAATGCCAGGCGGGCTTTGATAAACTTAAGAGGAGACTGACGACAGCACCTATATTAGCGTTACCAGATGGAACTGATGGATTCATGGTATATAGCGATGCTTCAAATCAGTGTCTGGGATGTGTATTGATGCAAAAGGATAAAGTGATTGCCTATGCCTCTCGATAGTTGAAACCGTACGAAGTTAATTACCCGACTCATGATCTGGAGTTAGCAGCTGTGGTCTTTGCTTTGAAAATTTGGCGACATTATTTATACGTCACTCGTTGTCAGATCTTCACCGATCACAAAAGTCTCAAGTATATTTTCAGTCAGAAAGAATTAAATATGAGGCAGAGAAGGTGGCTGGAATTGATCAAGGATTACGATTTGGAAATCCTTTATCATCCAGGCAAAGCAAACGTGGTAGCTGATGCACTGAGCCGAAAACATGTTTCTCTTCGAGTATTGGAAGCATTTACATCCCAAACCAACATTCAACGAGAACTAATCCGTGAAGAAATTGAAGTGTGGTCGCAAGGAGTCCAAGGGCAATTGTGTGTGATGGAACTAACTTCGTCGTTGGTTGAAGAAGTCAAATCTAAGCAGTTGGATGATTCTCTGATTCTTCGATTGTGTGACGAAGTGAACAAAGGGAAGGCCCCAGGATTCGTGATACAGGATGATGGAGTTCTAAGATTTCAGAGCCGACTTTGCGTTCCCAATAATGATGTTTTGAGACGGTCAATTCTGAAGGAAGCTCACAGCGCGCCCTACTCTATTCACCCGGGCAGCAGTAAGATGTATAAGGATTTAAAACAAAACTTCTGGTGGGGAAATATGAAGAAGGACGTAGCAGAATACGTTTCAAAGTGTTTGACTTGTCAGCAGGTTAAGATTGAACATTAGAGACCTGCCGGAATGTTGAAGCCACTTCCGATCCCTGAGTGGAAGTGGGAGGATATATCGATAGACTTTCTCACCAGTATGCCAAGGACCAAGATGGAAATGAATATGATTTGGGTGATAGTTGATCGATTAACCAAGTCAGCTCATTTCCTGGGTATTAAAGACACTTGGGGACCCGAGAGATTGGCGCGAGTATTTATTACAGAGATAATCCGATTGCATGGAACGCCGAAGACCATAATTTCGGATCGAGATGGCCGTTTCGTGTCGCACTTTTGGAAGGCAGTTCATAGGGCTTTGGGGACTGAGCTGAACTTTAGCACGGCTTATCATCCTCAGATGGACGGTCAGTCCGAAAGGACTATTCAGACAGTAGAAGACATGCTTAGAGCTTGTGCCTTGGATTGGTCAACTGACTGGGAAGTTCACTTGTCATTGATTGAATTCACATATAACAATAGTTGGCATGCTTCTATTAAGATGGCACCGTTTGAAGCTTTGTACGGGAGAAGATTTCGATCACCCCTGTGCTGGGATGATTCTTCGGACTTGATCGGGACGGAGCCGGAATTGATAGTCCAGACTCAAGAGAAGATAGCTTTGATTCGGGAAAGATTGTTGACCGCCCAGAGTCGACAGAAGTCTTATGCAGATACGCGTCGTCGCCCGCTAGAGCTCGACGTTGGGGACCACGTACTATTGAAGGTGTCTCCTACACGGGTAATTTTCCGGTTTGGGAGAAAAGGTAAGCTTAGTCCGAGATATATCGGACCATTTGAGATCCTCGAGAGAGTTGGGGACTTAGCATACAGGGTGGCCTTACCACCATCGATGAGTCATGTTCACAACGTGTTTCACGTATCCCAATTGCAGAAGTATGCACCAGATCCCAGTCATATTATTGATTTCGACTAGATCGAGATAGCTAATGACATCACATTCGAAGAGAGACCAATCCAGATACTCGAGAGTCGAGTCAAACAATTGAGAAATAAACCGATCTCCTTGGTAAAAGTTCAGTGGTCTCGACATGGAGTCGAAGAAGCAACTTGGGAGACGGAGGACAGTATGAAGTCGAGATACCCGGACTTATTTTCGATTTAAGTTTCGATCCGAAACTTCTTTTTAGAGGGGTAGCATGTAATGCACGGATAAATGGTGTATTTACCTTGTATTCGACCTTGATTATTTCGACTTCGTGATGTTACAAATCGTAGATTGGTTTCCCGTATTCGTGCCCTTATGTTTTTATATATCTTCAACATTGCATGCATGATTCTGCACGTACTTACGTACGCTACGGACTTGCGCTTAACGCACGCTAAGTCTGCTGTGTAACGTACGTTATATGTTGAGCTTAACGTACGTAAGCTCAGTCAAGTCAAAGATCAGACAAGGGTCGGCGTGGGGGGACCGGATGGAGATTCGGGGAGATTTCCAGCATGAGCCTGGATGGTTTTCCAGCACATGCAAGTCAACGACTTAACGTACGCTAGAAGAAGATTTTAACGTACGCTAAGGTCATATATGTTACGTACGTAACACCTATAGGATAACGTACGTAAGCGTATGGCGTAAAATACCCAAATGAGCTCGCCGAGCGTTAACGCATGCTAATGTTCTAGTATAGCGTACGCTAACCATGTTACGTACGTAATGGGCGTTGGTTAACGTACGTAATGGTTTAAAAATCTATTTATAGGACCCGACCCTCATCTCATTTCCCACTCTTACCTTGGCCAATTTTTGTGTTGTTGAGACTATCCCTCACCTCATATCCCTCATATCATCATCTACATCCGATTTTGGGAAGCCTAGACCGTGTGATTTGGTGATCAAGCTTCCGGTGAAGAGTTTATCCAAGATTTTCTTTGTCTCTTAAGGTATGTTAACTCTCCACCAAGATGAAGACTTTGTTCTTAGTTGTATTATGAGCTTCTTCCTGAGATTATTGAGCTTGTTTCATCATAATGAATCCAATACCATGTTTGAAAGGATTTTATTGGTTGAATTAAGGTTTCCATGGTTAGAGTTAAGTCATAATCTTCACCAACCTTAAGGATGAAATTTCTGAGATTTAACACACCTTGATGATCCTTTCGAAACACTCTTTTTTATGAACAAATGTAAGGATTACCCCCGTGTTTGATGAAATTGTGTAGTTGTACATAGAGTGTGTTCGAATATAACACTTGCCTTGCTGAACTTGTGTAAATCTTCTTAGAGGAGTAGAACCTTGATAGGATTATTGGAACAACCATTTGAAGGAAGAATTTGTTAAGAAAATCACCCACGGAAGAACAAGAATCGCAGAGACGAATTAGCCTAGAACTAGAATGAACATGATTATCTCATAATATTCGATTTAGCCATCGAACCGAACCTTCAAGTAAGAATCGGAATTTGAGTTTGGATTTTGGAACATAATGATATGTTGAATGTTCTTGAAACTTTAGATGCCAACCTTGTGTTCCACTACCATCTCATGAATTCGCAAGTCTTTTTCCAAGCCTAGCACTCGTCGGAAAATAAAACCAAGAATCGATTTTCCGTTATCGATAATTCGTTTATAACTTTAGACGTTCGGGACTCATACGTAAGTTTCGGGAAGATTATTGAAATTCTTGTTATTACCTTGTACAAGGTGATAGATCGAGGGGCGGCGACCTTCGGACGAGTGACATTTGTGGGAGTATTTAAATTCTTGACATCTTGAGGCAAGTATCGTATTTTAAGCTTATTGATATTGTATTGTTGATCATGTGTACGATTTATTCGTGTTGTTGAACATGAGATTATATTCTTTGAGTTGTCATGATATTTACGTCAATGAACTTTTTGATTTGCATATGTGTATGCATAATGGTATTGTTTGTGTTGTAAATGATCCGAGGGGATCATGAGGATCTATGCTGAGGGCGCTGGATCGAATGTCCACCATGCGTTGGTCCGACGGGATCATCATGGGGATCTATGCTGAGGGCGCTGGATCGTTGGATGGGTTTTCCACCATGCGTTGGTCCGACGGGATCATCATGGGGATCTATACCAAGGGCGCTTGATCGTTGGATTACCCTGTATTGTATTGATGGAATCATGAGGGTTCACACCATTGGATTCCGATGACGGAAGTCCGTTTTGTATGTTTTATGATGCATTGATGATTATGTATTACGATACTTGTACTAGCATTGTTTTGCTAACCCCTTCGGGGGTGGACATTTGTTTTGATGTTCAGGTAGCAGAGGAACGGGGAGGCAGCCACAGTACCGACATGACGATGAAGTGGCTCAGTGATGTGGATTTTGTTATCTTGATTTTATGGTTATTTTCCAGTACTCGAGTACGCTTATGTTGTTGTTGTTGTCTTGGAGATGTTTTGTATTCTTGGACTCATTTGTACTGTCGAACGGGTTTTAAACTTCTTTTACATTGAGGACACTTTAGTATTATTTCCGTAAATCTAAAATTAGCCTTGTAAATTCTTATACAAAGGATTTACGACGCTGTAATTATTCCGAATATATCGGGGTGTTACAATAATCATCTTCATATGAATCATTCATCAATAATAGCATAAAAATCCAAATTCAAGGTGTAGAGTTCATCAACATACCTCAAGAACATGAATAACACAATCAAACTCTTCAAGAATCATCAATATCTTCATATTGAAGCCTCAAATCCATGATTCCAAGCTTATAACCAAGTTAGAAGAGGCTAAATCTCACTTTCATGTACAGAGGGACGAAGTTTGGAGGAAGGAATGGTTTTTCTCTCGTGAAGAAATAAGGAACCGATCCTTATTTTATAATCTGCACAGCCATTACGTACGTTATCAATCAACATTAACCTACGTAATGCTTCCTTACGTACGCCACCGGTCCTTCATAGCGTATGTAACATCATTCCAGAACTCACTGACTTGTTCGTTCGATTGATTACGTACGTAACACTTGTTCCATAGAATACGTAATGCGTATGTTGACTTGCTACAGTATAGACTCATATTACGTACGTATTATGCTCTTTATAACGTACGTAATACCTAGTTGACTCGCCCATGCACGTTCTTCGCCGAAAGTTGCCGACCACGGGTCCCACCTGTCAGCCATAGCCTGATCCTGTCTGATTCTCCTCGTTACGTACGTAATGCGTTATACATAGCGTACATAACACTTAGAATTTTAGCGTACATTATCTCCTAAACTTAACGTACGTTAAGGGCTCTATACTTTAGCCATTTACACTGATCTTGCTCGTCATCTCAATATACCGAATACGTATACACGACACACTATATCCTTAAATGCAATTGTCGACCAAGTACGACCATTATACCAATATGGATGTCTCAGTCCTTCATTTATTTTATCCATACTGTACATATTCCATGTTGTATAGCATAACTCGGATAAAATAATATTAAACAAAAGTAGTAGAAATTCCGGATATTATAGTCTTGAGTTAACAATTATGCATAATAGGGACATTAGAGGTTTTATTGTGGGCTTGATCCATTTTGATCAAAGCATGTTACCTTATGTGAGATCCAAAAGCACTCGCACCTAATATGGGCTGGACTGTTTTGGCCATTTTAGGTAGTTTTCTTTGCTGGTTTGTTATTCGTTATGTAGGGGATTAGCGGCCCATAAAAAAAATGTTTCAATATTAAAAAAATATTTCAATATTAATACAATTAATTAATCTAATTAATTAATTATATTAATTATATATTCTCTAGAATAATATGAATAAAATTAATTACCGAGTAATTTATTTAATTTATAAGACCGATTTAATTTGTACAATAAATTAAACTAGACATCTAATGTCTAATATTAACCAAGAGAGAATAAGCTAAATTTGTCGTGAATTACAGTGCCGCGACTCTGTAGGTTCGTCTTAGTTAGCACTGAGAAGATCTATTGAGTGTTAGCACCACTTTGCCAGTCCCGTGGCCTACACCATAAGCTAATTGAGAACGAATGATAGGCATCATTCCAAAAGCCATTATGTTATGAATACCGTATATGTATAAACCCTTCAATCATATGTTCCAATCAAGTATTAGGGTCACGACAATGTCAAACCCTATTTAACTTGATTCTATGTATTTCTTAATGCATATCGAGATCACCGAGCTCTCGTGTATCAAACACAACCAGCTCTAAATGCTTTAGCCAAAGACTTATGATCTCATTTTCCACTAACGCCATATGATACTTACTTGCTCACTTACAGGAGAAAGAAACCTATCTTGGTATTCAATAGAGACTGCTACTTGCCCACTAAGTTGCACTTCGAGGTTGACCCCACCAATCGGTGACTTGATCGAACTACTCTAATGGCTAAGTTAGTGTCACAAGCACATCTACTACTGAATTATCAAGCCAAAGATTCACATATACCTATCACAACCTTTCGATTCAGTCGTTGACTATCCTAGAGCGAAATCCATATGACCGAATCAAGTCGAGTCAAGTCGGAGTATACTAATCCTATTAGCATACCTATAACGTGTGCTCCCACTCACTCTTAGTGAACACAGGCACTCTACATGTCAAAGTACATGTTATACAAGTCCTATCTAAACTTAATGCCCAGCTAAGTTTTATCGACTTGCGAACAGGTTTAGCATTCGAGCCTTAAACACTTTCAGTGCATGTGTCCTTATCTTCATAAAGAGTAGAATGTTTGCTCTAGAATGTAAGGACTATTATTCTATATACCAAATCACGATGACAATGGTATACAATAATATAACAATAATAAATGCCTTATTCAATTGATGTTCATAATTACAATACAATGCTCTCACTCTCTCATCCTGTGAGTGGCATTCGAGGGCATATTACTAACAGTCGCCTCCCTGATGAGCCCATGGCAGGGCGAAACTAGTTGGCATGTGTATGTGAGATATACTGGTCTCGGGCTGTGAAGGACCCCGGGACGCCGCACGGTCTTCAGAACTCCCATCCCGTGACAAACTTATCCTTGATGGCTTATAACTAAGCTGAATAGCATGCGGATATGACTTACAGTATTTGAAAAATTAGCTAAGAATATGACTAAAAATACAATATTACGTGAAAAGACATACTCCCGCCGTCTCATTTGAATATTCTACCTCCAAAAAAGGATTTTGTCTTATTAGAAGAGAGTCATTTCTATTTTTTATATCTCATACGTTTACTTATGATTATGTTTGTTCTAAACTTTATTCTCAACTAATAAGAATGTAACTGAAAGATAGTAACAAAAAAGCTTATTCGTATATTGTATTTTGCAATAAATAAAAAATTCTGCTTTTATAAACTTAATCTCTTCAAGTGTGAGGAATTGAGTATTTTAAATTATTTCAAGAAAAAGTAAGAAGTTAAAAATGGTACTAGAAATGAAAAGTTCTATCTTATTTGAGATACATGTAAAACAAACATTTGAACAAACATTCAAAGTTCTCAGAATAATCTCCTCCAATCAACATGACCTACTTAAATACAATAAGCTTATAAGTTGTCTAGATTAAATAGTAATATTTGCAGTGAGATTGTTAATAAATTTTGCTCAGGAAAATACGAATACATTACTATGTCTATGTGTCATCACTTTACTTAATAATGAGTGTTATATAAGTGAAATACACTGTTAATATATCTCTTTATATCCCTATATCATTACTCCTCAATTAAGCCTCATGATTGATGCATGGCATCACCTTTTCTAATTGACGATATGACCGAGTTTTTTTACTCATCAAGGTCAAATTTTATTTAAAAATTGAAAAATATAGGACGGAAATACAAAGTTTCCAGCCGGACCCACATACGGGCCGTCGAGATAGACAACAAAGTGTAACCTCCAACTTATTCCACATGCCAGTAGTTAGGAGCAACAACACAAAAAACTAGACAAAGCCCAGACCAAGTGCGGTTAACAGAATCTAAACTGCTATAAACTCAAATCCAGACCGCGCCCTAACTTCAAAGAATAGAAACCGCAGCAAAACAATGCCAATAGTGGGAGCTCCGCAACAAGAAAACCGACAAGAAAAGCCACCAGAAACCAGCCAAATTCCCCACCCCATAAGGGATTATAAGGTTGCAGCTGAATGCCTCGTTAAAACCCTAATATAAAGAAACCCAATGGCAAAACCTACAATAGGGAAAATGAGTACCGAGTGTTAAGCTGCTTAAGGATTAGAACCAAGCAAATATATCGGGAGATATCCTTATGCAGAAGATCATGTAGAAATTCTGGCGCATCGCCGAACCACTCATCCGAAATCGATCTTTGGGAGAGGCAATCTGCCACTGTATTGCCTTTCCTATAAGTATGAGATATCTTAAAGTGCATTATGTCGATAATTCTCTAAAATCGAGCCCTGTAACTTTTGTATATCCAAGGAACAGCTGAACGACGATCCGAAAGCATGTTAACAACATAGGTTGAATCGGACTCGAGCCATAAATAATCCGATCATTTTGAATAGCATGAATAGCTGCAAACAGCTCAGCCTGGAAGGCAAAAAAAATACTAATAGAAGTTGTGAGGGAGCCCAAAATCGATCTAAGCAATTCCAATAAACCAAACCAATGGCTCCAAACCCGAGCTACCTTTGGCCATGCCGCCAGTGTTGACCTTCATCCAACCAATAGGAGGAGGATACCATCTCACAAGATAGGATAGAATGGAGAATGCGGGCCCCCGAAACCCCAATAACACAAAGATGAAGCAGATCAGTGATCGAGTTATTCATGGAACCCATATCAAAACTTCTACATTCTTTGATGAGACTCCAAGCAATCGATCGGAGAGAAATAGTAGAAAATTAGGCACGGTTATGCAACACATCACAAAGGACGTGCCATATCACCGAGATGGCAGTAATAAGATGAAATCTCCAGAGATTAGCAATTTACGAGCTAAACCGCGTGTCCATTACGCGAATAATAAATTGGCTGAACCCCTATCAGAATGTAAGGTAGTGAGAAAATTGTGTTCTACATATGCCAAAAATTCACTAATAGCAGCGCAATTAATAAAGATACGATTAATCAACTGAAGAATTAAAAGGCAAAAAAGGCAAACCGACAGGTCGGTAAACCCCTGAATCTGAGAAGACCAAACACTGAGAGCTTGTTGTGGATAGCCTTCCAAAGCAAAAGAGAACGGCAGACGGAGATGAATTTGCACCAAATCCATTTCCCAAAGTTGACCTTAGGAAAGGTATGATGAAGATGCCAATAAGCAATTTGAGAAGTAACATTGTCGTGTACTGAATTAGCCCAAACCCGAACATCCTCCCCATAAAAATCAAAAAGAGTGTAGACAATATCTAAAGTAACCTCAAAACAGCGCTCCATGAACTCAAGAGTTAAATGCCAAGCTCCATTATAATAGAAATTGATAATGGTATAGAGAATATATTGCTCGAATGATGAGAGGTACCTAAATGATCATCAATGATATAACCCAACCGGTTATGTACCAAAAATTGATGCTCTTGCCATTCCCAACTACCAATCTAGAGTTGCCAACACCAGTTGTGTGAAGGGATAGCATGCCCGTATCAATCATACCGACAATATCAAAATTAATGATTAGTAGTGGCTTATGCTCTCTGGTAGATTTATGAACGACTAATGCAAGTTAGTTATCAAAATGCGTATTCAGATCCAATTCTGATTCACTAATATCAGTTAAGACCTCAACGGAGTTCTGGACGAGGGCATTTCCCCCTGTAGGAGAATTATTTGGGTTCGGGTTCGGGCAGTATTCCTCTCGTACTTTCAATTGGTCGTGTGATTAGTGGGAGTCGAAGAAGTTTTACGAGTTGGGGATGCTTCCGAAGAACAGGCTTTATGCCTACAGTTGTGGGCTTCATGACCAACTAAATTGGAAATCATGCAGTATACTCGAATATTTTCATAGCTGACTCAAGGGGAATCACAATGGCCACCACACTCGATCATAAGGTCATACTACAAACCCTTTTCAAAATACTGTTGGAAATTGGTTTTAGAAAAATGAGTTTTGACTCAATTTAAACCAATATAATGATAAAAATATTTAATTCTTGGGAATTAAATATTAAATTGTGAATCTTCGTTTCGAGGAGATAAATGTAGGATTTTATTTTTCTCAAAATCGATTTTTTGTGAGTGAGAAATAAATGATTAAAGTCAGTCATTAAATTGAAATGGTGAACACTTAGCCAAGTTTAAAATTTTAAACCCATCTGATTTGATATTTGGGGCTAAAAACCCATCTGATCTGATATTTGGGGCTAAAAACTCATCTGATCTAATATTTGGGGCTGAAAACCCATATGTCTGATATTTGGGGCTGAAAACCCATCTGATCTGATATTTGGGGCGGAAAACCCATCTGATCTGATATTTGGGGCTGAAAACCCATCTGATCTGATATTTGGTCTCAGCTGAAATGTGGCATGTTGAGAATTTAGCTTCTACAATATGACTCTTCACACTCCATAATGTAACGTCCGAATTAAATGAGACTATTTATGGAGATAACTCTTCAGCTACAAGATTAAAGAGAATTAATGGCACTTTAATATGTAGTAACTCCCCACCTGATGGCGTGGAATTGGACTCTATAAAAGGGGTCTTATGCATTTCTTTTTAGACACCACAAAAACAGAATGAATACAGCATACCACATATTGTAGCATATTTATTTCTTGCTTTTCGTGCCCAGTTTTCAGCACTTGAATGTTCGTCGGAGTTATGAGTTTTGGAGAGCACCTAACTCAGAAAAGTGTAGCAGTTGTATCTTGGGGACATATTGCCTGAGCCTGCTCTTATACGGGGGCAAAATTGTCTGACAGAAAGAGTTTTCTCGCCTCTGCTAAAGTTGTGATTTTTAATTCAGCTTTTGATTTATTAAGATTCTAATAGGTTGTTTTTCTTTGTAATTTTTATTGTATTACATTGTTGGAAATTCACAGAACTAACAATCGTAAGACAATTTTTTATTTTTCTGTAATTACCAATGGTGACCGATGTTGATGCTGCTGCTGCCGCTGCCAAAGCTGTTGCACCTACTATTGCAGTTCAGGCTGAGAAACCCGAGAAATTTTTGGGTGTTGACTTTAAGAGATGGCAGCAAAAGATGTTTTATCTCACTACCTTAGGAATTGCTATTTTTCTCAAGAATGATTCTCCTGTAGTCAGTGAGACAGAAACTGATCATACGAAGCTCTTTGCTTACGAGCAATGGTGTAACGGCGACTTTATGTGCTGTAATACGATATTAAATGGGCTGATTGGTTCTCTGTACAACGTGAACAGTCAAATCAAGACAACCAAAGAGCTTCGGAATTCTTTGGAGAAGAAGTATAAAACCGATGATGCTGATGCCAAGAAGTTCGTGATCGGACGCTACCTGGAATTTCAGATGACGGACTTCAAAACTGTTATTGAACAAGTCCAATAATTTCAATTGATTGTGCATGAAATCAATGCTGAAGAAATGATCCTTCCTGAACCGAATGTCCATTAATTAATTATAAGATATTGACAGCTTTAATTAATTAATATTTTATCCAAGAGTAGTACCACTCGAACCTTATTATTATATCAGAATTAAATCCACATTCAGGGTTTAATGTAATAATCATTATCGAGCTCCTCAAGGGGACATCATCAACCCGCACGAGTCGGGACACGATTTCGAGTAATAATAATTATCATATAAATAATATTGTTGCCCAAGATACGAAGCTTATTGAGTCGATCATTTTGACTTTCACCCATGGTAAATCAAAGCAACAAGTATTATAAATACACAATTAAATATTACATACTGAGAATTAAGAAATAATAATTATCTGAGATTTACGTTCTTCTTACAATCAGTACAGAAGACACTATCTCACCTCGATCCAGTTCAACGTATCCATTCCTTCCACATGCCTTTCAAAAACTTTTGAAGGTAGGCCTTTCGTGATCGAGTTTACCTACAATAATAGACACACATTAATCAAAATAGCACCTTTCGAAGCACTGGATAGTAGGCGGTGTAGATCCCCACTTTGTTGGGATGAGGCCTGGAGTTAGTGTTAGGGTTGTACACTACAAAGCATACTATATGCTTGTATTACCTCATTTCCCTGTAACTACCTATGAGAATATTAATTACATTTAATCACATGTTTTGTAGATTTATTCACGTTATGGTTATGCAAATGAAATGTCTAATTATTTTATATTGTAGATAATGTGGTGTGTTGGTATCACAAAGAAGATCACATTATCGGTGCCGTATACAATAATATAATAGTTTACAATCTATATAATTATTAGACGAATTATATGAAAGGTTGTAGCGTATGCTTGAGATTAGTTGGTCTTGACTGTTAACATGCATTAGCGTATTTGCGTACGTTGAACTGGATCGAAGTGAGATAGTATCTTCTGTACTGACTGTAACAAGAACGTAAATTTCATATAATTATTATTTCTTAATTCTAAGCATATAATATTTAATTGTCTATTTATAATATTTATTGCTTTGATTTACCATGGGTGATATGATTGACTCAATAAGCTTCATATCTTGGGCAATAATTTTATTTATATGACAATTATTATTATGATTAGAAATCGTGTCCCGACTCGTGTGGGTTGATGATGTACCCCTTGAGGAGCTCGATACTGATTATTATATTAAACCATGTAGTTGGATTTAATTCCGATATAATAATAAGGTTCGAGTTGTATAATCTTGGATAAGATATTAATTAATTAAATCTGTCAGTAACTTAAATTAATTAATGGACATTCTATATCTTAAACACGGTAAATAATATATTAAATAAAAAGCCTAATTTCGTAAATTGAGATTTGAGTTGGAGGTGCAATATTAATTAATTAGTGGACTGAGTTGATATCTATTAGACTCAATATATTAGGAAATAGCCTAATATGGAAATTTGAGGTCTATTAAGAGTCCTTCTCTAATCCTCTTTAAAATCCCTAGAGTTGTCCAAAAGCCTATAAATAGGACATAAGGGGAGGGCTGGCCGCGGCATTACACATCTATCACAAGGGTTTCAATTTTTCTTCTTAGTATTTACTTGTGAATCTTGACTTGTGTCGTTGATTCCACAATTGAGATAACACTTTAATTCTTGTTGCAAATCAGAATTACTAGACAAGATTTCAGCTGATCCACTTTTGTCCAAGCAAGATTCGGTAGCTCATTGCCCACACAACGTCCGGATTAAGGCGGATCATACTCTAGAAGATCTAAAGGTAGAAATACAAGAAGATCAAGGAGCAAGCAACCAATAGGCTTCAAAGGTAAATATCCTATGATATTTGATCTAGATTAGGATATTTAATTTACCTATATATTTATTTAATAAATAATATTTAAATTGCTTATTAATCTTAGTTAATTAATTAGCATGCCTAAATAGGTTTGTGCTCGTGAATGTGTAAAACACTTTAATCGAACATTTTCCACCCGCTGCATTTTATTTCCAACACATACTTACCCGACACCACAACACACGTTTAAGATATTACGTAAAATAATCAATTGAGCCGTGTCCTCGGCCAAAACATCCAAATACGACAAGTTCTAATAATATTCAAAATAATTCAAATGCCAAGTTCTAATAATATTCAAAATAATAAGAATGCCTACGCAGGAGACTTTCACAGTAATTTAAATGCATGACAACCAAATTTCAAAACCAACATAAGACCAATAATAACATATGACTATCTGTTTGAGTGCCTAACATCATTGTTGCCCATCTGTACCATGCGTACCCTTGTCGGCTCCTCAAACTGAAAATCACCTGAAATGCATGAACGATATTTTCCCAGTTTAAGGGTTTAGTGCTGAAATATAATGTCCGCCATTTTCATAATATAATATTATTATTTATAATAATATTATTACACGCATTTCTATTTAATCTAATCTCAGTACATTATATTTATCTTTGAGTGAATAATTATTTTATAATTATTTTTACTTCATGTACAAGTCAAATTATTCAATTTCATTTAATGAGGTTATAAACATTTTCACGACAGCTCATATATAATAAGCCCAAGTCAGTTTCAATGAATTTATTTCAAGAGGCTTTTAATAATTATTATTAATATGATCATTACTATTATCAATAGTATTATTATTATTATTATTAATAGCATTATTAATTTAAACCCAATAATAATATTATTATTATTAGTAATGATGTTTTAGAAGAAATGGTGAATATATTTGCAATGGTATTTATAGTGATGGACTGTATGTCATTAATACTGCAAAAACTCCCATGTATAAACATAAATCGCTTAACTCTTTGTCTAAACTTAAAAAGAGAAAATAACCTTCGATCATAAACCAAACATATCTGTGGCATTTACGGTTAGGTCATATAAACCTTAGGAGGATTCACAGATTGGTAGATGATGGCCCATTGGATGACCTCCAAAGTCGAGTCATTTCCAATTTTTGAATCCTGTGTGGAAGGTAAGATGACCAAAAGGTTTTTAACTAAGAGAAACTGTGCTCAGAACCCGTTAGAGTTGGTTCATATGGATGTATGTGGTCCAATGAATATCTAGACTAGGGATAGCTTCGAATATTTCATCACGTTTATAGATGATTATTCGAGATATGGATACATTTGCTTGAGCATTTGCTTTTCGGCACGAGATTTAAGAAAAGCTGAAAAGTAGTGTATAAAGTGTTGGTATGAATATACATTATTTAAAGTTGTGCGTATGGGCTTGTGACTAATAATAGATAGAGTCCGAATCTTGGGACGGCCCAAAAAGAAATATGAACCAATTATTTTGCTCATGGGCTTGTGACTAATCATAGATAGAGTCTCGTCCAATGTACGAGTGAGAGTTGCGCGTATAAGAAATATGATGGAAATGTGTTGGTGTTTCTTGTACTGTATGTAGATGATATCCTTCTGACTGGAAATAACGTGAAGGAATTATCGGACGTATGGGTATGGATATCTGAGCAGTTCGATATGAAGGATTTGGGAGAAGCAGGACACATCCTTAGAATCAGGATTTTTCGTGATCGGAAGAAAAAGATGTTGTGCTTATCCGAGGCATCCTATAATGATACAGTGTTGAAGCGGTTTAGCACGGAGAATTCCAATCAAGGTTTTCTACCTTACATACATGGAATTCAACTATCTAAGGATATGTGTCCCAAGACACAAAATGAGATAGATGACATGAAAGTGATACCTTATGCGCCAGCTGTGGGAAGCCTCATGCATGTTATGCTTTGCACTAGACTAGATATCTGTCATGCCGTAGGCATGGCTACTAGATATCTGTCGAACCCAAGACCAGGCCACTGGATTACTGGCAAGCACATACTCAAGTACCTGAGAAGGACTAGGGAGTATATATTAGTACATCAATCAGACGACCTGTGTTCAGTGGGTTATACTGACTCAGATTTTTCATCAGACAAAGAAAATCCAAGTCTACTTCAGATTATGTGTTTAGCCTGAGAGGTGGAGCCATTAGTTGGAGAAGTGTGAAGCAGAAATGCATCTCGGACTCTACCATGGAAGCCGAGTACGTGGCAACCTCTGAGGCAACCAAAGAGGCGGTATGGCTCAAGTACTTCCTACAGGACTCAGATATGATTCCCAATTTGCCAAAAGGTATTACACTTTATTGTGATAATACCATGCAGTCGCAAATTTTAGGGAACCACGAGCCCACAAGGCAAGTAAACATATCAACCGCAAGTGTCATATAATATGACACTTCATAAATGAAGGAGACGTAGTTGTAGCCAGGGTTGCATCGGAAGATAATCTTGTTGATCCTTCACGAAAGGCCCACCCACAAATGTTGTTGAAAGGCATGTGGAAGGAATGGGATTACGGTGTATGGCAGCATTGTTTTGAGTATAAGTGTGAGATATGAGAGACTATGTAATAGAGTAGTATACTTAAAAACATGTTTTGAGTATAAGTGGGAGATTGTTAGGGTTGTATACTACAAAGCATACTTTATGCTTGTATTACTTTATTTCTCAGTAACTACCTATGAGAATATTAATTACATTTAGTCACATGTTTTGCATATTCATTCACATTATGGTTATACAAATGAAATGTTTAATTATTTTATATTGTAGATAATGTCGTGTGTTGGTGTCACATGGAAGATCACATTACCGGTGCCCGATAAAATAATATAATAGTTCACAACCTATATAATTATTAGATAAATTATATAAAAGATTGTAGTGTATGCTTGAGATTAGTTGGTCTTGACTATTAGCATGCATTATCGTATTTGCATACGTTGAACTGGATCGAAGTGAGATAGTGTCTTCTGTACTGACTGTAAGAAGAACATAAATCTCGGACAATTATTATTTCTTAATTCTAAGTATATAATATTTAATTGTGTATTTATAATATTTATTGCTTTGATTTACCATGGGTGATAGTCAAAATGACTGACTTAATAAGCTTCGTATCTTGGGCAATAATATTATTTATATGACAATTATTATTATTACTAGAAATTGTATCCCGACTTGTGCGGATTGATGATGTCCCCTTGTGGAGATCGATAATGATTATTATATTAAGCCCTGCAGGTGGATTTAATTTCGATATAATAATAAGGTTCGAGTGGTACTACTATTGGATAAGATATTAATTAATTAAAGATGTCAGTAGCTTAAATTAATTAATGGACATTCGATATCTTAAATACGGGAAATAATATATTTAAATAAGGAGCCCGATTTTGTAAATTGGGCTTTGGGTTGGAAGTGCAATATTAATTTTTTAGTGGATTGAATTGATATTAGTGAACCTAACCATATTAGGAAATAGATTAATATGGAAAGTTGGGTTGCACTAGGAGTCCAAACTCTAATCCTCCTTAAGATCCCTAGAGTAGTCCAAAAGCATATAAATAGGACTTATGGGGGTTCGGCCGTGATGTTCAATTCATGCTTGAGAGTTTAATTTTTTTTCTTGTGTTTAATTGTAGATCTTGACTTGTATCTTTGATTCTAAAATTTAGATAACACATCAATTTTCTAAGAATGTTTATATAATACTAGAAAACAAAAAAAAACTAGTGACTCTCAAGAGCAAGGGTTCGGCCGATCCCAAGTAGCAGCCCAAGCAAGATTCGGTAGCTCGGCCAACACAACGTCCGGATTAAGGCGGATCATACTCTAGAAGATCTAAAGGTAGAAATACAAGAAGATCAAGGAGCAAGCAACCACTACGCTTCAAAAGGGAATATCCTATGATCTTTGATCGAAATTAGATTATTGAATTTACCAATATATTTATTTAATAAATAATAAATAATATTTAAATTGCTTATTAATCTTAGTAGTTAATTAATTAGCATGCCTAAATAGGTTTTGTGCTCGTGGATGCATAAAATGCTTTTATCAAATTTTTCCAAACTTTGCTTCCGCTGCGTTTTATTTCCAACAAATGAATCCACAAGAAAAACCCCCAAAATAGACAAATAGGGATTTTCAAGAAAAAAATACCTCGATCCGATAAAGAACAAAGGCCTAGATATTGATATAATCGTCAAAGACCTTCCAATACACCCTTAGATGGAGAAAAATCGGCCAAAAATCCAAACCCAAGCCAAAATCATCCTTCCGCCGCGAGACGAAGGAATGAAATGAATAATTGGGTCAAAAACCCGACTGTCCCATTTTATACTTAAGCAGACGCATGACCGGTCACACACGACCAACTGCTCGTACGTCTGGTCATGCTCAAAATCATTAGCTAAAACATACAGGGACGAACAAGCACATGCTCGTGCGTCTGGTCATGCATCCCTCTCTACCCGAGCATTGGTGTGTCGCAGGAGCACCTGCTCATGTTCTGTAAACAAAGGCTTGAATCGAACACGATATGGTTCAAAAGTACCCCGAACACAACCAATTGGAAAGGAAG
This sequence comes from Orobanche coerulescens, assembly GCA_033398695.1. Classification (NCBI taxonomy): domain Eukaryota; kingdom Viridiplantae; phylum Streptophyta; class Magnoliopsida; order Lamiales; family Orobanchaceae; genus Orobanche; species Orobanche coerulescens. The sequence goes on along the minus strand of CM065815.1, from coordinate 129,959,714 downwards.
GGATACCACGAGCCAACAACACCTTCTAAGAGGATACGGAAACAGAATACGACATGTCGTATCACATATGCATGCACACAAATCTGTACGACTTATGAAACGACAAGTCGCACTCGACGAATATGAGAATAGGGTACACCATACAGTACACAACATAGAAATAACTCCAAATAATCATCATCGATAAAATATCCGGCAGAAAATGACAAAATATTCCAGGTAAATGGAAATAAATTCTCGGATATTATACCCCACAAAATATAAGTTCCTTTTCGAAACTTAAAATGAACCACAACACAAAACAAACCAAAAGAAAAGAAACAAAATCAATCATCAAGGATCTCTATGGGTCGATCTTGAAAATGGTGCTGAAGCTTGAGACTCGATCGTACCAAATACTCTTTCACAGTATTAAACTCAGTGCCCCCCGTGTCCACAGTTGTAATAAGTCACTGGCGGTGCCTTACAGTTTGCACGAACATGCCGGAGAACATTATAGTTATAATATCTCGACGCACCATTGAAAGTCAATGACGTCGACTTAGATCTCATAGACACTTCTGCTGACTGTGAAAGTTCCACGAACATACTGTACGAGGGTAGAGGCTAATGAACCCGAGTTCCCTTGCTTCCTAATGAATCACAAAAAATCTTCTGCTTCTTCAACACAGTTGTAGGCTCCGTCTATGACAGTCACCTCGAATGTTAAAGCTCGATCTTGATACTCCTTCAAGGCAATACACATGAGAGGAGCCATACTCTTCCGAACAAGAGGTTTCATGCACATGTCGAAGTAGCAAATCTTGCCCGCTTTACTTCTCACTTGCTCAAGAACATAACACGGCTGCTGATTAAAATCAACTATAGCCTGGGATATTGACACATCCCGGGACGTAGCTGAAAAAACTCAACAATCATGTCTTGGACAGGCAACAAACAATATTTTGCCTCCATGGTAGTCCTGAACTCAGCCCAATTAGTTGTAGGGTCCCTTGGCGGTATGGCCTCCCACCAATCTGTAGCTTCTTAATCGAGGAGGTACTAAGCAATAGGTACCCTCCTCTCATCAGGACAAGCTACAACATCGAACGTTCTGTCCAACTAGAATAGCCAGTTCTCCCAACCTAATGAATTAAAGGAAGCCACAAAACAAGGCGAATGCATCCTCACCACGTAGTGGATCCACTTACTAGCTCCGCTATCCACGATTGGGGGCTCATTCTGATGTCCACCCTGACTCATCTGCGCCAATTGGGATGCCACCTGCTGAAGAATGGTGGTCACGCCAAAATCGACATTATATCCAGTTGCTCGCCTTTGATCACGCGATTGGTCCTCACAACCATCTGTACTGGGCTAATCAGCACGCGACAACGAGCAAGTCACCTCACCACACTTGCGGCCACAACCACGACCACGACCCCGGCATCGACCTCTCAGCATACTGAACAGAAAACAGCTCAGTACAAAGAAACATAACATAAAAAAATGAACATATCAAAATACCTACACAACACAGCATAACAAAATATGGCAACACATAGCAACACAACGAAAATATCTACTCAAGGCAATTAAACAAACACCAAGGTTACAGAATGTAACAAATAGAACTTACGGCCATAACTGAAAGACATACGGCCGCAACTTAATAACACTCACAGCCATAATCAAATTCTCATTACGGCCACAACATATTACTGAACGACAGAAATAGTTCAACAGCTCCGAAACAACTCAAAACGATAGCCACCACACCGAAATACGAAAAGTCGCGAAGCGCTTATCTATGTTTGAGATATACGGGTCTAAGCATTATAGTATCGCAAAAAAGCGATATCATACAAGACATGAAACAACTCTAAACCATGCAACACAATGTTTGGATACGAAACTAAAATCCTCCAACAAGAACGGCAACATAACGAATATGTGACAACAACTTGGCCCTCACGCAAACGCATTACTCTAAATCTTGCCTATCGCCTTAAGCGATATATTCACATCATGCACACATTGTATCTAAACTGATTTTAAGAAAATTATTTATTCCAAAAATGAGAGCCATTCGCAAGTCAGAAAATTTTCCAAATCCAAACTTGAAAGCTTAAATTGAATAGGATTGCAAAATGCTTTTTGTTCCACCTAGGGATGTATCATTGTTCTTCCAAAATAAAACATCGTTGCAAGTTAAAATAAAAGTTTTCATCTTTCATTTTTTGAAAGAAAATCACATTTTCATTTTAGAATACATAAATTCTATTGGGCGAAAGATTTTCAAACCATACAATGGAGTGAAATATCAGAATTAAATTTTTTTCTTGCTGCAAATATATTCAAAAACAAAACCCATTGGCTAAAAATTATTTCTAAAATTCATTCAAACATATCAAAAGGTTAATGACCACAATATCTATCAAGACACTCAAAAACATTCCCGCCATTTTTCAAATACCGTCAAAAGACCTCATTAAAAAATACACGACCAATTTTCCCGAACTCAAATAACCTTCAAAACGTACACGTACCAACAAAATATTTTAGGGTATCATTTTTTTTTTAAATTATACCCAAGTTTATAAAGTTTCAGAAAACTATTTAAAGTACGCATGCAGCAAAATAAAGTAACCAATCGAATACCCAATTCCCATCCACATGACTATCCTATATCCAAAATTACGAGTTCAACAAGCACAACTTCATAAACACCAAATTCAAACAAAGGTCAAACAATCTGTCTCGGTTCTCAACAAACTCGATTACCGATACACCTTCTAAAATACATCAATATTCAGAACACATAATATACTCCACTACTCATAATCCAATTCATCACTATATTCCAATAATTTCACGCCCAATGTACCTCAAGTATCAAACACAAGTTCCATCTCACATCATACATATAAACAAAGTCATGCACCAGAAAATATAATACATAAAATATGAGACTTACATCCACATGTCGCATGAAGATGACGGAGCCCACGATACTAATCTCAACCAACAATACAGATGACACGATGTGACAACGCACAACTCGACTTGTCAACTGATAACTCAAATGACGGGACAAAACACGACTCGGCAAGTCACGACCCAATACGACCTGATAGCCTAGGTTTCCACAACCTAAGCTCTAATACCATAAATGTAACACCCCAAAAATCATAAGGGAATGTCACACGCCGTAGACCTTTCTCACAAGGATCTACTAGGCTAGACACTATTGTTACATGTATTTTTGTGCGCTTGATTATCATTATTTTATCTCTATTTTGGGTTTAAATCTGCATAGATGAGCTCTTAATGCATTATGTTTATATGTATTGAAGGAAATTAGAGCCCTGAAGCTTAAACGAAGAAAAACGGGCCAAAAATGACATTTTTGGTCAAGGGCCGCATCGCATCGAGTCGGAGCCACGGCACAGGCACAGCTCAAAGCATGGTGGTACAAATTGTACCGGGGGCCGTGGCACACTCATTCTGAGCCACGGCCCGTAATGAAAAAAACTGCCCAGGCCTGGGCAGCACACGGACTAGGGCCGCGGCACACTTAAGCCGGGCCGCGGCCCGCGGCGTGGGATCCATGATTTCAGCCCGCGATTTTGGCTGTTCTGAAGGCCGTTTCGACCTAATTCTCGAACGCATTTTGGAGGCGGAAAAGAGGTTATAAAAAGACAGTGAAGGTCAGAAAAGAGGGCATCGAAGAAGAGGAGAAGAATACCAGCAGCAGAGAGCAAGGCCAGAAAACGGAAGAAAAAGTTCATCAATTGTGTTTGAATTTCTTTCCTATGTTTTATTCAAATCTTTGTGTTTTGTTTTCTAGTATGTCGGGCTAAACCCTTTTATTCTAGGATTGTGATGAAACCGAGATTTTGATGAATTAATTCTTGGTTTTATGTTATTAATATATTTCCCTTTTCTATTGAGTTTTTCCCAATTGTTCTTAATGCTTTCAATGGTGTGGCCTATGATTGAATTGTTATAATTACTTAACTTGAATCGGGAGAGGAGAGTAAGTAGTGAAAATTGGGCAAAAACCGTTTTGTCTTGCGAGATAGGAATATACTCACAAGAATTGCGAAGCTCGTTTGAAGATTTTAGTACTTTTTGGCTATTGTTGAATTAACTCACCTAGGAATAGAGTGAATTGTTCACCTTGGAAAATTCTATTGATCTCCGGAGAGGCGTTAGATTATTTTAGAATCTTCGCTTTCAATAAAGTGGGAAATTACATAAATTATATTATTCAAGATTAATTCGGATTAATCGAGGCGAATTCTAAATCCTAGATTCTTCTCTTATTTGATCTCTTTTCATCGGATTATTGACTATGTTATTTGTTTTTAGTTTATCGTACTATTTAGTTTTTAATAATTCTTCAATCATAAAATTCGGTCGTTCAAATAAAATTAAGAATATGAATAAATTGATAATTAGTACATCAGTCCTCGAGGGAACGATATTTTTCTCATCACTTTATTACTTGCTTATGACAACGTGCATTTGCGTTCACAAAAATACGTAACAAGTTTTTGACGCCATTGCCGGGGACTGATTGTTTTTACTAATATCAATTTCAGTATTTTTAGTCTTAATTTGACCATTATTTTATTTTTGTGTAAATTTGTTTTTATTTGTTTTCCTTTCAGGAGTTCGTTGTGTAATATTCGGAATTTCTACTACTGTTGTTTAATATTATTTTATCCGAGTTATGTTGTACAACGTGGAATCTGTACAGTATGGATAAAATAAATGAAGGACCGAGACATCTGTATTTGTATAATTGTCGTACTTGGTCGACAATTGGATGTAAGAAGTATATGTATTAAGTATGTTGTATGTTCGTATTCTGTATGTTGAGACGTTGGACAAGAATAGTTGAAAATGGCTAAGTGTAATATTATTAGCACACGCTAATAATCATGAGTAGCGCACGCTATCGTGCAGGTTTAGCGCACGCTACGGATATAAGATAACGCACGCTAATGCAGTCAGATCGGAAGGAATCTGCGTGTGGACAAGGCCACTTTCGACGCACGTTCTGATAAGTCAACGGATATTGTAATGTAGTGATAGCGCACGCTAATCCATGTTGATTAGCGCACGCTAACTGTATATCGGACAAAAAGGAATCTTATCCTCGTCAGCACTTTCGGCGTGTGGACCTGTCTTCGGAAGCATACAGACAAACGAGTCAACTATGAGTAGCGCACGCTAAGGTAGGACACTTGCGTACGCTAAATAGAGGCATTTACGTACGCTATTGCATGGGCATTGCGTACGCTAATCACTTCATGCAGTAAGACAGTTGCCTCTGGACTTCGATAGCGCACGCTAACAAAGACAGTTAGCGCACGCTAAGTGTGTAACGTACGTTAATTGAAGATGTTAGCGTACGTTAAAAATGTACAGTATATATATAAATGCAGTTGGCCATTATTCGTCATTTCCGTCCATTTCTTCATGTGAACCGATAGAGAGAGGTCTTGGAGAGAAGTTGAGGTTCCAAACACTTGAGTTGATCATTCCTAACAACATTTGAAGCTTGGAAGTGATTGAAAACGGATTCAACCTTGGGATTCAACCCATTCCTTTAAAGAGGTAATTACTCTCCACTTTGGGATTTCATTTTGGATTGTATATGATGTTCTTGAGTTGATGATCGTCATGTTTATGAGTTGATGAGTATGGTTATGAGATGGATTACTGAGTTATGTTGATAATATGGTTGATATGCGGATATTGATATGATTCGTGTGGTTTTGAACGGTGTTGTTTTTCTTCAAGAGATATGTTGGTTAATATCTCCCTTCATTTCGGGTTTTTAATGTTGTTGTTATTGTTTACTTCGTATGATGATGAACATGCAAGTGATTATGATTCTTGGTGTATATGATATGATTAAGAAGACTATATGTTGAAATGTTAGTGGAAATAAGAGTTGGACACTTGTTTGGAAAGTAATGTGTATAAGGTTCGACTTTGGAAAATCACCACCGATTCCTGAAAACTCCAAAAATTCTGAAACATAACAGTATAATAGAGCATCAAGTTAGATCTCTAATGGTTCAAACTGTGAGTTAATCGGAGTCCGGATGAGTGAGTTATGCTCAAAATGGAAAAAACTATACTGTCTGTATTCTCGGAACAGGTAGCGCACGCTATTGATGAAGTTAGCGTACGCTAACATGCCTGGGCGTATAAAAACATAAAGCAGTCGGGAATTTCATTTTCCAACCCATCCTACACGATCCCCTTTCGTCCCAAATCACCCAAACTCGGTTTTTAACCCCTAAACCTCAGCTTTTGAGTTGGTTTATCAAGTGATAACATCTAGGAAAGCTTGGAACAAGGATTATGACATCATTATTGATTCTTTCGCCGGATTGAAGGTAATTGGCTTGAACTCTAATATTTTGGGATGTTTGAGTTTTTTGATATCTTTTGGTGGTTTAGTTCGTATCGATAGCTAGAATCATGTAATGTTGAAGGATATATATGTTTGTGATTATGTTCTTCGTGTTCTTGATGTGGTTGGTGTTTGTTGATTGATGATTCGAATATACCATTGAATTCCACCTTCAAGGTGTTTGATTGAAGTCTTGAAAGAGAAATTGATTGGAATATTTTGGTTAAGTTTGTATACTCGCCTTATCGAATCGATATATGGGCTTTGTGGAATCATGGGAATGAATTCGTAATTGTTTGAGTTAGATTGTTCGGACTTGTGTTTAATCGAGATATTTTGGAATCGTTGGGTTTGTGGATTAGTTATATCGATTGTTGATTGTTATCGAATGTATGTTAAATCGATTATTGTAATAGGTTGAGATTATTGATCGATGTTTAGAACCATGCTTTGCGGTCGTATTCAAGAATGTTCGTAGATTGCTTTGATCAGGGTTGAGGGACTTGTAGACGACGGCAAGGATTTGGTAACGGCTTCATTGGCATCGAGGCAAGTTATTACTTGCTCAGTTTATAATATTTAATGAATGGTTTCAGTTTCATTCGTTTATAATTCGTATAGCAATGTATAATCGTAATCACAGGAGATTTGGAATTATAGGTTATATTCGAGTTTTGGGAATTTAAATCATAATGTATATGATTTACAATTGTCGTTGGTATACTTGTTATCGAGGATACATCATGGTATTGACTAAAACGTGAATTATCTACCGTCTGTGATGTTTTAGATCGGTGAATATTCAGAATAATGGTTGGTGATGGTTTCGATATCGAGATTGATCTCGAAGGACTCAGAGCAAGTATTTTAATCATTTCTGTCATTTGTGTCGATCATGTCGTGATACATTCGTGTATCGTTGTTGTCATGCATTTGTGCATTGTTGTTGTCGTGTATTGTGCACTGTTGTTTTGTGCAGTTGTGCATTGTTGTCATATGTCCACCATGCGTTGGTCCGACGGGATCATCATGGGAATCTATAGCTGTGTGCGCTGGATCGCTGGACAGGTAATGCCACCATGCGTTGGTCTGATGGGATCATCATGGGAATCTATAGCTGTGTGCGCTTGATCGTTGGATTACCATATGTGTTGTTGTGCATATGTATATTATGGGGTTGACATAAGTATACATTGTCGTTATTGTTGTGATCATATTGACGTTGTCATATGAGTATGCATTTGTAGGTCTTGTGTTAGGACCATGTCCGTATGTTGTGTTGATCTGATCTCGGATTAGACTGACGTGATGGTAATGGTATTTCGTATCTTGAGGTATGTTTCGTATTTCCTTGATACTTGTCTTTGATGGACAATCGATTATCGTATTGGAATTGTCGATGTTATCCGATGGATTGAATTGGCCAGAGTTGGTATAATTTCCGTGTCGCGAGTTATGATAATGTTTTGAGAACCTTGAGTATTGTTGAGATACCGTACAGATATTTCGGTATTATTTTAATGTGTTGCTAAGGATACGAATCGTGGATTCTCGTAAAGTTACAACGGTAAGATTACATTGGTCGTATTCTTACTTAGTATTTCCATTGATATGTAATTATTGACGAGATGTGATGGTTATCATTGTTGGATATTATGGCTTACCCCGTCGTGGGCTTTCTTTTTAGGTTCTTGGATTATCAAGCTTGTAGCGGTCGTGGAGAGATGAACTTCCCGGAGGATACTGGCAAGGGCATGTATTTGTGTTTTGAGTTTCTGATCAGTTGTTGTATTCCGCTGCTAGAGTATTTTAATTGTTTGCCTTTATCCGCTGCGTGAGTATTTTTAAATGGCCTTTTTGGTATCTGGTAACTTAGGTTACTTTGGCAATCATTTTCTAAATTTATTCTGTCGGTACGGGTAAGCGATAGCTTAACATATTTTTTTTTTAAACTGTTGAGTTTTGGCATTTTGGGCCTTGTGGTTTCAAATGAGTTTTTACGACGGTTTGATAAACGAGTTTTATAAATCTTCGAATGTTTTTAATAGATAATACCATCGTTAGCCTCTTGTGCGTTTGTAAATGTTTGTGAAAATCTCCTTCAGCCTTGTGGGTTCCATCTCGGGGCCCACGACGCTGTAATATTCCCGGTCGGATCTGGGGGTGTTACACGTTGTGCATGAGAAAATTTGGTAACGAAGGTCTATTCCCTTTGGATACCGAACTCGAACGCACTTTACGGAAAAACAGGAAGGAAAGACGTGAGTTGTCAACTACAGATACCATGGCTGACAACAACGGAAATCAAGGGATCAACAATCCTATTTAGCAAGCTCAACCGGCATTGGCACTCCGTGATTATGCACTTCCATAAATCAATGCGAATTTTTCGGGGATTCGGCGTCCAACCATGTGCAAGCGAGCCAATTTTGCGGACTGGCGAATGACGACCCCAATGCTCACATTGCTTCGTTTCTCGAGATTTGTGACACATTCAAAAATAATGGAGTTACTGATGACATCATTTGTCTATGGCTTTTCCCATTTTCTCTAAGAGACAAGGCCAAGTTTTGGTTGAATTTACTTCTGTCGGGCTCTATCATGACTTGGGCGGAGTTAGCACAAGCTTTTCTAGCTAAGTTCTTTCCGCCGGCGAAGACAGCGAGACTTAGGAATGAAATAACTACTTTTGGGCAATTTGAGATGGCATCGCTGCACGAGGCATGGGAGCGATACAAGGATTTGCTAAGGAGATGACCACATCATGGTCTACCGGATTGGCTGCAGATTCAGACATTCTATAACGGACAGAGTGCTTCTACACGCACTCTTGTTGATGCAGCTGCTGGAGGTGCTTTAATGGGCAAGACGATGGCTGAAGCTCATTTTTTATTGGAAGTTATGGCTGCAAATGCTTATCAGTGGCCTTTTGAAAGTGTGATCCCAAAGCGAGTTATGGGAATTTCCGACAACGATCCAATCTCTACACTATCAGCCCAAGTTGCAGCTTTAACTCAACAATTGCAAGCTTTTTTCACATACTCCTTCTACCAATACCATGGAAACATGTAATTGGTGAAACGAGTCTCATCCTAGTGCTGAATGCCAAGTCAGAAATCCTTTTGAGCAATCTCAGATGGAACAAGCTCAATTTGTGGGAAATGAAAATCATCAGAACAACCCTATTCCAACACTTACAACCAAGAGTGGCGAAATCATCCCAATCTTTCGTGGAGGAATGGGCAAGCTTTGAATAAACCTCCGCAAGCTCAATTCACTCAGCCACTACAGCAGCCCCATCAACCACCGAAGGTCTCTTTGTAAGATGCTCTTGCTCAAATGGCGGCTAATATGAGCAGATTCATGACTCGCACGGAAACCACTCTACAAAATCATTCCGCTGCTATTCGGAATTTGGAAGTCCAAATAGGGCAGACCACAAATTTATTATCTTCTCGACCTCAAGGTGTATTACCAAGCGCTACCGAGATGAATCCCAAGGAAAATGTGCAAGCTATCGAGCTACGAAGTGGAAAGGAACTACACGAGCAGCCCAATAGTAGCAAGGAAAAGAGCAGCCCCTTTGAGAAAATAAAGGACGAAGAGCACAAGTCAAAAGCAGTCTTGACCACTCATCCTACACCACCAATCCCATTCCCACAACGTCTGCAAAAGCAAAAATTGGACAAGCAATTATCCAAGTTTCTTGACGTCTTCAAGAAATTGCATATCCATATTCCTTCTGCCGACGCCTTAGAACAAATGCCGAGCTATGTGAAATTCATGAAGGACATCTTATCTAACAAAAGAAAGCTCGAGGAATATGAAACAGTGATTGACTGAAGAGTGCAGCGCGATTTTGCAGAAAAATCTCCCGCCTAAATTGAGAGATCCGGGAAGTTTCACTATACCATGCACTATTGGGAACTCGTCCTTTGATAGAGCTTTATGTTATCTCGGAGCCAGCATTAATCTTATGCCCCTTTCCATTTTCAAAAAGCTAGGTATTGGGGAGGCCAAGCCGACTACGGTCTCTTTACAACTAGCTGATAGATCCATCAAGTACCCGAGGGGGGTAATAGAACATGTCCTGGTAAAAGTCGATAAATTCATCTTTCCTGCTGATTTTATCGTGCTTGATATGGAGGAGGACCATGACATCCCAATTATCTTGGAAGACCATTTTTAGAGAACGACTGAACTCTAATTGATGTGGAAAAAGGGAAACTCACTTTATGAGTTCAAGAGGAGCAAGTTACTTTCAATATATATCGATCGATGCAACATCCTAGTGATGTCGAGAATTATTTTCAAATTGACGCCATAGGCTCGTGCGTAAGAAGAGCTTTTCGGTAGAGATATCCATCAGATCCACCGGAGTCCGTTTTAGTCGGATCCTCTACCGAGTTGAATTCAGAGCATGTAGCCTATTTACGACACATGGATGCGTCACCACCATTTTTTACTCGCAGACCATGTGAGGAGCTCGAAAGTTCACCAACTCGACCCGTCCCATCAATTGAGAAGCCCCCAAAGCTAGAGCTTAAGCAGCTACCGAATCATTTGAAATATGCATTTTTGGGGCCCGACGATTCCTTGTCTGTCATTCTTTCTGCCACTTTGGCGGGTGATCAAGAGGAGAAATTGTTGCGAGTATTGAGGGAGTACAAATCTGCCCTTGGATGGTCTATTGCGGATATCAAAGGAATCAACCCGTCCATTTGTATGCATAGGATTTTGATGGAGGAAGACTACAAACCCTCTGTGGAGCATCAACGTCGTTTAAATCCGAATATGAAAGAGGTGGTAAAAGTCGAGGTTTTAAAACTCCTCGACGCAGGTATGATCTTTCCTATTTCTGATAGCAAGTGGGTAAGTCCAGTTCAAGTTGTGTCAAAGAAGGGTGGGATAACGGTTATTCAAAATGATAATAATGAATTAATTCCCACTAGAATTGTTACGGGGTGGCGTATGTGCATAGATTATAGAAAATTAAATAAAGCCACTAGAAAAGACCACTTTTCTTTACCGTTTATTGATCAAATGTTGGATAGATTAGCCGGACACGATTTTTACTATTTTCTTGATGGTTATTCTGGGTATAATCAGATTTATATAGCCCAGAAGACCAAGAAAAGACGATGTTTACATGTCCTTATGGCAATTTTGCTTATAGGCGCATGCCTTTTGGTTTATGTAATGCGCCGACCACTTTTCAAAGGTGTATGATGGCTATTTTTTCTGACATGGTAGAACATTGTATTGAAATTTTATGGATGATTTCTCTGTTTTCGGTGATTCGTTTGATTTATGCTTGCAGAATTTGTAGAAAGTCTTGAAAAGATGTGAAGAGACAAATTTGGTATTAAACTGGGAGAAATGCCATTTTATGGTCCTTCGCATTTCTGCCCATGGGATTGAAGTCGACCGTGCTAAAATTGAAACGATCGTGAAGATGCCTCTGTCTACTTCTGTAAAAGGGGTGAGGAGTTTTTTGGGACACGCCGGTTTTTACCGCCGTTTTATTAAATATTTTTCGAAGATCACAAAGCCTTTGTGTAATTTGCTCATGAAAGATGTCCCGTTTGCTTTTGATGAGTCTAGTAAAGAAAGCTTCGACCTCTTGAAGAAGGCTCTAAGCACCGCTCCTGTCATAGTCGCTCCACACTGGAGCCTTCCTTTTGAATTAATGTGCGACCCTAGCGATTTTGCCATTGGGGCTGTTTTGGGGCAGTGACGGGGAAAAGTGTTTCTTGTTGTGTATTATGCAAGCCGAACCCTTGACGATGCCCAAAGGAATTATGCCACGACAGAAAAAGAATTATTGGCCGTGATTTTCGCTTTTGATAAATTCCGTGCTTATTTGTTAGGAACAAAAGTGGTTGTGTGGACTGACCATTCGGAAATCAAATACCGTTTGGAGAAGAAGGATGCTAAACTAAGGTTGATTAGGTGGGTGCTTCTACTACAAGAATTCAATTTGCAGATTCGAGACAAGAAAGGGACCGAGAATGTCATTGTAGATCACATTTCGCGCTTAGAAAATCCCCTCGAAAAGGTGGAGAGTCATCCACCGATTGTGGAAAATTTTCCCGACGAACAGCTCTACAAGCTGGATGCGCAACAAGCACCTTGGTACGCTGATCTAGTGAACTATCTTGCAAGCTGTAACACCCCGAGATATTCGGAATAATTACAGCGCCGTAAACCCTTTAAGAAAGGATTTACAAGGCTAAATAAAAGAAATGTAAATATAAGACGTCGATACCCCGGAAATTCAAGTTTACAAACCGATTCAACTGGTTCAACGAGTAATTAATACAACCATATCGAAAAGATATTAATAATACATTCGTATTTAGTATCGAAATGAATCAAGAAGACAATCAAAAGCAACGACAAACATCACTGAACCCCTTCGTCGTCACATCGGTACTGTGGCTGTTTCCCCGCTCCTCGGCTACCTGAACATCAAAACAAATGTCCACCCCCGAAGGGGTTAGCAAAACGATGCTAGTACAAGTATCATATTAAACAATTCGAATATGCATCAACAATACATAACAATATACACCACACGGACTTCCGCTACCGGAATCCGACAATGCGAATCCACAAGATTCCATTAACATAGCAAGGGTATTCCAATGATCTAGTGCCCTCAGCATAGATCCCAAGATGATCCCGTCGGACCAACACGAGGTGGAAATAACCCGTCCAATGATCCAGCGCCCTTAGCCTAGATCCCAAGATGATCCCGTCGGACCAACACGAGGTGGACATCCGATCCAGCGCCCTCAGCATAGATCGTACAACGTACACAAACACAACTCATGCATACACATATGCCAAATCATTATGTTCATCAACATGAACATACAAACACTAGATAACGAATATCATGACAATTCAAAATAATTTCCATGTTCAACAACGTGAATAAACCACAAACATGCTCAAAATACCAATTTTAACACATTACGATACTTGCCTCGAAGATGGCAAGAACGAAATACTTCAATGATCTCAACACACTCGAAGGCCGCCTCCTTCGATCAACGTAGAAAGCTCGAACCTTAACAAAAGAAATGATATACAAATCATCTCAAGTCGAACGATTGCCTAAACAATTCGGTCTACGGCCTAAAAGCTCAAAATATGCAATCTGCCTGAACCACTTAGCGTACGCTACGTACTCTATGTAGCGTGCGCTAAGCCTGCCTGTTACCGTACGCTATCGTCTAAGCCTAGCGTACGCTAGCCATGGACTGACAGTTCTCACTGATCAGCCGACTGACTCGGCTGGTATCATAACGTACGTTACGTACCAAACGTAGCGTGCGTTAACTTATCCCCGATAGCGCACGTTAACTTACATATGTTAGCGTACGCTAACCGTGCATGGCAGATTACTACTGGCAGAAAACTGGATCTAATGGTGATGGACTCATGAATTCTATGGTGATAATACATGTCATCCCCGTGCACATCATGCTCATAAGGAGTGTGAACGATCTCTACGGATTAAACGACTACACGATACAAGGGTACGTATTATCATCAAAATTCATCTTGATCTCGAGAAAGTTTACTAAGTTCCCTTCGTCCTACGTTCCAAAACGCATGATTCCATAGTGTATAACATAACAACTTGGTAATTTCCATCTACTGGTCACAAATTGGTTTGAAGCTTCAGAAATATGCTAGGAGTTCAAACACAAAAAGGTTCCATGGTATTATACGATGAATAAGTACCGAAACATCGAAATTATCCTTCTAACACATGATGATCGACTATTAACGAATCTAACTGACTAGATAAACATGATCAAACGTCCTTTAGAACACTACTAATATTGGTGAAGAATCACCTACCTCAAAGTAGTGAAGAACAAGGAGGAAATCGAAGCAATCCAATGTCGAAGGCTTGAACACCAATCCTCAATGATCTACAATCTTCAACACGGGCTAGGATGCTGATAGGAAGTGTTTAGGATGTAGAGAGTAACACTCTAAGTATAAGGATTCGGATGTTGGAAGAAAAAAAGACTGAAAATACGAAAAGGATGTTGTCCTATTTATAGAAAATGGTTATTAACGCGCGCTAGTCCATACTCGTAGCGTGCGCTAACGGCTTACTGACTTCACTGTACTCAGCACTTAGCGTGCGCTATTCACATGCCTGTAGCGTGCGCTAAGGCGTTGACTTGGCTTTTCCCGAAAGCCGTCCAGGTTCATCCCGACATAATCCGACCAAGATCCCCGGCCTGATCTCACCTACCACACGTCTCAATCATATTGACCACGCATAGCGTGCGCTAATGTTCCTTTGTAGCATGCGCTATGGATCCATGTTAGCGTATGCTACACATAGCCGATAGCGTGCGCTACATGTGCAGAATTACAATTTTTAAATCACATTCATGAAATCATACGCTCAACAACATCGGATTATGAAATACGGAGAATAATACTCAGATCAAAGTGCAACAATTACAATGTTACATGTTCCAAATACATATCAGAAATATCGGGTATTACATCCTTCCTCCCTAAAAAGAAGTTTCGTCCCGAAACTTAAGATGAAAACAACTCCGGATATCTAGTCCTCATACTGTCCTCCGTTTCCCAAGTGGCCTCTTCCACTCCGTGTCGTGACCATTGCACTTTAACCAAGTGTATTGGTTTATTCCTCAACTGTTTGATTCGACTCTCAAGTATCTTGATTGGTCTCTCCTCGAAGGTGCCGTCATTAGCTATTTCGATCTCATAGAACTCAATGATATGACTGGGATCTGGTACATACTTCCGCAATTGGGATACTTTAAACACATTGTGAACGTGACTCAGCGATGGCGGTAAGGCCAACCTGTATGCTAAATCTCCAACTCTCTTGAGGATCTCGAATGGTCCGATATATCTCGGACTTAGCTTACCCTTTTTCCCAAAAACGGAAAATCCCACGTGTAGGAGATACCTTCAATAGTACGTGGTCCCCAATGTCGAACTCTAGAGGGCGACGACGTACATCTGCATAAGACTTCTGTCGACTCTGGGCAGTCAACAGTCTTTCCCGAATCAGAGCTATCTTCTCTTGAGTCTGAACTATCAATTCCGGCTCCGTCCCGATCAAGTCCGAAGAATCATCCCAGCATAAGGGTGATCGGCATCTTCTCCCGTACAAAGCTTCAAATGGTGCCATCTTAATTGAAGCATGCCAACTATTGTTATAGGTGAATTCGATCAAGGGCAAGTGAACTTCCCAATCAATTGACCAATCCAACGCACAAGCTCTAAGCATGTCTATTACGGTTTGAATAGTCCTTTCGGACTGACCATCCGTTTGGGGATGATAAGCTGTACTAAAGTTTAGCTCGGTCCCCAAAGCCCTGTGAACTGTCCGGAAGTGCGACATGAAGCGACCATCTCGATCTGAAATAATGGTCTTCGGCGTCCCGTGCAATCTAACTATCTCCGCAATAAATACTCGCGCCAATCTCTCGGGTCCCCATGTATCTTTAATTCCTAGGAAATGAGCCGACTTGGTTAGTCGATCAACTATAACCCAAATCATGTTCATTCCCGTTCTAGTCCTTGGCATATTGGTGATGAAATTCATCGAGATATCCTCCCACTTCCACTCAGGGATCGGAAGCGGCTTTAACATTCCGGCAGGTCGCTGATGTTCAATCTTAACCTGCTGACAAGTCAAACACTCCGAAACGTACTCTGCTACGTCCTTCCCACCAGAAGTTTTATTTAAGATCTTTGTACATCTTACTGCTACCTGGGTGGATAGAATAAGGTGCACTATGAGCTTCTTTCAGAATTGCCCGTCTCAAATTGCCATCATCGGGAACGCAAAGTGGACTCTGAAACCTCAGAACTCCATCATCTTGTATCACGAATCCTGGGGCTTTTCCCTTCTTTACTTCGTCACATAACCGAAGGATCAGAGAATCGTCCAAATGCTTAGATTTGATCTCCTCGACTAGTGATGAAGTCAGTTCCATCACATATAGTTGCCCTTGGATTCCTGGTGCCCATACTTCAATCCCTTCACGGATCAGTTCCCGTTGAATGCTGGTTTGGGACGTAAGTGCTTCCAACACTTGAAGAGAAACAGGTTTACGGCTCAAAGCATCGGCTACTACGTTTGCTTTCCCCGGATGATAGAGAATCTCCAAGTCGTAATCCTTGATCAATTCCAACCACCTTCTCTGCCTCATGTTTAATTCTTTCTGACTGAAAATGTACTTGAGGCTCTTATGATCTGTAAAGATCTGACAATGAGTGCCGTACAAATAATGTCTCCAAATTTTCAAGGCAAAGACTACAGCTGCTAACTCCAGATCTTAAGTCGGGTAATTTACTTCGTACTGTTTCAACTGCCGAGAAGCATAGGCAATTACCTTATCCTTTTGCATCAACACACATCCCAGACCCTGATTTGAAGCGTTGCTGTAAACCATGAATCCATCAGTTCCATCTGGTAATGCTAAAATAGGTGTTGTCGTCAGTCTCTTCTTAAGTTCATCAAAACCAGCCTGGCATTTCTCATCCCACGTGAACTTTCGAGTTTTCTGTAACAGCTGAGTGAGCGGACGAGCAATTTTGGAAAATTCCTCTACAAAGAGGCGATAATATCCAACAAGTCCTAAGAAACTCCGGACTTCTTTCATGTTATTGGGAGCTTCCCATTCCAAGATTGCTTCGACTTTCTTCGGGTCCACCTGAACTCCGTCAGCTGATATCACATGCCCGAGGAAAGTTACCTCCCTGAGCCAGAACTCGCATTTTGAAAGCTTTGCATACAGCTGTTCCTTCCTCAAGGTGCTCAAAACCACACGCAAATTTTCGGCATGCTCCTCTGCGTCCTTCGAATATATCAAGATGTCATCAATGAAGACGACCACAAATTTATCCAAGTATTTCAAGAATACCCGATTCATCAATTGCATGAATACCGCAGGAGCATTGGTAAGTCCAAATGGCATCACTACAAATTCATAATGTCCGTACCGGGATCTGAAAGCCGATTTCGGTATATCCGATTCCTTAATTCTCAACTGATGGTATCCCGATCGCAAGTCAATCTTCGAGAATACCCTTGCCCCTTGTAGTTGATCAAACAAGTCGTCGATCCGAGGTATAGGATACTTGTTCTTGATCGTCACCTGGTTAAGCTCCCTGTAATCAATACACAGTCGGAGGGATCCGTCTTTCTTCCGGACAAAGAGAACGGGTGCTCCCCAAGGACAAACGCTCGGTTGGATGTAACCCTTCTGCAATAATTCCTCCAATTGTTTCATTAGTTCATACATCTCGGTTGGCGCCATGCGGTATGGTGCTCTGGAAATAGGAGCGGCTCCAGGTTCTAATTCGATAGTGAACTCCACTTCTCTCCGCGGAGGTAATCCAGGTAGTTCATCAGGGAATACATCTGAGAACTCATTCACAATTGGAATAGACGAGAGCTCTACTCCCTCCTCTTTCCTCATGGCATAGCACCAGAGTCCATGACATCCTTGCTTCAGTAATTTCACGGCTTTCATAGCTTTGATCAATTTTCCCGAGCTTCCCGGTCTCCACCCTCTGAATAAGTGTTCAGATCCGTCATCAGCAATGATAGAAATGATTCTCTTTCGGTAATTCAGAATAGCTCCATAACGGTTGAGCCAATCGTCTCCGAGAATTAAATCATCACCGTAGATGTCAACTACAATAAGATTCGATGGCCAATCTCTCCCTCCTATAGACACTGGAAAATCTCTATCCTCTAGGGTTCCCACAATTCTCTCTCCACTCGGCAAACCCACAACATAAGGTTCACAATCAAACAAACACGATATTTTCAAACGATTAACACAGTTCAATGATATGAAAGAATGCGTAGCTCCGGAATCGAATAAGACACTAACTGGTTGCAAAAGGATCTGAATCGTACCTGATGCAACAGCAGTGTTCTGATCGTCAGATTTCCTCATCTCGTACAGGCGCGGAGGAATGGACCCAGCACTGGATGCCTCCCTCTTCCCAACGTTCTGCTGTTGAAATCCACTCTGCTGCGTCTAGTTTACACTTATCTCCTTCGGAACTGGCGCTGGAGTGCGAGTACCAAAAGATCTAGTAGCAACTCCACAGAAAGCCGCACGGTGCCCTTCTTGCCCACAATCATAACAAGTCACAGAAGATGAGGGGCAATCCCGTCGAATATGCCCTGCTCGACCACAATTGTAGCATTTCTTTGATGCGTCCGAAACTGCTGATGTAGTCCGGAACTTCTTTCCACCTCTAGAAGGATGTGGAGGTTTCCTAGCCGAATAAAAGGAAGACTGGCCCTTGTGGGGCCCACCACTCTTGTTTTCTGAGAAGTTGCCGGTCACTTTCTGCTTCTTTGCCTCCACCGATTTTTCCACCGCCGCCTCTTTCATGTCGTAGGCCAGTGCCTTGTCTTGATACTGTCGCAAAGTAGTGCACTCGAATCCGGACATGTACTGCTGAATCTCCGGCTTCATCCGCATATCGAAATGAAAAATCTTTTCTGCCTCCGTTCTGACCAAGTGTCGCACACAAGTCAGCTGATGATTAAAAGTTTTGATTACATCTGTCACAGATGCTTCCGAACTCTGGGGTGAGAAAAACTCTCGGATCTTTGCCTCTCTAACTGGACGAGGACAATACTGTGCTTCCATCATTAGTTTGAATTCCGTCCAATCCGCATTATGATTCTCGGGTCGAATAGCTTCCCACCAATCAAAGGCCTCCCCAGTCAGAAAATACTGGGCAATGGGAACCTTCCGGTCCTCGGGACAGTTAAGACCCGCGAATATCATCTCTAACTCCTTTAGCCAATGATCGCAAGTAAGTGCCTCGGCAGATCCGTCAAATTTTGGCGGGTGCAATTTGACCACCTCAGCAAGCCATCTGTCTCCCCGGTTATCCTCGTGGTGCTGCTGTCCCATCGCCGTCTGCATGCGGTCGACTACCTGGGCGAACTGGTTTATCTGCGCCACCACCTGTTGAAGCACTCCCGGCATGTTAGGATTTGCGTCGTCATTCGCTGATCCTTGCTTCCCTCCAGAATGGGAATCAGTTCGACTAGCTGATAATTCTGGGGTAGTCGCGGAATCCTCCTGTCTCATGTTACCCCGTACGTGTCCACGACAGCATCCGCGTCCACGCCCTCCTCTCAACATATTGTAAACACAATTCCTCAATATCCAGGACAAAGTTTTCGAAATAAAGCTCGTCAATACTCACAAAACAGTAATTAAGTAAAACGGTAGTATAAGAGATTAGGAGACTTACAACCATGGTCCACATGACGACTTTGGCTGAACAGTGATGTTACGAATGACCCGTAAATCAAATAACGTAAACAGACCCAACTAAAACCCGACTGCCAAGATATCCATGAATCTTAGCTCCGATACCATATTGTGTAACACCCCGAGATATTCAGAATAATTACAGCGCCGTAAACCCTTTAAGAAAGGATTTACAAGGCTAAATAAAAGAAATGTAAATATAAGACGTCGATACCCCGGAAATTCAAGTTTACAAACCGATTCAACTGGTTCAACGAGTAATTAATACAACCATATCGAAAAGATATTAATAATACATTCGTACTCGAGTACTGAAATGAATCAAGAAGACAATCAAAAGCAACGACAAACATCACTGAACCCCTTCGTCGTCACATCGGTACTGTGGCTGTTTCCCCGCTCCTCGGCTACCTGAACATCAAAACAAATGTCCACCCCCGAAGGGGTTAGCAAAACGATGCTAGGACAAGTATCATATTAAACAATTCGAATATGCATCAACAATACATAACAAGATACACCACACGGACTTCCGCTACCGGAATCCGACAATGCGAATCCACAAGATTCCATTAACACAGCAAGGGTATTCCAATGATCCAGCGCCCTCAGCATAGATCCCAAGATGATCCCGTCGGACCAACACGAGGTGAAAATAACCCGTCCAATGATCCAGCGCCCTCAGCCTAGATCCCAAGATGATCCCGTCGGACCAACACGAGGTGGACATCCGATCCAGCGCCCTCAGCATAGATCGTACAACGTACACAAACACAACTCATGCATACACATATGCCAAATCATTATGTTCATCAACATGAACATACAAACACTAGATAACGAATATCATGACAATTCAAAATAATTTCCATGTTCAACAACGTGAATAAACCACAAATATGCTCAAAATACCAATTTTAACACATTACGATACTTGCCTCGAAGATGGCAAGAACGAAATACTTCAATGATCTCAACACACTCGAAGGCCGCCTCCTTCGATCAACGTAGCAAGCTCGAACCTTAACAAAAGAAATGATATACAAATCATCTCAAGTCGAACGATTGCCTAAACAATTCGGTCTACGGCCTAAAAGCTCAAAATATGCAATCTGCCTGAACCACTTAGCGTACGCTACGTACTCTATGTAGCGTGCGCTAAGCCTGCCTGTTACCGTACGCTATCGTCTAAGCCTAGCGTACGCTAGCCATGGGTGATTCTCGCGATCGGCCGATCGACTGGCCGGTATCATAACGTGCGTTACGTTCCAAACTTAGCGTGCGTTAACTTATCCCCGATAGCGCACGTTAACTTACATATGTTAGCGTGCGCTAACGTGCATGTGATTACTCGCGTAAAAGCTGGATCTATTGGTGATGGTGTCTTGTATTCTATGGTGATAATACATGTCATCCCCGTGCACATCATGCTCATAAGGAGTGTGAACGATCTCTACGGATTAAACGACTACACGATACAAGGGTACGTATTATCATCAAAATTCATCTTGATCTCGAGAAAGTTTACTAAGTTCCCTTCGTCCTACGTTCCAAAACGCATGATTCCATAGTGTATAACATAACAACTTGGTAATTTCCATCTATGGTCACAAATTGGTTTGAAGCTTCAGAAATATGCTAGGAGTTCAAACACAAAAAGGTTCCATGGTATTATACGATGAATAAGTACCGAAACATCGAAATTATCCTTCTAACACATGATGATCGACTATTAACGAATCTAACTGACTAGATAAGCATGATCAAACGTCCTTTAGAACACTACTAATATTGGTGAAGAATCACCTACCTCAAAGTAGTGAAGAACAAGGAGGAAATCGAAGCAATCCAATGTCGAAGGCTTGAACACCAATCCTCAATGATCTACAATCTTCAACACGGGCTAGGATGCTGATAGGAAGTGTTTAGGATGTAGAGAGTAACACTCTAAGTATAAGTATTCGGATGTTGGAAGAAAAAAAGACTGAAAATACGAAAAGGATGCTGTCCTATTTATAGAAAATGGTTATTAGCGCGCGCTAGTCCATACTCGTAGCGTGCGCTAACGGCTTACTGACTTCACTGTACTCAGCACTTAGCGTGCGCTATTCACATGCCTGTAGCGTGCGCTAAGGCGTTGACTTGGCTTTTCCCGAAAGCCATCCAGGTTCATCCCGACACAATCCGACCAAGATCCCCGGCCTCATCTCACCTACCACACGTCTCAATCATATTGACCACGCATAGCGTGCGCTAATGTTCCTTTGTAGCGTGCGCTATGGATCCATGTTAGCGTATGCTACACATAGCCGATAGCGTGCGCTACATGCGCAGAATTACAATTTTTAAATCACATTCATGAAATCATACGCTCAACAACATCGGATTATGAAATACGGAGAATAATACTCAGATCAAAGTGCAACAATTACAATGTTACAAGTTCCAAATACATATCAGAAATCTCGGGTATTACACAAGCAATATAATTCCAAAGGACTTCTCGCGTAATCAAAAGAAGAAGCTGATTTCAGACACAAAGTACTACTTATGGGACGACCCTTTTCTTTTTAAAAGATGTCCTGACCGAATCATTCGTAGGTGTATTCCGGACGAGGAAATTCACAGCGTGTTGAGTCATTGCCATGCAACACCTTACGGCGGGCATTTTGGTGGAAATAGGACAGCGGCAAAAGTTTTACAGTCGGGATTATACTGGCCATCGTTATTCAAGGATGCTCATTCCTTTGTGTCCACATGTGACCGGTGTCAACAGACGGGAAACATCTCAAAATGACATGAAATGCCGTTGAACACTATACTTGAGGTTGAATTGTTCGACGTATGGGGGATCGATTTTATGGGTCCATTTCCTCCATCAAATAAGAACCTATATATTCTAGTAGCAGTGGACTACGTCTCGAAGTGGGTCGAAGCGGTGGCACTACCAACTAATGGGTCCAACGTCGTGATGAAGTTCATAAAAAAATACATTTTCACGCGTTTTGGGACTCCACGTGCACACATTTTGACAATAAGTTCCTTGATGCGGTCTTAAAGAAATAGGGAGTCACTCATCGTGTTGCTACAGCCTACCATCCCCAGACGAGTGGTCAAGTCGAAATATCCAATCGAGAGCTAAAGTGGATCTTAGAAAAACAGTCAACTCATCTCGAAAAGATTGGTCCCTTAAACTCGATGATGCACTTTGGGCATACCGTACTGCGTACAAGACACCTATCGGCATGTCACCGTATAGATTGGTTTTTGCAAAAGGTTGTCATTTGCCGGTAGAGATGGAGCATCGTGCATATTGGGCGATAAAGAAACTCAATTTTGATTTTAATCGGCTGGTGAAAAGCGTTGTTTGCAGTTTAATGAGTTGGAGGAGATACGTCATGATGCGTACGAGAATGCGAAACTTTATAAGGACCGGACCAAGAATTGGCATGATAAGCACATTATACATCAAGAGTTCATTCCGAGTCAAGAGGTGTTATTATTTAATTCTCACTTGAGGTTGTTTCCTGGGAAATTACGTTCACGATAGTCGGGACCATTCACTGTAGTTCAAGTATTTCCACACGGAGCAGTGGAAGTACAAAAAGAGGATCGAAAATTTAAAGTAAATGGGCAGCAGTTGAAGGTCTACACGGGTAATCCAATGGACATGAAGAAGTCGACAGTCGTACCCCAATGATTATGCTTGGGGATTGAATCAACTAATGATTATGTTTGTTCTTCATTTAAGTTTACGCACGCTAAGTGCTCGATGAAATACCCCAACGAAATGTATTTGATCTAAACATCTCCAATCTGTTTGCAACGGTAAGATTATCTGAATAATATGCCCCATACCTTAATGTTTAGTTTGAGTTAAAATCTTCGCATCATACCCCTCATACGGAAGTGCGAGTTTTGACACTACATTCGTTTCCCGCATGTTATAAGTTGAGATTGGTGTATTGTTATCTAATATCCTGCGTTTATTTTCTAGGAATTCTCTATGGCCCGAAAGAGAAAGTTGAGCTCTACAAGAACTAGGACTCGATCATCCACCACGAGAGGGGAAACCTCGCAAAACCGGACGGAAGGGAAATCCCAACAATTCTCCGACCCCGAGATCCATTGAATTTTCAATGACATAATTCGCCCTCGACCCATAATTCCTGAGCGGGGATTCACTCCCGCCCCCCAAGATGGCGAACTATTAACTATGATTATTGAAATGGGATGGACTAGATTCGCCGCACAACCCGAACCGGCGGTAATCTCTATTGTACAATAATTCTACACCAGTGCTTTATTACTACATATCCAGGGAGGACAGATGATGGGAAGACCGGATATATGTACCGAGGTCGTTGTCCATGGCCAGACAGTGGAATTCTCGGCAGCCGCGATTCGGGGCTTATACGAGCTTCCCGAGGTAGACGAATCGGCATTCACGAGGATAATGAGTAGCCTCTCGAAGGAAGCTTTGCTAGAAGCGCTTGCTCAGCCGGATTCCATTTGGGAAACGCGCGTCCCGGGTTCCACATCTTTCTTCTTCAAGAGTTCCCATCTTAGTCGGCTCGGGCGAGCTTGGCTATATTTTCTCTGCTCGCGAGTCGACCCTACTTCGCAGATTCGCTCGGTCCTGCTTCCGCGTGGCCGACTGCTATATGTCATCACGGCCAGACTTCGATTTGATGTGGCCCCACGTCTGTCCCGGTCTATTCTCCAGTGCATCCAATGAGGGGCCAAGACGGGGCTTAAACATCCATCTCTCATTTATGCCTTATGCCGCCAGTCGGGCATGACTTGGTCGGATGACGAGCCGACTATAGCACCCCAGGGTCCGATCGATCATCGTATTATCTCTCACTTCGACTAGTGGGGTGATGCGTGGGCACATCTGCGGGGACGAGGATTTCTTCTAGACGAGCCACATGATCATTCCTCAGAGCCACTTCTTCTGACTCATGAGCCGACGGAAGATGCTGAGGATCAGACTGAGTCCACTCCACCGCTAGCGAGAGATCACCTTCTTCAGGCGATGTTTGACGGCTTGAGAGAGGAGATGCGAGCAGAGAGGTATAGCGTGATCGCTGCCGTTCGAGAGGAGATGTACGAGCAGGTCCTCCGGGCCAATCGGCGTGCGGAGAGGCACTTAGCTGCGAGGGATGCTTACCACCGGGACTACTTAGCTGTGTGGACGGGCCATATCCTCCACCCGGACGGACCTTTCATTCCTCCAGTCAGGACACCTACACCACCCACTTCGCCGGACGAGGATGATGCTAGTGCCTGAGTTTTCTTCAGGGGAGTACTTGACCTGTTTTTAGTGCTTATTCTTATTTGTCGTCCATTGGGGTCAATGTACTTCTCAAGTTTGGGGGGGTTACTTTTAGCTGTTATTTATTTTTAGTTGTTATTGATTTTAGCCTTGCTTGTCTTTTACGATATTCTGGACATTGTTTGCTTTCGTGAGTAGGTCGTGCAGCCTTGTGTAAGACAAAATTTATGATACTGATTTCTTTTTGAAGAAACGGATGAGTATTGGTCGAGTTCACATTATGCGATATTTGTTTCCCTCGAGTATTCATTTCGGTCTGATTTTTTGCATCATTATGGTAGTCTTGGCATATAAGAAATGAGACATACATGTTTGTAGTGTCTGCATTACACGAGCCATCGTCTATATATTTGGTAGCACTATTCACTTAGCTAGTGGTCCAGTAACATTAGTCTTGTTGGCATTCAATTAAGTACCTAAGGTTAGGCATTGAGTCGGACAATTTTAATTCCCAAAAATTTGAAACAACCTTGCATGTTCTATGATGGGAAGTCTAGTAACCGGGGGTATTCACGTGACCCGTTGTTTACTCTCGCGTAAAATGAAAACCCTGAATATACATGTTCATAAGTAGATTAATGGTTCATAAAAATCGCATCTCCGAATATAGGAAGCCAAGTAACCGGGGGTATTCACGTGACCCGTTGTTTACTCTCACATAAAACAGCAACCTTGAATCGGACGTGCGGGTGTAGCTATTCGAGTTTTTTCTCCGCTGTAGAGGGAGACTTAGTAACTAGAAGCATTCATTAGCCCCATGAGTGTCTTTTACGTCAAACGGTTCCCCAATACATGAGAATGGAAATCCACCCTAGGGGTCTTCCGATGAAACATCCCGGGAGTCAAAACCTAGTGGTTAACTCGAATCATTATAATTATTAAATATAAGGGAGTGCTGTCTGGGGAATATTATGAAATTCTTGTGTTTTTGCCATGAGGCTGTGGGACTGGGCGAGTTGGCTTGTTATACTCTCAACATTCAGATTGGCGGTCGGCTCAATTCACTTTGGTTAATCTTTGAGCCTTGATTTTTCTTCATGAGCTATTGATTAGCACTAAAAATGGTTACCTTGTGGAATCACTGTCCGTACTATGACTCACTAGTATGATATTCGTATTATTCTTTGAGATTTTCAGGGTAGTATTAATTAGTTGAGCACTATGGATTTGCACGATCAGCTACGATACTTGTCGTTTTATTTAAAATTGATATTTTATTTGCTTGAGGACAAGCAAAGACTTAAGTTTGGGGGTATTTGTTACATGTATTATTGTGCGCTTGATTATCATTATTTTATCTCTATTTTGGGTTTAAATCTGCATAGATGAGCTCTTAATGCATTATGTTTATATGTTTTGAAGGAAATTAGAGCCCTGAAGCTTAAACGAAGAAAAACGGGCCAAAAACGACATTTTTGGTCAAGGGCCACGTCGCATCGAGTCGGACCCGCACTCATTCTGAGCCGCGACCCGTAATGAAAAAAACTGCCCAGGCCTGGGCAGCACACGTGTAACACCCCCAAAACCGACCGGGAATATTACAGCGCCGTGGGGCCCATATTGGAACCCACAAGGCTAAAATCATTTTCGCAAACATTTAAAAATGCAAAAAGGCCCTTTGAAAGTACACACACACGCAGCGGAAAACACAATTCAAAGAATACTGAAAGCCATTTTAAAATATACACACGCAGCGGATAAAAACATAACTAAATACAATTGCAGCGGAATTAGAAACCAGAAAAGAATATACAATCCCAACAATCACGCCATAGCCAGTATCACCGGAAAGCTCATCCCTTCATGATCGCTACTAGCTCGAACTTCGAGTACCTAAAAGATAAAGCCCACGACGGGGTCAGCCATAATACTCAACAATGATAATGATCACATCACAAAAACAATACATATCAATGTAATTACAAGGTAAGGATAATTCCAGTGTAACCTTACTGGTCCATCACAATCCATATCAAATCAGTTCTTACCATAATCCACGTCTCGCGTCCTTAAGTAATGAACGAATTCAAATGTAATCACCTGTACTGTATCCGAAACACTACCAAGATTTCCAAACATAAACATATCTCGAGTATAGAATAATCTGTCCAAGTTCGATTCTGCTGGCTGGGTCGCACAATTGGATCCCAATACTGATAGAAACCGATATCACACGATACATCTGCAATTCAACTGTCCCGAAACAATGGCAAGTCCCGGATATCAATACAAAGCATGAATGCTCACATAATTAATAATGATAAAAAATCAATGCATCACAACGGAAATATCAAGGACATGATATTTCCACACAAGATCGACAAAGGATCTGCCACGAACGAGAATAACGTGATGTGGTAACTCCAACAAGATCAATGACATAATCAATAACCGAGAATACCGGAAATACGGCAAATCCCAACAAGATCAATAATAGGTCGACAACCGAGAATACCGACGATACAGTAAGGATCAGTGAAGAATCAATAACCGAGAATACCGACGATACGGTAAACTCCAACAAGACCAATAAGAGTCGACAACCAGAAATACCAACGGTACGATAAACTCCAATAAGATCAATAAAAGGTCAACAACCGAGAATACTGACGACACAGTAAACTCTAGAAAGATCAATAAGGACTAACAACTGGGAATACCAACGATACGGTAAACTCCAACAAGAGCAATAAGGAATCGACAACCGAGAATACTGACGACACGGTAAACTCCAATAGGGATAATAAGGGATCAACCACTGAGAATACCGACGACACGGTAAACTCCAATAACATCAGTCAAGGACTAATAACCAAGAATACCAACGGTGAGACAACTCTCAAACGGAATCAATAAGGATCAATAACGAACGAGATTACCAATGACATGGTGAACTCCAAATGAGATTTATAAAGGATCGATATCAGTGAGTTGACCATCGATATGGTAACTCTGAACGAGATTAGTAAAGGTTCAACGGTGACAGATACATGAGAGAATAAAATCATCAACCATATACAAATCATATATACGTGATTTCAAAGACAATCTGAATATCGAACAGATCCAATTATACATGGACTGTGAATAACCAATCAATAAGACTCAAGATGGACGTCACGATACGCTCGATCCGGACATGTGTCCGTGTACAAGCCAACCACGGGTATTGATCAATACATGTCTGGTCTCTTACCTAATCAGCCTTACGAAGTACGTCTCGTGTGCACGGTTCAATATGAGGTCGAAACCAACATATGCTACACGTGCCCGTCCCGAAAATCCTACACATGAACGATCAGAACGTATCTGACTCAAGATATGCCATGATACTGTAACACCCCAAACTAGGCGGATATTACAGTGTCGTGGACCCCCGACTGGGACCCACCAGGCGAATGAAAACTGATGAATTAAATAATATAATTATAGTACCGAACCACATTATATTACCAAATACTCCGATGAGGAGCTTAAGTACAATACACGAGGACAATACAGAATACTAGTATATTTTATGTGAAGATAAAATACACCACCCTGAATAAATAAACATCTCAAACGGAATTTTGCAGCGGAAAATACAAATGAAGAGAAATAAGAATGACTGAATGACTGGGGCCCCCTGCTAGTATCACTGGGACTCCTCGCCGTCAACATGCTCTTCCCGTGCCTTTGCCTTGCCATGACCTGAAAACAAAATCCCCCAAATCGGCCATACGTAACAACAATCCTCAAGGGTTGAAAATACACAATCATGATATATCTGAAGTTATGAAATATCCTTAGTTATGAATTACGCTGAAGAGGAGTATCATAGTACGCCCGTAATGTTTAGTGCAAGTGTACAAGACGAATGACCGGACACACCCGTCCTTGTACCTAATTAGTCTCACGGAGGTAAGCGTTACCGTGTGCACGGTCCAATGTATCGGGGAACCCAATACATGACCATCGTGTGCCCGACTAAAAATTCCACACAACCACACCCGGCCACGCAATATGTACCCAGAAGGTCATATGAACGATAATGACCACAATGAATATCAATGAATAATAATTCGACAAGGCCAAGAATGACTCACCTTGCGGCAAAGAAAGTACAGGTGCGGAAATTAACCGGCTCTTGAGTTCCTCAAAACTCCGCTGACACGCATCGGACCAAGTGTATTTCTTATCCTTTCGCAAAAGGTTCGTCATTGGTTGAGCGATTTTAGAAAATCCTTCCTCAAACCGTCGATAATAACCGGCTACTCCGAGAAAGCTTCGGATTTCCTTAACATTATTCGGAGGTAACCAATCTTGGATAGCCTCCGTCTTCTGAGGATAAACACGCACTCCATCTGATGAATTACATGCCCGAGAAAAGTCACTTCGGACATCCAGAACTCACATTTGGAAAACTTTCCATAAAGTTGCTCTCATCTTAACACGTCGAGAACCTGATGAAGATGAACCTCGTGTTCCTCTCGGTTAAGAGAATAAATCAAAATGTCATCGATGAAGACAACCACAAACTGATCCAAAAAGTTGATGAAAACCCGATTCATTAACTCCATGAATACCGCAGGTGCATTAGTTAGCCCGAACGGCATAACTACAAACTCATAATGACCATAGCATGTTCGAAACGCCATCCTCGCGATATCCGACTCTCGAATCCGCAACTGATGATATCCAGATCTTAAGTCGATCTTGGAAAATACTGAAGCTCCCTGAAGTTGATCCAAAAGATCATTGATACGGGGTAAAGGATACTTATTCTTGATCGTCACCTGGTTCAATTCCCGGTAATCAATACACAAGCGGAACGAACCATCCTTCTTCTTGACAAACAACACTGGTGCTCCCCACGGGGACGCACTCGAACGGATATAACCTTTCTCGAACAACTCCTCAAGTTGGTTCTTTAATTCCTGCATTTCGGTCGGGGCCATCCTGTACGGTGCCTTCGATATCGGGGACGTACCAGGCTCCAACTCAATCGTGAATTCCACATCTCTCTGTGGAGGCAAACCAAGTAACTCGTCTGGAAAAACATCAGCATATTCCCTCACTACCGGAATATCCGTCAACATTACTGATGATTTCTCGGTTTTGGTCATATAGCACCAATAACCAACACACCCCTGACCGAGTAATTTCACTGCTTTCATCAAGTTATTGACCTTACCAGAACAGCCGGGATTACCTCCCTGAAAAACACATTCAACCCCATTGTCTGAAATGATAGTGACCATACGCTTACGGACACTGATGATGGCATCGTGACGATCCATCCAATCAATACCCAAAATGACGTCGTCTCTCGGCAATGCTACCACAATTAGGTCCGCTGGCCATACACGGCCATGAAGCTGAATCGGACAATTATAAATCTCACGATTTCCGATAATTCGTCTACCATCAGGTAGACCAATGACATAAGGCTCACAACTAGTAGCACTACCCAGACGTAGTCTACTCAAACATGACTCGGAAATGAATGAATGCGATGCACCAGTATCAAAAAGGGTACACACAGGTTGAGATAGAATATCGAGTGTACCTGAGATCATTCGGGCCTCTGGATCATCGGTCTTCTTCATCTCATAAATCCGGGGCTTGCTAGTCCCGGCACCGGATGCTCCCGTCTGATGGCTAAAGGCTCCACCTTTATTCGCTCCTGTCGTCTTGAACGACGCAGACTGAGTGGCCTGATTTTGAACAGCTGACTGTTTCGGGGCCTGAGATGACGTCGGAGTAGGTTTGGAGTCCCTACGGAAAAAACGGGCCTTATGCCCAGCAATTCCACAGTTATGACATGTGATAGTCTGTCTCGGACACTTGGTGCTGAGATGACCAAGATCCCCACAGTTAAAGCAGGTGATGGCCGAACTGGCCGCTCGTGATAGAGATTCCGCGGGTTTAGGCATCACAGGAGGTCGCTCAGAAAAAGTAGAGCCCACCCGAGGTTTCTTGAAAGTGGCCTGACTGCCGTCAGACTGATTACGGTTCTTGGACTTCTTGCTAGCAGATGAAGGTTGTTGCTTAGCAATCTCCTTAGCGGTAAGCTCATACGTAAGAGCTTTCTCGATGAATTCAGCCAGAGTGGTGCAATGATGATTAATCAACTGTAGTCTCATACGAGGTTTCAGCCTCTTGCTGAAATACTTAATCTTATCCGCCTCGGAATGAATGATAGATGAGGCGAACGGAAGGAGTTCCTGAAATTTCTCCGCAATGGCGAGAACATCCTCGTCTGCTGAGGGGTCGGGGGTGAGTAATTCTGACAGCTTGGCCTCTCTGAGTGGGGCCGTATAATACCTCTCCATCATGAGAGTCTTGAATTGATCCCAAGTACATGATCCGTCGGTGGCCTTCAACGATAACCACCAAGAATGAGCGCTCTTACCTAGGTAGTAAGCCGCAACTGAAACTTTGTGTCCTTCGGGACACTCTACCATCGCAAATAACTTCTCGAAATGTTCGAGCCAATGAACAATATCCGCCGGCTCAGATGAGCCTTCAAAAGTAGGTGGCCTTTGGCGAGAGATGTCGCCGATGATACTGCTCACACTCCTCCCTTGCCTCTGAGGTGGCGGCGGAGGAGCCTGTTGATTTTGATTAGCTGAGTTATGCATCGTCTTCATTAGTTGTGCCATCTGAGTCATTTGGGCCATCATGCCCTGCATAAAAGCGAGTGGGTCAACCCGAACACCTTCTGACTGAGCTGTGTGTTGGGATTCGGTGATTAAAAACGAGTTACGCAGCGGAAATAAACCGGTCAAACCGGATAAAAACCAAACCCCAAAAACGGATCGATATAGCATCGTATAAACGAAAATAAAAGGACAAAGATGAAATTAAGATTTCTTACCCTCGTTGACCTTTGATAATATCTTCTTGATTCCGAGCACGAACACGAATCCAATCAAACGAGCTTTTGGAAATTCCCGAGCACCGAAAGCACCATGCCTCTACGTATCACGCGTCGGAAGATGACCGGAAAATATTTCTATCAATTTATACTCCAAGTATACAGGTAGAAATTGATAGAATTAGCTTATATATATTTTTATAAATACTCTAAGTATTTTATAAAAATTGTTTTCTCTCAAAATACACTTAGAACTCAAAATGTATAAACTTAGAAAATTTTCTCTCACTCCTCTTTTTCAACTCACGACTGATCCCTTTTTTTTAAAATGAGGGAGATGGTGTTTGTTTTATAAACTAAACACACACCTCATCAATTATTTCAAGAATAAATAATGAACTAATAATACATCAAATGTATTATTAAGTCCCCACATTTATAAAAAAAAAAAAAAAAATCACCAAGTCAATTGATGAAATTGGGGTGGCGGCTAAGGGAGGAGAAAAAGAAGTTGGTTCGTTTCGGTCCGTGAAACGGACCCTTGTGTATCTAATCCGATAGATAAACCTTGGTATGTTTCAATATTAATATAATTAATTAATCTAATTAATTAATTATATTAAAAATAAATTCTCTAAGAAATAATATGAATAAATTAATTACCTAGTAATTTATTTAATTCACGAGACCGATTTAATTTATCCAATAAATTGAATTAGGCATCCAATGTCCAATATTAACCAAGAGAGAATAAGTAAAATATAATCCGTCGTCAATTCCTGTGCCGCTACTCTGTAGGTTCGTCTTAGTTAGCATTGGGAGGATCCAATGAGTGTTAGCACCACTTAGCCAGTCTCGTGGCCCACACCGTAACCTAACTAAGAACGAATGATAGGATCATTCCAAAACCATTATGTCGTGAATACCGTATATGTATAAACCCTTCAATCATATGTCTCGGTCAAGTATTAGGGTCACGGTAAAGTCAAACCCTATTGTATCTTGACTCTATGCATTTGTTAATACAAATCGAGATCATCGAGCTCTTGTGTATCAAATACAACTAGCTCTAACTGCTTTGGCCAAAGACTTATGATCTCATTTGCCATTAACCGCATAGGACATTTACCTGCTCACTAACAGGAGAAAGAATTCTATCTTGGTATTTAGTAGAGACTGCTATGTTGTGCGGCATTTAAACACGCCTCGAAGACGATCGTCATAGCAGTCGGGAGGTCTACCATGAGAGATGTGCTCGGGGTAAACACCCTGAACTCGGCACCCACGGCGATCACCTTCTGTTGACTGGCGATCGTCTTTTGTTGATTGGCGATCGTCTCGTGCCGTGTATTACTCCAACATCCGTCAGAAGTCATCAAAGCCCAAATCTCGGGCTGGGACCCGCATGCAGATCTCAAAAGGTGCTGACAGACAAGATCGGTGCCCACAGCCTGTCACCTACTTCACCTACCAACAGGCTGCAGACTGCGAACAAGATCTTGACAGACAAGACTGTGCTCACGATGTCACCAACTTCACCTACCAAGTCTGCCGAAAAGGTGGGTGACACGGCTCGGGCGCATGCGAGTTCCCGTCGGACCGTACTGGCCGCCAAGAACAACCGCGGACTTTAAGGGAAAAGCCCCACGCGACGAGACGATCGGCCGTCTTATTATAATATAAATAACGACGATCGCCTGCGATCGCAGGGGGGCCCTCAGGAACTTGGTCTGCTATAAATAGAAGGTCCATAACGCAGAACAAGGACTGCGAAATACACAGCAAACAAGAGAGAGAAAAGAGAAAGACATTATCACACATAGAACATCCATAGCAAGAATTCACAGAACTCCATATCTGATTCTTCCGGCATTCTATACGCTCCACAGCTTAGAAAACTAGAATCCTTTACACTCTTTGTGATAGATTCTAACATTAATATTTGTACTCAACCGTATACTTATTAATAAAATCTTGCGAGAGCATTCAAGCCCGGGATTAACAACCCCGGCAAATCTTGTGTCATTTAATTTCTCACGGACGTGCTCCCGCACTTGTTGGTTACTCGATCATTCCAGCAACATTATCTTCGGATAATATTTTGGGTAACAACAATTGGCGCAAGAAGGAGGGCCATTACCTTCACTTTTATTCCGATCGTCTCGTAGAACACTCATTGTTCTCCGGACTCACACTTGAAGAAACACTCACTGTTCTTCAAAAGAAACAAACCTCCAGAAAAATGACGTCTGCTACAACTTCCAAGAGAGCCACCCTGAGATCCGCCGGAAATATCATTCCGACACGGACAGAATCCCAGCCCGCGGCGGAAGGCGACCGCGGCGACGCTAGATCCTCACTCCCGCCCCCAAGGGACGGCCCTAGTCTCTCACTCGATCAGTTCCAGACCGCGGAACAGATTGAGGAGGCCATAGCCGTCCTCAGGTAGCGACGGATTGCATGCGACTCGCCCACCATCACTCCGTCAACCATCCGCCGAGCTGGCAAGCGGAAGCTCAAGGGGATATATGTTGAGAAATCAACAGAAAACCCGAAGCGCAGCCAAAGGCTCGTTAGGCGGGCGACTCCGTCTTGACCGCCTAGGGAGTGATCCTCGTGGCGACCGGACAGTCGGGCCGAGTCGGGAGGCATCGGAGTCCGAATCCTTTACCGTGAGTTCGGCATATCCGACTCCCGTAAGACGATCAGCCGACAGCCCCCACTCGCCCGAGAAATGAGTCTGCGGGCAGAGAACTCGTCATCCACCATGGGGCAGGGATCGCACATGATCGCCTCGGCTCGCGCTCCGTGCTAATCGGCGAGCTGTCGAGGCCACGACGATGGCGCAATGCGGCGCCACTCGGCGAAATGAAGGCGCTACTAGACAGAGGCGGCGCCAGAGATCGATCTCTGGACCAAGTGAACCACTCGCGGTCCGTCGAGCTCGCCCGGTTCAACCAACAATCGCTCCCCACGAGACACCTCTATATGAGGGAAGATCGGACCGGAGACCCACTTAAGCAAATTCCGGATCTACATGACCGGATGCGGAGCATCGAGATGCGGCGAAGTGTCGGATGTTCCCACTAACTTTGGGAGACCTCGCCCACGTGGTACATCTCACGCCTCCTCGCTCAATCAATTGCTTCGAGAGGTTGGCGAACGACTTTACGTCGTGCCCGCCGCAAAGTCGCCGCCACGAAGGCCCCACCGCATGATGAAAATCAAGCGGGAAGGACGAGCCGGATGCAGATTACATCGGCCAAGGTGGGACGAGATAGTCCTCACCGGTGAACCCATTAGCGACGAGCTCGCCCTCTATTCGGTCCTCGGGGATTCTACGGCCACTCACCCATGTTCGGGCATCTCACAAAGGATATCCCCGACCTACTCGGTCTTCCGCGTCGAGCCGCCGATTTCCTGGCCGTGCAGAGGACGCTCTCCCTCCGTTTAGATGAGGAACCCACCGGAGAGGAGGATGCCGTCCCATGTTCGTAAGAAGGCGGTCGCCAAGCCCGTAAAGGCGGTCGCAAAGCCGCCGGCGAATTCAAAGCTTTCGGTGATGTAGAGGTTCACCTCCTCCACAACCTCAACTTGTCTCCACCCACATCTTCAACGCAATTAAGGGGCGGGAGTGGCTTTCCAAACCAAAGCCAATAAGGGACCACGGTCATCTAGACCGTAGCAAATTCTGTGCCTATCACAAAAGTCCCGCCATAACACCCGGCCAATGCCGCGACCTCCTCGTGCAACTCGCGACTGCTCGAAGAAGGCAAATTAGACAACCTGGTCACCAAGCCGTAACCTCGACCAGAGAGGACCGGAGGGCGCGAGCGCCGTCAAATCGAAAGGACGCCTCCCAATCCGGCCGCCAGATCGAGCACGAGCGAGCATTCCGATGAATCGATTCCTCCGATCAACCCTGGCGGTCGGATTAATATGCTCCAAGCAGGTGGGGGGAACCTCGGGGGCCTTTCCCCGGTTTCCACCGCGTCAAACAGGAAGCGGAAGGCCGAACTGAGGGCATTCGCCGGAGTCCATATTGTGGTGCCCCCAGAGCCGACCATCGCTAGAAACGCGCTCATCACCTTCTCCAATAAAGACAGGGAGGGGGTACAATGCCCCAAAGAGGATGCATTGGTGATCTATGCCTGTATCCTGGGGAAGGCGGTCAACCGCGTGCTGGTCGACAACGGGAGCTTCTGTAATATCATATTCAAAACATCTCTGGATCAGCTCGGAAACCTGACCAAATTCATCAGGCCATTTGACACCGTGCTCCAAGGATTCGGCGACAGCACTGTCCAAGCCTATGGGAGGATCAAGCTCTCCGTCGAGCTGATATGCATTTACGATCCCAAGGTTAGGATCACTAGGAACCTTAATTTTGTAATCATAGATAGACCCAGCATCTATAATGGGTTCCTAGGTCGTCCATTCTTAGAAACCTTTGAGGCGGTCGCTTCGTCCTTCTTTTATTATATCAAATTCCCCACTGCCGATGGGACGGTCGGTACTGTAAAGGGGGACCAGCTAATGGCAAAAAGATGTTTAAATTACTCCTGTGTCGCTACAGTTTTCAATACTTCCCCCGATATGTGTAACGTTGAAACGATCGACGATCGACCCATGGAGATCGACGAACCAAACACATCGTATCAACCCAACTCAGAGGACGGCTTCTCGGATCAGTTAACGGACGACATTGAGCCAAGGATCAGTTTCGAGCCGAGTCTCGACGTCGATCCAAGGATCGAGTCCGGAAATCGTTCCAAGCAAGAAGCGACCGTCCCCATCGAAGAGTTGGAGAGTATAGCCATAGATCCGGCTCGTCCAGAACGGGAAGTGCAGATCGGCGCAAGCATCGACCTCGCACTGAAAGGAGATCTGGTCAATTTACTACGTAAGAACATCGGAGTCTTCGCCTGGTCGCATCAAGATATGGTCGGCATAAGTCCCGAGCACGCTTGCCATTATCTGAAGATCGACCCGGCGATGAAGCCTGTTCATCAAAAACGTAGGAAATTCGGCCCCAAAAAATACGCGGCGCTCGATATAGAGGTCCAAAAGTTGCTCGACAACAGGTTAATCGGGGTAGCTACGGACGACCCACAATGGGTCGCTAACGCGGTCCTCGTCAAGAAGCCGACTGGTTCCTGGAGGTTATGCATTGACTTCACTGACCTAAACGCGGCTTGTCCAAAAGATCACTTTCCGATGCCTCATATTGATCACTTGGTCGATAGTACTGCAGGCTGCGAAATGATGTCATTTATGGATGCCTTCGCCGGTTATCATCAAATCCCAATGGTGGAGAAAGACATAAAACACACATCTTTCCACACGGAAAAAGACATATACTTTTGGGTCCGGATGCCGTTCGGCTTGAAGAATGCGGGGGCGACCTACCAGCGCCTGGTCAACAGGATGTTTGCTAATCAGATCGGCAAGACCATGGAGGTCTACATCGACGATATCGTGGTCAAAAGCCTCAAGAAGGAAGATCACCTCAATGATCTCGCCGAGACATTCGCCATCCTCGAAAAGTTCAACATGAAGCTGAACCCAAAGAAATGCAACTTTGGGGTGGGCTCCGGGAAATTCCTGGGGCACATTGTCAGCCAGAGGGGGATCGAGGCGAATCCCACCAAGATACAGGCGATCCTTGACATGCAGGAACCTCGGAACATCAAGCGTGTACAACGCCTCACAGTTGTCCGCCGCCTCAACCGCTTCATATCTCGGCTCGGCGATAAAAGCAAGCCTTTCTTCGCGACCATCAAAAACAAAAAGTTTGCATGGACGAGGAGAGTCACCTGGCGTTCGCCAAAATAAAGGAATATTTATCCAACCCCCGCATCCTGGCAAAGCCGATCCCCTGGGAGAAATTATTCCTTTACCTAGCGGCCTCGGAGGTCGCACCGAGTGCGGTCTTGGTACGAGCGGAGGGACTAGTCCATCCGCCGATCTACTATGTCGATCAAGCGCTCCACGACGCCGAAACACGCTATACACCTTTGGAGAAGATCGCCTACGCTCTAGTCATGAGTGTCCGTAAGCTAAGAGCCTATTTTTCGACCATCAAGTGGAGGTTTTGACAACTCTCCCTCTAAGGCAAGTTCTACATCGACCGACACCAGGCGACTCCTCAAATGGTCACTAGAGATCGCCCAATACGGCATCACATACGCTCCTCGCACGGCGATCAAGGGCCAAGCTCGCGGACTTCGTGGTGGAGTTAACATTCCTCACAGTCCGACCCATGTCGGTCGACCTGCCTGGAAGCCGACGTTGACGGTTCGGCGACCAACTCGCGATCGAGGCGGATCGTCCTCATTAGCCCCAACGGACAAAGCTTCACAAATGTCGTGCGTTTGGATTTCGAGCGACCAACAATGAAGCCGAATACGAGGCCTTGGTTGGCGGGCTCGACTGGCTCTCGCCACAGGCGTTCGTCGCCTCCATATCTTCATGGACTCCCTCCGGTGGTGAACCAAGTCAAAGGAGAATATGAGGCACGTGGCGAATGATGATCAAATACCAAGAGTGGTCGCGAGATGTGCACGAAATTTAAGAAGTACAAATCTAAAAAGTACCGAGAGAGCACAACTCTCGTGCCGATGCCCTATCCAAGCTAGCATCGTCGGATGGGGCAACATTTCTCTAATATCCAAATTACAAAGTCGAAAGGCCGCAATCGAAAGAAACCTGGTGGCCACAGTTGCCGTTGTCAAGAAAGCCGGATGACTCCGCTCATCACATACTTAAAGGACGGGACGGTCCTCGACGACCGTATCAAAGCTCGCCAACTCCAACTCCGAGCAACCAGATACACCTCTTGGACGATCGTCTTTACAAGCGAAGCTTTCAGCCTTCCCCTCCTCAAGTTTATTACACAGGAGGAAGGATTTCGTTTTAGCCGAGATCCACGACGGAATCTGTGGAAATCACGCGGTGGACGAGCTCTCATCCATAAGACGACTGTGCAAGGTTTTTTCGGCCGTCACTTCGAAGGATGCGATCGCCTATGCCAGTCGTGTCATAGATGCCAAATAATGGGACCAAGTATTAAAATCTCCCCGGCGGCTCACCTCAATGTACGGCCCATGGTCGTTCGCTCAATGGGGCATCGACCTTATAGGTCCCCTACGACGGCTCCGGGAGGTCAGAGTTCGCCATCGTCGGGGTCGACTATTTCACAAAATGGGCGGAGGCCGAACCACTAAACAAGACCGGCAAGAGCAAGTGATCAAGTTTATCCGGAGAAACATCATATGCCGGTTCGGTCTACCTGTGCCATCATCTCCGACAATGGAAAGCATTCGGACGGCTTAGAAGTCATGCACTCGTGATAAGTGGGGAATCAAAAGGTTGTTCTCGGCTCCCTATCACCCTCGGGCGAACAGGCGGGTAGAGCGGTGAACAAGATCCTCAAACACACAATTAAAGCACGACTCGAATCCGAGGCTAGGACGATGGGCGAGCGAGCTCCCAGACGCTTTGTGGTCTTACCGAACAATGACCCGCAATTCAACGGCGAAACCCCATTCGCCCTCGCCTTCGAACAGAGCGGTGATTCCCTCGGAGATCGCCGTCCTCAGCCATCGAACCGAGCAAGAGATGATGATCGATAATGATGTGGCCCGGCGGATCGACCTCGACATGCTCGAAGAACGTCGACTGACCTCGGAGATGAAGAACACTATCCACAAAAGGAGATCCGAAAAGTTCTTCAATTCAAAGGTCAGGGAAAGGCGGTTTCAAGTGGGCGATCTCGTCCTCAAAAAGATCCAAGCCCACACAGGTGTCTTTGGACCAAGTTGGGAAGGCCCCTTCATAATATCGAAATGGCTAACTAAGGGAGCCTACGAGCTGGAACACCCCGACGGTACTCCGGACCGGTATCCCCGAACGTACATCTGAAGAAATACTATCAATGATAACTTTGTATTCATTTTCAACTACCAAATGTACATGGAACATAATGAAATATTTTTGTTCTCTATCCCATCTATTCTGGCGATCGCCCCACAAGCATATTACATACCGTCGAGGATCATCGTTCAAGAATGACAATCCGAGGTAGAAAACAATACAGCCATGGAACTGGAGGTCGATGGAACTAACAGCTTCGCCCATGCAAGGTTCCTTCGAGCTTAGATCGCCCGCCCTTCGTCTGGATACGAGGCCGGCGTAGCCGAAGGACCCTCCAAAACTAATCAGTGGACACGATCGCCCTCCCTCAATGGTCCATCATCTAACTTGGTGAACCCGGACAATGCGACGTGCCACTACCCCCGTCTCAACGTACACCGTCGAGGGTCGCCATCTTCATGGCGAGCCGAGGTGGAAGCAGAGCTGACAAGCCGCGGGCGCGGAGTCGAATAAACCGACGACGCCCCGCGCAAGGTTTCCTCCAGACCAAGATCGCCCACCTTTCGTTTTAACACAAGGCAGGCGTAGTCTAACGGAGGACCCTCACAAAGTGAGTCGCGGGATACACAACATCCCTCGCACACAAAGACACGATAAGGGAGGTCGATCCATCGAACACCCCAACCATACATAATTCGTCGAACCGAAGTCAAGATAGCCCGCCGGACGACTTAGTTTTTGTTTCCTTACTTACAATAAGTAAACAAAAACAAGGGGCGAAGATGGGTCGAGCTAATCCCAAACACGATCGAATAAAAGGAACCACACACGATCGGCCTCACTCAAACACATTCGCTCAAATACGCGCGGGACGATCGAAGTCGTCAACAAAAATTACAAGTAAGAATTCCGATTCAAAACATATCGATACTTTCAACACTCACACAATCGATCGGATGAGCAAAGCGTCAAAGCAATCATACACATACTTGTAAAAGTTGCACGCAAACATTCAAAGGCGATCGTATGAAAAGAAGAACATTTTATTCACAACGCAAGTTTAGTACATCACGAGGCCGAAGGCATTTCAAAGGAAAAGCGAAAAGTACATAGTCTTTGGAGGAAAACAAAATGCCTCTCAAGGCTCCGCTTGGTCTTCTCCTCGGTTTGCGGATCGGCTTGGCCTCGGGATGAATGAGTTTACCCAGTACCAACTCAAGTCGATCCGAAGTCGGCCAAGTCAAGGATCGGCGGGAGAACTCCGGTGCAAAGGATGCGCAAGGGCGTAAGATTTGAAGCTCTCCATCAAGGGACCGATCTCGATCCACCTGCCTCTTTGCGGCTCGGACACGTCAAGATATGCCAAGTAATAGGCAAACTCGCCGAGCGCCACACTTTGGTAGGGATCGGTCTCGATCGCCTTGATTGGCCCTTCAACTCGCGGCCGTCTTCTCGGCCTCACTTCTCGGCGTCCTTGGCGGCATTCTCACCCTGGGACTTCTCCGGCTCTTTCCTTGCCGCGTCCGGCTCACCGCTAAGCCGATCAACCATCGCCTTGATCCGGTCGCCTCCTCTGCGACGCCGCGAGCTTCGCGAGCCAAGCTCCTCGTCACGGACCGATCGGCAGCCTCCTTGGAGCGGCTCAGCTCCTGCATCAATCGATCCACATCCTGCTTGGCCCTTTTGGCCGTCTCCTCATACTCCTTCTCCATGGCCCGGATCCGGTTGGCATCCTCGATATTTTTGTTCCGGGCGGCCTCGAGGTCGCGATGGAGATGAGCAGTGGATGGTCGCCCCTCAAAATCCCTTGCAGCTTGGACGGCCATCGTCGCCGTCTGAAGAGCTGTGGCAACGGCCGCCGCATGGCGTCTCGGATCGCCCGAGCGATCGCATCGAGGTCGGCCGTCAAGCCTTGGGCAAGAGGCGGTGGCTCGCGAACGTAGCGTGGATATCAAGAGGTTGTTGCGGAGCCTTGCTCGACAGAAAGTCCAGCACCATGGGAGCAACGTCCGGATCGGCGAGACGCAGCAGCCAGCAAACCAAGGAAACCAAAAAGTTAGCCTAAGACTTACTCAGAGCGCCTACCTCGGAAAATTCAAAACATTCTCACCTGTTGACCAGCTCTGGGTCACGGCCGAAAAAGGGCTTTCCCCGAGGAGTCTCGGCGTCAGCGATCGCCGTCCTTTTCAAGTAGCCAGAAGACGACACTGAGCCGGGCCGACGGCTGGGACCAGCCCCTCCGCCATCGGAACAAGAAGCGGGGAGCGGCGATCGCGGCTCGGTATAGCTAAATCCGCCTCGGCCGACGGAAGGGACGCCTCGGCCTCCGCCTCTTGCGGTTGCGCTGGAGTTGTTCCTCACCTTGAGTTTCGGTTCGGCGACCAAGCACCGCAACGGGCTTCACCACGGGGCGAGTCGAGGCAGCGTCGCGGCAACGCGACCCGTTTTCTTTCCCATATGAAGGCGGCCAGAAAACCGGGGTTAGACATGGCGATCTCCGAGGTAGCTCGGTGATCAGGAAATAAGTCTGCCAAAGAAGAAACTAAAACAAGTTAGACACTTACGTAAACATGGCGACCTCTTCGAGACGATCGCCTCGCGAGAAAAGAGCGGATAGAAAGTCATACCAGTGCCTTAAGGTGGCGAGGAAGCGAAAGCAGTCGAGCTCCCAACCGATGAGATTCGTGGTCGATCGATCGAACGTCTTTATAGGAAATCGGCAATGCGCGAATCCGCTCCCAGACGATCGAGAAATCAAAGGGAGATCGTCGGCCGATGGAACAAGGGATCTGCAAAGGAAACAAAATTAGATCGGTCAAGGAGTATCCAAACAAAGGGAGAAAGGAAACCCTTACTTGGATTCCTCTCCGAAAATTGGTAGGGATATCCAACTCCTCCTCCGGCGGTTCGCTCGATGCCGACCTCCATGCACCACCAACCCGGCACCACTTTTTCAGTCGCCTCGAGTCTTGCTCGGCACCCGATAACCACCCTACCACGCGACCTTGGATATGGTACGCCGATCGACCCTTTACGCACGGTCGGCTTAAAAGATAAGTCATCTCTCCGAGAAGGCAAGCGAAACAACCTGTGACCGCCAAATAACGTCAGTGTCCGATAATCTGCAGCCGGGCGTTCGGCGTCACCAAGAGGCGCCAAATTCCAGCGATCAGCAAATACGAAATGGAGAACGGCAAGAAACCGCAGACGGCCGTGGTCATTTCGTTGATGGCGACCATACCCTCGGGAGGCTGGTCGGCACGTTCGTTCTCGGCGGGCACGTGCAATGACACATCGGAGGAATATGATATTTGGCCCTCCGGTAGTCATGTCCTTCAGTCGCGAACTCCGAATCTGACCAAGAGACCACTGAGACGGTTCAGCAGCCCGAAACTCCGTCCGCTTCACATGTACATAGGGATAAGCGGCGGAGTAAGCTTCGAAATCAAACTCCGGGCAGGGCCCGGCAATCCACTCCATAAGGTTAGCAAAAGCCCTATAAACCGGGCCAGAGACGCTGTCTTTTTCCCAAGACAAGCGTATCAGTTCGTCTTCCTCCACCGGCGACGCATCTCGCTCCTCCGCCGCCGCAGAGCCCGCCACTACGGCTTCATTGAAAAGCTCCTCAAGCTCTGCGGGTGTAATCCCCGCACGAATAGCCTCTGCGGCCGTTTCACGGGATTCCCACAGAATTTCCTCCCGGTCCCGTGGCGCGGCGGCAGAAGTGCTTCCGACCTCGAAGGCCTTAGATCCTCCCGACATATTCTCAAAAAGTTAAGGGAGAGGGAAAAATTGGGTTTCTTACCTAAAGAAAGGAAGACGGTCGGCACAACAAGCTACGAAAATTTTTGCAGAGCTTCAGCAGGAAGACAAGGACGCGTAAAAGATGAAAATGGAGTAGCCCTAGCCCCTTTTATAGATGGAGGCAGGGGTCTCTGGGCAAATAGGCGAAAGTCCGAGGGCGGGATGCAACCAAGCCCGGGACGCAATAAATGCGGCCCTCGAGTCCAGCGTCGCGCGTCTTTTCGAGGGCACGCCAATCGACAAAGTCGACG
The DNA here is from genome assembly GCA_033398695.1 of Orobanche coerulescens. Lineage (NCBI taxonomy): Eukaryota > Viridiplantae > Streptophyta > Magnoliopsida > Lamiales > Orobanchaceae > Orobanche > Orobanche coerulescens. Next base: position 129,915,841 of record CM065815.1, on the reverse strand, counting down.
AACCGTCGGACTCCCTCAATAGAAAGCGACGCGTGTCCTTGCATGGTTTCGCGAGCCGCGTCTCTTTTCCCGCCGCTCCCGGTATGAGGAGATCGTCCAAATTTGAAATCGGATCGACCGGTCGTCTAAAACATTAGCGATCGCCAAAGTGCCACCTCACCCCGTGTTTTCAACATCGAGCAGTGGGGGCAATTGTTGTGCGGCATTTAAACACGCCTCGAAGACGATCGTCATAGCGGTGAGGTCTACCATGAGAGATGTGCTCGGGGTAAACACCACTGAACTTCGGCACCAGCGATCACCTTCGTTGGTAGCGATCGTCTTTTGTTGATTAGCGATCGTCTCGTGCCGTGTATTACTCCAACATCCGTCGAAGTCATCAAAGCCCAAATCTCGGGCAGGACCGCATCTGAGATCTCAAAAGGTGCCGACAGACAAGATCGGTGCCCTGACTGTCACCTACTTCACCTACCAACAGGCCGCGAGACACTGCGAACAGTCTTGTGAGACAAGACTGTGCTCACGATGTCACCAACTTCACCTACCAACGATCGCCGAAAGGTGGGTGACGGCTCGGGCGCATGCGAGTTCCCGTCGGGCCGTCTGGCCATTTGCATCGGTAACAAGCGGACTTTAAGGGAAAAGCCCCACGCGACGAGACGATCGGCCGTCTTATTATAATATAAATAACGACGATCGCTGCGATCGCGGGGGCCCTCGTGAACTTGGTCTGCTATAAATAGAAGGTCCATAACGCGTAACAAGGACTGCGAAATACACACAAACAAGAGAGAGAAAAGAGAAAGACATTCTCACACATAGAACATCCATAGCAAGAATTCACAGAACTCCATATCTGATTCTTCCGGCATTCTATACGCTCCACAGCTTAGAAAACTAGAATCCTTTACACTCTTTGTGATAGATTCTAACATTAATATTTGTACTCAACCGTATACTTATTAATAAAATCTTGCGAGAGCATTCAAGCCCGGGATTAACAACCCCGGCAAATCTTGTGTCATTTAATTTCTCACGGACGTGCTCCCGCACTTGTTGGTTACTCGATCATTCCAGCAACATTATCTTCGGATAATATTTTGGGTAACAACATGCTACTTGCCCACTAAGTTGCATTTCGAGGTTGACCACACCAACCGGCGATTGGATCGAACTACTCTAATGACTAACTTAATGTCACAAGCACATCTCCTACTGAAACCTCAAGTCAAAGGTCCACGTATACCTATCACAACCTTTCGATCCAGTCATTGACAATCCCTGAGTGATATCCATGTGACCGAATCGAGGTGAGTTGTGTTCGAGTATACTAATCCCATTAGCATACCTATAACGTGTGCTCCCACTAACTGTTAGTGAAAACTTGTACTCTACATGTCAAAGTACACGTTATACAAGTCTTGTCTAAACTTACTGCCCAATTAAGTTTTATCGACTTGCGAACTAGTTAAGCATTCGAGTTGTAAACACTTCTAGTGCATATTTCCTTATCTCCATATGGAGTAGAATGTTCTCTCTCAAATGTAAGGACTATTATTCTATATACTAAATCACAATGCCAGTGATATACAATAATATAGAAATAATAATTGCCTTATTAAATATTCATAATTACAATACAATTGCTCTCACTCTCTCATCCTCTGAGTGGCATTTGAGGGCATATTCCTAACAATCTCCCACTTGCACTCAATGCCACAAACTATGGTGTCTAATACCCATACTCTCCAGATGTCTTTCTAGGACCTTCTGAGATAGTGGCTTGGTAAGCGGATCAGCAACGTTATTTGTTGTGTCTACTCTCTGCAGTATAACATTCCCATCTCGAACCATTTCTCTAACAAAATGATATTTTCTCGCAATATGTTTGGTGTTGTGGTGAGCCCTAGGCTCCTTAGCCTGTGCAACAGCTCCGTTGTTGTCACAAAACAGTGTCACGGGCTTCTCCGTATTAGGAACCACTTGAAGTTCCTCAGTGAACTTCTTAATCCAAAAAGCTTCTTTAGCGACCTCATTGTGCACGATGTCGGCTTGACATGTAGAGATAGCAGTCGAACTTTGCTTGGCACTTCTCCAAGAAACTACCCCACCATTCAGAGTGAAGATATACCCTGATGTGGACATCTGAGCATCCATGTCCCCCGAAAAATCTGAGTCTGTATAACCCATCACTCTTAGTTCTCCACCGCCGTATGTAAGAACCAAATCTTTAGTCCTCCTTAGGTACTTAAGAATGTTCTTTATAGCAGTCCAATGTTCCTGCCCTAGATTTGACTGAAACTAACTTACTACGCCCACAGCATAGGCAATGTCCGGTCTAGTGCAAATCATTGCATACATAAGGCTACCTACTGCCGAAGCATAAGGTACCTTGCTCATTTCCTTTCTATCTTTTTCACTTTGAGGACACATCTCTAAGGAAAGTTTTGCACCATGTTGCATAGGTAGAAACCCTCTTTTAGAATCTTCCATCCTAAATCGCTTCAGGATCTTTTCTATGTAGAGGGCTTGGGAAAGACCTAACATTCTTTTCACTCTATCCCGGTAGAGACGAATACCCAGAATATAGGTAGCTTCTCCTAAGTCTTTCATTGAGAACTCTTTAGAAAGCCAAGCTTTTACAGAACTGAGCATTCCTACGTCGTTTCCTATAAGTAGAATGTCATCTACATATAGTATTAAGAATGCAATTTTGCTCCCACTAACCTTCTTGTAAATACAGGGCTCCTCTTCGTTTTGGACAAAATCAAACTCTTTAACTGTCTCATTAAAACGAAGATTCCAACTCCGTGAAGCTTGCTTCAGTCCATAAATGGCACGCTGAAGTTTGCATACTTTATGAATATTGGTTTGAGATATGAATCCCTTAGGTTGTTCCATGTAAATCTCCTCCTCGAGGAATCCATTTAGGAATGCCGTTTTCACATCCATTTGCCATATTTCATAATCTAAGTGGGCTGCTATGGCAAGCATCATCCGAATAGACTTAATCATAGCTACGTAGAAGGTCTCGAAGTAATCGATTCCTTCTCTTTGGGAATAACCCTTTGCCACAAGCACGGCCTTATAGGTATCAACCTTGCCATCTCCATCGATCTTTCTTTTATAGATCCATTTGTTTCCAATAGGCACTATGCCTTTAGGACGATCTACTAAAGTCCAGACCTGATTAGCATGCATTGAGTCTATCTCAGCTTCCATAGCTTCTTGCCACTTGGTGGAGTCAACATCTACCATAGCTTGGTCGTATGTAGAAGGATCATTCTCTTGACTACTTTCTGTCATCTCATAGACACCCAGTTCTTCTTGATGCAGATAGCCATACCTCTCAGGTAATTGAGAAATTCTACTAGACTTGCGAGGTTGTGTTTGTATTTCAAAAGGTTGGGTTCTAATATCTTGCATAGGTGTCTCATTTGGTGTTTCTTTTATTTCTTCCAAAGAAATATTTCTACCTGCCCCTCCTTCCTGAATAAACTGATCTTCTAGGAAGTGTGCTTGTATAGCAACGATGATCCTATGATCTTCATGCATGTAGAATAGATATCCCATGGAATTCCCTGGATATCCTATGAAACGACCTTTCACAGAGCTAGCTTCCAATTTCTCTACTTTAGTCTTCTTGACATAAGCAGGGCATCCCCAAATCCTAATGTGATTAAGACTTGGTTTCCTACCTCTCCACATCTCATGTGGAGTCTTAGGAATGGATTTGGAAGGACATCTATTCAAGATATGCACAGCAGTAAGGAGCGCATAACCCCACAGATAAATCGGTAGTTCAGTATAGTTAAGCATTGAGCGAACCATGTCTAACAAGGTTCGGTTCCTTCTTTCTGATACACCATTTAATTGTGGAGTAGCTGGAGGAGTGAATTGTGACACTATTCCTAGTTCTTTTAAGAACTCATCAAATTCGGTACTCATGTACTCACCATCTCGGTCTGACTGAAGAGTTTTAACACGGTTACCTGTTTGATTTTCAACTAGGGCTTTAAATTCTTTGAATTTATCAAAAGCTTCAGATTTATGTTTCATTAAGTACACGAATCCATACCTGGTATGGTCATCAGTGAATGTAATGAAATCAAAGCCATCCGTGCCATTTCAAAAGGGCCACGTACATCGGTATGGATCAATCCAGTTTTTCAGACTCTTTCAAAAGTCCTGCGAAGGGTAACTTAGTCATTTTGCCTTGAAGGCAAGATTCACAAGTTGGATAGGGATCTGATCCCAATGGACCCGTAAGCCCATCTTTCTCCATTTTATGAACCTTGGTCTGACCAATATGACCAAGTCTAAGATGCCACTTAAGTGCTTGGTTCGTTTCATCCCTACCACGTTTCCTAGTTATAGTGTTCACAGTTGTTTTATTCTTTAGATTTAAATGGTATAAACCATTTAATAATGTAGCAGTACCAACCAATTTATTTCTGAAATAAATACGACAGGACCCATCTCCAATAAAGAAGTGAAATCCCTTTCGGTCCATGACCGGAATTGATACAATATTCTTGTGCCCCTTGGGCAAAACAAGTACATCTTCTAAAGTAAGAATAAAACCATATTCTAAATCCAACATAGGAGATCCGATATCATAAGCCTCGACACTATGCCCACTTCCGACGGTGACCATCACCTCCCTTGATTCCAGCTTCCTACTTCGTTCCAGATCCTGATTCATTGCACAAATGTGAGAACTCGTACCGGAATCAAGTATCCAAGAAGTAGAATATACAGTTAGAGAACAATTTGTTTCTAAAACTAGTAGTTCCATACCTGACGGCGCATTACGGTCAAGTTTTGGACAGTACCTCTTCCAGTGGCCTAGCTTACCGCAGTTGAGGCATACATCCGTTTTCTTGGCCCACTTACTCTTTTGAACCATTGGGGCCTTGCCCTTTCCCTTGTCGATCTTGGCTTTTGGACCTAACTGCTTCTTGTTCTTTTTCTTCTTATTCTTGGACTTCCAAGTCCCAGAAGAAATCACAAGTGCAGCTTCCTTTACCTTTGTCTTCATCTGAGACTGGGCAGTCGTCAGTTTGTTCATTAGCCCAGCTAAGTTACATGTAATCTCATTGCAGTTGAAGTTCATGACAAATTGTGAAAAGGAGTCAGGAAGTGACTGTAGGATAAGGTCAGTTTGGAGAGATGCATGCATCTGAAAATCAAGAGCTTCCAATCTCTCAATCATCGAGATCATCTTGAGGACATGGTCCCCAACCCTCTCTCCTTCTTTCATCCTGGCGCCAAATAATTGCTTTGATATCTCATATCTAGCAGTTCAGTTATGCTCTCCATAGAGCTCAGCCAGGTGCGCAAAGATGGCTCGTGAAGGCGTCATCTTTTCATGGGCACGTTGAAGCTCATTGGTCATTGAGCCTAACATGTACCCTCGCACTCTTATGTCGTCTTTTACCCATTTCTCATGGGCATCGACATCTTCCTCATTGGCTCGGGTTCTTGCAGGAGCCGTTGGGATGTCCGCCTCCAAGACGTATCCTAGCATTTCCATAGTTAGGACAATCCTCAAGTTCCGAAGCCAGTCCACATAGTTCGGACCAGTCAGGACGTTCTTTTCAAGTAGTATAGCGAGTGGGTTCATTGTCATATTGAGAGTTTTGTTAACTGCAGAGAATAATTTAAGATTCGTTAGTGATTATTTAATTATGATCCGAGTAAAGAATTTAAGGACTTTATTTATTCATAACTCGGCTCCCACTATTTTATCGGCATTTACACACTCCCAATGTTAAATCCGGAAGTCTTGGGTGACTTCATAGTGGTGATCGATTTCTTTACAAAGTTTAATAGAGGGCAACCCATACGGTTTATATTCTATTATTCTTTATAAAGTGGTGTCTAATACCAACCCATCTAATGGATGATTCGATCTTCTTTTACCCCTAGTTCACTTGCCCTCAACCCATTCGGTTTCTATGGCTCGCTGAACTATCTAAGTTTAAACCGTAAACTCCTATTAGTCTGACAATTGAATCTTACCCGGCAACCCATACGGTTTATAGGGGGTTGATTTGTCACAACCAAAGGCATCTAATGCACTCTAGGAATTTATCAACTTTCCCCAAATATATTACCCCGACATACTCGGAAGAATAATATTCCGGTTTAGTTTTCAATTTTCCATGAGTTTGACGGAGGGTAGGAAACCTCGTAACCTTTATAACTTAGTGTTTGTAAGTGGGAGTATTAACGCGATTATATGTTACACTTTGCACATTAATCCGTTTATAAGCGCGGTTTGTCGGTTTGTTTGTTTGTCACACAATATGAAAACATACACAACCTAAAACTAACAACATGCAGTTCATGGACCGTTCCTAGAACAAAAACATCGTAATCTAATTACATGTCTTCGGTCTTGAATCTTCGTCTTCTCGAGCGGATCTTCCTCCGGTCTTCGTCATTACATATAAATTTTACATTTGAAAAATTGCATCCTATACAAATTTTCTAGTAAAATAAATAGGCTCAAAACGGCCTTTACAACCCAATCGAACAAAACAAACGATTCAAAACTAGGTCCATGAACTACATCCCCATTCAAAATTAATGCAACAATTACATTAAAATAAATGACAATAATGATTAATCTAAATTTGATCTAATCAACAAAAATTAATCCAACAATTAGAATTAATCCAATTAATTCACTTAACCGTTAATTTTAATTTGCTCCGGACAAAATAAATATTTCATTAAATTAATTCCCTTAAAATAAAATTACCATAATTATATTTTAGTCAAATTAAATCCAATTTAATTTGCGGAAAATTAATTTACCGAACGAAATATAAAAACGGAGTCGGAAAACACAAGGCCCGGGCCAAGCTCAAATAAATTAAATTTAACAAATTTCACTTGACAAATTTAGCCTAACAAATTTCCGAGTCACGGTCCTGGCTAATTTTCCGGCTCATTTTTTTTCGTCCCGAATCCAAAAATAATATTTTTCTAATTTTTATATAACACAATTAAATCAGTTTTTCAAAAGAAAAATAGATTTATATTGTAACATAAAATCATGAAAAATAATTTTTAGATGAACAATTAAACATCAACAATTAAAACGATTATGATTCTGAATCATAAAAAAAAAATCAAGCATTCCAAATGCAAATATCGAATATACGATTGCATAGACCTCGCTCCGATACCACTGTTGGGATTCGGTGATTAAAAACGAGTTATGCAGCGGAAATAAACCGGTCAAACCGGATAAAAACCAAACCCCAAAAATGGATCGATCAAGCATCGTATAAACGAAAATAAAAGGACGAAGATGAAATTAAGATTTCTTACCCTCGTTGACCTTTGATAATATCTTCTTGATTCCGAGCACGAACACGAATCCAATCAAACGAGCTTTTGGAAATTCCTGAGCACCGAAAGCACCGTGCCTCTACGTATCACGCGTCGGAAGATGACCGGAAAATATTTCTATCAATTTATACTCCAAGTATACGGCTAGAAATTGATAGAATTAGCTTATATATATATTTTTATAAATACTCTAAGTATTTTATAAAAATTATTTTCTCTCAAAATACACTTAGAACTCAAAATGTATAAACTTAGAAAATTTTCTCTCACTCCTCTTTTTCAACTCACGGCTGATCCTTTTTTTTTAAAATGAGAGAGATGGTGTTTGTTTTATAAACTAAACACACACCTCATCAATTATTTCAAGAATAAATAATGAACTAATACTACATCAAATGTATTATTAAGTCCCCACATTTATTAAAAAAAAATCACCAAGTCAATTGATGAAATTGGGGTGGCGGCTAAGGGAGGAGAAAAAGAAGTTGGTTCGTTTCGGTCCGTGAAACGGACCCTCGTGTATCTAATCCGATAGATAAACCTTGGTATGTTTCAATATTAATATAATTAATTAATCTAATTAATTAATTATATTAAAAATAAATTCTCTAAGAAATAATATGAATAAATTAATTACCCAGTAATTTATTTAATTCACGAGACCGATTTAATTTATCCAATAAATTGAATTAGGCATCCAATGTCCAATATTAACCAAGAGAGAATAAGTAAAATATAATCCGTCGTCAATTCCTGTGCCGCGACTCTGTAGGTTCGTCTTAGTTAGCATTGGGAGGATCCAATGAGTGTTAGCACCACTTAGCCAGTCTCGTGGCCCATACCGTAACTTAACTAAGAACGAATGATAGGATCATTCCAAAACCATTATGTCGTGAATACCGTATATGTATAAACCCTTCAATCATATGTCCCGGTCAAGTATTAGGGTCACGGTAAAGTCAAACCCTATTGTATCTTGACTCTATGCATTTGTTAATACAAATCGAGATCATCGAGCTCTCGTGTATCAAATACAACTAGCTCTAACTGCTTTGGCCAAACACTTATGATCTCATTTGCCATTAACCGCATAGGACATTTACCTGCTCACTAACAGGAGAAAGAATTCTATCTTGGTATTCAGTAGAGATCGCTACTTGCCCACTAAGTTGCATTTCGAGGTTGACCACACCAACCGGCGATTGGATCGAACTACTCTAATGACTAACTTAATGTCACAAGCACATCTCCTACAAACCTCAAGTCAAAGGTCCACGTATACCTATCACAACCTTTCGATCCAGTCATTGACAATCCCTGAGTGATATCCATGTGACCGAATCGAGGTGAGTCGTGTTCGAGTATACTAATCCCATTAGCATACCTATAACGTGTGCTCCCACTAACTGTTAGTGAAAACTTGTACTCTACATGTCAAAGTACACGTTATACAAGTCTTGTCTAAACTTACTGCCCAATTAAGTTTTATCGACTTGCGAACTAGTTAAGCATTCGAGCTGTAAACACTTCTAGTGCATATCTCCTTATCTCCATATGGAGTAGAATGTTCGCTCTCAAATGCAAGGACTATTATTCTATATACTAAATCACAATGCCAGTGATATACAATAATATAGAAATAATAACTGCCTTATTAAATATTCATAATTACAATACAATTGCTCTCACTCTCTCATCCTCTGAGTGGCATTTGAGGGCATATTCCTAACACTGTGCCCCGGGTACGACTCCCCGATAGTGAATGATCACGTCCAGGTGAATGAGTGGCAGTGTCGCTTCTTGATGAATTAGCATTATTTCTCGCGTTCGCACGTGTATTCACACGAGCTCTCGGGATTCGGCCCACACCACGGCCTCGTCCTCCGCGTCCTCTTCTTCCTCTCTCCATACTGAAGTAGGAAAGTCACATGATGATTATATTTCCCGCATGAATATCACGTTATGATTATGACATGAGATGATGAAAATGAGCATACACGCTCTAACACAGTGATTACATGAATGATTAACTGAGGTGACATGATTATCTGATAAAATTATTGAAATGATTATCTTGAACAAGTTAACAAGATTAATGATATGATCTTCCAGATCAACAACCGAGTAATGAAATGAATTGAGTGATTAATGAGTTAACATGACCGTCCTGGTCAAAATGAAAATGATGATTGAGGATTGTTAACTGATGAATTATAAATGAATGATTATTGCCAGAAATTATACCATGGCGTTAGAAATCTTACAGTTCTTCCGGTCTGATTGGCTCGGCATCTGCACAGGTCACACGTGACGCGAAAGTCCAATGATACTAGTCCGATGACGATGATTTCAAATGAGACATGACTCGGAAGGTAGTATTCAAAACCACACTCTGATACCAACTCTGTAACACCCCAACCTCGGTGGATATTACAGTGCCGTGGACCCCCGACTGGGACCCACCAGGCGAATGAAAACTGATGAATTAAATAATATAATTGTAGTACCGAACCACATTATATTACCAAATACTCCGATGAGGAGCTTAAGTACAATACACCAGGACAATACAGAATACTAGTATATTTTATGTGAAGATAAAATACACCACCCTGAATAAATAAACATCTCAAACGGAATTTTGCAGCGGAAAATACAAATGAAGAGAAATAAGAATGACTGAAATGATTGAATGACTGGGGCCCCCTGCTAGTATCACTGGGACTCCTTGCCATCAACATGCTCTTCCCGTGCCTTTGCCTTGCCGTGACCTGAAAACAAAATCCCCCAACGGGCCGGGCCATACGTAACAACAATCCTCAAGGGTTGAAAATACACAATCATGATATATCTGAAGTCATGAAATATCCTTAGTTATGAATTACGCTGAGGAGGAGTATCATAGTACGCCCGTAATGTTCTGTGCAAGTGTACAAGACGAATGACCGGACACACCCGTCCTTGTACCTAATTAGTCTCACGGAGGTAAGCGTTACGTGTGCACGGTCCAATGTATCGGTGAACCCAATACATGACCATCGTGTGCCCGACTAAAAATTCCACACAACCACACCCGGCCACGCAATATGTACCCAGAAGGTCATATGAACGATAATGACCACAATGAATATCAATGAATAATAATTAGACAAGGCCAAGAATGACTCACCGAGATGAAAATAATAGTGACGTGATTGATAACTCAATGAAATGATTGGAACCGTCGTTCCTCGTGAATGAAGTGATTATTCGACAATTACAAGTCTCAAAACGGTTAATACAATGATGAATGAGTATGATTATGAATGAACAACATCAAAAGGAATGAATATCCTTTTAACCGAGTAAGAATCAACTTACACAACACCGGTGACAAATATCCTTCCACGAACAACGTCCTAATTGAGATATCGGTCGCTCGAACAACCTTGAATAATACAATTACCAACAATCCGTTCAATATACAAATCAAACACGAATATAACGAACTCAAAACATCGATACGATTAAACCAAGTTCATTGGGGCATTATATCGAACACTTTGTGGCCAAACTTCGATTGTTTATAACCAAGCCTCAATAATACCAACATCAAATCCCCAAGAAGTGTTTCAACCCAACAAAACATCTTCAATACGATCAATAATCCATTATGAATATCCAAAATCGTGATAACAACAACGATTAATCGAAAACCCCCAAATCCAACTCAATATTCAAAGTGTTCTTGAATAATCCTTCAATAATCCAATGAATAATCAAACATGTCCATAATCATGCGTATATCACTTCATACAATACGATCTTAACATCCAAAACATCATATCTCAACACAAAATGAAATCCAAGAGGTTTGATGAATATTACCTTTGAAGATCCAAGTACTTTAATCCGATGAAATCGCGTTAGATCGACTATCCGGGCTTCACGATCGAAAGGAAATGAAGAAAATCAAACCCTCAAGTGATAGATGATGAAAAGTTTCTCCCCTCAAGCTCTCTCTCTCTCTCGATGAAGGTGAAGAAGTGATGAAAAAAATGAGTTAAATCGCACAAAAATCGCAATTATAGTGTTGACTGCACTGTGTGCCGCGGCCCGGCCAAAGTGTGCCGCGGAGCGGCACAGGGCCAAAAACAGCCCCCAACGATCGGCAGCGTGCCGCGGCCCGGACGAGTGTGCCGCGGCAGTGTGCCGCGGCCCCGTCGGCATGTGCCGCAGCCCACGATACAGAGGGGTTGGCCGATAAGTTGCAACACGAGTGTGCCGCGGCCCGGACGAGTGTGCCGCGGCAGTGACTCGGCAGTGTGCCGCGGCCCTGCCGGCATGTGCCGCGGCCCACGGTACAGACTGCTCGGCCAAAACTGGAAAATGGGTGTGCCGCGGCGCACACTCCTTGTGCCGCGGCGCACACCCCCCTTGGGCCCTAAAATGATGAAAAATGATCCGAGAAGAGAATAAAAGCAATAGGAATCAATATTTGAGAAACAATAACACGAAATGGAACTACGTAAACCCCAAAACAGTGGTTCCAAGCCATGTTTACAAGGATTCGCCCAACAAAACACAATTCGAACAATGAGGAGATTAGAAATGACATGAACTCCAACGTCAACATCGACTAATGAATCAATTAAAACGGTCAAGATAATACTCTTGTCTCGATTCCCGAGTAAGATTGAAACAATGAACAATATCGATACACAACTCGAAGTTATTCCGAACGGTGAACACGGATGAATGATTATAACGAGTGAAAAATTACATAGTGACAATTACCGAATGAAATTACTGAATGATAATGACTGAATTACAACTGGGTATTACAGATACAACATGACAACCAATCTCAAAGAACGTATATCCAACAAGGATCAGAAGATTTTACAAGAGGGAAACAATAACTCGATCATGAAAGATCGACACGACCACAATGTCGTATTCTGTCAGACATCAGTTCACAGCATGCTCGACAATGCATATAATAATAGCACATAAACTCCCAAGGCAGCAGCCAAGGGTCACGGAAGCATCTACTCAGGAATACTCCGGACATAGGTGCCATTTAGGTCTTATCCCCTAACACATTTCCATTCGGGTACCACAGGCTTTATCCCCAACACATCGGCCCCACAGATTACGACTCAAAGAAAGAGCACGTCACAAAACGTAACAAACAATGGTGCACATTCACCGCATGAAATATCAACACACACATGCAATAATGCAACATGATGATTATCATAATCTAACAATATTAATTTACCTCAAGCTGGAGACGCTAACCTTTCCACGACCAACCGCCCTGAACGAATACACAGTTTATCCGACAATCCAAAATGAAGTACAGTCCATAACTAATACCAAATCACCATCCCGAGTTCAACATCGACACGATAACTAACCTTGATATCCAACTTCTCATGCAATAGACCAAATTATAATTCACGTTCCCATTTCCACTAGACATCCTTAAAATCATATACATTATGATTTATCTTAGTCCAAAAATACCATACATACCACCATTCCGACAATTCATATATTCCATAATACCATTGATATATGAATCATAAATGAAATGAAAATGAAATCATTTATTAACATTATGAACTGAGCAAGCATAACTTGCCTCGATACCAATACGATGAAGTTGTTACTAGTCCCGTCGTCTTCATCTACAAGCTCCACAGCCCCGATTCACCGCAGCACAACGGTTAATATCAACGATCACCTAACGCAACCTAATACAATAATCAATCAACGATACGTTCAATAACAATCAACAACCGGTATAATCAACCAATCAAACTTAATGGTATCTCGATCATACGAAATCAAACCATATCAACTCTTATCAATACGAATACAAGCCGAATTTCGATAATCAATAGTTCTATCAACGTCTACAACATTCTTGGTTCCGACTTCAATCTTAAATTTGGATTAACACGGCTCATTCTTGCAAATTCATAGGAATACAATTACCGGCTATCATCATGAATAATCATATACCAAAATTAACTGTAATCCTTCCAATTTACGGACATATATCATTCAAGAATTCTTCAAGAACATGAATTAGTCGATAATCATGTTTGAAGCCAACAAACGACGTAATTGGATGTGTTCTAACATCTAATCATCATCTAATCCATAATCCAAGGCATGTATCATTTTGTTCTTCAATATACGATTCGTATAATCTCAAAATCATAACATCAACACCATAATCATCACTATACGGAGAAGAACATCAACGCTAACATCAAAATCCGAATTCAAGGAGTAGAGTTCATCAACATACCTTTTGAAGAAGAACCACAAGGATCAAACACTTCAAGAATCATTAACATCTTCATATCCAAGCCTCATATTCATGCTCTCAAGCTCCTAGCCAAGTTAAAAGTGTCTAGAATACACTTAGAAGTGAAGAAGGACGAACTGGGGTGGGAGAAATGAGTTTCCTTTCGTGAACAAATGAAAGACCAGCTCTTATTATATAAACTGCGCATCTCGTTACGTATGTTAAGTCCCAATATTAACATACGTAAGGCCTTTGATGTACGCTATATATCCTATATAGCGTACATAATGGTCATCCAGGGTTAACTGTACTATTTTGTACCTTGCGTTACGTACGTAATACCATCACTATAGCGTACGTAATGTAGCAGTTGACTTGCTACAGTATCAACCCATATTACGTACGTAATATGCCATGCATAGCGTACGTAATGCCGAGGTTGACTCGCCTGTCCACATCCTGTGCCGAAAGCAGCTGACACCAGGTCCCACCTGCTGACCACGGCTCGATCCTGTCCGAATCCCTTCTTAACGTACGTAATGTACATTCCTTAACGTACATTAATCATGCTTACTTACGTACGTAAGACTCCTTACATAGCGTACGTAATGGCTTTCATACTTAGCCATTTCTACCCCTGTCTGTCGTCTCAATAAACCGAACACATACACGCGACATACCGAATACATATACTCGTTCCGATATCATTCTCATACGGTACGTCAGATGCACGATATCCTCAATTACAACGGTCGACCAAGTACGGCAATCATACAAATACTCATACGGTATATCTGACATCGAAAGACACACCAAGGATGTAATATCCTAGAATCAAAATAACCTCGATAGACATACTGGCACGACTATCACGGTTTCCAAAATTATTTATCCATACTGTATCGGTCCCACTCTGTACAGTACAACTCAGATAAAATAATGCGAAAAATTCAAAGTGAAACTCTAGGATATTACAACACGGACTGGGACCGCGGCACATTTAAGCCGGGTCGCGGCCCGCGGCGCGGGATCCATGATTTTAGCCCGTGATTTTGGCTGTTCTGAAGGCCGTTTCGACTTAATTCTCAGACGCGTTTTGGAGGCGGAAAAGAGGTTATAAAAAGATATTGAAGGTCAGAAAATAGGGCATCGAAGAAGAGGAGAAGAATACCAGCAGCAGAGAGTAAGGCCAGAAAACGGAAGAAGAAGTTCATCAATTGTGTTTGAATTTCTTTCCTATGTTTTATTCAAATATTTGTGTTTTGTTTTCTAGTATGTCGGGCTAGACCCTTTTATTCTAGGATTGTGATGAAACCGAGATTTTGATGAATTAATTCTTGATTTTACTTTATTAATATATTTCCCTTTTCTATTGAGTTTTTCCCAATTGTTCTTAATGCTTTCAATTGTGTGGCCTATGATTGAATTGTTATAATTACGTAACTTGAATCGGGAGGGGAGAGTAAGTAGTGAAAATTGGGCGAAAACTATTTTGTCTTGCGAGATACGAATATACACACAAGAATTGTGAAGCTCGTTTGAAGATTTTAGTATTTTTTGGCTATTGTAGAATTAACTCACCTAGAAATAGAGTGAATTATTCACCTTGAAAAATTCTATTGATCTTGGGAGAGGCGTTAGATTATCTTAGAATCTTCGCTTTCAATAAATTGGGAAATTACATAAATTATATTAATCAAGAGTAATTCGGATTAATCGAGGCGAATTCTCAATACTAGATTCTTCTCTTATTTGATCTCTTTTCATCGGATTATTGATTCTGTTATTTGTTTTTAGTTTATCGCACTATTTAGTTTTTAATAATTCTTCAATCATAAAATTCGGTCGTTCAAATAAAATTAAGAATACGATTAAATTGATAATTATTACTTCAGTCCTCGAGGGAACGATATTTATCTCATCACTTTATTACTTGCTTACGACAACGTGCACTTGCGTTCACAAAAATACATGACAACTATAAGAGACATCATAATATTTGACCTGCCAGGGTCAAACTGCATAACAATATAGATCGATATGGTCAAGAACTCAAAATATACGGACCGATGAGGTCACACCCAAGACATAAGTAACACAAACATGAATAATTACATCATATACCCGCGTAGGGCTCAATATACAGTAGCGGAAACGAGATACAACTCAACAATACAAAGAACTCTGACTCCCTATTAATTATTATCGTAGCTTGTTATCTTCCATACCGACCCTGTGACTGCAACCTTAACTAATAATACCTTAAATGCATCCCCATTTAAGGGGTTTGCAATTGGAATTTGCTAGTATAAGTATTTCAACCATACAAAACATACCACGCAAAGACCAGTCATGAATCCAACAACGGCAAACATTTATGAAAAATTTCTGAGAAGTTTTAGAACTTAGAAAACAAACTCAAGCTTATGAAAACACTTCAGCATCTCGGGGGATTAATAAAATGGAAAGCCTTTAGGACCTCAAGTCCTTTATTACAAAATATTTTCAAAATTATTAGGGTCTTAGCCCAAATCTTTCACATTACTAAGTCCAGAAAATCACGGGGTCCACGACCCAACAACCTAACATCACAACACCGGCCTATGAGCTATCCCGGTCCCATTTGCAGGTGCGCACTCCAGAGATCCCGTCAGATTATACCTAGTTGGACAACTCATAGTCGAACATTATTCGCACTCGCTAGTGACGAACTCCAGAGGCCTAATTGGATCCTATCTGGTACCAAAAAATACTTTGTTCGTACTCTCAAGTAACAAACTCCAGAGGCCCCGTCGAACCCTACCTGGCACCACACGTTACTGGATTTCGTCATGTACTCGCAAGTACCGAATTCCTGAGACCTCGTCACGACTTACCTAGTTAAACCCAGCACAACGCCATTGTGTCCCAACCCGTACTCGCAAGTACCGAATCCCAAAGGTCCCGTCAGACCCTACCTGGTTGAACGGAGTGACAAAACAATCCACAACACGAATCAACATTAAAACCATCATCATGAACAACACAAAATCATCAAACATATCCAATCGACCAACAACATGACACAATACACATCCAAGTGTACAAGCAAACCAATTCAATCACCATAACTAACACAATTCCATGATAATCCATATCCACGGACAATATCAGTGCAAAAGGACATAAAAATGAGCAATTCACATAACCCACATTTAACGAGTATGAACAAATCATTGCAACATCAGTTACATAACCTCAATTTACAAGATACAATTTGTACATACAAGATACTTGCCTTGACAATCGACACATGAATATCCGACGAACACGGCTCGACCGAAAGCCCCAAAACCTAAAATCCCATGAGAAGACCATGACAATACAATTACTACAAGTATATCAACTAATCATGATGGAAAATATGCCCAAAAACCGACTAGAAATCCATTAAAGCATTTAATCACATATTAAATGTTCAAGGTTTGTCAAGAACACAAAACCATGATCCGAATGATACGAAACTGAAATATGGGTATACAATCCATAGAATATGTTCAACAACACCGGATAACAGTAAATGAACCACCAAAATCGGATGAAAATGAATCCACAAGAAAAAACCCCAAAATAGATAAATAGGGATTTTCAAGAAAAATACCTCCATTCGACGAAGAACAAAGGATTAGATCTTGATATAATCATCAAAGACCTTCCAAAACACCCTTAGATGGAGCAAAATCAGCCTAGAATCCGAACACTAGCCAAAGTCATCCGTCTGCCGCGAGAAGAAGGAATCAATGAAGAATATGGTCAAAAACACGACTATCCCGTTTATACTTATAGAGACGTACGATCAATCACGCACGACCAACTGCTCGTACATTTGGTCGTGCTCAAAATCATTAGCCAAAACATACAGGGACGCACGATCATATGCTCGTGCATCTAGTCATGCATCCCTCTCTACCCGAGCACTGGTGTGTCGCACGATCACAGCACGAACACTTGCTCGGGCGCCTGCTCGTGTGCTGCAAACAAAGATTAGAATCGAGCTCGATATGGTTCCAGAACCTCGAATACAATCAATTCGAAATGAAGGGACACCACGAGCCAACAACACCTTCTAAGAGGCAAAATCACAACAGAATACAACATTGTCGTATCACATATGCATGCACACGAATCTGTATGACTTATGCAATGACAATTCACACTCGACGAATACCACAACACGGTACGTCATACAGTACACAACAGAGAAATAACTCCAAATAATCATCATCGGAAAAATATCCAGCACAACATGACAAATAATTCCAGACAAATGAAAATAAAATTCTTGGATATTAGAGTAATATCCACTAAGGTTATTTCTTTAACCGTCGTTACTACCACTTCTATTTTTTGCTATATTGTAGAGGTGTTGTTGAAATGGTTAGGAGTTCTATGTATTTCTACATTGATCGACCTAAATGCACCATATAAATATTTAGGAACCCTTGCAAGAGTATGAGGTCAAGTGTAAATGCAATGAGTCAACCCAAGTCGTATTCTCAAGAAAGACTTTGCCAGAAAAATAATTATTATGAACATGAAAATAGTAAATAATTTCTAAACACTCAATTGGGCAATTTGTAAAAAATAACAAAGGCAAATTAAAACAAAATGAAGAACAATTTAATGAAGATACTCAACCAACTATCATGTACTTTTCAGTTTAAGTTATGGAGAAAAAATATTTAGGGATTCGACTTCATTCGTCTGAATTTTAAATCAGGGCAAAAATAATTAAAATTAACACAAAATAAATTATTCAATCAAGGCATATGAACAAAACTCAATTACTTTCGTATCCATAACTTTCTATTGGAAATTCGGATTTACGAACGGTCTGTAATATTAGAAAGCTAGCTAGATTACTGTTCTAACTATATATTTTTCATTCTCAAATTCCAAGTATTCGAAACTGTAAGAGCATTCTTGTGTGATCATATTGTCGACTTCATTCGCTTATGCCCAATTTTGATCTGTTAGCTCTTTGATCACTCGTCCTTATATCTGAACATCACTGAATCTCATTTACAGGAGTTTACTTTGCCTTGCCTCCGTCTTTCTCATTCCATGTCCCATTATTCTGCTATTTTTATCACCATCAACATAAAACACCATGTGATACAAAATAGCACAAAACAATGAAAAACTAAATTAAGGCGACAAAACTCATGAAAATGCACACAAAATGCGACAACAAAACACTAGAAAAATATAACAATCAACTAAACAAATGTTAAATGTATTAGTCATAGGTCTTAGTTTTTTAGTTTGGCTCTTATCTCCATATTTAGCTGTGTATTAGGCAAAAAGAGTTTCACAATTATTTTTTAATTTCTGTTTTGCTTATTTAATATTAGGGATATTTCAATTTAGTTTAAAGATACGTAATCTTTTGTTTAGGATCCAATTTATCTATCCAGTGTATAGTTATTATCATGAAATCATTTTTCTTTTTAACATATGCCCAAGTATCAGCAGGTTAAAAAACTCTATGATCTATAAATTTAAAAAATTACTCTTAGTGCAAGTTTATGTTGTTTGGCAAGGTACACTACAGTTTTAGTCATTGTTGTACATGAAATTCTCTTAATAGCAAGATTATAAGTATTTTGCATCATATATTCCCAACCAGCACTATCCGCACAACTAAAGATAAAGAATCTTGTGCAAACAGTTTTGCCATTTGTTCTCTAGCAAGTGTTGCATTTACTCATAAAGTTGTGAGTCAGACATACCTTGAGATCCGGCTTCAGTAGAATGTTGGAAGTTGAGTTGATGTTGCGACTTTTGATACCCGTAGACTGAGGCGTGGTTATGCTCAAAATACCTTTTAAAATTTCTATACCCATCTCCAGCCTTATACTGATATTATTTGGTGCAATAGTTGCAAAGAACCTTCATGGAATCATACGTCATTTTTTCCTTGTTAAAGTGACAAAAGATGGGACGTAGGATTCCTTTCTATAACAGGGCAGACTTCTTTCTCACTTTGGTTTTCTTGCTTCCTCTTTCTTTCCAGTTTCGTACTCTTCTTCGAATGACAACTCTTCAACATAAGAAGTTGTTCTTTGGGTTGGCTTGCTGCATGATGCTTCGACTTTGATGTTTGTGTCGGAGTTGGTACGCCATGAAGAGCCACATCGATTTCGTGATCCATTTTTTCAATGTGATGCAACTGTTGACGATTTGGGATACATCGAAATCCCCGAGGATCAACTTCATCTTCACAAGTAGTTGTTATTAGGGCGGTTAGCGGTCCGAGTGAACCCGAAACCCGGTCAAGAACCGGACCAAAAAACCCGGGACCAAAACTCACCTGACAGCTAACGAGTTCGAATTCGAGTTCTAAATATTGAACCAAAACCGATAAGACCCGGACCGAGAAAACCGAAAAAAAAACCCGGTAACACACACACACACACACACCAAACAAGGCCTAAGTAATTTGGTATATAAATTTTTTAATCATGCACCAAACATGGCCTTAGGCCATTGATATATAACACAAATTAGGTTAGAAATTCTGAAATCTCTCACTCCCCCCTCCCCCTCCTGCAGCCGCACGGCCCGCACCTAACCCAATTTGTTTCAATTTTGGGGATTTTAGTTTATTTTCGAATTCGGGTTAGGGTTAAAAAATTTGGGGATTTCAAATTAGTTTAGAATTCGGATTTGAGGGGTTCAAGTAAGGGTTCCAGATTTGGGGGGTTTAAAATAATTGTTCTAATTTGGTGATTTCAATTTTTTTTTTATAGGTTAATTATTTCCGGATTCGGGTTTCTGGGTTCCGGATTCGGGTTTCGGATTCGGACCGGGTTCTGGCCCGAACTATTTCGAATCGATTCTGGATCTTAAATATGACCCGGTTCTCTTACCGGTCCGGACCGGGTCTATCTGGTACCTTACCGGACCGGTTCCGGGTCTGTCAAAAATCGAGCCGGACCGGTCCGATAACAGCCCTAGTTGTGATACTACCATAATAGATACTTTCTAGTATCACAACATCATCTTCATCATGTTGACTTTCATTTTCAAATCCGAGTGAAGGTTGATTTTGAGATTCGAATTAAGGCTCTCTAATAGATATGCCGGATCATTTCTTAGTTTTGGCCCAAATATCCATTCATTCTAACTTGGATATTTTTTATTTTTTGGGGGACTTAGCAACACTCTTTCCCTTACGAGAGATCGATATATTGATAAAATGATCAATTAGAAAGTAAATTAAAGTTTACAGAAATGAGAGTTGAAATAGAGAGAGAGATTAGACTGAGTGAGAGAGGTGAGAAATGAGGGAGGTTGTGGGATATTTATAGGTTTGAAATCATTGTTTTTATTTTTTTGAAAAATTAGCTGTTGGACCCGCCGGGTCATGGTCCTACCGGCGGGTTCCAAGGGTAATAATTTCTATTTTTTTTATTTTGAGTCAACCCGGTGGGTCACGGGTCCAAAAAATAGGACCCAGACCCCACCCCTTGTGTACCACAAGCCAGGGTCCGTGGATCACACATGTCCGTGTTGGCGGCGGGTTACACGGGTCCAGGTCGGCAGGTCGATCCGACGGGTGTGGGTCCAGTGGCCACCTCTATCCATAATTGATTTTGATGTCGTAGTTCTAGTGGTGCGCGGCCCTAATTCGACCGGAGATGACCGGAATCTTGAACAAAAACTCGTTGCCGCTAGTTGACCAAATACCCCCACTCGTCGGAGACACCGAATCGGTCGATGGAATTAGAGTGCTACTGTTCCGGATGACAACATGGACTGGTTACAAGTATTCATCAAAGAATGGACGACAAATGTCACCGGAATTTTCAAAAGAACCGCCAGCTAAATTGTGTGAGATGGGTGTGAAGTGTTGTATGACCGAGTTGTTTCGTCTTTGAGTATTTACACCATTTGATTTTGAATCAATAGCAGCTGTAAGAGCGTGCCTTGAGTTTTAATGACAAATGTTTGAGTTGAGATTGTCTGGTTTAGCTCCTTGGAATGGTTTAAAGGAGCATTCTTAAGAAGGGTAAAATCGTACGATCATTCTACACATATATATATATATATATATATATATAAACCGCCATAATAATTAGAAGCAAAAAAAAAATAGGGAAGTTTTGACCATAATAATTATTTGAATTTCTTAAATCTTGGACACAATCAATATCCCAAAAAATAGTTATCATCCCATATTAATTCCTTTCGTCATTCATTTCTTCATACCTTCATTCATTTCCTCGTCACAAATCTCAGAATCATTCTCAAACTCATGCCAAAAAAACGAAAAATATCAATTCGAATTATCACAATAACTTCTGCTACAAAGTTCGAATTGCAGAAAATGTCATCAACTCAATACATATTTTTGGAAACACTTTCATACCCAACTAAGACTTACTATTGTCACCGTTATACAATAACAATCTGGTGACAAAGCAACTCTAATTGTTACCATCTAAGAGATAATATTTGGAACCAAACATATTACAACTGAATAAATTCGAAAATAATAAGTGTCACCATATGCACAGAGAAGTATGAAATACTTGGACAAATTACCACACTACAAAAAAAACAGTTTTTACCGACGCCAAAATGGCGTTGGTAAAAAAATTACCGACGCCATTACCGACGGCAACCCGCCGTTGGAAAAACGCTTGACGGTAATTTTTTACCGACGCCATTTTCCGACGCCGCCATTTACCGACGCCAATTTTGGCGTCGTTAAATTAAAAAAAAATTAAAAAAGTCAGGTCAGGACTCAGGCGGGGCTCGGGCGGGTTAGGTCCGGCTCAAAGTGAGGGTTCGGTCGAGTCCAGTCGGGGGCGGGTCGGGTGCGGGTCCTAGTGATCGGGTTCGGCTCCATTTAATTTCAAATGGTTGAGAAGGATTTTGGTTTATAAACCACCAAAAAGATTGATGTTTTTTCGATGTGGGATTGTGTTAAAAAATTACCGACGCCGAAATGGCGTCGGTAATGGCGTAAACGGCGTCGGTAAATTTAAAAAAAAAAAAAAAAATTACTAACGCCAAAATGGCGTCGGTAATGGCGTCGGTAAATGGCGTCGGTAAACGGCGTCGGTAATTGTAAAAAAAATAAGTCTGCGAACCGGTCGTCGGCAATGGCGTCGGTAAATCGGGCGTCGGTAAATGGCGTCGGTAAATTATAAGTTTAACAACGGCGGTACGGGCGTCGGTAAATGGCGTCGGTAAATTATAAGTTTAACAACGGCGGTGCTGGCGTCAGTAAATGGCGTCGGTAAAAACTGTTTTTTTTGTAGTGCCACATGCAAACATAATGGAAACTTTTTAACAAAATATCATTAGAACAATGCATATGTGTAGAAACACTAACATGAGTAAAATGAGAAGAACTATTGTCACCATTGTATACTAACACTCCGGTGACAAGTAACTCTAGATGTTACTATCTATGGAATAATATATGAAAACAAATATAATGCAACAGAAGTAGGGAAATACTTGCTCAAAAATATCTACCATCTCTGTGCTCAAATGTGAAAACAAATATAATGCACATGAATACATTAAAACTTAATATATGTCACCATGTTCACATATTGCAATGAGAACACTTTTTCAAAAATGTCACCCAAATTATGCAGGAATTGGAATGTGTCACTGCGCTCAAACAGATATAGAAAAACATTTGCTCAAAAATACCACCATTTCTGTGCTCAAATGTGAAAACAAATATAATGCACATGAATACATTAAAACTTAATATATGTCACCACGTTCACACATTGCAATGAGAACACCTTTCAAAAGATGTTACCAAAATTATGCAGGAATCGGAAAAATTTATCGGCCATCTCATACCACCCATAACCACCACCATCAGATCCCTTTCCTTCCAAATCCCGTCGGCCAAACTAGAAAATACACACAAAATTTTAAACCTGCCAAACCTTCATCCCAAATCCAACCGTGAAGTCAGCCGCCATTCTTTTGTGAGGGTCAAAAGACTTTGAGAGAGAGAGATTGAAACTGAAGGAAAGATCCCTACAATCTACACTCGGGCTATAGTCGGGAACTTATCTCTTCTGCAGACATAGATAAGGTTTAGGCATGCTGCCATTTTTTTGTGAGGGGATTTCATTTTCTGGTGTGTGTATTGTGTGAGAACTGAGAAGTATAGTGAAAATGAGAGAGGAGGAGGTTTTGCACAGAAATAGAGAGAGAGGAAACGGGAGGTGAGAGAAAAAATGAAACAATATCACAAATAAAATCACGTAAATTTTGAAATTCATGGGTAGAAAGTTCCTAAGTTTTATGAAGGAATGACTGGAACCCTTAAGGTAATGTCCCGGGATGAAACCATTAACTCGAGAATCGAGCCCATTAAGTGCGGACTTGTAATCCAAGTGGTGGACCACGAGGCGAACAGGTCATGCTGGAAACCTTACCTCTAGATCGAGGGTGAGGTAGAGCCTCAGGGGAGTACTCAGGACAGGGGACAATCCTCCTCTTCTATGGGGAAGAAAAAAGAGAATATAAGTTCCTAAGTTTTAGGTTATGGAAAAAATAAAAATTGTTTTTTATTTTTTAAGAAATCAAAAATTAGTTAGATGTTTTAAATCATTTTTTATTTTGCCCTTTTTAAAGAAAATTCAATTAGATCCATAGATTGTCAATATATCTATATTGTACAGCTGAGATACTCTTAAAGAGGCTCCTTAGAATTTTTGCCAAAGAAGTTAAGCCAAATTCTGAGTTGCAATACATCGTCGTGTCAAAAGTGTAGGAGTAATTTCCGAAATATAGGCATTTTCGGAGTCGACTGGACTCCGGGCCACGGCACGAACCCTCCGGGCCGTGGCACTACGCTTAAAAAGTCATTTTTCCTCACCCTGCACTGCTAGGCCGCGGCACACAACTGCCGAGCCGCGGCCCCCGAAATCACCCAAGACGCCGCTGAAGCCAGATTTGTGTCGCGGCCTCGCTCACTGGGCCGCGGCCCCTGCCGAGCACACCCCTGCCGGCCCCTGCCGAGCACACCCATGCCGAGCGCTGCCGATCACCTGGGGCCGCGGCACATCCTCGCGAGCCGCGGCCCCGTGCCGCTTTTCAAGGCCTCGCGCGCTGTACTGGGCCGCGCCCCGCCGATGCTCAAGGCGTTTTTGTGTTGTGTGCCGCGGCACACTTGGGTCGGGCCGTGGCACACGGGTCAACCCAGCTAAAGGGGATCTTTTTATGCAGATTTTCAGATGGGATTTCATTACTTCATCCATACACTTTGAGAGAAGAACAAGAGAGAGAGAGAGAGAAATACATTTCTTTATTTTCTCGGAGATTTATCGTCGGATCATCATGATCTTTTGACAAGAGCTTGGTAGCTATTGGGAAAATCTTTTCACCGGTGTAGATCGAGATTTTGAGTCCGAAAGTTTGGGTATTTCATTAGCTCTTTGTGTAAGCTATTTACGGTTGTTTCTTTTCTCGATCTTGTTGTTGTTGATTCCAAATACTTGAAGAATATTTATTACCAAGTATTTGACGATTGGTGTATACCCCTAGTTTGTATTAGGGATGATTGTGTATTTGTGTGTATTGGTGATAGTATATTTAAGCGGCTTCGGTCCCGTGGTTTTTACTCTAGTCTTGAGGGTTTTCCACGCTAAAAGTGTGTCTCGTTATTTATCGCTTTCGAATATCATTTGTATCATTTTTATCGAGTTGTAATTGTTGCTCTACTCGTCGGTAACCACAAAGTTACGATTGAAGAGTGGGAATTTTTCAAACAAGGTCCCGCTTTATTTGTTGTGACGTGATGTTTGTCGGTATTTTTCCCAAAAAAGTGGTATCGGAGCCATGGGATTTGTTTGTTTCGTGGTTGTTTAAGTATCTCAATTGTAAGATGGAAGCCAACATGAGTAGAATGGTTAACTTGAACGGTTCAAACTACCACGTATGGAAGGGGAAGATGGAAGACCTTCTATAAGTGAAGGATTATTATTTGCCGGTTTTTAGCAAAGATAAACCGGAAGGGAAGTCCGACGCGGAGTGGACTATTTTGCATCACCAAGTTTGCGGACATATTCGATAATGGGTGGATGACAACGCTTTGAACCAAATTAGTGGAGAGAAGGATGCTCGAGAGTTATGGCACAAGGTCGAGCAATTGTATGCTCGGAAGACAGGGAATAATAAGTTATTCCTCATTAAACAAATGATGAATTTGAAGTTTCGAGATGGGACTCCTCTATCGGATCATTTAAATGCATTCCAATGCATAATTAATCAACTTTCCGGAATGGAAATTAAATTCGAAGAGGAGGTGCAAGCTTTGTGGTTGTTAGGCACATTGCCGGATTCTTGGGAGACGTTTCGAACGTCGTTGTCTAACTCCGCCCCCGATGGAGTCATTTCGATGGAATTAGCTAAAGGGAACATGTTGAATGAGGAGGTCCGAAGAAAAGCACAAGGATCTTCATCATAGTCGCATGTTCTAGTTACCGAAAGATGGGGGTGAGGTCAAAGTAGAGGTCCGAGTAATAGAGGGCCACAAAGGAGTAGTTCTCGGGGGAAGTATGCCAATATCGAATGTTACCATTGTAATACCCGTAATTTCGATTTTTCGGTCATTTTTCTTTTTTGGCGGAAGTCCGTTCTGATGACTCTCCCATGACCGTATCGTCATTCTGAAAATATTTAATTCTGCACTTTTTGTCATCCGAGTTCGTTTCGGTATCATTTTGTTGAGTTCAGTGTTCTTAAACGGCTTTTCCGCACTTGAGTTCGATTCTTGCGAATCTCATCCGAAACTATCGTTTCGAGTTTCTCGTAAGTTCATTTAATGTTATTATTCATGTTTTGAGCTTTGGATTGGTGTTTCGATCGTGTATCGTGTATTTCGGACGTTTTGGGCCATTTTCGTAATTTCCCAAAGTTTGGGGTAATTACTTTCCGTTGTCAAATTTCGAGCCTTTGGGTGGTCGGAATCGTGTGTTCTCTTAGCGCTTGGATTCATCTTTGCGAGTACTTCGTAACCGTATCTTCGATTCTTATTCAGGTTCGGGTTTCGGCGTAGTCCGGGTCGTTGGAGTGGCCACGGTCGAGCCACGGCCGCACAGTTTGGAACTGGCCTGGCCTGGCCGAGTTACGGCCGTAAGGTGCCGGTTACGGCCATAAGTGATTGGCAGGCATGGCCTGACAAATGCCAGTTATGGCCGTAAGGGCCGAGAGTTACGGCCGTCAGTGCGTGCGGCTCCGGACGAATGCGATTCTGGCCGTAAGGACCTCACCGATGCGACCGTAAGTGCCGAGTTACGGCCGTAAGGCCCTGTCGGTTATGGACGTAAGCGATCGGCAGGCGCTGGGCGGATTTTGACGAATGCCGGTTACGGCCGTAAGGCCCTGCCGATTACGGCCGTAACCCTACCGGCCATATATAGACCTGGCTCGGCCAGACTTCGTTTTTCTCACTTTTTCCTCGTTTTTGTGCGGCTGCGGATGGGAGTGACCGGTAGGAGGTGTTCTTGGCCGATTCTACTCATTTCCAAAGCATTTTAGAAGATTCTTGTTGATTATATCATCATCCAATCCGTGTTCTTCGTCGAATCAAGGTATATTTCTTGATTTTCCTCCAAGTTGACTTTTGGGGAATTTGTTCTTGATTTTGATTCTAGTCCGATTTTGATGAATCAGTTGATGTTAGTAAACATTATTAATCGTGTTCTATGGATTGTATATCCATATCTTCGATTCGTTCAATCCGATTGATGATTCTTAGGTTCTTGAGGAACTTTGAACATTTAGTGTTCGATTAAATGCCCCAAAGAGTTTCCTTCGATCGATATGATGTTTTCGATTGATATTGTGTTATTGAATGAATTGTATTTCATTCAAGGCTGTTCGAGCGCTTGTAATTATCGGAGGACGTCGTTCGTTTCTCGTGGAAGGATTTCATCGCCTTCGGTTGAGGTAAGTTTTATACTTGTACTAGTCAATGAGATTAATGTTATCATATATGTGTATGAATGTGTTGTATCATTCCGAGACTTAGTCTCTTCATAAGTTCCTTGATATTAGGGGATCGTTCGATACGATACTCTTCGGCAATTATGCCAAATGTTTATTATCATTCATTAATGGCCGGTAAGGCATTGAGATATTCGTTGTTAATGTTATTGTCGATCGCCGGTTCGCGGTATCGATGTATCAATTGTTGTTGTTAATATTGATGTCGATCTAGACGTCGTTGTAATCATTGTTATTAATGGTGGCGTCCTGTCATTCATGTTGTATTGGACGATTGAAGGCATTGTCGTATTTCGTTCTCATCTTCGTCGTCGGTAGCCGATTAAAGGTGCCGAGGCATGCATTGTATCATTGTTATTGATTGGCCGTTCCAAGGCAATCGAGGTGCTCAATCATTCGTTGCATCATTGTTATCGATTGGCCGTTTTAGGGCAATCGAGGTATTGAATCATCCGCTGCATCATTGTTATCGGTTGGCCATTCTAAGGTAATCGAGGTATTGAATTGGGGCTGTCGAGGACAGTTCCCATCTGTTGTGTCGTTGTTATCGATTGACCATTCTAAGGTAATCAAGGTATTGAATTGGGACCGCCGAGAACGGTGCCCATTCGTGAGTCATCTTTATCGTGTTGGCCGACTCAAGGCAACACACTATCATTCTCGTGAATTCGGTAATCTTCGGATTGTTGCCGTTTGTGATTAATTATATTTTGGAGGCTAGTCTCGGCTAGTGCTCTTTATGGGTAAGTTTGGGGGTTGAACCTTCACGGTTGGGTTTCCAACACCTACAATTCGGTAGGTCACGGCCATTGAATGGCCTATTTGTGATACGACTTCGTGCCATGGCTTCGGCCCTATTTGTGATACGGTTTTGTGCCGTGGCTTTGGCCCTATTTGTGATACGGCTTCGTGCCGTGGCTTCGGACTCTATTTGTGATACGGCTTCGTTCCGTGGCTTCGGCCCTATTTGTGATACGGCTTCGTGCCGTGGCTTCGGCCCTAATTGTGATACGGCTTCGTGCCGTGGTTTCGGCCCTAATCGATACAGCTTCGGGCTGTTTTGGCTTCAGGTGATTGTGATATATGATAGCTTCGTCTGAGTGGCTTTCAGGCCTTTGTGATTGTCTTGGTAATTTCATTGGAGCCTTCGGGCATTGTGATTCATAATTAATTCAGTTCTGGTTTGGTTCATGTCGTGTAATTCATTGTGGTACTCTATAATTATGATTCGCCATTGGGCATTTACGTTCTAACATGTCGAACATGTATTAATAGTATGATGTGGGCATAGTGTTTCACGAATGCTCGGTTCTTACATTGGTTTGTGAGCATCTCATATTATTATTATCATTGTACCGTTTCATTCTGTCTTTGGATGCATATCATGTTATACATGTATTTGATGTTCATTATCTGGATGACTGACCCCGTGGGGGCAGAACATGTTTTCATATTTTAGGTGCTTGCGAGGAGAGAGTTGAGACACAGGGGCATGATGATGGTGACCAGGCATTCGAGCGATACTAGTCTGAGTTGTTCATGTTGGTCAGTCAGTTGGAGTGTTCTCCAGTTTGTCAGTCATTGTCATTATGTATTACCCGAGCAGATACTCGTGGATGTTGTTGTATTTTATTTTTTGGCCATGTAGGCCCATCGTTGTCGTTGAAATTCCTTATCGGAATATTGTGTCGGATATCATGGTAGGGACTATGATTTTCCCTTGTTGTTTAATTTAATGTATTTTAGTCATGTTCGCCTGGTGGATCTCCTGGCGTGGGGTCCACGGCACTGTAATAACCCAATAGGATTTGGGGGTGTTACAGAAGATGGTATCAGAGAATTGGGTTGTGAGATACCCTGTGTTAGATGTATTTTTATGTGTTTATTTATCATTATTTTATATCCAGTTTAAGCCTAAACCTGCATAAATGAGCTTTTAATGCACTATCTTTATATGTTTTGTAGGAAATTGGAGTCCGGAAGCTCGAACGGCGAAAAACGGTCCAAAATGACAATTTTTAGCATGGGGCCGCGGCACCCATATGTAGAGCCGCGGCACACGAAGGTGACTAGCAGTGCGCGGTACATACTGTACCGGGGGCCACGGCACGCATTTACTGAGCCACAGCCCATGAAGAAAATATTGCGCCCAGGCATGGGGCGCTGAACGTTGGGGCCGCGGCACGCACTTACTGAGCCGTGGCCCGCGGGGCGGTTATGCTGATTTTGCCGCGTTTCTGGGCCGTTTTTGGAGCCTGTTTTCGACCTAATTCCCGGACGCGTTTTGGAGATGAATGAGGGTTATAAATAGAGATTAAAGGTCTAAAGAAGAGATCATCGAGGAAAAGGAGAAAACATCAAGGAACAAAGAGCGGAAGCTAAAGAACGGAGGAATCCAAGTTCTTCGTCTGCGTTTGATTTCTATGCTTTCTTTAATTCTTTTTGTATTCTTATTTTCTAGCATGTCAGGCTAGAATCCTACTCTAGGATTTTGATGAAATCGAAGTTTTGACGAATTTACTTTTGATTTTGCATTATTAAAATATATTTCCCCTTTTTATTGAGTTTTCCCAATTGTTTTAATTACTATCAATTATGTGGTCTATGATTGATTTGTCTTGATTACACAGATCGAATCGGGAGAGGAGAGTTGGTAGGAATTATTGGTGAGAACCGTTTTATCTTGTGAGATAGGAATATGCTCATAGGAATTACGTGGCCTTTCTGAAGATTTCGTACTTTTTGCTTATTGTCGAATTAATTCACCTAGGAATAGAGTGTGTTATTCGCCTTAGAAAATTCTATTGAACTCGGGAGAGGGGGTAGAGTATTTTAGCAACCTTCACCTTCAATAAATTGGGAAATCATTAAATTCGTATAATCAAGAGTAATTCGGATAAACCAAGGTGGATTCACATGTTAGGAATATGCCCTCGAATGCCACTTAGAGGATGAGAGAGTGAGAGCAATTGTATTGTAATTATGAATATTATATTTAATAAGGCAATTATTATTTCTATATTATTGTATATCACTGGCATTGTGATTTGGTATATAGAATAATAGTCCTTGCATTTGAGAGTGAACATTCTACTCCTTATGGAGATAAGGAGATAGGCACTAGAAGTGTTTAGAGCTCGAATGTTTAACTAGTTCGAAAGTCGATAAAACTTAACAGGACATTAAGTTTTAATAAGACTTGTATAACTGATGCTAGGATGTGTGCACGTCTTGATAGCATAGTTATAAGTATATTGGTGGGACCAGTATATTCGAACACGACTCATACTCGATTCAGTCACACGGTATTCACTCTCGGAGAGTCAATGACGAATCGAAAGGTTGTGATAGTATACGTGGACCTTTGACTTGAGGGTTCAGTAGAAGATGTGCCTGTAACGTTTAGTTTGTCATTAGAGTAGTTAGACTCATTTGCTTAATTGCTGAGTCGACCTCGAAGTGCGGACTATACGGGCAGGTAGCAGTCTTTGCAGTACGCCAAGAAAGGATTCTATATCCTGTTAGTGAGCAGGCGAATGTCCTATACGGTTAATGGCACATAAGATCATAAGTCTTTGGCCAAAGCATTCTGATATAGTCGTATTAGATACACTATTAATCAGTCGGTCTTGATTTGCATTAACACATGTATAGAGTTTAGTCAACAGTAGGGTTTGACTTTACCGAGACCCGAAGACTTGAACGGGACATCTGATGAAGGGTCTATACGTATATAGTATTCACGACATAATGGTTCTGGAATGATTCGTTCATTCGTTCTCAGTCGAGGTTTACAGTGCGGCCCGCTAGGCTGGCTAAGTGCTGCCCGCACTCATTGGTTCCTCCCAATGTCGGCTGAGACGAACCTACGGAGTCGCGCAATAGGATCATTGATGGATAAATATGAATTAATAATCTCTCTTATAATATTAGATATTAGATATCTAATTTTGATTTATCGGATAAATCAAATAGCGGTCTTATGAATTGTAAGTAGGTTACTGGGTGATTACTTTAATTCATAAATTATATTTCTTAGAGAAATATATATTTGTGTTTGATATAATTAATTAATTATATTAATTAATTAGTCCAAACACATTGGAAATAAAACGGATTTGTTTGACAAACATCCGGTACACGAGGGATTCGTTTTGACGAACATCTAGTACACGAGCCGAGTAAATTCGACCCGTCTTCTTGGAAATTTCCCTTAAGGCCGCTCCCCTCCCTCTCTTGTCTCTTTTATACTTATTTTATGTCACTAGGTGACATATGTGAGGTGTATTTGATACCCTCAATCATGTGTTAAAGGTAGACTTTCATTTTTTTAAAAATAAAAGTCTTTGAAAAGGAGAGAGGACAACTTCTTCTTGCAAGAACTCAAAATCACGAATTTGAGAGAGAGTGTAAGGTTGAAAACTTCATATTGATCTTAGAGACAAGATATAAGAAGAATACATTGAGAGAGAAAATTCCTACAAGCTTCCCTAGCCGCATTCTTGAAGAAAGGAAGCTTGTCGATTTTTCCATCAAGTTCCGGCGTGTGAAGTAGAGGCATCTTGCTTTAGGTGCTTGGAACGAAGGGCTATTCATCATCATCATCATACGAAGGTTTTTCAGAGACATCATAGGTATGGGACTTTGATTCCTTGATCTTCGTATTTTTCTTTTCGTATATACGTTACTTGATCAATCCTCTTAGGGATTCCGTTTATTCTTCCGCTGCAATTATTTTCGGTGGAATCCCAGCAGTGGTATCGGAGAGAGGTCAAATATATCATATATACGATCATCTTTGAATTTGTAATGTTATTTGATGATCTTTATGATTTAGAATCATAATAGATATAATCGAAGAAATTTAATCATTCGTAGTAAGTCAAGTTTCGACTATTTTATGTGAATTATAAATCTGAAAAATTTGATTTTTGTTGATTTATAAGTTCTTCATGAAGTTAAGAAACTTTTTCGCTTTGGAAGGCGAGTCGAAAAATGAGAAAACGGGGTTAAACACGAATACCGCATTTAAGACGCAAATGCCGACAACAAATTTCATCGATCGCCGGCCGCCGAGAGTGACTCGGTAGGCTATCAGAGCTGCTCGCCAGCTGCCGCGTGGCCGAGAGTGACTCGGTCCGGGCGGTTCTCGGGTTTTTGGCCCGATTTTGAATCGGGCCGTGGGCTGGGCCTGATACCGGATTTTTCGGGACTCCATTTTTGTGTTAATATTTCGTTGTAATAATTTATGAAATTTAAATTGGATTTAATTGGATTAAAATATTTGGAATATATTTTTATTAAGGGAAATTATTAGACGAAAATATTGTTTTGGCCGGATTACTTTGAACGGATTAAAATGACGATTATAAATATTATTTTGATTAATATTGTAGAAATTAAATAGATTAATTTTTATATTAATTGGATTAATATATTAATTGATTATTTAATTTCATTTACCGTTACATATTGTATGGAATGCCTTATGTGATGGTGATATAGCTCGTGGACTTAGTTGTTGATTTGTTCGATTCGATATGGTTGTAAAGGCCATTTTGAGCCTATTTATTTTTACTAGAAAATATGTATAATAGGACGTATTGTTCAATGATGTAATTATTCATATGGCTATGACGAAGACCGAAGACGACTGACTAGAAGATGAAGAATCAATACTGTATTTTTCCTTTCTTTATTTGGCTTGGCCCAATACTTAGGAAAAAGTCCATGAGCTATATGTTGGTAGTAACTAGGTTGCTATTTATTGTTTTTCATTTTGAATGATTGACAAACCACAAACCGCGCTTATAAACGGATTAATGTGCAAAGTGTAACATATAATCGCGTTAATACTCCCACTTACAAACACTAAGTTATAAAGGTTACGAGGTTTCCTACCCTCCGTCAAACTCATGGAAAATTGAAATCTAAACCGGAATATTATTCTTCCGAGTATGCCGGGGTAATATTTTTGGGGAAAGTTGATAAATTCCTAGAGTGCATTATATGCCTTTGGTTGTGACAAATCAAACCTCTATAAACCGTATGGGTTGTCGGGTAAGATTCAATTGTCAGACTAATAGGAGTTGACGGTTTAAACTTAGATAGTTCAGCGAGCCATAGAAACTGAATGGGTTGAGGGCAAGTGAACTAGGGGTAAAAGAAGATCGAACCATCCATTAGATGGGTTGGTATTAGACACCACTTTATAAAGAATAATAGAATATAAACCGTATGGGTTGCCCTATATTAAACTTTGTAAAGAAATCGATCACCACTATGAAGTCACCCAAGACTTCCGGATTTAACATGGGAGTGTGTAAATGCCGATAAAATAGTGGGAGCCGAGTTATGAATAAAAAAAGTCCTTAAATTCTTTACTCGGATCATAATTAAACAATCACTAACGAATCTCAAATTATTCTCTGCAGTTAACAAAACTCTCAATATGACAATGAACCCACTCGCTATACTACTTGAAAAGAACGTCCGATCGTCCGAACTATGTGGATCAAGCCGAACTTGAGGATTGTCCTAACTATGGAAATGCTGGGATACGTCTTGGAGGCGGACATCCCAGCGGCTCCTGCAAGAACCCGAGCC
Source organism: Orobanche coerulescens (assembly GCA_033398695.1). NCBI lineage: Eukaryota > Viridiplantae > Streptophyta > Magnoliopsida > Lamiales > Orobanchaceae > Orobanche > Orobanche coerulescens. The sequence goes on along the minus strand of CM065815.1, from coordinate 129,881,532 downwards.
AATCAGGAAGATGTCGATGCCCATGAGAAATGGGTAAAATACGACATAAGAGTGTGAGGGTACATGTTAGGTTCAATGACCAATGAGCTTCAACGTGCCCATGAAAAGATGACGTCTTCACGAGCCATCTTAGCGCACATGGCTGAGCTCTATGGAGAGCATAGCCGAACTGCTAGATATGAGATATCAAAGTAATTATTCGGCGCCAGGATGAAGGAAGGAGAGAGGGTTGGGGACCATGTCTTCAAGATGATCTCAATGATTGAGAGATCGGAAGCTCTTGATTTTAAGATGCATGCATCTCTCCAAACTGACCTTATCCTGCAGTCACTTCCTGACTCCTTTTCCCAATTTGTCATGAACTTCAACTGCAATGAGATTGCATGTAACTTAGCTGGGCTAATGAACAAACTGACGATTGCCCAGTGTCATATGAAGACAAAGGGAAAGGAAGCTGCACTTGTGATTTCTTCTAAGACTTGGAAGTCCAAGAATAAGAAGAAAAAGAACAAGAAGCAGTTAGGTCCGATAGCCAAGATCGATAAGGGAAGGGGCAAGGCCCCAATGGTTCAAAAGAGCAAAGGGGCCAAGAAAACAGATGTATGCCTCAATCATGTGAGCTAGGCCCTGGAAGAGGTATTGTCCAAAGCTTGACCATAATGCGCCTTCAGTGCGGAACTACCGGTTTTAGAAATAAATTGTTCTCAGAATCGTATATTCTACTTCTTGGATACTTGATTCCGGTGCGAGTTCTCACATTTGTACAATGAATCGATGATCGGAACGGGCAGTAGGAAGTCGGATTCGGGGAGGTGATGGTCACCGTCGGAAGTGGGCATAGTGTCGAGGCTTCTGATATCGGATCCCTTATGTTGGATTTAGAATCTGGTTTTATTCTCACTTTAGATGATGTACTTGTTTTGCCCAAGGGGCACAAGAATATTCTATCAATTCCGGTCATGGACCGAAATGGATTTCACTTCTTTATTGGAGATGGGTCCTGTCGTATTTATTTCAGAAATAAATTGGTTGGTACTGCTACATTATTAAATGGTTTATACCATTTAAATTTAAAGAATAAGACAACTGTGAACACTATAACTAGGAAGCGTGGTAGGGATGAAACGAACCAAGCACTTAAGTGGCATCTTAGACTTGGTCATATCTGTCAAACCAAGGTTCATAAAATGGAGAAAGATGGGCTTACGGGTCCATTGGGATCAGATCCCTATCCAACTTGTGAATCTTGCCTTCAAGGCAAAATGACTAAGTTACCCTTCGCAGGGACTTTTGAAAGAGTCAAAAAACTGGATTGATCCATACCGACGCGTCGTGGCCCTTTTGAAGTGGCACGAGACGGCTTTCAGTATTTCATTACATTCACTGATGACCATACCAGGTATGGATTCGTGTACTTAATGAAACATAAGTCTGAAGCTTTTGATAAATTCAAGGAATTTAAAGCCCTAGTTGAAAATCAAACAGGTAACCGTGTTAAGACTCTTCGGTCAGACCGGGGTGGTGAGTACATGAGTATCGAATTTGATGAGTTCTTAAAAGAACTAAGAATAGTGTCACAATTCACTCCTCCAGCTACTCCACAATTAAATGGTGTATCAGAAAGAAGGAACCGAACCTTGTTGGACATGGTTCGCTCCATGCTTAACTATACTGATCTACCGATTTATCTGTGGGGTTATGCGCTCCTTACTGCTATGCATATCTTGAACATATGTCCTTCCAAATCCGTTCATAAGACTCCCCATGAGATGTGGAGAGGTAGGAAACTAAGTCTTAATCACATTAGGATTTGGGGATGCCCTGCTTATGTCAAGAAGACTAAAGTAGAGAAATTGGAAACTAGGTCTGTGAAAGGTCGTTTCATAGGATATCCAGGGGATTCCATGGGATATCTATTCTACATGCACGAAGATCATATGATCATCGTTGCTATACAAGCACACTTCCTGGAAGATCAGTTTATTCAGGAAGGAGGGGCAGGTAGAAATATTTCTTTGGAAGAAATAAAAGAAACACCAAATGAGACACCTATGCAAGATATAAGAACCGAACCTTCTGAAATACAAATACAACCTCGCAAGTCTAGTAGAATTTCTCAATTACCTGAGAGGTATGGCTATCTGCATCAAGAGGAACTGGGTGTCCATGAGATGACAGAAAGTAGTCAAGAGAATGATCCTTCTACATACGACCAAGCGATGGTAGACGTTGACTCCACCAAGTGGCAAGAAGCTATGGAAGCTGAGATAGACTCAATGCATGCTAATCAGGTCTGGACTTTAGTAGATCGTCCTAAAGGCATAGTGCCTATTAGAAACAAATGGATCTATAAGAGAAAGACTGATGTAGATGGCAAGGTTGATACCTATAAGGCCAGGCTTGTGGCAAAGGGTTATTCCCAAAGAGAAGGAATCGATTACTTCGAGACCTTTTCGCCTGTAGCTATGATTAAGTCTATTCGCATGATGTTTGCTATAGCAACCCACTTAGATTATGAAATATGGCAAATGGATGTGAAAACGGCATTCCTAAATGGATTCCTCGAGGAGGAGATTTATATGGAACAGCCTAAGGGATTCATATCTCAAACCAATATTCATAAAGTATGCAAACTTCAGCGTGTCATTTATGGACTGAAGCAAGCTTCACGGAGTTGGAATCTTCGTTTTAACGAGACAGTCAAAGAGTTTGATTTTGTCCAAAACGAAGAAGAGCCCTGTATTTACAAGAAGGTTAGTGGGAGCAAAATTGCGTTCTTAATACTATATGTAGATGACATTCTACTTATAGGAAACGACGTAGGAATGCTCGATTACGTGAAAGCTTGGCTTTCTAAAGAGTTCTCAATGAAAGACTTGGGAGAAGCTACCTATATTCTGGGTATTCATCTCTACCGGGATAGAGCGAAAAGAATGTTAGGTCTTTCCCAAGCCCTCTACATAGAAAAGATCCTGAAGCGATTTAGGATGGAAGATTCTAAAAGAGGGTTTCTACCTATGCAACATGGTGAAAAACTTTCCTTAGAGATGTGTCCTCAAAGTGAGGAAGATAGAAAGGAAATGAGCAAGGTACCTTATGCTTCGGCAGTAGGTAGCCTTATGTATGCAATGATTTGCACTAGACCGGACATTGCCTATGCTGTGAGCATAGTAAGTCGGTTTCAGTCAAATCCAGGGCAGGAACATTGGACTGCTGTAAGGAACATTCTTAAGTACCTAAGGAGGACTAAAGACTTGGTTTTTACATACGGCGGTAAAGAACTAAGAGTGATGGGTTATACAGACTCAGATTTTTCGGGGGACATGGATGCTCAGATGTCCACATCAGGGTATATCTTTACTCTGAATGGTGGGGCAGTTTCTTGGAGAAGTGCCAAGCAAAGTTCGACTGCTATCTCTACATGTCAAGCCGAATATCAGGCAGCCACGGAGGCTGCTAAAGAAGCTTTTTGGATAAAGAAGTTCACTGAGGAACTTCAAGTGGTTCCTAACGCAGAGAAGCCCGTGACACTGTTTTGTGACAACGACGGAGCTGTTGCACAGGCTAAGGAGCCTAGGGCTCACCACAACACCAAACATATTGCGAGAAAATATCATTTTGTTAGAGAAATGGTTCGGGATGGGAATGTTACACTGCAGAGAGTAGACACAGCAAATAAAGTTGCTGATCCGCTTACCAAGCCACTATCTCAGAAGGTCTTAGAGAGACATCTGGAGAGTATGGGTATTAGATACCATAGTTTGTGGCATTGAGTGCAAGTGGGAGATTGTTAGGAATATGCCCTCGAATGCCAATCAGAGGATGAGAGAGTGAGAGCAATTGTATTGTAATTATGAATATTATATTTAATAAGGTAATTATTATTTCTATATTACTGTATATCACTGGCATTGTGATTTGGTATATAGAATAATAGTCCTTGAATTTGAGAGTGAACATTCTACTCCTTATGGAGATAAGGAGATAGGCACTAGAAGTGTTTAGAGCTCGAATGCTTAACTAGTTCGCAAGTCGATAAAACTTAACAGGACATTAAGTTTTAATAAGACTTGTATAACTGATGCTAGGATGTGTGCACGTCTTGATAGCATAGTTATAAGTATATTGGTGGGACCAGTATACTCGAACACGACTCATACTCGATTCAGTCACACGATATTCACTCTCGGAGAGTCAATGACAAATCGAAAGGTTGTGATAGTATACGTGGACCTTTGACTTGAGGGTTCAGTAGAAGATGTGCCTGTGACGTTTAGTTTGTCATTAGAGTAGTTAGACTCATTTGCTTAATTGCTGAGTCGACCTCGAAGTGCGGACTATACGGGCAGGTAGCAGTCTTTGCTGTAAGCCAAGAAAGGATTCTATCTCCTTTTAGTGAGAAGGCGAATGTCCTATACGGTTAATGGCAAATAAGATCATAAATCTTTGGCCAAAGCATTCTGGTATAGTCGTATTAGATACACTATTAATCGGTCGGTCTTGATTTGCATTAACACATGTATAGAGTTTAGTCAACAGTAGGGTTTGACTTTACCGAGACCCGAAGACTTGACCGGGACATCTGATGAAGGGTCTATACGTATATAGTATTCACGACAGAATGGTTCTGGAATGATTCGTTCATTCGTTCTCAGTCGGGGTTTACAGTGCGGCCCGCTAGGCTGGCTAAGTGCTGCCCGCACACATTGGTTCCTCCCATTGCCGGCTGAGACGAACCTACGGAGTCGCGCAATAGGATCATTGATGGATAAATATGAATTAATAATCTCTGTTATAATATTAGATATTAGATATCTAATTTTGATTTATCGGATAAATCAAATAGCGGTCTTATGAACTGTAAGTAGGTTACTGGGTGATTACTTTAATTCATAAATTATATTTCTTAGAGAAATATATATTTGTGTTTTATATAATTAATTAATTGGATTAATTAATTAGTCCAAACACATTGGAAATAAAACGGATTCGTTTGACAAACATCCGATACACGAGGGATTCGTTTTGACGAACATCCAGTACACGAGCCGAGTAAATTCGACCCGTCTTCTTGGAAATTTCCCTTAAGGCCGCCCCCCTCCCTCTCTTGTCTATTTTATACTTATTTTATGTCACTAGGTGACATATGTGAGGTGTATTTGATACCCTCAATCATGTGTTAAAGGTAGACTTTCATTTTTTTTATAAATAAAAGTCTTTAAAAAGGAGAGAGGACAACTTCTTCTTGCAAGAACTCAAAATCACGAATTTGAGAGAGAGTGTAAGGTTGAAAACTTCATCTTGATCTTAGAGACAAGATATAAGAAGAATACATTTAGAGAGAAAATTCCTACAAGCTTCCCTAGCCGCATTCTTGAAGAAAGGAAGCTTGTCGATTTTTCCATCAAGTTCCGGCGTGTGAAGTAGAGGCATCTTGCTTTAGGTGCTTGGAACGAAGGGCTCTTCATCATCATCATCATCATCATACGAAGATTTTTCAGAGACATCATAGGTATGGGACTTTGATTCCTTGATCTTCGTATTTTTCTTTTCGTATATACGTTACTTGATCGATCCTCTTAGGGATTCCGTTTATTCTTCCGCTGTGTTTATTTTCTGTGGAATCCCAACATCACAATTCTAGATTAATTCCCTATTTGATTTTCTTTGTTCGAACAATCGTTTTTACTGTTTATTCTTTTATTAATTTTCTTTAATTATTACTTGCATCAAAATTTCGATAGTTCAAATAAAATTAGAATACGCATAAATCGGTAATTAGTAAGTCAGTCCTCAAGGGAACGACACTTTCTTACCACTTTATTACTTGCTTATGACAACGTGCACTTGCGTTAACCAAATTACGTAACATGTTTTTGGCGCCGTTGCCGGGGACTGATTATTTTACTAATATCGATTTCAGTATTTCTAGTCTTAATTTGAAAATTATTTTATTTTTGTGTAATTTTTTATTTGTTTTTACTTTCAGGAATTTCTGGTTAGTGCATGAGAAAATTCGATAACGAAGGCCTACTACCTTTGGATACCGAACTCGAGCGCACTCTTCGGAAAAACAAGAAGGAAAAGCGCGAGCTACCAGCAGAAGACACCATGCCGATAACATGGAAAATCACAGAGTAGACAACCCTATTTAGCAAGCTCAACCGGCATTAGCACTCCGTGATTACGCAATGCCACAAATCAATGCAAACTTTTCGGGGATTCGGCGTCCAACCATCCAAGCGAACAACTTTGAGATTAAGCCAGCTATTATTCATATGGTACAAGCAAGCCAATTTTGTGGACTGGCAAACGATGATCCCAACGCACACATCGCTTCATTTCTCGAGATATGTGACACCTTCAAGAATAACGGTGTTACCGATGATGCTATTCGTCTGCGGCTTTTCCCTTTCTCTCTAAGGGACAAAGCCAAGTTTTGGTTGAATTCATTACCGCCGAGCTCTATCACGACTTGGGCAGAATTAGCACAAGCCTTCCTGGCTAAGTTCTTTCCACCATCAAAGACGGCGAGACTTAGGAACGAGATAACTACTTTCAGGCAATTTGATATGGAGTCGCTTCATGAAGCTTGGGAGCGATACAAGGATTTGCTAAGGAGATGCCCACACCATGGTCTACCGGATTGGCTGCAAATTCAGACATTCTATAACGGATTGAGTGCTTCTACACGCACTCTTGTTGATGCAGCCGCTGGAGGAGCGTTAATGGGAAAGACGATGGCGGAAGCTCATTCTCTATTGGAGGCGATGGCTGCAAATGCTTATCAGTGGCCTTCCGAACGAGTGATCCCGAAGCGAGTTATGGGAGTTTCTGACAACGATCCGATCTCTACACTATCAGCACAAGTCGCAGCGCTGACTCAGCAATTGCAAGTTTTTTCACATGCTCCTACCTCTGTTACCACGGAATCATGTAATTGGTGCAACGGGTCTCATCCTAGCGTGGAGTGCCAAGTCGGAAATCCTTTCGAGCAACCTCCAATGGAACAAGCTCAGTTTGTGGGGAACGGGAATCGGCAGAACAATCCGTATTCCAACACATATAATCAAGGGTGGCGAAATCACCCAAATTTTTCGTGGAAGAACGGGCAAGCTTTAAAACCTCCACAAGATCAATTTGCGCAGCCCCCACAGCAGCCCCCTCAACCACCAAAGGTATCCTTGGAAGATGCTCTTGCTCAAATGGCGGCTAATACGAGCCAATTCATGACCCGCACTGAGACTACCTTACAAAATCATTCCGCCTCCATCCGAAACTTGGAAGTACAAATGGGGCAGATTGCAAGTCTATTGTCCTCTCGACCTCAAGGTGTATTACCCAGCGCCACCGAAATGAACCCCAAGGAAAACGTGCAAGCAATCGAGCTACGAAGTGGAAAGGAGCTGAAAGTGCAGCCTACCAACAACAAGGACAAAATCGACCACAGTGATAAAGAAAAAGACGAGGCGCCCAAGCCAAAGGAAGTGTCGCCTACTCATCCCACTCCTCAAATTCCATTCCCACAACGTCTGCAAAAGCAAAAATTGGACAAGCAATTCTCCAAGTTTCTTGACTTCGTCAAGAAACTACATATCAACATTCCATTTGCCGACACCTTGGAACAAATGCCGAGTTATGTGAAGTTCATGAAAGAAATCTTATCAAACAAAAGAAAGCTCGAGGAGTATGAGACAGTAGCATTGACGGAGGAGTGCAGTGCTATTCTACAGAAGAAGCTCCCACCTAAATTGAGGGATCCCGGAAGCTTTACTATTCCATGAACCATTGGGAATTCGTCCTTTGAAAGAGCTTTATGTGATCTCGGAGCCATCATAAACCTTATGCCCCTTTCTATTTTTAATAAGCTGGATATTGGGGAAGCCAAGCCGACGACGGTCTCTTTGCAATTAGCCGATAGATCTATCAAATATCCGAGGGGAGTAATAGAGGACGTTTTAGTCAAGGTCGATAAATTCATCTTTCCGGCCGATTTCATTGTGCTCGACATGGAGGAGGACCACGACATCCCAATTATCTTGGGAAGACCATTTTTGGCAACCGGCCGAACTTTGATCGATGTGGAAAAAGGGAAGCTTACTCTACGAGTTCAAGAGGAGCAAGTAACGTTCAATATCTTTCGATCCTTAAAATATCCTAGCGATGCTGAAAATTATTTCCAAGTTGACTTCATTAACTCGTGTATAAGTAGAACCTTTCGAGAGAATTATCCATCCGATCCACTGGAGTCCGTTTTAATTGGGTCTGCTTCCGAATTAAATTCAGAGCATGTAGCCTATGTGCGACACATGGATGCTTCCCCACCATTTTTCACTCGTCGACCATGTGAGGAGCTCGGAAGTTCACCAACTCGACCTGTCCCATCAATCGAGAAACCCCCAAAGCTGGAGCTCAAGCAGCTGCCGACTCATTTAAAATATGCATTTTTGGGACCCGACGATTCCTTGCCAGTCATTCTTTCGGCCACTTTAGCGGGGGATCAAGAGGAGAAATTGTTGAGGGTTCTGAGGGAGTACAAATCTGCCCTTGGATGGTCTATTGCGGATATTAAGGGAATAAGCCCGTCCATTTGCATGCACAAAATTTTGATGGAGGAAGACTACAAACCATCTGTGGAGCATCAACGCCGTTTAAATCCAAATATGAAAGAGATGGTAAAATTTGAGGTTTTAAAACTCCTCGACGCAGGTATGATCTTTCCTATTTCTGATAGCAAGTGGGTAAGTCCGGTCCAAGTTGTGTCCAAGAAGGGTGGGATAACGGTTATTCAAAATGATAATATTAATTTCCACTAGGATTGTCACGGGGTGGCGTATGTGCATAGATTATAGGAAATTAAATAAATCCACTAGAAAAGACCATTTCCCTTTACCTTTTATTGATCAAATGTTAGATAGATTAGCCGGACACGATTTCTATTGCTTTCTTGATGGTTATTCTGGGTATAATAAGATTTATATAGCCCCAGAAGACCAAGAAAAGACGACGTTTACATGTCCTTATGGCATTTTCGCTTATAGGCGCATGCCTTTTGGTCTATGTAATGCGCCGGCCACTTTTCAACGGTGTATGATGGCTATTTTTTCTGACATGGTAGAGCATTGCATTGAAATTTTTATGGATGATTTTTCTGTTTTCGGTGATTCGTTTGATATGTGTTTGCAGAATTTGCAGAAAGTCCTAAAAGGATGCGAAGAAACAAATTTGGTCTTGAACTGGGAGAAGTGCCATTTTATGGTCCAGGAGGGCATTGTAGTTGGCCACCGAATATCCTCACATGTAATTGAAGTCGACCGGGCCAAAATTGAAACAATCGAGAAGATGCCTCCACCTACCTCGGTAAAAGGCATAAGGAGTTTTTTGGGACACGCCGGTTTTTACCGCCGGTTTATTAAGGATTTTTCGAAAATTACGAAGCCGTTATGCAATCTGCTCATGAAGGATGTTCCGTTTAATTTTGACGAGTCGTGTAAAGAAAGTTTCGATTTATTGAAGAAAGCTCTAAGCACGGCCCCGGTAATAGTCGCTCCAGACTGGGACCTTCCGTTCGAGTTAATGTGTGATGCTAGTGATTTGGCCATTGGGGCTGTTTTGGGACAGAGACGGGGGAAAGTGTTCCACGTCATGTATTATGCAAGCCGAACACTTGACGACGCCCAAAGAAATTATGCCACAACGGAAAAAGAATTGTTGGCGGTGATCTTTGCTTTTGATAAATTCCGGGCGTATTTATTGGGGACGAAAGTGGTAGTGTGGACTGACCATTCGGCGATAAAATACCTTCTGGAGAAGAAGGATGCTAAACCAAAGCTGATAAGGTGGGTGCTTCTTCTCCAAGAATTCAACTTGGAAATCCGCGACAAAAAGGGGACTGAGAATGTTATTGCCGATCACCTTTCACGGTTAGAGAGTCCCCTTGAGAAGGGAGAAAGTCATCCACAAATCATGGAAACCTTTCCCGACGAACAGCTCTACAAGTTGGGTTCACAACACGCGCCTTGATATGCTGATCTAGTGAACTATTTGGCAAGCAAAATAATTCCGAATGACCTCTCACGCCATCAGAAGAAGAAGCTGATTTCAGATGCTAAGTATTACTTGTGGGACGATCCTTTTCTGTTTAAAAGATGCCCTGATCAAATCATTCGCATATGTGTTCCGGATGAGGAAATCCACAGTGTGCTGAATCAGTGTCATGCATCACCCTACAGTGGGCATTTTAGCGGAAATAGAACAGCGGCAAAGGTCTTACAATCGGGGCTCTATTGGTCGTCATTATTCAAAGATGCTCACTCCTTTGTATCCACGTGTGATCGGTGTCAACGGACGGGAAACATCTCAAAACGACATGAAATGCCGTTGAACACCATACTTGAGGTTGAATTGTTCGACGTATGGGGGATCGACTTCATGGGTCCATTTCCTCCATCAAATAAGAATCTCTATATTCTGGTAGCAGTGGACTACGTCTCAAAGTGGGTCGAAACGGTGGCACTACCAACGAATGGGTCCAATGTCGTAATCAAATTTATAAAAAAAAATATTTTCACGCGTTTTGGGACTCCACGTGCTATTATCAGTGATGGTGGTTCACACTTCGACAACAAGTTCCTTAATGCGGTCTTGAGAAAATACGGAGTCACTCATCGTGTTGCTACAGTCTACCATCCCCAGACGAGCGGTCAAGTCGAGATATCAAATCGAGAGCTAAAGTGGATCTTAGAAAAAACAGTCAGCTCGTCTCGAAAAGATTGGTCCTTTAAACTCGATGATGCACTTTGGGCATACCGTACTGCGTATAAAACACCTATTGGGATGTCGCCTTACAGATTGGTTTATGGGAAAAGTTGTCATTTTCCCGTAGAGATGGAACATCGTGCTTACTGGGGGATAAAGAAATTAAATTTTGATCTTAAATCTGCTGGTGAAAAGCGTTGTTTGCAGCTGAACGAGCTGGAGGAAATTCGCCACGATGCGTACGAAAATGCGAAGCTTTATAAGGAGCGGACAAATATTTGGCATGATAAGCACATCACACAGCGAGAGTTCGTCCCGGGTTAAGAGGTGTTGTTGTTTAATTCTCGCTTAAGGTTATTCCATGGGAAATTGCGTTCACGATGGTCGGGACCGTTTACAATAGTTCAAGTATTTCCACACGGAGCAGTGGAAGTACAAAAAGATGACCGTAAATTTAAAATTAATGGGCAGCGGTTGAAGGCCTACTTGGGTAATCTAATAGACACGCAGAAGACGAGCATCGTCTTGTCCACCACCGGATGAATGCTAGAAAAGTCCGGCTGAAGACTATAAACTTAGCGCTTCTCGGGAGGCAACCCGAGTATTAGTTGTAGATTTTTGTTTTTCAGTATTTTCATGCATTTTAGAGTCTATGTTTTTCGTCATTTTTGCTTTGATATGCTTATCTCTCGCGTTCTAAGTGTTTTCCTTTGAAAATTCTGTGCAGAAATCACCCCAGGGGAAAATTCAGCAATGGGCCGCGGCACAATGGAAGCGAGTCGTGGCACACACAAGTTGACACAAAAAGGCCAACCGAACTGTATTCTGTGCCGCGGCACGACCTTACTGAGCCGCGGCACACCCGGTCCCTGAGCCGCGGCTCATATGCACTGAGCCGCGGCACGCCAAATGTCCAAGAAATGCCCAAGAAGCTGTACTCCGTGCCACGGCACGGACCAAATGAGCCGCGGCACACTTACACTATGAGCCGCGGCACCCATATGTTGAGTCGCGGCACACGGCAACATTACAACAAGGCCCAGGCAGGCTGTACTCTGGGCCGCGGCTCACTTAAGCTGTGCCGCGGCCCCTGTTGCGAAGATCAACCGCCCTGCTCTCCTTTATAACATGGATCGACCGGCACAAACTATAAGTTTCTTTCCCTCCTTTGCGCAGCGCCCGGACGAACCCTTCTCAATTCTTCTTCTTCTTGCATTCTTCAATCCAAGCAAGGTAATTCTCAATTCTTAATCCTAATTGCTACATGATTTGAAAAGTAAGGTATTGTTCTTCAGTCAATATTGAATATGTTTAGTTCTATCAAGGTTGAGTTGATATGGTGATTATTGATTGATTGTTGCTGTTATTTATGGATTATCTATGGATTGTTGATGTTGTTTGTCATTTTGTCATAACCATATCGATTGATGTTGTTATTTTTGGGATTAGATTTAGCCATCATAATTCTTGTTCTTCATTTAAACTCATGCATGTTAGGTGTTTGATACAATACGTCAATGAAAAATTTTGAGCCAAACGTTCTTAAAACTAGATAAAACGAATTATTTTATCGGATTACATTGTACCCCAACCCTTACGTCATGCTTAAACTTGAAAGCTCAGCCTTAATTTCCTCTTCGATGATGCAAGCTCATTCATTCACGTTCCGCGTATCTTAAGTCGGGAGTGGTGTAGTTTTCCTTAAAGGTTGTGTAATTTCCGGTGTTTATTTTTTTTCAGAAACCTCGCCATGGCTAGAAAAAGGAAGATAAGCACGAGGACTAGAGAACAATCATCCCCCACAAGAGGGGAGACATCACAAAGCCGATCCGATTTGGAGTCTCACCAATTTTCCGATCTGGAAATCCACAGAATATTCAACAAAAAAATCCGGCCTCGACCAATAATCCCGGAGCGGGGATTCACTCCCGCCCCCCAGGACGGTGAGCTTCTGACTATGATTGACGAGATGGGATGGGCTCATTTCACTGCGCCTCCCGAGCCATCTATGATCTCTATCGTCCAGGAGTTCTACGCTGGCGCTCTATTGAGACATATTCGGGTAGGACAGATGATGGCACAATCAGATACTCGGACTCAGGTCGTTGTCCGAGGCCAGACTGTAGATTTTTCGGTGGCTGCAATTCGGAGACTATACGAGCTACCAGTAGTGGACGAGACGGCGTATACGCGGAGTATGAGTAGCCTCACGAGGGAGGCTCTGCTTGAGACACTCACACAGCCTGATTCCGTCTGGGAGACTCACGCCCCGGGTTCTTCAGCCTTCTATTTTAAGAGTTCGCGCCTCAATCGGCTCGGGTGAGCCTGGTTATACTTCCTTTGTGCACGAGTCGTTCCTACCTCGCAGATCCGCTCAGTCTTACTCTCTCATGCCCGACTACTATATGCTATCACTACCGGGCTCAGATTCGATGTGGCCCCTCATCTGGTCCGATCTATCCTTTAGTGCATTCAAGGAGGGGCCAAGATGGGGCTAAAGCACCCATCTCTCATTTGCGCTCTATGCCGCCAGTCGGGCATGACTTGGTCGGATGATGAGCCAACGCTAGCACCACAGGGTCCGATAGATCATCACATTATTTCTCACTTTGACCAGTAGGGTGGAGCGCCGGTGTTGTGCGGCGATTAATTCGCCACGATAGGCGATCGACATCACAATCAGAGAAGCCAACCATGAAAGGCATACTCTGGACAGACGCCTAGAGTTCGGCACAATGTGGCGATCGTCTTTTGGTACCCAGCGATCGTCTTTTGTTATCTGACGATCGTCTTTAATGAGCGGAAAAAAGGCGATCATCTCATGCCACGTAGGGATCCAGCATCCGTCAAAGTCGTCGAAGACCGAATCTTGGACGATGGCCCACCCGCGGATCTTCAAAGGATACCGACAGAAAGGATTATTGACCCCAGCCTGTCACCTACCACACCTACCGACAAGGCCGCCGAAAGGTACGAAGTGTGTCCTCCCCGACGGCGACTGCATGCAGCGTCTTTGGCTTCCCATTGGTTCGCCCAGCTGGCCTCCAGCTGCAACCTCGGACCTCAAGGGAACAGGCCCACGTGACGGGACGATCGGCCGTTTTATTTTAATATAGAAAACGGCGATCGCCCGCGATCGCCTGAGGGATCCCAACTACCTTGTCCCCTATAAATAGAGGACTCACTGCTGTGGCCAAAGGGAGGCGAATTCTACTACGAATTAAGTGCAAAATACACACCAAAGAGAGAATCAAAGGCTCTTTTGGCAACCACTAAATACATTCATAGTGATATTCATACACATTCATCATATATCCCAAGCAAGAACTCACAGATTTATCTATTTGGTTCTTACGGCAATCTACGCGCTCTAAAGCCTAGATAACTAGAAGTCTTTACACTCCTTGTAATAGATTCTAACATTAATATTTGTACTCGAAAGTATATTTATTAATAACATCTCGCGAGAGCATTCAAGCCCGGGATTAACAACCCCGGCAAATCTTGTGTTATCTATTTTTCCCACGGAAGTGTTCTCGCATTTGTTTGTTACTCGATCATTCCAGCAATACTATCTTCGGACAATATTTTGGGTAACAACAATTGGCGCTATAGGAAGGGGTCCTCTAAACCTTCATTTTTATTCCTACCGTCTCGAAGAACACTCACTGTTCTCCGGACATATACTTGAAGAAACACTCACTGTTCTTCAATAGAAAAACCTTCAGAAAATGACATCAGCAACAACCTCCAAGAGGGCCACCCTGAGATCTGCCGGAAATCTTATTCCGGCGAGGACCGAATCCCATCCCACGGCGGAAGGCGACCGTGGCGAAGCTCGGCTCTCACTCCCGCCCCCGAGGGACGGTTCTAGCCTCTCACTTGATCAGTTCCAGGCCGCGGAACAGATTGAGGAGGCTATAGCCATCCTCAGGGAGCGACGGAAGGCCTACGACTCGCCCACCATCACTCCGCCAACCATCCGCCGGGCAAGCAAATGAAAGCTCAAGGGGATCTATGTCGAGAAATCGACAGAAAGCCCCGAGCCGCAGGAGAAGGCTCTCGTAAGGCGGGATGATTCCGTCTTCAGCCGCCTGGGGAGCGATCCCTCATGGCGACCCGGGCACTCAGGCCCCAGCCGGGCGACATCGGTATCCGAATCCTTTACCAGGAGTTCGGCATATCCGACTCCCAGGAGACAGGCCGGTCAATGAGCCCCTGCTCGCCCAAGAAAAGAACCCACTGGCAGGGAGCTCGTCATTCACCACGGAGCTAGGGGATCAGTACACGATCGCCTTGGTTCGCATTCTGAGAGGCAATCGGCGAGCAGTCAGGCAATGGCGATGGCCGCCATGCAACGCCAGCTCGACGAGATGAAGACGCTCCCAGAAATTGGGGCAGGTGCTAGGAGACCGATCGCTGGGCTAAATGAACCACTCGCGGTCCAGATCGAGCTCGCCCCAGTCCAACCAACGATCAATCCCCCACAAACACCTCTATATGAGGGGAGATCGGATCCGGGAACCAACTTAAGCAAATTCCGGATCTACATGACCGGATGCGGAGCTTCAGATGCGACGAAATGTCGCATGTTCCCATTAACTCTGGGCGATCTCGCCCACAGGTGGTACATCTCACTACCATCTCGCTCAATCAATTGCTTTGAGAAGCTGGCGAATGACTTCACGTCGTACTTCGCCGCCAAAGTCGCTCGCCCGGAAGGTCCCCACCGCATGATGAAAATCAGGCAGGGGAAGGACGAATAGGATGAGGATTACATCGACCGGGTAGACGAGATAGTCCTCACCGATGAGCCCGTCAGCGACGAGATCGCTCACCACGCAGTCCTGAATGGATTCCACGGACGCTCGCCCATGTTCAGGCACCTCACAAAGGATTTTCCACCGACCTATACAGCGTTCCGCATCAGAGCCGCCGATTTTCTGGCCAGGCAGAAGAGGCTCTCACTCCGCTTAGACGAGGGACAGTCCGAAGAAGGAAAAGCACCTTCCCATGTCCAGAAGAAGGCGGTCGCCAAGCCCAGAAAGGCGGTCACCAAGCCGCCTGGCGAGTTCAAAGCCTTCGAGGATGTAGAGGTCCACCTTCTTCACAACCTCAACTTATCTCCGGCCCACATCTTCAACGCGATCAAGGGTCGCGAGTGGCTTTCCAAGCCAAAGACAATAAGGGACCACAGTCACCTAGACCGTAGCAAATTCTGTGCCTATCATAAGAGTCCCGGCCACAACACTAGCCAATGCCGCGACCTCCTCAGACAGCTCGGCTCGCTTGAGGAAGGCAAACTGGACAATTTGATCACCAAGCCAGAACCCAGGACGGAAAGAGCCGGAGGGCGTGAGCGCCGACCAAGCGAAAGGATTCCTCCCAATCCGATCGCCAGAATCGAGCATGAGCCGGAGTACTCTGATGAGTCGATCCCTCCGATCAACCCTGGCGGCCAGATCAACATGCTTCAAGCAGGAGGTGGGAGCCTCGGGGGCCTTTCCCCGGTTTCCACCCTGTCAAACAGAAAGCGAAAAGCCGAGCTGAGGGCTTTCTCCGAAGTCCATGTTGTAGTGCCTCCGGAGCCGACCATCTCTAGAGACGCGCTCATCACCTTTTCCAACAAGGACAGGGAGGGAGTGCAATGTCCCAAAGAGGATGCACTAGTGATCTCCGCATGTATCCTTGGAAAGACGGTCGATCGCGTGCTGGTCGACAATGGGAGTTTCTGCAACATCATATTCAAATCCGCCTTAGACCAACTCGGCAACTTAATCAAATTCATCAAGCCTTTAGACACCGTGCTCCAAGGGTTCGGCGACAACACAGTCCAAGCCTACGGGAGGATCAAGCTCTCCGTCGAGCTAGTATGCTTTTATGATCCCAAGGTTAGGATTACTAGGAACCTAAGTTTTGTAATCATAGATAGGCCCAGCATCTATAATGGGTTCCTAGGTCGCCCCTTTTTAGAAACCTTTGAGGCGGTCGCCTCATCTTTCTTTTACTGTATCAAATTCCCCATTGCCGATGGGACGGTCGGTACTGTAAAAGGAGATCAGCTAATGGCAAAAATATGTTTGAATTACTCCTATGTTGTTACTTCTTTCAATACTTCCTATACTATATGTAACATTGAAGCGATCGACGATCAACCCATGGAGATCGACGAGCCAAACACATCGTACCAACCCGACTCAGGGGACGCCGTCTCTCATCAATTGACGGACGACATCGAGCCAAGGATCGGTTTCGAGCCAAGTCTCGACATTGATCCAAGGACCGAGTCCGTAGATCGCACCAAACGAGAGGCGACCGTCCCTGTCGAAGAGTTGGAAAGTATTACGATGGATCTGGATCATCCAGAACGGGAAGTACAGATCGGCGCAAGCATCGACCACGAATTAAAGGGGGATCTGATCAACTTGCTACGTAGGAACATCGGAGTCTTTTCCTGGTCGCATCAAGATATGGTTGGCGTAAGTCCCGAACACGCTTGCCATTATCTGAAGATCGACCGGGCGATGAAGCCTGTTCACCAGAAGCGAAGGAAGTTCGGCCCCGAGAAATACGCGGCGCTCGACATAGAAGTCCAGAAGTTACTCAACAACAAATTGATCGGAGTAGCCACAGACGAACCATAGTGGGTCGCCAACGCGGTGCTCGTCAAAAAGCCAACTGGCTCCTGGAGATTATGCATTGACTTCACCGACCTCAACGCGGCATGTCCAAAAGATCACTTCCCGATGCCTCATATTGATCACTTGGTCGATAGTACGGCAGGTTGCGAAATGATGTCATTTATGGATGCCTTCGCCGGGTATCATCAAATCCCAATGGCGGAGGAAGACATAAAACACACATCTTTCCACACAGAAAAAGACATATACTTTTGGGTCAGAATGCCGTTCGGCTTGAAAAACGCAGGGGCGACCTACCAGCGATTAGTCAACAGAATGTTCGCCGATCAGATCGGCAAGACCATGGAGTTCTACATTGACGATATCGTAGTCAAAAGCCTCAAGAAGGAAGATCACCTCAACGATCTCGCCGAGACGTTCGCCATCCTTGAGAAGTTTAACATGAAGCTGAACCCCAAGAAATGCAACTTCGGGGTGGGCTCCGGGAAGTTCCTGGGGCACATAGTGAGCCAAAGGGGGATCGAGGCGAACCCCACCAAGATACAGGCGATCCTTGACATGCAGGAACCGCGAAACATCAAGCAAGTGCAACGCCTCACAGGTTGTCTAGCCGCCCTCAACCGTTTCATATCACGGATCGGCGATAAAAGCAAGCCTTTCTTCGCGACCATCAAGAACAAGAAGTTCGCATGGACGAAGGAAAGCCAGATAGCGTTCGCCAAAATAAAGGAATATCTATCTAACCCCCAGATCCTGGCAAATCCGATCCCCGGTGAGAAACTATTCCTTTACCTGGCAGCATCGGAGGTCGCACTAAGTGCCATTCTGGTGCGAGCGGAGGGACAAGCCCACTTGCCCATCTACTATGTTAGCCAGGCGCTCCACGACGCTGAGACACGTTATACACCATTGGAGAAAATCGCCTACGCCCTTGTCATGAGTGTTCGTAAGTTGAGGGCTTACTTCTTCGATCACCAAGTGGAAGTCCTAACAACTCTACCTCTAAGACAAGTCCTACACCGACCGGACACCAATGGGCGACTCCTCAAGTGGTCGCTGGAGATCGCCCAATAAGGTATCACTTACGCTCCTCGCGCGGCGATCAAAGGCCAAGCTCTGGCGGACTTCGTGGTGGAATTAACGTTCCCTCACAGTCCGACCCAGGTCGGCCGACCTGCCTGGAAATTATACGTGGATGGCTCAGCGACCAATGCGAGAGCGGGGGCAGGGATTGTCCTCATCAGTCCCGACGGTCAGAGTTTCACAAATGCTGTGCGTTTCGGTTTTCGTGCGACCAACAATGAAGCCGAATACGAAGCTTTGGTAGGCGGGCTCGATCTAGCCCTCGCCCTAGATGTTCGTCGCCTTCATATCTTCATGGACTCCCTCTTGGTCGTAAACCAAGTCAAGGGAGAATATGAGGCGCGCGGCGAATAGATGGTCAAATACCAAGAGCTGGTCGCCGAAATGTGCACAAAATTTGAAGAAGTACTAATCGAACAAGTCCCGAGAGAGCACAACTCCCAGGCCGATGCTCTTTCCAAGCTAGCATCATCGGATGGAGCAGCCGACTTCTCCAATATCCAAATCACAAAGTCAGCAAGGTCGGCGATCGAAAGAAGCCTGGTTATCACGGTCTCCATCGCCGAGGAGAATTGGATGACTCCGTTCATCAAATACTTAAAGGACGGAACGGTCACGACAGCCGTGTTAAAGCTCGCCAACTCCAGCTCCGTGCGACCAGATATACCCTATTGGACGACCGGCTTTACAAGCGAGCCTTCAGCCTTCCCCTCCTCAAGTGTATTACACCGGAGGAAGGTCGGATCGTTTTAGCTGAGATCCATGACGGAATTTGTGGAAACCATGCTGGCGGGCGAGCCCTCATCCATAAGACAACCAGACAAGGGTTTTTCTGGCCATCACTTCGGAAAGATGCGATCGCCTATGCCAGATCGTGTCATAGGTGTCAGATAATGGGCCCCAACATTAAACTATCACCCGAACAGCTCACCTCCATGTATAGCCCTTGGCCATTTGCGCAATGGGGCATCGACCTTATAGGTCCCTTGCCGACGGCTCCAGGGGCTGTAAGTTCGCCATCGTAGGGGTCGACTATTTCACCAAATGGGCTGAGGCGGAACCACTCAACAAGATCGGCCAAGAGCAAGTGATCAAGTTTATATGGAAAAACGTCGTATGCCGATTCGGGCTGCCCCAGGCCATCATCTCCGACAACGGAAAACAGTTCGACGGCTTAGAAGTCATGCAATTCTGTGAGAAGTGGGGAATCAAAAGGTTATTCTCGGCGCCCTATCACCCTCAGACGAACGGGCAGGTAGAGGCAGTTAATAAGATCCTCAAACACACGATTAAAGCGCGACTCGAATCCAGGCAAAGACGTTGGGCGAGCGAGCTCCCAGACGTTTTGTGGTCCTACCGAACGACGACCCGCAATTCAACCGGAGAAACCCCGTTCGCCCTTGCCTTCGGAATAGAAGTGGTGATTCCTTCAGTGATCGCCGTCCTCAGCCATCGAA
This sequence comes from Orobanche coerulescens, assembly GCA_033398695.1. Lineage (NCBI taxonomy): Eukaryota > Viridiplantae > Streptophyta > Magnoliopsida > Lamiales > Orobanchaceae > Orobanche > Orobanche coerulescens. The sequence continues at coordinate 129,861,593 of CM065815.1, read as the reverse complement.
CCGAGCAGGAGATGACGACCGACAACGATGTAGCCCGACGAATCGACCTAGACATGCTCGAAGAAAGACGGCTGACCTCAGAAATGAAGAACACAATCCACAAAAGGAGAGCCGAGAAGTTCTTCAATTCAAAGGTCAAAGAAAGAAGATTTCAAGTGGGCGATCTCGTCCTTAAGAAGATCCAAACCTACACAGGCGTTTTTGGTCCGAACTGGGAGGGACCTTTCAGAGTATCCAGATGGCTAACTAAAGGAGCCTACGAACTGGAACATCCTGACGGTACTCCGGACCAATACCCCTAGAACGCCGTGCATCTGAAAAAATACTACCAGTGATAATTTTGTATTCAATTTCAATGATGTACAAGGAATATAATGAGATTTTTTCCTATCCCATCTATTCTGGCGATCGCCCCACCAGGCATATCGCATACCGCCGACGATCGCTGATCACGACGATCCTAGGTAAAATTAATGCAGCCATGGTCCTGGAGGTCGATGGAACCGACAGCTTCGCCCATGCAAGGTTCCTTTGGGCTGAGATCGCCCGCCCTTCGTTTAAATACGAGGCCGGCGTAGCCGAAGGACCCTCCAAAATAATCAGTAGGCACGATCGCACGTCCTCAAGGTACATCATCTAACATGGTGAACCCGAACAATGCGACGTGCCACTACCCCCGTCTCAACGTACACCATCGAGGGTCGTCATCTTCATGGTGGGCCGAGGTGGAAGCAGAGCTGACAAGCCGCGGACGTGGTGTCGAATAAGCCGACAACACTCCGCGCAAGGACTCCTCCAGACCGAGATCGCCCGCCTTTCGTTTTAACACAAGGCAGGCGTAGCCTAACGGAGGACCCTCAAAAAAAGTGAGTCGCGGGATACACAATATCCCTCGCACACGAAGACACGATTGGGGAGATCGGTCCATCGAACACCCCAACCACACATGACTCTTCAGAATCGGCAAAATGAAGATAGCTCGCCAGACAAACTAGTTTTTGTTTCCTTACTTACAATAAGTGAACAAAAACAAGGGGGCAGGGATAGGTCGAGCTAATCTCAAATACGATCGAACAAAGAGGAACCACACTCGATCGGCTTCGCTCAAAAACATGCAGGGCGATCGGGGTCGTCTGACAAAAATTACAAGTAAGAATTCCGATTCAAAACATGTCAATGCTTTCAACACTCAGACGATCGGTCGGATGAGCAAAGCAGCGAGCAATCATACACGTACTCGTAAAAATTACACGCAAAACATTCAAAGGGCGATCGTATATAAAGAGACAGTATGAAAAGAGGAACATTTTATTCATAACACAAGTTTCATACATTACGAGGCCCGAAGGCATTACAAAAAAGTGCAAGTTACAGAAGAGAACAAAAATGCCACTCAAGGCCCCGCCTGCTGGTCTTCGCCCTCTGGTTGCGGATCGGCTTGGGCTCCCCCATCGGCCTCGGGATGAATGAGTTTGCCGGTATACCAACTCAAGTCGATCCCGAAGTCGACAAAGTCAAGGATCGGCAAGGAGAATTCTGGATGCAGAGGATGCTCGAGGACATAGGATTTGAAGCTCTCCATCAGGGGAACGATCTCGACCCCTGCCTTTTTAGCGGCTCGAACAGCGTCAGCATAGGCCAAGTAATAAGCGAACTCGCCGACGTGCTCGACGTTAAGGTAGGGATCGACCTCGATCGCCTTCAGCTGCCCCTATAAATCCTCCGCCGTCTTCTCTATCTCTGCCAGCTCGACCGCCTTGGCGGCATTCTCGCCCCTGGCCTTCTCCAGCTCTTTCTTCGCCGCCTCCAGCTCACCGCTGAGCCGATCCACCATCGACTTCAGCCCGGCCGCCTCCTCCTGCGAAGCCACGAGCTTCTGGCGGGTTTCCTTCTCCTTATCACGGGACCGATCGGCAGCCTCCTTAGAGCGGCTCAGCTCCTGCTTCAATCGATCCACGTCCTGCTTAGCCCTTTTGGCCGTCTCCTCATACTCCTTCTCCATAAACCGGATCCGGTTGGCATCCTCGATATTTTTGTTCCGGGCGGCCTCGAGGTCGCGATGGAGATGAGCAGTGGAGGGTTGCCGCTCAAAATCCCTAGCGGCTTGGACGGCCATCGTCGCCGTCTGGAGAGCCAGGGCAACGGTCACCTGTATGGCGTCTCCAGATTGCCGACGAGCGATCGCATCAAGATCGGTCGTCCAGGCCTTTGGCAGAGAGGTGATAGCCTGGCGGACATAAGCAGGGACTTCGAGGGACTGTTGCGGGTCCTTGCTCGACAAAAAGTCCAGCACCATGGGAGCAACGTCCGGATCGGCAAGACGAACCCTGCAGCGCAAACCAAGGAAATCAAGGAGTTAGCCCATACCATGCTCAGAATGCCTAACTCAGAAAATTTTGACCCTTTCTTACCTATTGACCAACTCGGGATCGCGTCCGAAATAAGGCTTGCCCCGGGATGTTTCCGCCTCGGCGATCGCCACCTTCTTCGCCGAGCTGCCAGATGACCGGGGGCCGGAGACCGTGGGCATGGGGCCTGATCGCTCCATCATCGGGATGGCAGAGATAGGAGCCGCAGCGACCGGAGGCTCAAGAATTGATACATCTGCCTCAGAAATCGACGGGGACTCCTCCGACCTCCGCCTCTTGTGGCGCTGGAGCTGTTCCTCTCCCTGGACCACCGGCTCGGCGACTGGCGCCTCAGCGGGCCTCGTCACCGGAGCAGGGCGAGACGTCGTCGCAGGAATGCGACCAGTCTGCTTGCCCAAGTGAAGGCGACCAAGAACTCCCGGGTTCAACATGGCTATCTCTGGCGGTGGTTCGGCAATTCGGGGAAAATAAGCCTCTGTCAAAGAAAAGATACAAACAAGTTAGACAAAACAAAACGACCTCTTGGAGACGATCATCAAAGAAAGGAAGCACCACTTAAACTCATACCTGGAACTTTCAAGTGACGGGGGTAACAGAACAATCGAGCCACCAACCGATGAGCTTCGGTACCAAGCGATCGAACGTCAATAAAGGAGTTCGGCAAGGCACGAATCCGCTCCCAAACGATCAAGAAATCGAATGGAATGTCGCCGATCGCTGGAACGAGAGGTCCTGCAAAAAGAAAACAAAATTAGATCAGTCCAAGACAAGCTCAATCAAGTGGAGAGTTTAAATCCTTAATCGGATTCCTCTCCCGGAAAGTGGTGGGGATCTCCAACTCCTCATTCGGCATGTCACTCGACGCCGATCGCCATGCCCCGCCGACCCAACACCATTTAGCCAGGTTACCCCTGGTCTTATTCGGCACGCCAAGGACCACTCTCCCGATTCGGCCTTGGATATGGTAGCCGCCGATCGACCCTTTCTGCGCGGCCAGTTTAAACAAGTAATTCATCTCCAGCGCAGTAAGGAGGCAGAACAACCGGTGACCGCCAAACAGGGTCAACGTGCAGATGATCTGTAGCCATGCGTTCGGCGTTAGTTGAAGAGGCGCCAAGTTCCAGGCGATCAGCAAGTAGGAGACGACGAATGGCAACGAGAATCGCAGACCCGCCTCCATAATCATCTCGTTGACGGCAACCATATCCTTGGGCGGTTGGTCGGCACGCTCATTCTCCGAGGGCACGTGCAAAGAAACGTCAGAGGGGATATGATATTTAGCCCTCCAACGGCTCAGGTCTTTCTTGGTCGCCGTACTCCTGATCTTTCCGAGAGTCCACGGAGACGGGACGGCGGCCTGAAAGACCATCCGATTCACATGTTCGTAAGGGTGAGCGGCGGTGTAGGCTTCGAAATCGAATTCCGGACAGGGTCCGGCGATCGCTTCCATCATCTGAGCAAAAGCCACGTAGGCGGGGCCGAATCTACTCTCTCGTTCCCACGCCTCCCGCACCAAGTCATCCTCATACACCGGCGAGCCCCCCTGCTCCGCCGTCGCCGCCGTCCTCGCCACCTCGGCCTTGTTGAAAAGTTCTTCGAGTTCTGTGGGTGCAATCCCCGCTCGAATAGCTTCAACGGCCGTCTCTTTATCCACTCCAACGGGAATCTCCTCCCGTTCAGGCGACGCTGCGGCAGCGGAAGAACTTCCGGTCTCGAAGGCTTTTGATCCTCCCGACATATTAGAAAGTAAAGAGAGGGAGAAGGTTAATTTTTCTTACCTAGAGAAAAGAGGGAGATCGGCACAAGTAGCTCCGGAAATTTTTGCAGAAATTCGGCTAGGGAAGCAAGGACGCGTAAAAAGTGAAGGAGAAGAAGTTCTGCCCTTTTTATAGATGGAGACGAGGGCCTAAATGCAAATAGGAGAAACCTCAGGGGCTGGATCGCAACCTTCACGTGGGGACGCATTAAATGCGGCCTTCGAATCCCGCATACGCGTCTTTTCGAGGGCATGCCAGCCGACAGGTCTGACAAACCGTCGGATTCCCCCAACAGCGGCGCGACGCGTGTCCCTGCCACTTTTGGAAAGCCCGCCTTCTTTTCCCGCTGCTCCCGACGCGAAAGAAGGTCGTCCATATTTGAATTCAGATCGGCTGATCGTTTAAACATTGGCGATCGCCAACAGTGCCACCTCACCCCGTGTTTTCAACATCGAGGCGAGCTGGGGGGCAATTGTTGTGCGGCGATTAATTCGCCACGATAGGTGATCGACATCACAATCAGAGAAGCCAACCATGAAAGGCATACTCTGGACAGACGCCTAGAGTTCGGCACAATGCGGCGATCGTCTTTTGGTACCCAGCGATCGTCTTTTGTTATCTGACGATCGTCCTTAATGAGCGGGCCAGAGGCGATCATCTCATGCCACGTAGGGATCCAGCATCCGTCAAAGTCGTCGAAGACCGAATCTTGGACGATGGCCCACCCGCGGATCTTCAAAGGATACCGACAGAAAGGATCATTGACCCCAGCCTATCACCTACCACACCTACCGACAAGGCCGCCGAAAGGTACGAAGTGGGTCCTCCCCAGACGGCGACTCGCAACGCGTGCTGGCTTCCCATTGGTTCGCCCAGCTGGCCTCCAGCTGCAACCTCGGACCTCAAGGGAACAGGCCCACGTGACGGGACGATCGGCCGTTTTATTTTAATATAGAAAACGGCGATCGCCCGCGATCGCCTGAGGGATCCCAACTACCTTGTCCACTATAAATAGAGGACTCACTGCTGTGGCCAAAGGGAGGCGAATTCTACTATGAATTAAGTGCAAAATACACACCAAAGAGAGAATCAAAGGCTCTTTTGGCAACCACTAAATACATTCATAGTGATATTCATACACATTCATCATATATCCCAAGCAAGAACTCACATATTTATCTATCTGGTTCTTCCGGCAATCTACGCGCTCTAAAGCCTAGATAACTAGAAGTCTTTACACTCCTTGTAATAGATTCTAACATTAATATTTGTACTCGAAAGTATATTTATTAATAACATCTCGCGAGAGCATTCAAGCCTGGGATTAACAACCCCGGCAAATCTTGTGTTATCTATTTTTCCCACGGAAGTGTTCTTCCAGCAATACTATATCCGGCAATACTATATCCGGATAATATTTTGGGTAACAACAGCCGGCACATGCTCGGGGAAGAGGATTTCTTCTTGACGAGGCACATGAACAGTCCCCCGGGTCTCTTCTTCTGACACATGAGCGAGCAGAGTCCAACCCGCCGCCCGAGAGAAAGCACCTTCAGGCGATGTTCGACAGCCTGAGAGAGGAAATGCGGAGAGAGAGAGAGGGTCATCTAGATGTTGTGGGAGAGGAAGAGGAGAGTTTCAGAGAGCCATCTAGCTGCTTTGAGAGACGAGATGAGGACAGAGAGGGAGAGCCTCCTCGCAGCTATCCGAGAGGAGATGAGAGAGCAGGCCCGCCGGGCCAATCGACGTGAGGAGAGGCGCTTGGCGGCGAGAGATGCTTACCATTAGGACCACCTTTCTGCGTAGACGAGACATATACTGCACCCAGACGGGCCCTTCATCCCACCAGTTAGGCCATCCACACCACCCTCCTCGCCGGACGAGGCTGGCACCAGTTCCTGAGCTGATACTAGGGGAGTACTTGACCTTTTCTCTTATTGCATATTACTGTCTGTGTCATTGAGGTCAATGTACGTCCTAAGTTTGGGGGGGTTTACTTTTAGTTGTTATTTACTTATTCGTTGTTATTTTTGCATTGTTTTGACGCTATCCTTGCTTGTTTTGATTTTAGTTGCATTCGTGGATGTTATGTGCTTCCTTGTGTAAAATTGGTGATGCGATACTGATTTCTTTTTGAAGAAACGGTTGAGTTTTGGTCGAGTTTGCAGTCTGTGATATTTTTTTCCTCTGAGTATTCATTTAGGTCTGAAATTTTTCGTGATTGTAGAAATTTTAGCGTATAAAAAAGGAGACATACGTGTTTTCAAATCGCCGCATATACGTTTGGTTACACTTTTCGCGTAGCTAGTCGTCCAGTAACATGAGTCTTGTTGGCACTTAAATTGAGTTTAGAGTCGGATAGTCTTTCCCAAAAAGTCAAGAAATTGTTCTATGATGGGAAGTCTAGTAACCGGGGGTATTCGCGTGACCCGTTGTTTACTCTCGCGTAAAACTCTCTCGCATAAAACGACAACCCTGAATAGACTAATGGTTTAGAGATATCGCATTCACGGATGATGGGGAGCCTAGTAACTGGGGGTATTCACGTGACCCATTGTTTACTCTCGCGTAAAACAGCAACCTTGAATCGGACGTGCGGGAATAGCTATTCGAGTTTTTTCTCCGCTGTAGAGGGGAACTTAGTAACTAGAAGCATCCATGTGCCCCATGAGTGTCTTTTACGTCAAACGGTTCCCCAATACATGAGAATGGAAATCCACCCTGGGGTTATCCCGATGAAACATCCCGAGAGTCGGAACCTAGTGGTTAACTCGAATCATTTTATTGATCATATATAAGGGAATGCTGTCCGAGGATTAATTTTGACGATGAAACTCTTGAAATTTTTGCCACTAGACTGTGGGACTGGGCGAGTTGGCTTGTTTAATCTAACCCTTCATATTGGCGGTCGGTTAAATTCACGCTTGTTAATCTTTGAGCTTGATTTTCTTCATGAACGATTATTTAGCACTAAAAATGGTTACTTTGTGGAATCAGTGTCCGTGAGGTGACTCACTAATACGATACTCATATTATTCTTTGAGGTTTTCAGGGTAGTATTTATTAAGTTGAGCACTATGGATTTGCACGATCATTCACGATACTTCTTGTTTAAAATTAATTTTTGCTTGAGGACAAGCAAAGGCTTAAGTTTGGGGGTATTTGTTAGATGTATTTTTATGCATTTATTTATCATTATTTTATATCCAGTTTAAGTCTAAACCTTCATAAATGAGCTTTTAATGCACTATCTTTATATGTTTTGTAGGAAATTGGAGTCCGGAAGCTCGAACGGCAAAAAACGGGCCAAAACGACAATTTTTGGCCTGGGGCCGCGGCACCCATATGTTGAGCCGTGGCACACGAAGGTGACTAGCAGTGCGCGGTACACACTGTGCCGGGGGCCGTGGCACGCACTTACTGAGCCGCGGCCCATGAAGAAATATTGCGCCCAGGCATGGGGCGCTGAACGTTGGGGCCGCGGCACGCACTTACTGAGCCGCGGCCCGCGGGGTGGTTATGCTGATTTTGCTGCGTTTCTGGGCTGTTTTTGGAGCCTGTTCTCTACCTAATTCCCAGACGCGTTTTGGAGACGAATAAGGGTTATAAATAGAGATTAAAGGTCTGAAGAAGAGATCATCGAGGAAAAGGAGAAAACATCAAGGAACAAAGAGCGGAAGCTAGAGAACGGAGGAATCCAAGTTCTTCGTCTGCATTTGATTTCTATGCTTTATTTAATTCTTTTTGTATTCTTGTTTTCTAGCATGTCAGGCTAGAATCCTACTCTAGGATTTTGATGAAACTGAAGTTTTGATGAATTTATTTTTGATTTTACATTATTAAAATATATTTCCCCTTCTTATTGATTTTTCCCAATTGTTTTAATTACTATCAATTATGTGGTCTATGATTGATTTGTCTTGATTACACAACTCGAATCGGGAGAGGAGAGTTGGTAGGAAATATTGGTGAGAACCGTTTTATCTTGTGAGATAGGAATATACTCATAGGAATTACGTGGCCTTTCTGAAGATTTCGTACTTTTTGCTTATTGTCGAATTAATTCACCTAGGAATAGAGTGTGTTATTCGCCTTAGAAAATTCTATTGACCTCGGGAGAGGGGGTAGAGTATTTTAGCAACCTTCGCCTTCAATAAATTGGGAAATCATTAAATTCATATAATCAAGAGTAATTCGGATAAACCAAGGTGGATTCACAATCCTAGATTAATTCCCTATTTGATTTTCTTTCTTTGAACAATCGTTATTACTGTTTATTCTTTTATTAATTTTCTTTAATTATTACTTGCATCAAAATTTTGATAGTTCAAATAAAATTAGAATACGCATAAATCGGTAATTAGTAAGTCAGTCCTCGAGGGAACGATACTTTCTTACCACTTTATTACTTGCTTACGAAAACGTGCACTTACGTTAACCAAATTACGTAACACCCTGATATGTGAGTTAAGTGGCTCTACCGACGCGGTAGTAGTGGGACTGTCAGGTTATGACAATCTAGTCAGTCGGGTTTTATGAGTCGTAATATTAGTACGACTGCACGAGTCATTCATTCATCGAGTCGTCTTCAGTTGAGACTAGTATCGCGAGACCTCGAAGCGTCGTATGACCTGTGTAAGGACTCGATTCTCTTTATGTTCATACATTCATTATGTCATTAATTATACATGCTTTTTTGAAACCTATATGTGATATTAGTGTTATGATTGATTCATGACTAATAGTTTTGGAGCACTTGTGATCTGTATAAGCGATAAGAATCAACTCATTCATCAGTCAGAAATCCTCAATCGTCATTTTTGATCTTGTCGATCATGTTAATTCATTTATCACTCAGCCAATCTCAGTGTTCAGTTAATTCATTCATCACCCAGTCAATATCATTACTCAGTTAATTCATTCATCACTCAGTTAATTCATTCATCACTCAGTCAATATCATTACTCACTTAATTCATTCATCACTCAGTTAATTCATTCATCACCCAGTCAATCTCATTACTCAGTTAGTTCATTAATCACTCACTCAATCTCATTACCCAGTCAATTCATTAATCATCCAGTCCATCTCATGGTTCAGTTGTTGATCTTGTGGATCGAATTTTCGACCTTGTTAACTTGTTCAAGATAATCATTTCAGGAATTTCATCAAATAATCATGTCACCTCACTTGATCGTTCATGCGATCTTATCATATTCCGGCATTATGTCTACGATCATTTTATTGCATTATTAATGCATTCATTGTGTTATAGCGTGTATGCTCATTGTTATAATTTCGTCACGTAATCATAATGCGATATTCATGCGGGATCTATAATTATCATGTGGCTTTCCTGCTTCAATATGGATAGAGCTGTCAGAGGACGCAGGGGAAGAGGCCGCGGTGCGGGCCAAAACCCGGGATCTCGTGTGAATGCCCGCGCGAATGCAAGAGATAACATGTGTTCATCAGTTAGCTATGCTACTCATTCACTATCAGATAATCATTCATTGTCAGGGAGTTGTACCCAAGAAGCATCTCAATCGGAAGGTGATCGGGTAGACCCATTCATATGCATGCAGGGCATGATGGCCCAGATGACTTAAATGACGCGGATGATGGAGACCATGCAGACCTCGATGGTTCGTGGCCCATCGCAATGTGGATTCAGTGTCGTTTCATGGATGACCGAGAAGTGAATCAGATTGTTGGCGATATCTCTCGTCAGAGGCCGCCTACTTTTGAGGGTTCGTCGGAACCAGCTGATATTGTTCATTGGGTTGAGAATTTTGATAAACTCTTCGATATGGTTCGGTGTCCGAAAGAGAGTAAAGTGGCAGTAGCGGCTTATTACTTGAGTAAGGGTGCTTATTCGTGGTGGCTTTATGTGAAACCCGCCGATCGCGATTGTGGTTGGAGTGAGTTCAAGACTCTCATGTTAGAGAGGTATTATCCGGCTCCACTTCGTGAAGCCAAGTTGTCAGAGGTTTTGAACCCCGAATCCATAGAGGACAAGGGTGTTATTGTCATTGCTGAGAAGTTTCAGGGACTACTTCAGTTTGCTTCGTTAGTTATCCGTACTAAGGCGGATAAGATCAAATATTTTAGCAAGAGACTAAATCCGCAGTTGAGGATGCAGTTGTTCAATCACAATTGTATTTCGCTTGATGAGTTCATCGAGAAGGCTCTTGGAGCAGAGATTTTGATCAAGGAGCTTACTCAGAAACACCCTTCAGTTTCTTCCGGTGGGAGGACTAGGATGCCGATTCGTTCTGAGGGACATCGGGCTACGACGTCTAAGAGGTCGTTTTCCGGTCGTCTCGTGCTGAGAAAGCATCTTCCTCTGAGACAACGAGTTCGACTGTTGTTTGCTTTAACTATGATTCAGCAGGACACATTAATACTCGGTGTACGGTGCCAGCTATTGTTTGCTTTCTGTGTGGGAGGCAGGGACACCTACGAAAATACTGCACGAGTTCTAGTGCCGGTAGATCTCGAGAGACCTCAAGGGCCTGGAGGAACTTTGTTACTCCATCTCGTGCTTCATTAAAGGGGTCCTATCAGGCTTCGAGAGCCCGAGGTAAGGACATTCATCATCGGTTTTGAGCAAGTTAATTCTTGCTCGGTAATAGTATAATCATTCATTTCATTTGTCGTTCATTCATTCACATAAGTCATTCATCATATATCATTCACGTTCAGACTTATAATTATCAAACTAATCATTCACTTCACGGGAAATAATGGTTCCAATCATTTTATTTGAGCTATCACTCATTACGTTATCATTTCACCCCGGTGAGTCATTCTTGATCCTTGTTGGATTTCGATTCATTATCATTCATTGTGATCATTCTTGTTCCTGTGTATCTCGTTGATTTTTTCATGACAGGATATTTCTTCTCCCTACTTGTTTTAAGTTTCGGGACGAAACTTCTTTTAAGGAGGGTAGTATGTAATACCCGTAATTTCGATTTTTCGGTAATTTTTCTTTTTTGGCGGAAGTCCATTCTGACGACTCTCCCATGACCGTATCGTCATTCTGAAAATATTTAATTCTGAACTTTTTGTCATCCGAGTTCGTTTCTGTATCATTTTGTTGAGTTTCGTGTTCTTAAACGGCTTTTCCGCACTTGAGTTTGATTCTTGCGAATCTCGTTCAAAACTATCATTTCGAGTTTTTCGTAAGTTCATTTAATGTTATTATTCATGTTGTGAGATTTGGCTTGGTGTTTCGATCGTGTATCGTGTATTTCGGATGTTTTGGGTCATTTTCGTAATTTCCAAAGTTTGGGTAATTACTTTCCGTTGTCGAATTTCGAGCCTTCGGGTGGTCGCGTGTGTTCTCTTAGCGCTTGGATTCGTCTTTGCGAGTACTTCGTAACTGTATCTTCGATTCTTATTCAAGTTCGGGTTTCGGCGTCGTCCGGGCCGTCGGAGTGGCCACGGCCGAGCCACAGCCGCACAGTTTGGAACTGGCCTGGCCTGGCCGAGTCACGGCCGTAAGGTGCCGGTTATGGCCGTAAGTGATCGGCAGGCATGGCCTGACGAATTCCGGTTACAGCCGTAAGGGCCAAGAGTTACGGCCGTAAGGGCCGAGAGTTACGGCCGTATGGGTGCCCGGCAGCTTCCGGACGAATGCGGGTTACAGCCGTAAGGACCTGTCGGGTATGGCCGTAAGTGCCGAGTTACGACCGTAAGGCCCTGTCGGTTACGGACGTAAGCGATCAGCAGGCACTGGGCGGATTTTGACGAATGCCGGTTACGGCCGTAAGGCCCTGCCGGTTATGGCCGTAACCCTGTCGGCCATATATAGGCCTAGCTCGGCCAGACTTCGTTTTTCTCACCTTTTCCTCGTTTTTGTGCGGCTGCGGACGGGAGTGACCGGTAGGAGGTGTTCTTGGCCGATTCTACTCATTTCCAAAGCATTTTGGAAGATTCTTGTTGATTATATCATCATCCAATTCGTGTTCTTCGTCGAATCAAGGTATATTTCTTGATTTTCCTCCAAGTTTACTTTTTGGGGAATTTGTTCTTGATTTCGATTCTAGTCCGATTTTGATGAATCGGTTGATGTTAGTAAACATTATTAATCGTGTTCTATGGATTGGATATCCATATCTTCGATTCGTTCAATCCGATTGATGATTCTTAGGGTCTTGAGGAACTTTGAACATTTAGTGTTCGATTAAATGCCTCAAAGAGTTTCCTTCGATCGATATGTTGTTTTCGATTGATATTGTGTTATTGAATGAATTGTATTTCATTCAAGGTTGTTCGAGCACTTGTAATTATCGGAGGACGCCGTTCGTTTCTCGTGGAAGGATTTCATCGCCTTCGGTTGAGGCAAGTTTTATACTTGTACTAGTCAATGAGATTAATGTTATCATATATGTGTATGAATGTGTTGTATCATTCTGAGACTTAGTCTCTTCATAAGTTCCTTGATATTAGGGGATCGTTCGATACGATACTCTTCGGCAATTATGCCAAATGTTTATTATCATTCATTAATGGTCGGTAAGGCATTGAGATATTTGTTGTTGTTGTTATTGTCGATCGCCGGTTCGCGGTATCGATGTATCGATTGTTGTTGTTAATATTGATGTCAATCTAGACGTCGTTGTAATCATTGTTATTAATGTTGGCGTCCTGTCATTCATGTTGTATTGGCCGATTGAAGGCATTGTCATATTTCGTTCTCATCTTCGTCGTCGGTAGCCGATTAAAGGTGCCGAGGCATGCATTGTATCATTGTTATCGATTAGCCGTTCCAAGGCAATCGAGGTGCTCAATCATTCGTTGCATCATTGTTATCGATTGGCCGTTTTAAGGCAATCGAGGTATTGAATCATCCGCTGCATCATTGTTATCGGTTGGCCATTCTAAGGTAATCGAGGTATTGAATTGGGGCTGTCGAGGATAGTTCCCATCTGTTGTGTCGTTGTTATCGATTGACCATTCTAAGGTAATCGAGGTATTGAATTGGGACCGCCGAGGACGGTGCCCATCCGTGAGTCATCTTTATCGTGTTGGCCGACTCAAGGCAGCACACTATCATTCTCGTGAATTCGGTAATCTTAGGATCGTTGCCGTTTGTGATTAATTATATTTTGGAGGCTAGTATCGGCTAGTGCTCTTTATGGGTAAGTTTGGGGCTTGAACCTTCACGGTTGGGTTTCCAACACCTACAATTCGGTAGGTCACGGCCATTGGATGGCCTATTTGTGATACGGCTTCGTGCCGCGGCTTCGGCCCTATTTGTGATACGGCTTCGTGCTGTGGCTTCGGCCCCTATTTGTGATACGGCTTCGTGCCGTGGCTTCGGCCCTATTTGTGATACGGTTTCGTGTCGTGGCTTTGGCCCTATTTGTGATACGGCTTCATTACGTGGCTTCGGCCCTATTTGTGATACGGCTTCGTGCCGTGGCTTCGGCCCTAATTGTGATACGGCTTCGTGCTGTGGCTTCGGCCCTAATCGATACAGCTTCGGGCTGTTTTGGCTTCAGGTGATTGTGATATATGACAGCTTCAGCTGAGTGGCTTTCAGGCCTTTGTGATTGTCTTGGTAATTTCATTGGAGCCTTCGGGCATTGTGATTCATAATTAATTCAGTTCTGGTTTGGTTCATGTCGTGTAATTCATTGTGGTACTCTATAATTATGATTCGCCATTGGGCATTTACGTTCTAACCTGTCGAACAGGTATTAATAGTATGCCTTGGGCATAGTGTTTCACGAATGCTCGGTTCTTACATTGATTTGTGAGCATTTCGTATTGTTATTATCATTGTACCGTTTCATTCTGTCTTTGGATGCATATCATGTTATACATGTATTTGATGTTCATTATCTGGATGACTGACCCCGTGGGGACGGAACATGTTTTCATGTTTTAGGTGCTTGCGAGGAGAGAGTTGAGACACAGGGGCATGATGATGGCGACGAGGCATTCGAGCGATACTAGTCCGAGTTATTCATGTTGGTCAGTCAGTTGGAGTGTTCTCCAGTTTGTCGGTAATTGTCATTATGTATTACCCGAGCAGATACTCGTGGATGTTGTTGTATTTTATTTTCTGGCCATGTAGGCCCATCGTTGTCGTTGAAATTCCTTATCGAAATATTGTGTCGGATATCATGGTAGGGACTATGATTTTCCCTTGTTGTTTAATTTAATGTATTTTAGTCATGTTCGCCTGGTGGATCTCCTGGCGTGGGGTCCACGGCACTGTAATAACCCAATAGGATTTGGGGTTGTTACAACCATTGTGGTAAGAAAGGGCATACTAAGAAATTTTGCCGACAATTGAAGAAGGAGAATCGCCAAGGCCAAGAAAATTTACAAAAGAAGGAAAGCGGTAGTAATGATAAAGCCGAAGTTAATACTACTACCGAAGAATTCTTTGTTTGTTGTGATTATGATATGGTCAACCTTGCGAGAGATGATTTGAGTTGGGTGGTCGATAGTGGTTCTACGTGTCATGTTACATCACGTAGAGATTTTTATTCCTCTTATACCCCGGGCGACTTTGGTATAGTCAAGATGGGTAACGATGGGTTATCCAAGATTGTTGGAGTGGGAGATGTGCATTTGAGATTCGACACTAGAATGGAGCTTGTTTTACGGAATGTAAAACATGTTACGGATATGAGACTTAATGTTATGTCCGTTGGTTTACTCGATGATGACGGTTATCATAGCGGTTTTGGCAATGGGTTGTGGAAACTCACTAGAGGTTCCTTGATTGTCGGGAGCGGATAAAAGAAAGGAAAATTGTACGTGACACTTCCGGAGGTCACGACTAATTTCGTGAACACAATCGACAATAATGACATGGCCGAGCTATGGCATAAGAGGCTCGGTCACATGAGTGAAAAAAGAATGGCGCTATTGTCGAAGAAGGAGGCGTTGTCCGGGGTTCACAAGGTACACCTTAAAAGATGCTCTCATTGCCTAGCCGGGAAGCAAAGGAGAGTTACTTTTAAGAGTCATACTCCTTCACGGAAGGAAAATGTGCTTGATCTTGTTCATTCCGATGTTTGTGGTCCTATGAAGACTAGGACGCTCGGTGGTTGCCGATATTTTGTCACATTCATCGACAATCACTCTAGGAAGGTGTGGGCATACACCTTGAAGACCAAAGATCAAGTTTTAGACACTTTCAAACAATTTCATACCTCGGTGGAAAGAGAGACCGGGAAGAAACTAAAGTGTATCCGGACGGACAATGGTGGGGAGTACACCGGACCCTTTGATGAATATTGCCGAGAACAAGGGATCCAACATCAAAAGACGCCCCCGAAGACTCCGCAACTCAATGGATTGGTGGAGAGAATGAACCGGACTTTGGTCGAGAGAGCTCGTTGTTTGCTCTCACATGCCCGATTGCCAAAGTCGTTTGGGGAGAAGCTTTGAACACAGTGGTTCATGTTATTAATTTGACGCCGTGTGTTCCTTTGGAATTTGATGTGCCGGATAAGGTGTGGAGCGGTAAAGAAATCTCGTACTGCCACTTGAGGGTCTTCGAATGTAAAGCCTTTGTTCACATTCCGAATGATGAAAGGTCGAAACTTGATTCCAAGATGAAACCATGTATTTTTATTGGTTACGGGCTTGATGAGTTCGGGTATAGATTGTATGACCCGGTTACAAAAAGGCTTGTTCGGTCAAGAGATGTTGTTTTCGTTGAAGATCAAACAATGAAGGATGTTGAGAATGGAGAGTCGGCTCCGCAACATGACTATGATCTTATTGATTTGGACCCCGAACCTCCACAAAATGTTGAGACACCCGTTGGATATGACGTCCAAAATAATGAACAACATGATGACGGTGAGAACGATGAATTGAGGCAAGATGACACCGATGGAGCTCATACCGAGATACCCGTGACGAACATACCATCTTTTATTCCACATAGGCGGTCGACAAGGGACCGTCATCCCTCCTCTCGTTATTCGGCCGATGAGTACGTTTTACTCACCGACGAGGGAGAGACTGAATATTTTGCGGAGGCCATGGAGGATGAAAAGAAGAAGGAATGGATGGATGCCATGCAAGACGAGATGAGTTCCTTGAATGAGAACAACACTTACGAGTTGGTGAAGTTGTCGAAAGGAAAGACGGCTTTGAGAAACAAATGGGTGTATCGGGTGAAGTCGGAGGAGCATACCTCGTTTCCCCAATACAAAGCTAGACTCGTAGTGAAAGGATTTAGTCAAAAGAAGGGCATTGATTTTGACGAGATTTTTTCTCCGGTTGTGAAGATAAGATCGATTCGATTGGTCCTTGGTATTGCAGCTAGACTTGATCTTGAGGTTGAGCAAATGGATGTCAAGACGGCTTTTCTTCACGGAGACCTTGACAAAGAAATTTATATGAAGCAACCGGGAGGATTTGAGGTCGAAGGAAAAGAGGATTATGTATGTAAACTTCGGAAGATTTTATGCGGGTTGAAACAAGCACCAAGGCAATGGTACAAGAAGTTTAAGTCAGTTATGGAGGAGCAAGGCTACCGGAATACAACTCTCGACCATTGCGTATTTTTTCAAGAAATTCGGAGATTATGACTTTATCATCTTATTGCTCTATGTGGACGATATGTTGATCGTTGGCAAGAATGCCGAGAGGATTGCCAACTTGAAGGAAGAATTGAGTAGTCTTTTGCCATGAAAGACTTGGGGGCGGCTAAATAAATTCTTGGAATAAGAATCACTCGGAATAGAGCAGCCCGGAAATTGCACATGTCGCAAGAGCAATATATCGAGAAGGTGCTTAAACGTTTCAACATGGACAAAGCTAAAGTTGTTAGTTCGCCTCTTACTAATAATTTTAAATTGACGAGTCAAGATTGCCCTAAGACGAAGGAGGAGATTGAGGATATGGATAAAATTCCATATGCCTTGGCGGTCGGGAGTTTGATGTATGCTATGGTATGTACTAGGCCCGACATTGCTCATGCGGTGGGAGTGGTGAGTCGGTTTCTATCGAATCCGGGAAAGAAGCATTGGGAAGCCGTAAAATGGATATTTAGATATTTGCGGGGTACTTCCAAATTGGGAATTACGTTTGGAAACGGGAAAGCAATGCTTGTTGGATATTCCGATTCGGATATGGCCGGTAATGAAGATAACCGAAAATCCACTTCCGGTTATTTGATGACATTTGCAGGGGGAGCCGTGTCATGGCAATCAAGATTGCAAAAGTGCGTTGCCTTATCTACAACGGAGGCCGAGTATATTGCGGCGGTGGAAGCAAGCAAAGAGCTCTTATGGCTGAAAATGTTTTTACGAGAGCTAGGCTTCCGACAACGACGTTACATAGTTCTTTGTGATAGTCAAAGTGTGATTCATTTGGCTAAGAATGCGACTTTTCACAAGAGAACGAAACATATCGATGTGAGGTATCATTGGATCCGAGATGCTTTAGATGATGGTTTGTTTGAACTTGATAAAATTCATACCAAAGATAATGGTTCTGATATGTTAACCAAGGCGTTGAGTAGAGAGAAGGTGAAAGTGTGTTGTTCGATCGCCGGGATGGCGAACTCTTCCGATATTCCGGAAAGGGGGAGATTTGTAGGAGTAATTTCCGAAATATAGGCATTTTCGGAGTCGACTGAACTCTGGGCCATGGCACGAACCCTCCGGGCCGTGGCACTACGCTTGAAAAGTCATTTTTCCTCACCCTGCACTGCTGGGAAGCGGCACACAGCTGCCGAGCCGCGGCCCCCGAAATCACTCAGCATCGCTGCCGAGCTTCTGTACTCAGGGCCGCGGCCCTGCCGAGCACATCCCTGCCGGCCCCTGCCGAGCACACCCCTGTCGAGCGCTGCCGATCACCTGGGGCCGCGGCACATCCCTGCCGATCCGCGGCCCCCGTACCTGTTTCTCAAGGCCTGCGCGCCTGTACTCTGGGCCGCGGCCCCTGCCGGCCGGGCCACGGCCCCTGTCGATGCCTGGGCGTGTTTTTGTGTTGTGTGTCGCGGCACACTTGGACCGGGCTGCGGCACACGGGTCAACCCAGCTAAAGGGGATCTTTTTATGCAGATTTTCAGACGGGATTTTATTACTTCATCCATACACTTTGAGAGAAGAACAAGAGAGAGAGATAGAGAGAGAAACAAGAGAGGGAAATATATTTCTTCATTTTCCCGGAGATTTATCGGTCGGGTCGTCGTGATCTTTTGACAAGAGTTTGGTAGCTATTGGACAAATCTTTTCACCGATGTAGATCGAGATTTTGAGTCCGGAAGTTCGGATATTTCGTTAGCTCTTTGTGTAAGCTATTTACGGTTGCTTCTTTTCTCGATCTTGTTGTTGTTGTTGATTCCAAATACTTGAAGAACATTTATTACCAAGTATTTGACGATTGATGTATACCCCTAGTTTGTATTAGGGACGATTGTGTATTTGTGTGTATTGGTGATAGTGGATTTAAGTGGCTTCGGTCCCGTGGTTTTTACTCTCGCCTTGAGGGGTTTTCCACGCTAAAATTGTGTCTCGTTATTTATCGCTTTCGAATATCATCTGTATCATTTTTATCGAGTTGTAATTGTTGCTCTACTCGTCGGTAACCACAAAGTTACGATTGAAGAGTGTGAATTTGTCAAACGAGGTTCCGCTTTATTCGTTATGACGTGACGTTTGTCGGTATTTTTCCCAACAAAAAAGTTGCGATTCAACAAAACCTCCTTTTCTCTCATTTAAGAAATTTTGTTATTTAGATAAATGAATCAAGTTCGAGCTTAATATCATTCGATTCGTTAGAAGAAGCTTTGATAGCAAGGTTATGAACAGGCTCGTTATTGTGCTCGTCTTTAAACTAAAAATAGTTTGCTTTTATTCATGTACTTATAATAAGTAATATAAGGGACTTGTAAATAACTTGCTTCTTTGAATACATTTACATAGTTTCGGTAGATATATTAGTATGGAGTAATGCATTATTACACTGACAACGGCGCGACATTGATGCATGCAAGACGATCCTCGCGAAGTGAGATAAAAGTGAAATATCACAATCACATTTATCTCACTTCACAGGATCGTGCCACATACTCAAATTGTCAACCTCGTTGTCAAGTGTATTGTGAAAGTAGCACTACTCATTAGTATGTGTTTCTGTAATAACTTCATAGTTAATAATTAATAAAAGATTGTTTAGAATTCAATTAAGTATAGACCAAAAATATATTCGATAAATTAAATTTAAGCTCAACTCAATAATAAACAAGTCAAGTTTAACCTCTCGCAACAATAAAAATTATCAGCCTCAAATTTTTAACTCTCAAAACAATAAAAAATATCAGGACCATCACAGATGTAATTGTAGTTTTAAAAATTATTCTTTTTGCCACACAGTATATCAGACTGAAAAATATTAGTTTGAGAAAATTGATACCAACAGTGTATCAAAACTCTGATATACCAAAATTTCGATTATTGTTAGCATATCGATACCATGTCGATATTTTGGTGTACCAAATTTTATTACGGTGTTCATATAATACCCAATACACCGATTTTTTCGTATATTTTCAGTATTTTTGATATATTTTTTAGTATTTTAGATATAGTTTGATATTTTGAAGAAACATTATATTTTTTATGTCGAAATCAACATATACCAAAAATACCAAAAACTAATCCATACAGTTAGACATGGCAAAACAGACACAGACCAGTCGGGCCAACACGCCCATTTTTGGGCTGGCATTGAGCTCCACTTTTGTGGCCCCATAAAAAGGGCCTTTTTGAACCGGCTGAGTTTTTGCCCGCACATGAACGCCCGAACCACGGGCTGCCCGCCCGACCCAGTCTTTTTTGTTTGCAAGTTATGTATAGTGTTTCTTTTTCCTTATGTATTTTGTTAGATTATATTACATCTATGTATTCATTATTGATGTAATTTTAATTTTTTGGGACTTTATGGTTATTTTGTAGTATTTGACATGAATATATAATATTATTTATATTTTTTAGATAGCAGTAATGATAGATGATCCATATATTTCTGATTGTAGTAGTGTAGTAATGATGTAATGATCAAATAAAAATAGTTGTATATTTTTTTTGGTTGTGATGGTAAATGATATAATGATTAATGATTTAAAAATATTTGTATATTTATTCAGAATATTATATTTTATACATAAAATAAAAATGAAGGCTCGTGAGCTGGGTCAAGCCCGCTGTGGCACGCCACCTGCCTTATGTTTTAGGCCCAACAAAGGAAAATTTTTTACCCGACTCAGAAAAGGCACGCCTTATTTTTGCCCGGTCATTCGTCCGTTTGCTAGGTCTACCTACAATTATCGTAATAAAATATCAGTGACGGTATTATCGTACAGAAAGAATGATCCATCAATTTGGCAGGATACCAAAATTCTTGGATGTTTTTTGTATTTTTCAGCACATGATATGCATTAAGAATGGAAACCAAATGACCTCAAGAAAAAAGACAATGGGAAAGTTCAAAAATAAAAATTTACTTTACTATTAAACACATATCTTTATGTGGATTTTTTGAATTAATTTTTTTTTAAAAAATACACTAACTTCTACACATTTGAATGAGAGTTAATGGGAACTAAATTTTTTTTTTCTTTTTCTCTCAATGTTTAAAAGTTAATAGTTTTATCGTCTCAACTCTATTTTTTATTACTAATATTTTAAATTAATCTTCTTTTTACGATATTTGATTTAACATTTATTGGGCATATATATAATTAAAATATTCATTTTTGAATATAAGTTGTTTTTGTTATAATATAACACGAAAGTGACGTTTCAATTACCCCTTTGTTTTTATATAATGTGAATGATTATTATGCCCTTGATGTAATTATGTAATTACGATTGTGCCATCTGAAGTTTTCCTATAAATAGGGCTTCAGTTATTAATGAAAAATATACCTGAGAATCATTCTCTAATTTCTTTCTCTAATTTCTCTCTCTATAATATTCCGGTTTTACAACACGTTATCAGCACGACTCTAACCAAATGAGTAATATGACGAGAGTATGCTCTACAGTTGCATCTTATAGATGATCCTCTGTATCAGAAATTCAATTATTACAAAATCACAGATCTCTCTCTACTCTGTATAATTTTCTTTTTTCTGCAGACAAGAAAGAAACACACACACACGGAAGAAAGATATCAAAACCCAGATGGCAATTTATTCTTCATCATCTTCTCACCTCACAATAATACTCTTCACAATTACCGCCGTCAATTTCTTCACAGAAACACAATCATCAATTGAAAGTTCTCATCTTTCAAAAGATGATGAAAAAAAAAGGCCAGTATCTATTTTTTTCAACTACCCCACAAAAGATATAATTCACAGCAATTTTTCCAAAAACCCAGATCTGAGCATGATTCAAATCACCAACTAAAAAAAAAAACCGCGACCACCACTCCTATCAAAAAATTTCGAAACCTAAAACCCGAGAACTCCGGCGTGGCTCGCCCAGATTAGCCAGCAAGAAAGAGGGAGGAGGAAGAAATCAGAAAAAACCACTTGATTTTCTTTCAATCCCATGTGAGGTAGAAAACAGCTTGGGTAAATGTCGAAAAGCTCAAAACCTGAATCATTGTTTCACTCCGGATCGGACCTCCGGTCGCCGCTACTCGGACCAGAGGCGGAAGCCCCTTTCGAGTTCGAGCCGGTCGAGAAATTATGCATAGACGAGATGCTGACCAGGTACTTTATACGTTTGTGTTCATACTTGTAAGTTTGTGTTCATACACAAGATAAAATTGTGTATTAAAGAAGAACAGTAAGATTAAAAAAAAAATGGAGTCTGCGAAGTCAAAAAAAAAATGAAGGGCCATAACACAGTGGACAAGCTTTTATGTCAGGCGAAAGCAAAAGAAAAAAAATGAACGGAGAACAGGAAAGAAGAGAGAGAGAGGTTGAAAACAAATAAAAGAAAAGGGAGAGACAGCTAAGAATAAAAAAAAGTGAACAGCTTTTTGGAATAGCAGCTGCATTCACGCACGGGATACAATAATTAGGAAAAAGAAACAAGGAGGAAGATGATTATGAAGAAAATTAACAAAATATAAAAGAATTAAATAGCCTTATAATATGTTAAATTATAAATCTAATTTTTCTTATATATAAGATTCACATGATTTCAGAATCAATTTTTGTTGATACCACCGGGATCGGTTTAACGAGACCTTTAATTTGACACTAATATTGATATGAGTATTAACTCTCTTTTCATATATGTTATTTAAATGTACGAATTAATATCCAACTCCAGAAATCGCAAAGATTTATACATACCATTATACTTGCTATTAACGGCAGTCGATATTTCGACATATACCTTGACGATGACTATTTTGAAGAATTGATTGGACGATCCTGCTCTGGTAGAAGCAGTTAATTATTTTGCAGTTTAAATTATGTCTCTTACTTATCTCAAAGTGGTGGTTTAAAACCACATATTTATTGCGTTTATTTTATATAATTATAATACCTCTCATGTGATGAGTTCAATTATTACAAGACGGATGATTTTACATGTACGCAATTTATATATTATATATCACCATCATGGTTGGTTATATCACAAAGAATGGTTCATAAATCCTGCTCTCGAAAAAGCAGTTGATAAATCCTACTATGGACAAGTAGTTGATCGATTATTTAAATCCTACTCTCGAAGAAGCAGTTGATAAATATAAATCCTACTCTGGAGAAGTAGTTAATCGATTATTTAAATCCTGCTCTCGAAGAAGCAGTTGATAAATCCTACTCTGGAGAAGTAGTTGATCGATTATTTAAATCCTGCTCTCGAAGAAGAAGCAGTTGATAAAAATAAATCCTACTCTGGAGAAGTAGTTGATCGGTTATCTAAATCCTGCTCTCGAAGAAGAAGCAGTTGATAAAAATAAATCCTACTCTGGAGAAGTAGTTGATCGATTATCTAAATCCTGCTCTGAAGAAGCAGTTGAAAGAAATAAATCCTACTCTGAAGAAGTAGTTGATCAATTATTCAAATTCTGCTCTCGAAGAAGAAGCAGTTGATGAAAATAATATCCGATCTCCATAATTATTAAATACGAACGGAGAAAATTGAGCAAGTGATACCATAAGCTATCACCGATTAATTAAAGAAAATCCCATGCAAACTGCATGATGGGATCATTTGACAAGTGATATAAAAAAACTATCACTGGAAAATAATTGCTCAATAAATCCCATGTTGATTATATTACATGGTGGGATCATTGAAATCATATTGATTGACAATATTCATGGGGAAACATATATCACATATTCGTGAAAATAATGTATTTGCATAAAAGCAAAAGATGATCTTATTATTGCTCTGGAAGAAGCACACAGTAGTCGAAGTGAAAATATCGAAACTAGCTGAAAGGCAGTAAACACTCAAAAATATGAAACGCGAAAAAGAAAATACATATGAAACCCATAAAAAGAAAAGGGGTGCGTCTCGAGAGTATAAAACTTCGTAACTCTGCCACCCCCTGGCATCAAGGTTTATAATGAAAGATCTAAATGATCTAAACTTCTTTTTCTTTTGGCGCCAATACTCTGTGGCTGATGAGCTTTGACTTCTAAATTCTTAAGTGAAATATATGCCTGAAACTTTATAAGTAGATCCGCAACAGTGTCAGCACATATTATTATATCTCGTGATGGCTTAGATATAAACTTGTGATCTACTCCTTGATCTAGAAAGACAAGCAAATCGCTAAAGAAATTATTAATATTCAACAAACCTATAGGTTTGGTATGGAAGTCCCGCTCAGCCCATGACGTGATGTTGAATATCTCATTGAGTGTGTCATAGCCACCTGGAATAACAATAAATGCATCACTATTATTCACCACATACATCAAACTATCATGCACAGACTGTGTTTGAAGCATCAACCGAGTTGAACCCCATATACTACTGGTTCTAACCGTGGGATAGTGTAAGACACTTGTTACTCTTATCCTCCCATTTTGTGCAACCTCTAAAAGATAACCCAAAAATCTATAATTACTCCCACCATACAATATATCGATTTTGTGTTTTCCTAATTCTTTTACGAATTGATATGCCATATCTATATGCTGGATATGACCTATCAATTTGGATCCACCTAAAATACATATAGTTTTAATTGGATGAGATCTATATGAGGATTCTGAGAACTCCATCTTTCTACACTAGACTTTCAAAATACTTTTATGAGAGATACATTTTCTGATTTGTGGATCCCTAATTTAAAGAACAAACTTCTTTCTAAACGACAAATGACTTTAATATTTTCATTGCAAAAAGAGCGGCAGATAAGTCATTACTTTTGACAAAATTGCAAAATGAAAACGAAAGATATGATATTATATTTTTCAATGAAAATGACGTTACCGATCGACAGCTGAGAAATTTAAATATTAGAAAACAATATTCAACAACTTGCATTATTTTGCTATTTACCTTATACCAATTTTGACAGAATGGACTTACAAACTGGATCTTTTGAGACTAATTTTTCATGACTATAACGTTCCCGTTCATCCTTAAATTGCATCCACAAAGCCATTAGTTCATGATGAACGTATCCACTGGGATGTGCATCAAGAATCTGTTGGATATTATGATCCATAGATTCCTTACTCAATCCATCATTGATAAATACTATTTTATCTTCTCGATTTTTGGATACAAACCCTACAGATTTGCATCGTGTGTCACATGTCCACCGAGCACATTTATAGCACCCACCTAATCTTTTTGCTCTCTGTTTCTTTGCAAAACTACTCTTACCTGTATCTGGCATGTACTTAAATGAATTTGAAAATTCGCCAGATAGTCGAACTTGTGCTTCGATCAACCATCGAATATCTTCTGGGATGCCATTTCTCATTAGCACCCTTAATCTTTCGAGTCGACCTCGATAAATTCTTTTTATGATATTCACTGGAAGAGATGGATAATATTTACGAAGATTCGAAAGCATTGAATTCATTATGATACTCAGACCCTCGGTATGGGTGAATTTTGTGAATACAATGATAATCTATTTATAGATTAGAATTACGCGTATGATGTTAGGAATACTTGTTAGATTTTGATGATGTCATTAATTTAAAATCAAATGTTTATTAATTGGCAAAATGTAAGGAAGAACCAAATGAGTATCTTCCATAGGCCAAAATATGTTAAGTACAAAATTGGCAAAATGTAAAGAAGAACCAAATGAGTGTCTTCTATAAGCCAAAGTTAGTTAGACTGAAAATCGGCTAAGTACTAAAGTACAGTCTAGTCCATCAGATAAGTACAGCCGACTTCAATCAGAGTAGCCCTGGTCAACAAATTTTATCAGAGAAGTTTGACTGCATCAAATGAGGTATCCTCGTGGAAGTCACACGATCGACGAGTCACAAACAAAGGAATGACCGAGAAGACCTACCTGCAGAGATGTAAGCTGCACATCAGCCTACTCAACTACAGCCTAGTACTCCAAGTCCACGTCAGCATGCTTTGAATAGTCAAAAATTACGGAAAGCTCACATGCAACGTGAAGAGACAAATTGGAGTGATTCCCACAAGAGATATGATTTATTTAAATCATCCTGACCCACCGTGAAGACTTTAATCCTTTTATATTCAAAAGATTCGGTGCTCACATGCAGAAGTCCTCACAACGGTCGGAAGATAAAATAAAATATTGGGAATCCAAATTTTGCAACGCTCGTAAAGAATAAACAATGAAGTCTCCCTCCAACGGACGGATTTGTTCAGATTTGCAACGGCTACAAGGAAGAAGCTCAGAAGATCTGACCTATATATATATCTGAAGATTTGAATCTGAGCAAACACCGGTGCGAACATATACTCTAGCGATCAAAGCAAACAAAGCAATCTCAAGCAATCAAATAGCATCGTGAAAAGAGCAGATCCAAAAAGTTCATATTCAATGAAGCTCTTAAGTTGGAGAAGACAAACACTCTTGTCTATAAAACTTGAGTACGGGGTACTTCACTGGTTGAAGTAAGCGACTGTAAAGGCATCTGAGGATCGAGGATCAAGAGGTGCAAGGCAGTCAAGTGTGTATACAACGGCACGGAATTCCACTGGTTGGAAGCTGTTGTAGTGTGTTGTGAATCACTGTAATATTTATCACTGGTTGAAAATTATAGGGAATTCATCTCCAACTGGTTTGGAGAAAAGTGGATTAGTAGAGGATTACCCCACCTCTGAGACCACTATAACTGCCTGTGTTATTTACTGTTTTACTGCATCATACTCTATCTGCTGCATATATTGTTAAGTGTTTCATTAAAGCTAATTTATATTCGTCATCAGCTGACTTCCGCACATATCCAAGAACAAATGACTCCAAGTCATTTGTTTGACCATCAGCTGAAGAAACTCACTCTTCGCGAAAAGAGTTCAAGAGTCTCAACAAGTCTATTCACCCCCCCCCCCCCTCTAGACTTGTTCCTGGACGACTTGTGACCTACAAGTGGTATCGGAGAGGTTGGTTCATTTTTTTCTCACGAACCAGATCTATACTAGATATATATCTTATCTCTCACTTTATAATGGAACACATGCACTCTAGACTACCTGTCTTTTCAGTTGACGAGTATGATCTCTGGAAGATAAGAATGCAGGCACACTTATCTTCAATTCATGACGACATGTGGTGCATCATTGAAGACGGTCCATTCATTTTCGAGAAGGACAACACAGTAGGAGATCGCACTGGGAGGCCCGAAAAGATTCCTAAGAAGAGAACGGAGCCGACCCCCGAAGAGAGAAAGCCGCCAATCTTGACAACAGGGCCAGAGATGTGCTATACCAAACTCTTGACAAATCCACAATGGTCAAGATCAAAAATTGTAAGAATGCCAAAGAAATTTGGGACACATTAGCTCTAATGTATGAAGGAACAGAGCTGATCAAGGAGAACAAGTTGTCAATAGCTATCCAAAAGTTTGACAACTTTAAAATGAAGAATGGTGAATCTATAGACCAAGTGGACACAAGGTTCACTGAAATTATCAATGAAATCAACTCCCTGGGCAAAACTTATGGCAACAGGAAATGGCACTCAAAGTCCTCAGATCGCTCAATCCCGAATGGAGCATGAAGGCAGTAGCTATGAGAGAGTCCAAAGACCTGAATAAGATAAAGATTTAGGAGTCGTTCTCGATCTAAAGGCTTATGAGTTCGAGCTTCCAAGCTCATCCTCAATCGAGCCTGCAGAGAAGGGAATCGCATTTGCACTGAGTCCCCTACTAAGAGCTTATCGATGTGAAACCTCCAAACCCACTAGATTTTGAGGAGGAAATGGCTTTCATTATGCAAAGGTTCAAGAACTTAAAGAACTACTCCAAGTATAAGAAAAACTACAAGGAGAACCCAAGAAGGAACCGGAAGGTCGGAAACCGGAAAGTTGAATGCTACAATCGTCACAAAATAGGACACATCCAAATGGATTGTCCCGAGCTCAAGAAGGACGAAACCAAGAAGGAGGTGGGCGTAAAGGAAGACAAGAAAAGCTCTCATCGGAGAAGACCAGGAGCATGTCGAATCAAGCGGCGGTTTCTTTTCCGATGACGACGAGGAATATGATTGCACGATGGCAAACTTAGGCGATGAAGAGGTAACCTCTAAACCTACCGGTTCAAATAATAGCTCACCATGTCGCAAGATATGGATTTACATGAATCGGTAAATCAGTTATTCAAAGATTTTGAAACACTTAAATCGCACACCAAGTCAGACAAGAGAAGACTCACCGCAAGATGAGAATAGGCAGCTGAAAAATGATTTCGAAAAACTCAGCCTAGATTTAAATAAGGTTGAGACAACTACAGCTGACTTTAAAAACCAGGAAAGTGCCAATACAGCTGAGATAGACCGGCTAAATATTTTACTCAAAGAAAAAACAGCTGCACTTGCTCAGGCCAAAGCTGAGTTTACTAAGCTGGCACAGATAAATAAAACTCAGGCGCAGGAAATAACCTCCTTGAAGGCGTCGTCGACTCTGGGTGAATTGTGTACCTACAAAAGGTCATTATATACCAAATCAGGCCTTGGATATGATTCTCACACTCCCTCTAGTTCTGAAACCAAGTTTATCAAGGGAGAAACAATGGTCTCGACTGCTGAGCCTTTGTATAAACCGATTTTCAAAAACAGGCAACAGCCAAGTCAAACGTCTGAGTCAGTCAATGTTACACCATGACCACCTAGACAGCGACTAGGCAGCAAGGCCTGCAAAAGCAAGAACCCGCATAACATGCCCACTATTACCAACAACTCCCCAAAAATAGATTTCATAATGGGAGGGGCAGATGGAAACCTCAAGGTTATCCAAATTACCAAAATGAACAAGTGTGGAGACCAAAAAGGTTTAATAAATGGTCTCAGCCTAGATTTAGAAATGGCCCACACTATTTTGAGGAATATCCGGTATACAATCCAACCAGAGATTTAGACCTCGACCACGTGCACCTTATAAGGGTTATAATAATAATAACAATTCCTATAATCCAAGGAGAAATCAATTCTACAGAAACCAACTAACCCCAAAGGACCTACACAAATTTGGGTACCTAAATCTCTGCTTGTTTAATTGCGAAAGGTGGAAGGACTACAACCACATCTCCTCAAGCTCAAATTTTGGAAGTGAAGAATGGTTTGTAGACTCTGGATGCTCAAGACATATGACCGGAACAAGAAGATGCCGACCAAATACATCAAAGAAAGAGGTCCCGATGTAACCTTTGGAGATAGCTCTAGAGGACAGACAAAAGGCTTTGGAGAGCCGCACCGAGGAAACATTGTCATATCCAAAGTCCATTATGTCAAAGGTCTCAAATACAACCTCCCGAGCATAAGCCGCTTCGCGACGAGAAGAATCTAGTAGTCTTTACCATCTTGAAGTGTATGGTGATAGACATCTTATCGGAGAAATAAAGCTACAAGGTTTCCGAAGAAGAGATGTATACATGATTGATTGGAACACAGAACACCTAACTCGTTTTCTATCCAAGATCAGAATGAGAATGGATGGCTCGCACAAAAGACTATGTCACCCGAACTTCAAAGCCATCAACAAGATTAGCTCTCGAAGCTAGTCGAGGACTTCCAAATGAAGCATTCAAGAAGGAAGCACTCGTGATGCATGTCGAAGGGAAAGGTACCAAGGCATCGTTCAAGCCGGATTCGGCTACAACGCTCACAACAAGGATCTTAGATCTACTACATATGAATCTATTTGGTCCCATCAAGCCAAAGACTTTGAGCGGCAGAAAGCATGCTCTTGTGATTGTAGATGATTATTCAAGGTACACTTGGATCATTTTTCTATTCAAGAAAAGTGAAACCTTGACCAAGTTACCTGAGCTGCTGAGAAGGATCCAGAATGAGAAATCCCTCTCCATAATCAAGATCGATCGATAGAGGAGGAGAGTTTCTCAACAAGGCGATTACACGATTTCGCCGATCGAATGGGATCCAAGATGAGCTCTCTGCAGCCGTGACGCCCACAGAATGGTGTTGCTGAAAGAAGGAACAGAACTCAAGGAAGCGGCAAGGTCCATGATTGCGTAAGGCACCTACCCAAGAGGTTCTGGGTCAAGCCGCCAACACACTGCCACACCTGCAACAGAGTATGATAGTAGGGAGACATGGCAAAACTCCCTATGAGGTTTGGAATAATAGAACTCCTACTGTTGCTTACTTTCATGTTTTTGGTTGCAAGTGTTTCATCCACAACAACGGTAAAACACAGCTAAATGCCTTTGATGCTAAAACTGATGATAGTCTATTTATGGGATATTCCCAAAGAAGCAAGGCATATAGAGTTTTTAACAAAAGAACCTTAGTTGTGGAGGAAACACCCCATGTTGTTTTTGATGAATCTACCGTTGAGTACAGGAAACAACTTGAGCAAATTGAGAACAAGCTCAAGTCAAGAACCCTTGAAGAAGTCATTATACATGACACTGAATGGTGGACTCACTGCAGATCACTGATGACCCAACCGCACTGATGAAGACCCAACCGCAGATCGACAGATCATCAAACCTATCTCGATCCAGCTTGTCGAAAGAAGACCCAAATGAGCAGACAAAGACTCATCTCAGCCTGTAACCAAGCTGCAGATGACAAGGCGGTAGCCGATCCAGATTGCACTGTAATCCAACAGATGCAGATAACCACCAGAGCAATCCAACAGGGGAACAAACCCGTAAGAGGACGAGATCCCCAAATAGCTCAAGGATCATCCAATTCAAAGAAATCATCGGAAAGTTGATCGATGGAGTCAAGACAAGACAATCAACTCTACCACGAGAATGGCGATGTTCTCATGCTTCATGTCGCAAATTGAACCCAAGACTACGTAACAAGCCTTGGAAGATTATTCATGGATTAATGCCATGCAAGAGGAATTGGAGCAGATGGAAAGAAACAAAGTTTGGGAACTAATGCATGCACTGATCACAAGAAAGTTATTGGCACCAAATGGGTGTATAAAAACAAAAGTGATGAAGACGGAGTGTTGTTAGGAATAAAGCCGACTCGTAGCAAAAGGATATGCACAAAGGTGAGGGAATAGATTTTGATGAAACTTATGCACTGTTGCAAGATTAGAAGCCATCGACTATTCCTCGCATATGCCGCATTCAAGGATTTTGAAGTCTACCAGATGGATGTGAAAAGTGCGTTTCGAATGGAATCCTAGAAGAAGAAGTCTATGTAGAGCAACCCCTGTGTTTTGTCAAAGGAGACAAAGTCTATAAGTCATTGAAGGCTCAGATGGACTCAAGCAAGCACCGAGAGCATGGTATGAAACACTGTCTGTGTTTCTTGAGAAAAATGGTTTTTGCAAAGGAAAAGTGGACAAGACCCTATTTAGAGTGGAGCAAGAAGGCCACATATTAATAGTTCAGATTTATGTGGATGACATCATATTCGGGTCAACTAATCCAGAACTATGCGAGAAATTCTCCAACCTCATGCAAGGAGAATTTGAGATGAGTATGATGGGAAAGCTTAACTTCTTTCTCGGATTACAAGTTAAGCAGATGGAAAAAGGAATTTTCATCAACCAAGCAAAGTATACTAGGGATCTTATCAAGAGATATGGAATGGAATCAGCCAAACCCGCAAGAATTCCAATGAGCACAAGTACTCACCTGGACGCAGACGAGGCAGGCATATCAGTGGACTCAACCCACTACAGAGGACTCATCGGATCTCTTCTGTACCTCACTGCAAGCAGGCCAGACATATCATATGCAGTTGGAGTTTGTGCAAGATTCCAGTCCAAGCCGAATCAATCACACCTAGATTCAGATAAGAGAATAATTAATTAAATTAAGTCTAAATTTAATGTTGGACTGTGGTACCACAAGGATGACTACTTCGAGCTATCAGATACTCGGATGCGGATTTCGCAGATGCAAAATCAATAGGAAGAGCACTAGTGGAACGTGTCAATTCCTAGGAACCAGATCGATATCCTGGTTTAGCAAGAAGCGTGTTTCTAACTCTATCTCCACTACAGAGTCGAATACCTAGTCAGGTAGTCATGCAGTATGCATTCTATGGATCAGACAACAGTTAAGGGACTACAATATTATTGCCAACGAAGTTCCAATTTGGTGTGACAACAATAGTGTTATTGCAATAACCAACAATCCGGTTTTGCACTCAAGGACGAAGCATATTGACGTTAAGCACCATTTTATTAGAGACCATGTGCTTAACAAAAGGGTTAGAGTTGAAAGAGTCAGCACAGACTATCAAATAGCTGACATCTTCACTAAACCCCTGCCAGAAGAAAGATTCCTAGAGCTTAGCAGAGACCTTGGATTACTAGATTGGGAATCTAGCTCTGAAGCAAGTTGAAGAAAGGACGGAACCCCCCCAGAATCAGCCTAAGCTGATGCAGGCGAGAAGATGAAGGCCAGACGAAGCAACTTAGCTGTACAGAATACCAGGCGAAAAGTCAAACTCACCTGTTGCAGAGTGGTGAACAGTCAACAGTCAACAAAATCAGACCAGCTAAGTTCTCTAAACTAAGCTCTAAATTTTTAATTATTATCTGCCATATTTAAAATATTATTTTGGCTAAAATGGCATTTAAAATATACACCTTTATAAGCCAAGTGGCAATTTTAAATACACGCGTCACACGCCTATTTAATTAACCTCTACGGTGGCCAATCAGAATCAACCGTCAAAATTTTAAATGGGGCCACCGATTCAAATTTGAAATTCAAAAGAATATGAAAGGCGTACCACCGTTTAAATTTATAATAAACTAATCCAAACGTCCTTTCATCTTCTTTATAAGGAAGAAAAACCTTTCACTTTACTCTTTACGCGTTCAGAAACCCTAGAATTTACAGAGCAAAATATACACTAAAAATCCTAAAATCCTTTTTGCAGAAATGGCATCGTTTGAAGGCGTAAACTTGAAGGCGGTGAAGGACCAAGTCATCTTCTCCATGGTCGTCGACTTCGAAGGTTTATTGGAAGCAAATCTAGAGGATTTCGATATGTTCAACTTAATCCGGGCGATGAAGCTGAACGGAATCTACCCGTTTCTCGACATCAACCCGCAGCACTTGTTCAAGGAAGATGTCGTCGAATTTTATCGTAATGCCTCTCTGGTTCAACACGGGATTAAGAGCTCAGTCGGCGGAATCCCTATCACCATAGATCGAGAGAAGATTCGTTCGATATTCGGGATGAAACATCGCGGCTTGGCGGTCGAAGCTCTTAAACAATCACCCGCCGAAACCTGGAAGACGATCAAGGTCGAAAACATCCCTGAGAAATTGAAGTTCATAGCGAAGAGAAATGAGTTGAAAAGGGTTTATCGAGTCGCTTTGGACATCACAAACAAGATAGTGATGGGGATGGTAGGCAGCTATGACCAACTGTCATCATCCAAATTCATGGTGTTGGGTGCGTTAATTCAACAAGAGGAAGTTGATTGGGCGGATTATATTTTTAGGCAACTTGTTCGCGAGCTGAACAAGGTAGAATGGCTTGAAGGTGAGAAGAAATTCAAAACTAAGTTGGCGTTTGGAACGCATCTTAGTTGGTTGTTGGAGAAAATCGGAGTGGCAAAGGGAAACATTGACCCTTTCCACCCAAACAAGAGGCTTGGTCACATGGACCATGACAAGAAGAAGGTTGGAGTCACTGGGAGGGCAGCCCAGTTGTTGAAGGATTTGCCAGACTCAAGCTATTGCCCAAGATACGATTTATCAGACTCGGACCAACCTGCAGCTGAGATCGGAACTGCAGTCGAGTCCGAGAATGAGTCTGACGATACACCAATTGCCATCCGATTCAAGAAACGGGGACCAGCCCCAGAAGGACCTTCCAACCTGCAGTCATCACCTGAACCCTCTCCAAAGAGGCCAAGGAAGCTGCAGTCAACAAGGAGAGCGGCTGAGCATCATACTGCACCATCGCCTTCCACCACTTCATCCGACCACTGCACTGATACCGAAACTCGAATTGTACCTGTTATTACACCTCCAGTGTACATGACCGAAGAAGAGGAAGCAGGTCTTGTTATCTCTATTCCTGAAGCAGATTACACTTTCAATCTTTTAGAAAATAATACTTTTAATCTCTCCATTGAGCAACTTCAGCTTGTCAAGCCACAAGCAGAAAAACACTCTTTCGTAAATATTTTTAAAGAGTGGAAAACTCTCAAAACCATGTCTTTTACAAATTTTCAAACCTTTGTTGAAACTAGTGGTTGGGAATATCCCCAAGCCACTGAGGATGTTCTGACTAATTTTTGCAAAGAGTCAGATTTAACTTTACTCCTCCAGGATAACTGGTTCATGTCACATTTTGAGACAAACATGGACCACTTTATCCATTCTATTATGTTAAGTATTTTTGATGGTAGTTTTGGAGAGGAGGAGGAAGAGGAGGAAGTAGAAAAGGAGATTAGGATTGAAGAAGTTGATGAAGAGAATGAAATTATTGATCTAGATGAAGAAGATGAAGAAGCAAAAGAATCTGAAGAAAATATACCAGTTGAAAAGGAGACAGAGGAGATTGAGAAGACAGAAGAAGTGGATGATGAAGGGGATGAAGAAGAAGGAGAAGAAGTGGAGCAGGAAAAAGATGAAGAAGATAAGGATGATGAGAATGATGAAGGAGAAGAGAAGGAGAAGGATGATGCTAAGGATGATGATGATGATGATGATAATAATGATGATGGAGGTGAAGGAGGAGCAGAACAAGAAAAGGAAGAAGAAAAAGAAAAAGATGAGGAAAAAGAGAAAGAAAAATCTGGAGAAGAAGAAAGGGAAGAAGGAGAAAGAGAAGGAGCCAAAGAGCCAGAGGCAACTCATGCAGAGCCAGAGGCAACTCATGCAGCTGCAGATAGGATTGTTGTACCTGCCAGGTACACCAGCCTAGATGCAGAGCTAGCAGAAGACTCGTGTCGTGACCCGGAGAAAACCCAATCGACCTACTGCCGCAGCCAGAGCCCGCAGCCTAGTGGCTCCCTTTGTCAAGGATCGGGAGAACATCGCCGCTTATCTCCTACCATGACTGAGCTGATCAAGCAAATTGTCAGAGACACTATTGGGGAGCTGTTGTCAACTCAGGTCACTCCTGACCTACAGACCATAAATGCCAAGATTGACACCCTACTTCAGAGAGAGATCCCTCAGCCTCCTCTTCCTACAAACAACAGAATGCCTTTTGGCATGTCTGATTGGATGAGCCGCATGGAACAACAGTTGACAACCCTTATTGATGCTGGCAAAAAGGGGGAAGAGAGGATTCAGGGGGAAGAAAGAGAAATCAGAAGTAAGAAGAAGCAAGATGTCCCTCAGATTGAAGGACCCTCTAGTCTAAAGAGGAAGGAAGTTGTAGATCGAGAAGACCAGGCTGACCAGCCTGTAGGAAAAAGAAGAAGGACCAGAGGCGGCTTTGAACCTACTCTTGAATGGGAAGGGTTGGAGCTATGGTTTGTTGAGGATTTCTGCCCATTTGAAGCTCTTGAAATGTGGGGAGCTGCTAGGAAGAGGTTCATCAAAGACTACTATGTCTGGGAACTACTTCAAGATGACAAACTCTCCCCACATGAGATTTTCATAAACTGGATGGAAGAAGTTCATCCTAAGCTTTGGGCCATTCTGAAAAAGTACGCTAAAGAGCAAAATGCCTTTCCTATGATTCCCTTATTTAGAGCTGAAGAAGCACCAATCCGCATGGATGGTGAACTTGATGAGCTACATCTTCAAGAGGAAATCAAGCTAGTCTGCCTGGAGAACAAATTCAGATCTCAGCAGGAGCAGGATTTCGCAGCACTCGTGGTGAAAAGAAAATATGGCCTTACTCCAGTCAAGGTAAGACCTATCGGAGCCAAACCATTCAAGCCTGCCAAGCAGCCTACTCGAAGAGGCAGAGGAAGAGGCAGATGATTTAGTTATTTTTCTTACTTGTAGTTTTATTTTCTGTACTTAAAACATTTTTGTAAAATTTCAATGATAAGTCAGAAAATTTATGAACAGTCTGTTGAATGACAATTTTCCAGTTGTCTCAATATTAGACTGATTTCAGTTTTTGTCTTGCACCTAAGTGCAGACTTGGCCATTTGATTTCTTACTTAGTTTTGCCATCATCAAAATAGGGGGAATTTGTTAGGAATACTTGTTAGATTTTGATGATGTCATTAATTTAAAATCAAATGTTTATTAATTGGCAAAATGTAAGGAAGAACCAAATGAGTATCTTCCATAGGCCAAAATATGTTAAGTACAAAATTGGCAAAATGTAAAGAAGAACCAAATGAGTGTCTTCTATAAGCCAAAGTTAGTTAGGCTGAAAATAGGCTAAGTACTAAAGTACAATCTAGTCCATCAGATAAGTACAGCCGACTTCAATCAGAGTAGCCCTGGTCAACAAATTTTATCAGAGAAGTTTGATCAGACTGCAGCCGAGGTATCCTCAGGGATGTCACCTGATCAGACGAGTCACAAACAGTGAACAGCCGAGAAGACCTACCTGCAGAGATGTAAGCTGCACATCAGCCTACTCAACTACAGCCTAGTACTCCAAGTCCACGTCAGCATGCTTTGAATAGTCAAAAATTACGGAAAGCTCACATGCAACGTGAAGAGACAAATTGGAGTGATTCCCGCAAGAGATATGATTTATTTAAATCATCCTGACCCACCGTGAAGACTTTAATCCTTTTATATTCAAAAGATTCGGCGCTCACATGCAGAAGTCCTCACAACGGTCGGAAGATAAAATAAAATATTGGGAATCCAGCCTTGCAACGTTCAGAAAGAATAAACAATGAAGTCTCCCTCCAACGGACGGATTTGTTCAGATTTGCAACGGCTACAAGGAAGAAGCTCAGAAGATCTGACCTATATATATCTGAAGATTTGAATCTGAGCAAACACCGGTGCGAACATATACTCTAGCGATCAAAGCAAACAAAGCAATCTCAAGCAATCAAATAGCATCGTGAAAAGAGCAGATCCAAAAAGTTCATATTCAAGGAAGCTCTTAAGTTGGAGAAGACAAACACTCTTGTCTATAAATCTTGAGTACGGGGTACTTCACTGGTTGAAGTAAGCGATCAGAAGGCATCCGAGGATCGAGGATCAAGAGGTGCAAGGCGATAGTGTGTATACAACGGCATGGAATTCCACTGGTTGGAAGCTGTTGTAGTGTGTTGTGAATCACTGTAATATTTATCACTGGTTGAAAATTATAGTGAATTCATCTCCAACTGGTTTGGAGAAAAGTGGATTAGTAGAGGATTACCCCACCTCTGAGACCACTATAACTGCCTGTGTTATTTACTGTTTTACTGCATCATACTCTATCTGCTGCATACATTGTTAAGTGTTTCATTAAAGCTAATTTATATTCGTCATCAGTTGACTTCCGCACATATCCAAGAACAAACGACTCCAAGTCATTTGTTTGACCATCAGCTGAAGAAACTCACTCTTCGCGAAAAGATTTCAAGAGTTTCAACAAGTCTATTCACCCCCCCTCTAGACTTGTTCCTGGACGACTTGTGACCTACATATGAGATTTGACTCCGCGTCCTGAAGCGTATGAACTACGGCTCTCTATATTTGATTAATGAACATAATATGACATGTGGGAGCAACGACTCCATGTTGATAATGATGTGCAAAATGGCACCGAATGATGATGTGATATGCCGGTAAAATATCTATATGGTGATATAGACACATCGTCTTCAAATATTTGTTCTCGATTAATATTACTACTAGCCAATATTGGGAATGAATCCCTAATAAATTTGGAATATATTAAGGGAGAGTATGGGCCCACTTCCTCTACATGTGAACTACTAGATATTATGGATCCACTAGATAGTCACATGTTTATATGACTCGTAATCAGAAATTTACGAGATAATTTGCTCACGGTTTGAGCATATATTCCATATCAGATTGAGCTAGTAATATATCCCAAATAAATTTGAATAGATCCGAGAAAGGATCAAGGTATGCGCATATAAGTGGGATATCAATTGGCATACTATTTGAAGTCCTCCAGCCAATATCGAGAACATAATATACAAACTCCCATAACTGAAGATGAATACTGAGATACTGGCATACGAGTTTGGTGATCAAGAAATTTCTTACCATGAGGGGGAGTATTGGTAGTTAGAAATATGTGAAATGCATCACAATATATCATCACAACTCAAATATGAACTTGAAGTTCAAAGATGCATGACAGATTATTAATCTTTGGTACCAACTACAATTGCTTTATACATAATAATTCCCCGAATATGAATCAAAGCAGATGATAAAAGGAGGCATATACTTTTGAGAAGTATATAGACATAATCCCAATGGGTGATTGATAATGAGATATCTCGGCAAGTGATGTTGCCATGGGGAAATAAATATTGAAAAGTGTCGACACAATATAGCGCTATGAATGAAATGAGGATATCAACGATTGGAAAGAGGATATCGATAAATGATATGAGGATATCCATGACTGTGAAATATGGATATTGGAAATAAGGATATTAAAATCCATGAATTGTGAAAATAAGGATATTGAAATCCATCGAAATTGAAATATATGCCCTTATAATAAAATGAAATATATGGGCTTACTGAAAGTGACTCGTAAGGAGATTTTGAACATATTATCAGTGCATGCAATCACTCAAAATAAAACGTTGTGAATGAAAATTATATGCTGTACTCTTTTTCTTGACTGAGGTTTTATCCCACTGGGTTTTCCCATCAAGGTTTTTAACGAGGCAGCCTAATCACAACAAATATGGAATCTCTAAAAGAAATTTGGAATATATTGCAAAGAATATGAGTTCGAT
Source organism: Orobanche coerulescens (assembly GCA_033398695.1). Taxonomy (NCBI): domain Eukaryota; kingdom Viridiplantae; phylum Streptophyta; class Magnoliopsida; order Lamiales; family Orobanchaceae; genus Orobanche; species Orobanche coerulescens. The sequence continues at coordinate 129,823,063 of CM065815.1, read as the reverse complement.
ATTACAAACTGCACTAAAGATGATACTCGGAGGATTATTGAAATGCCTGGGGCAAATTTATAAAATACGCGTTGCACTCTTTTTCCCTTGACTGAGGTTTTGTCCCATTGGGTTTTCCTAGCAAGGTTTTTAACGAGGCAACTGGAATGTCGTATTAGTATGAATAATGTACTCTTTTTCCTTTATTAGGATCTTTCCCATTGGGTTTTTCCTAATAAGGTTTTAACGAAGCATATTCATGGCATAACGAGGAACACTACAAAGATCAAGATTATTCTTCAAAGCTTGAAAATAGAAGGAGTTGTTGTACTCTTTTTCCTTCGATCAAGTTTTTCCCACTGGGTTTTCTTGACAAGGTTTTAATGAGGCAACACGTGGATACTCCAACAATGAATGATAGACATGAGAGATTCACTCAGTTTTTGTCCCACGAGGTTTTACTGAGACGGCACAAGAATACTCATACAAGAACTATCGAGATAAGAGGGAGCAAATTTACGAGATTACAGATTGCTGAAGTTTTTATCCAACAGAGCTTTCCTACCAATATTATGATGCAACATGATATGATTGCCACAAGTTCCAATACAAACAGTTTGAAAGTTTTTCTCCCATTGGGTTTTTTTCTTCAAACTAGTTCAACAGATATTTATGTAAATAGTCATTCAAGGGGGAGTGTTATAATATAACACGAAAGTGACGTTTCAATTACCCCTTTGTTTTTATATAGTGTGAATGACTATTATGCCCTTGATGTAATTATGTTATTACGATTGTGCCATCTGAAGTTTTCCTATAAATAGGGCTTCAATTATTAATGAAAAATATACCTGAGAATCATTCTCTAATTTCTTTCTCTAATTTCTCTCTCTATAATATTCTGGTTTCACAACAGTTTTTGAATAATTATTACATTATATCTAGATTTTAAATTATTTATATATAAAATACAAAAATCAAATAATTCTCAAATAATTTCTGTAAATCTATCTTTTCAAATAATTTCTTTGAAGTAAATCTACTTTTACTTCAATTTTCACCTTCTTATAATAATTTTAGATTATTGAGTTATTTTATTTTGAAAACATTTGGGAAAAGAATTATAGACATGTTAGACTTACAATTCCCAGTAGAAAGATATATTATTAGTTAAAATAACTTTTTGGTTGATTCTTCTTTTTGTGAAAAGAAAAACTATATAAATAAATATAATAAGTTGATTATATTTTTATTTAAATACATCACAATAATATACTTTATCACCCTATGCCTAATGAATTAATATCATTGTGGATCTCATGGTATATTACTAAGTATAAAATGTGTGACTTTAATCTACATATTTATCAAAAATATATGACATTCTTTGCCTGTATACTGATATGTGATTATATTAGTATATTAATATAAATATTACAAATATACAATGATCATATAGATTACTGTCATGTTTATATATTTTATATCAAACTTTTACACATCTATCTATACTTAATATTAAAAGAGAGTCGCAAAAAAATCTAAGGAAACATGTGTCATCTCCACGTTAATCATCTTTTTAAAAATCTTAAAAAAGATGGACGTTAAATTTGGGAGGGGGTTAGAGGGTTATTCCATTATATACTATCTACCAGTTAAAAACTTTCTCTCATTTTATTCTTTTTTATTTTTAAGTTAATAGTTTAAACAATTATAACTTTTATGTATCAATTTTATTTTTGAAAAAAATATATCAGATTAATTCTTACTTCGTGCTCTTTAATTTGACATCTATATAGTATATATATATATAGTAATATAAATATAATTATAATATATTTAGATGATTAAAATATTCCAATATAAAAATATAAGAATATTGAAGAAAATATATATTTTTAGTTTATTTTCATAGCTTTTTAACAATTATTTAATTTTAAGAATTATTTTGTTCTGATTATAAAATAGTAAAATATACTACATTAATATCAAATCATATAAAAAAATATATTAGTAAAAATATCGGTTGTATACTTTTAATGAAAGTTGATAATACAACAACAACAACAACAATATCAGAGCCTTAGTTCCAAAATTCTTTGGGGTCGGCTATAATGAAAGTTGATAATAATAAACATAATTTAATTTCTTATTAATAAAATTAGATATAAGACTCATATTGTCCTATATGAAAAATAAATGCAGTGCTTAATTAATTTACGGTTATCCTATCATGTGCCCTTAGATCACATGATAAGAATTTATAAATGAAATTAAATCAAATAATAGTATATGTATATGTGTGTAGACCAACTCATGTATATTTTATAATAATTTTATAATATTATTGAAATTCGATCACATATTATTAATATAATAAAATATTTAATATTTTACGCTGTGGATCGCACGGGAGGACATCTAGTAAAACACAATATAATAAAAGGGGTAGGGTTGGTGGTTCAGTGGTAGGACCCCTACTCCCAAGACACTCCTTTGGGGAGAGGTTTTGGATTCTAACCCCACCAAGGAGGTGAAAGAGCAGGTTTTTCTCTTTATGATCCTCTAGCTCCCCGGGGCTAGCTCGAGCGACCGCTAATCAATATTTAATCTCGTGTCAAGCGGCAGTGCGAGAGTATTTCCTTCTTGAACCCTGGAGGTCTTGACAATCACTGCCATTTCTCCCGAGAATCAGCTGGAACTTGAGGCGCGTTAATCGATTAAGCTTCTCATGCGTAGAAGTGTACAGAAAAGGCATTGGGAACCTTGGAATTGCTCGAGCGACTCGTGATTTACTTCTCTCAATGTGTTAGGAGTTGGTTTATTGAGGGACTAGGATTAGTCCGACTAAGCTGTGATCACCTAATTATCAAAAAATAAATAAAAATAAAATAAATAAAGCAAACAATTTATAAAAGGTAGTCCCCTCCAAGGATCGAGTATAATACTAATAGAACGAACACAAATTTCTTTCATTTGATCTTTTTGATCCTCTTTTGCATGCGCAATCTTTCTTTCCCCCCTCATTTTTTTATCTTTATCCAGTAATTCTTCTGCCCCTTCCACACACAATCCTTACACTTTTTTTAATGAGCAGATAGAAACTTTTCTATTGGAATATTGTCAAATTCTCTTGTAGACAAAGACATTATTCATTTATATATATATTTTAAAAAAGGCATTCTTAAGGTCAAGGTAAAATTAATTGAATAAATCTCTTGTAGTTGATTTTGTTGATTATGAGTTCAATTTACTTAAAGGTTTGGGTGAGACATACTAATTTAGGAGTGTTAGTGAAATGAGTCCGTTCATGAGCTACAAATTTGATAGTAAATATCATTCAAATATTTCTCACGTGAAATCTAGAAACTTTTGTAGGTCATTGATATTAGTGATCTAACGTCCATTGATATTGGGATGCACAAATTTCGAAATTTGTTCACAGTGGCACTTCCTACATCTTCCTTAGCAATGTACATTATGATATTTAAAATATGCATTAAGATGTACATACCATAGAGAATCAAATCTTCCCAATTGCCGAAAAGCCCAAATCTTGAAGCTTGGGAAAGACGCAGCAAATATATGGGACAATGACACAGTCGTCCTCTTTATGCACTCGATTTTAGGTTGTAATTTTCGTCATGTAAAATGGCAAATCCATTATAGTTAATAATACAAAAATAATAAACAATGGAATTTGAAAGTCCAACTATATGAAATATCCAAGAAATAAACACAAGTCTTTGCTATTCGCTCAAATCAACTAAATACTAATGAGTTGCTACGATTACTAATGAGATGTACCTATTTAAATTCTACATGAATCAAAATACCAAACAAGATTTTCTTTTTGAAAACCTACCTAAAATTAAATCATAACTCTACTTAAGTTATAACATATATTATGAAAATAAGCAACAAAATTTGTCATTATCATGTATATAAATATATTATAGACGTACTAGAGAGATTTTGGAGGAAAATAACTTGACATTTTCCATTTCAACTCAATCAAATACATACATTTATATAGACTATATAATGAGAGTTACAATGGCAATAGAAAGCCAAGAGTTTGTGTATTGATGGTGCAAATACAAAGCCAAGTATCATAGATAAGAATTCATAACACTCCCCCTTGGATGACTCGTACTAACTTCATGCCTCGTTAAAACTTTACTAGGAAAAACCCTGCGGGAAAAACCCTAGTGAAGAAAAAAGAGTACATGTATTGTACTAATGGTAAAAGAGCGGATCTTGTATGTCTTTCCCTCATTGCAACATGACTATTATTGTCAATATATATTTCGAAATTTGTGCATCCCAATCTTTTGTACCAATTTCTCGAAGGAAGATGTAGGAAGTGCCTTTGTGAACAAATTTGCTGGATTTCACAAGAGCGAATCTGACAAATATCAATTTCTCCCTTTTGTTGTAGTTCATGGGTGAAAAAGAATTTTGGATCGATGTGCTTCATCTTGTCTCTTTTGATGTAATCTTCTTCAGTCTGAGTGATGCATGCTTCATTATCTTTGTATAGAACAGTAGATCTTCCTTTATTGATTGAAAGGCCACATGATTCCGGATATGGTGGACCAAAGATCTTAGCCATACACATTCTCGACTTGCTCCATGAAGTGCTAAAAAAACCAGCATGGTTCGAAAAAATTGCTGCAAGAGACTGTTTTGTAGATCGCCAAGATATTGCGGTATCACCATATGTGAATAAGTAACCTATTTGTGATCTACCTTTATGAGAATTGGATCGAAATCCAGCATCAGTGTTACCAATTAATCGAAGATATCCAAATATCGGTTACACACTAGTCCAATGTCTCCAAGTTAGAGCAAAACTATGTCTTGTCAATAAATTAACTGAAAAGGGAATATCAGGACGTGTACAATTGGCAAGATACATTAATGCATCAATAGAACTAAGATATGGTACTTCAGGACCAAGAAGTTCTCCTTCTTCTCTAGGGCGGAATGGGTCATTTTTCTTTTCAAGTGAACGTACAACCATAGGTGTACAGACATGATATGATTTATCCATAATAAATCATCTAAGGATCTTTTCAATATATGATGACTAGTGAACAAATATTCCTTTTGATAAATGTTCAACTTGAAAACCAAGGCAAAGTTCTGTTTTACCTAAGTCTTTCATTTCAAATTCCTTCTTTAGATATATAATCGTCTCATCAAGTTCAACAAGAGTCCAAATGATGTTCAGTCATCAGCATAAACTGCAATGATAGTAAATCCCTCTTTTGTCCTTTTAATAAAGACACATGGAAAGATTACACTATTAATATATCCTTCTTTCAGAAGGTACTCACTGAGATGATTATACCACATCCAACCTGATTGTTTTAACCCGTACAAGTATCTTTATAACTTAATTGAGTACACCTCTCGGGGATTTAAGCTACATGATTCAAGCATTTTCAATCCTTCAGGGATTTTCATATAGATGTCATTATCAAGTGACCCATATAAGTAGGCAGCCACGACAGACTTAGCAAAAATCTGAATGTCATTGCATCCATTACCTGTGAATAAGTCTCTTCATAATCAATTCCCATTTTTTGTGAGAAGCCTTGTGCAAGAAGGCCTGTTTTGTATCTCACAACTTCATTTTTCTCATTTCGTTTGAACACAAATACACATCTACAACCAACGGGTTTCACACCTACAGGTGTTTGGACAAGTGGTCCAAAAACTTGATGTTTTTCAAGTGATTTCAATTCTGCCTCAATAGTATATTCCCATTTTGGTTAATCGTTTCTTCTTTTACATTCATAGATCGGTCTAGGTTCATGATTCTTCAATAATATCGAGAGCAGCTGCATATGCAAATATATCATTCATGATTATTTCTTTTCTATCCAACATTTATCCTGAATTGATATAGTTTATCGAAATCTCTTCATTGTCATCAATTTCAGGTGTTTAATCATCCTTAGAAAACGTCTCTTCAGTGGTACAATATGTTTCTTTTGGAATAATGTCATTTGGTGTACCAGTTTGATTATCAAGTTTTCTTGCTTTTCTTGGATTTTTATCCTTCGACCCAATAGGTCTACCAATATGCACTCGAATTTAGGTTGTAATTTCCGTCATGTGAAATTGCAAATCTATTATAGTTAATAATACAAAAATCATAAAGAATATAATTCGAAACTCCAACTACATGAAATAATCAGAGCTCACTGGACTGTCCAGTTAACCCTCTAGCGCACGCTACATATCAGGACATAGCGTGTGCTAAACTGGATCAGTATAAATTGGACAGTCCAGTCAAGTTTCATCATTTTCACTCCTCACTTCATTTTTCGGTGTTTTCGGGCAATTCTGGGCGATTTGGAGAGATCTTTTCGAGCTGCACTCACCTATCATCATCTTCAAGCTTCTAAGTTGGATTAATCATCACCTAATCCTCTCCAACACATCAAATCAAGGTAATCATTTCTTGAATCTAGAATTTGGAGTTCGAGTGTTTTTCCTTCCGATCTCTTCATGTGAGATTGCTATGATGTTGTAATATGTTAGATATGGATTATCTACCTTGAATACATATATTCCTATGGATTTATTGGTGTATATTGCGGATTTGATAAATATTTGGGGAATTATTCAAGAACCCTTGGGGTTTGACTTTGGATATTTTGGGGGTTTCCGATTGATGTTGTCGTAACCTTGAGTTGTGGTATCCTATTGGATCATTGATGTCATTAATGAAGTTTTGTCAGATTGATTTACTTTTGGAGGATGGTTTTCGATACATTTTTGGGGGATAGTTGTAATTAACGGGAGAATGTTTGCAACGTATCCGTTAGAATGCCCCAATGGGTTTTGGTTATTGTTGTAACGACTTTTGAGTTGGTGATAATCGTGCTTAATACGTATATTGAGCATTTGTTGGTAATTGTGATATTCAAGGTTGTTCGAGCGGCCAATATCTCCATTAGAGGGGTTTGTTCGTGAGAATACATTTCATCACCGGTGTTGTGTAAGTTAATTCTTACTCGGTTAAAGGGATATTCATTCCTTACGTTGTTGTTCATTCAAACATGTAATTCACTCATAATATATCATTCATGTCGAGACTTGTTATTATCAACTAATCATGTAACTCACGAGGAACGACGGTTCCAAATCATTTCATTGAAGCTATCACTCGTTGTATCATTATTTCATCTCGGTGAGTTGTTCTTTATCCCTGTCGGATTTTATTCAATATCTCTCATCTTGGTCGTTTTTGTTCTTGTAACCTTCCGGGATTGTATTGCGTGGCCGGGTGGCGTATGTGTGGAATTTTTAGTCAGGCACACTATGGTCATGTGTATATGCGGGACTTCGGGCACATTGGACTGTGCACACAGTAAAGTACCTCCGTGAGACTAATTAGGCCAAGTTGCGGGTGTATATACGGGACTCCGGACACTCGGCTACTTGTGCACTTGCACATTCCATTCGGGCATACTATGATGCCCATCATTCAACTCTATTTCTTAACTCATTCATGTGATTGTTGTATATTGTTCAACTCTTGAGGGTTGTTGTTCTGTGTAACTGACCCCATTGGGGATATTGTTTTTAGGTCATGGCAAGGCAAAGGCACGAGAAGAGAATGTTGACATCGAGGAGTCCCAGTGATACTAGTAGGGGTCCCTAGTCTCTTCATTTCATTCATGCTTCCTTGTTATGTATTTTCCACTGCACTTGCTTTTGGATTGTCATTGTTCAGTGTCGTATATTTTATCTTCATATAAAATATACATGTATTCGGTATTCCCTGGTGTGTTGTATTCGAAACTCCTCATCGGAGTATTTGATGATGTAATGTGGTTCAGTACTACATTTATATTGTGTAATTCATAAATTTTCATTCGCCGGGTGGGTCCCAGTCGGGGGTCCACGGCACTGTAATATCCGCCTAGTTTGGGGTGTTACAGAGTTGGTATCGGAGCGTGGTTTTGAATACTACCTTCCGAGTCATGTCTCATTTGAAATCATCATTCATCAAACTAGTATCATTGGACTTTCGCGTCACGTGTGACCTGTGCAAGCGCCAAGCCCCTCCGACCGAAAGAACTGTAAGATTTCTGATGCCATGGTATGAATTCTGGCAGTAAGAATCATTCATTCATCATTCATCAGTCAACAATCCTCAATCATCATTTTCATTTTGAGCGACCTCATATGGCGCCGAAACCTGCAGAATCCTCAAAAGAAGGCTCTACTTTTTCTGAGCGACCTCCTATGGCGCCGAAACCTGCAGAATCTCAATTCTGAGCAGCCAGCTCGACCATCACCTATTACAACTATGGAGAACAGGGTCATTTCAGCACTAAGTGTCCGAAGCCAACCATCACGTGTAATAACTGTGGGATTGCTGGGCATAAGGCCCGTTTCTGCCGAAGAGACGCTAGGCCTACTCCGGCGACATCTCAGGCCCCGAAGCATTCAGCTGTTTAGAATCAGGCCACTCAATCCGCGTCGTTTAAGATGACGGGAGCAAACAAAGGCAGAGCCACCGGGGTTGGCAAGCCCCGAATTTATGAGATGAAGAGGACCGACGATCCGGAGGCCCGAATGATCTCAGGTACACTCGAAATCTATCTCAACCTGTGTGTACCCTTTTTGATACTGGTGCATCGCATTCATTCATTTTCGAGTCATGCTTGAGTAGACTTCATCTGGATAGTGCTACTAATTGTGAGCCTTATATCATTGGACTACCTGACGGTAGAAGAATTATCGGAGATCGTGAGATTAAGAATTGTCCGATTCAGTTTCATGGCCGTGATTGGTTGGTAGACTTGATCATGATGGATTTACCTAGAGATGACGTCATTTTGGGTATTGATTGGATGGATCGTCATGATGCCATCCTTAGTGTCCGTAAGCGTATGGTCACTATTATTTCAGATGATGGAGTGGAATATGTATTTCAGGGGAGTAACCCCAGTTGTTCTGGAAAGGTTATCAATATGATGAAAGCGGTAAAATTACTCAATCAAGGGTGTGTTGGTTATTGGTGCTATATGACCAAAACTGATAAATCATCGGTGTCATTGGCGGACATTCCGGTAGTGAGGGAATATGCCGATGTATTTCAGATGAGTTACCTGGTTTGCCTCCGCAGAGAGATGTGGAATTCACGATTGAGTTGGAGCCTGGTACATCTCCAATATCAAAGGCACCATATCGTATGGCCCCGACTGAAATGCAAGAACTGAAGAATCAACTGGAGGAACTGACCGAGAAGGGTTATATCCGGCCTAGTGCGTCCCCGTGGGGAGCACCAGTGTTATTCGTCAAGAAGAAGGATGGTTCTTTCGCTTGTGTATTGATTATCGAGAGCTGAACAAGGTGACAGTCAAGAATAAATATCCCCTACCCCGCATCGATGATCTTTTGGATCAACTTCAGGGAGCTTCAGTATTTTCCAAGATCGATTTAAGATCTGGGTATCATCAGTTGCGAATTCGAGAGTCGGATATCGCAAGGACGGCATTTCGAACACGTTATGGTCATTACGAGTTTGTGGTAATGCCGTTTGGGTTAACTAATGCACCTGTGGTGTTTATGGAGTTAATGAATCGAGTTTTCATCAACTATTTGGATCAGTTCATGGTTGTATTCATAGATGACATTTTGATTTATTCTCGTAACCGAGAGGAGCGCGAATTTCACCTTCATCAGGTTCTCGACGTGTTAAGACGATAGCAGCTCTAAGGGAAGTTTTCCAAGTGTGAATTCTGGATATCCGAGGTGACGTTTCTCGGATATATAATTTCAGCAGACGGAGTATGTGTCGACCCTCAGAATATGGAGGCTATCCGAGATTGGCAACCTCCGAAGAATGTTAAGGAAATCCGAAGCTTTCTCGGATTAGCTGGATATTACCGGTGATTTGTGGAGGGATTTTCTAAAATCGCTCAACCCATGACGAACCTTTTACAGAAGTATAATAAATACACGTGGACGGACGCGTGTCAGCGGAGTTTTGAGGAACTTAAGAGCCGTTAATTTCAACATCTGTCCTTTCCTTACTGCAAGGGACAGAGGGATTCGTAGTTTATAGTGATGCGTCCGGGCAGGGTCTCGGATGTGTACTAATGCATAATGGTAAAGTGATTGCCTATGCTTTGTGGCAACTGAGGCCTTATAAGGTCAACTATCTGACCCATGACCTGGAGCTAGCAGCCGTGGTTTTTGCATTGAAGATTTGGCGTCATTATCTTTATGGCGCCATCTGTCATATTTTCACCGATCATAAGAGCTTGAAGTATATATTTACTCAGAAGGAGTTAAATATGCGTCAGAGACGGTGGTTAAAACTGATTAAGGACTATGATATTGAGATACAGTATCACCCGGGAAAGGCGAATGTTGTCGCCAATGCCTTGAGCCGTAAGTCCGTTCAGGAGCAGATGCTTTCTCGTTTAACTGTTCAGAAGGAACTCCAGTAGGAATTCCTTAGGCATGAGATCGAGGTTTGGTTACAGCGTGTACAAGGACAGCTTTGTATGCTGGAGATTTCATCTCAACTTGAGAAGGCGATCAGAGTAAAACAGGGTTCAGGCCCATTTTTGTTGCACATTCGAGATGATGTGACTCAGGAGAAAGCCCTTGGATTTGTGATCCACGAGGATGGACTTTTACGATTTAAGAACCGATTATGTGTTCCTGCGGATGACGAGTTGAAAAACTCGATTTTGAGAGAAGCTCATGCTACCCCTTATTCTATTCACCTGAGGTCTAGCAACATGCACAAAGACTTGAAACAAAATTACTGGTGGAGTAATATGAAGCGAGAAGTCGCAGAGTTTGTTTCGAGATGTCTCACCTGCCAACAAGTTAAGATAGAACATCAGCGACCGACAGGCATGCTGAAACCGCTTCCTATCCCAGAATGGAAGTGGGAGGATATTTCAATGGATTTCATCACGAGTTTGCCGACGAGTCGACGGGGCATGAATACAATTTGGGTGATTGTGGACCCTTTAACTAAGTCAGCTCATTTCCTTGAGATTAAGGATATGTGGGGTCCCGAGAGACTTGCCTAGTTGTTCATCAAAGAGATAGTGAGATTGCACGGTACTCCTAAGAGTATCATTTCTGATTGTAACGGGCGATTCATGTTATATTTTTGGAAATCAGTTCATCGTGCCATGGGAACTCATCTCAACTTTAGCACGACTTTCACCCTCAATCTGACGGACAATCAGAGAGAACTATTCAGACGTTGGAGGACATGTTGAGGGCATACGTCCTCAATTGGAAGGACGATTAGGAAGCCCAACTACCGTTGATCGAATTCACGTATAATAACAGTTGGTACGCTTCGATTCAGATGGCACCTTACGAGGCCTTATACGGTCGTCGCTGTCGATCTCCCCTATGATGGGATGACTTATCAGAATCAGTCGGCATTGAACCCGATATGCTTCTAGCCGCCCGCAAGAAGGTAGCTTTGATCAAGAGTCGTTTGTTGACCGCTCAGAGTCGACAAAAATCATATACCGATAACCGTCGTCGACCCTTGGTGTTCAAGACAGGTGATCATGTTTTGGTCAAGGTATCTCCGAGTTGAGGTATTTTCCGTTTCGGGAAGCGGGGGAAGTCGAGTCCGAGATTCATTGGACCGTTTGAGATTTTGGATCGAGTGGGCGATCTGGCTTATCGACTGGCTTTACCTCAAGCCTTGATCCTAATTCATAACATGTTTCATATCTCTCAGTTACGGAAGTATGTTGCCGACCCTAATCACATACTTCAGTTCGATGAAATTGAGATTGCAGATGATCATACGTACGAAGAGCGTCCTGTATGAATCTTAGAGCGGTGAATCAAACAGTTGTGGAACAAGACGATTCCTTTGGTTAAAATTTAGTTCTAGACACGGAATCGAGGAGGCTACTTGGGAAATCGAGGATAGTATGCAGGAGAGTTATCTCGATTTGTTTGACCCTTAGTTTCGAGGACGAAACTATTTTTAAGGGGGGAGTATGTAATACCCGATTATAAATGCATTCATTATCATTCAGTTAATTTTCATTCAGTAATATTTCACTCAGTAATAATCATTCATCATTCGTGTTCATTCATCGTGTTCGCTGTTTGACATACTCGGAATCTTGGATCAGTTATCATTCGTCTTTCTACCTTGTTTGAGATTAGAGCCGAGTTTATCTTCATCATTATTTTTTTGGCGGACTGTTCGTAAGGAGTAGCGCACGCTCTTTTTAACGTGTGCTAATTGAGCACAGGTAGCACACGCTAACCTCTTAGTATTAGCGCACGTTATTGCATTTGGGCAGACAGTACCGAAGGCACTGGACTGGGTTAGTGAGATTCATAACGCACGTTACAGTTGGAGTATAACGTACGTTAATGATGTGTGTAACGCACGCTATCGGGATCCATCAGCGCGCGCTAGCGTATTGGAACAGACAGTCCAGTGGGTACTGGACTGAGTTGAAATAATTCATAGCGTATGCTAAGAGTTGCATAGCGTACGCAAGGGTTAGTTGGTAGCGCACGCTAATAATAGGGTAGCGCGCGCTAAGGCTCAACCAGGCCATAGGACAGTAGGTTCTGGACTTCAGTTACTGGGCATCAGACATTAGTTAGCGCACGCTAACATTTTGGATTAACGCACGCTATCGGGAAGATGTTAGCGCATGCTACCAAGTTCGTAGCGTACGCTAACGAGGCAGTCAGAGCTCATTAGACTTTCCGATTAACCCGCTAGCGCACGCTACATATCAGGACATAGTGTGCGCTAAACTGGATCAGTATAAATTGAACAGTCCAGTCAAGTTTCGTCATTTTCACTCCTCACTTCGTTTTCCGGCATTTTCGGGCGATTTGGAGAGATATTTTCGAGCTGCACTCACCTATCATCATCTTCAAGCTTCTAAGTTGGATTAATCATCACCTAATCCTCTCCAACACATCAAATCAAGGTAATCATTTCTTGAATCTAGAATTTGGAGTTTGAGTGTTTTTCCTTCCGATCTCTTTGTGTTAGCTTGCTATGATGTTGTAATATGTTAGATATAGATTATCTACCTTGTATACATGTATTCCTACGGATTTATTGGTGTATATTGCGGATTTGATGAATATTTAGGGAATTATTCAAGAACCCTTGGGGTTTGACTTTGGATATTTTGGGGGTTTCCGATTGATGTTGTCGTAACCTTGAGTTGTGGTGTCCTATTGGATCATTGATGTCATTAATGAAGTTTTGTCGGATTGAGTTACTTTTGGAGGTTGGTTGTCGATACATTTTTGGGGGATAGTTGTAATCAACGGGGTAATGTTTGTAACGTATCCGTTGGAATGCCCCAATGAGTTTTGGTTATTGTTGTAACGACTTTTGAGTTGGTGATAATCGTGCTTATTACGTATATTGAGCATTTGTTGGCAATTGTGACATTCAAGGTTGTTCGAGCGGCCTCTATCTCCATTAGAGGCGTTTGTTCGTGACAAGACATTTCATCACCGGTGTTGTGTAAGTTAATTCTTACTCAGTTAAAGGGATATTCATTCCTTACGTTGTTGTTCATTCATACATGTAATTCACTTATAATATATCATTCATGTCGAGACTTGTAATTATCAACTAATCATGTAACTCACGAGGAACGATGGTTCCAAATCATTTCATTGAAGCTATCACTCATTGTATAATTATTTCATCTCGGTGAGTCGTTCTTTATCCTTGTCGGATTTTATTCACTATCTCTCATCTTGGTCGTTTTTGTTCTTATAACCTTCCGGGATTGTATTGCATGTCCGGGTGGCGTATGTGTGGAATTTTTAGTCGGGTACACTATGGTCATATGTATATGCGGGACTCCGGACACATTGGACTGTGCACATGGTAAAGTACCTCCGTGAGACTAATTAGGCCAATTTGCGGGTGTATATACGGGACTTCGGACACTCGGCTACTTGTGCACTTGCACATTCCATTCGGGCGTACTATGATGCCCATCATTCAACTCTATTTCTTAACTTATTCATGTGATTGTTGTATATTGTTCAACTCTTGAGGATTGTTGTTCTGTGTAACTGATCCCGTTGGGGATATTGTTTTTAGGTCATGGCAAGGCAAAGGCACGGGAAGAGAACGTTGATGGCGAGGAGTCCCAGTGATACTAGTAGGGGGCCCCAGTCTCTTCATTTCATTCATGCTTCCATGTTATGTATTTTCTGCTGCACTTCCTTTTGGATTGTCATTGTTCAGTGTTGTATATTTTATCTTCATATAAAATATACATATATTCAGTATTCCCTGGGTGTGTTGTATTCAAAACTCCTCATCGGAGTAATTGATGATGTAATGTGGTTCGGTACTACATTTGTATTATGTAATTTATAAATTTTCATTCGCCGGGTGGGTCCCAGTCGGGGGTCCACGACACTGTAATATCTGCCTAGTTTGTGGTGTTACATCTGTCAAATATCAATTTCTATCTTTTGTTGAAGTTTATGGGTGAAAAAGAATTTTGGATCGATGTGCTTCGTCCTGTCTCTTTTGGTGTAACCTTCTCCAGTCTGAGTGATGCATGTTTCATTATCTTTGTATAGAACAGTAGGTCTTCCTTTATTGATTGAAAGGCCACATGATTCCGGATATGGTGGACCAAAGAGCTTAGCCATACACATTCTCGACTTGCTCCATGAAGTGCTAAAAAATCAGCATGGTTCGAAGAAATTGCTGCAAGAGACTGTTTTGTAGATCACCAAGATATTGCGGTATCACCATATGTGAATAAGTAACCTATTTGTGATCTACCTTTATGAGAATTGGATCGAAATCCAGCATCAGTGTTACCAATTAATTCCGCTTTGGAGTCTTTAGCATAAAACAAACCCATATCCATTGTTCCTCGAAGATATCCAAATATCGGTTACACACCAGTCCAATGTCTCCAAGTTAGAGCAAAACTATGTCTTGCCAATAAATTAACTGAAAAGGCAATATCAGGACGTGTACAATTGGCAAGATACATTAATGCACCAATAGAACTAAGATATGGTACTTCAGAACCAAGAAGTTCTTCACCTTTTTCTCTAGGGCGGAATGGGTCATTTTTCTTTTCAAGTGAACGTACAACCATAGGTGTACAGACAGGATATGATTTATTTATAATAAATCATCTAAGGATCTTTTCAATATATGATGACTAGTGAACAAATATTCCTTTTGATAAATGTTCAACTTGAAAACCAAGGCAAAGTTCTGTTTTACCCAAGTCTTTCATTTCAAATTCCTTCTTTAGATATATAATCGTCTCATGAAGTTCAACAAGAGTCCCAATGATGTTCAATCATCAACATAAACTGCAATGATAATAAATCTCTCTTTTGTCCTTTTAATAAAGACACATGGAATGATTACACTATTAATATATCCTTCTTTCAAATGGTACTCACTGAGATGATTATACCACATCCAACTTGATTGTTTTAACCCATACAAGGATCTTTATAATTTAATTGAGTACACCTCTCGGGGATTTAAGCTACATGCTTCAAGCATTTTCAATCCTTCAGGTATTTTCATGTAGATGTCATTATCAAGTGACCCATATAAGTAGGCAGTCACGACAGACTTAGCAAAAATTTGAATGTCGTTGTATCCATTACCTGTGAATAAGTCTCTTCATAATCAATTCCCGTTTTTTGTGAGAAGCCTTGTGCAAGAAGACCTGCTTTGTATCTCACAACTTCATTTTTCTCATTTCGTTTGAACACAAATACACATCTATAACCAATGGGTTTCACACCTACAGGTGTTTGGACAAGTGGTCCAAAAACTTGATGTTTTTCAAGTGATTTCAATTCTGCCTCAATAGTTTTTGGACAATCGTTTCTTCTTTTACATTCATAGATTAGTCTAGGTCCATGATTCTTCAATAATATCGAGAGCAGCTGCATATGCAAACATATCATTCATGATTATTTCTTTTCTATCCAACCTTTTTCAAGTTTGATTATCAAGTTGCCTTGCTTTTCTTGGATTTTTATCCTTCGACCCAATAGGTCTACCACGCTTCTGGCGTGCTTTAGGCTCATTTGCTAGCATGATTTTATTATCTTCATCTCGAAGTTTAATTATACAAGGAACATTAACAGCTGAAATATGTGACTTCGCCACTGTCTTAACATCAATAAATGCATCAGGCAATTTATTTGCAGCCTCATATAGATGGATTCTTTTGAACTTCAAGTTCACATTGATTTGTACGAGGATCGTAATGAGACAGAGATATTGGATTCCACAAAATTTCCTGCTTTTCTTTTTCAAGTTTTGACTTCTCTCCCCCTAATGCAGGAAAAACTATCTCATCAACTGATAGTCGGCAAATCTTGGCTTGAACATATCACCAGTAATGAGCTTAAGGTATTTAATAATTCAAGGAGAATCAAACCCAACATATACCCTGAATCTTCTTTGGGGTCCCATTTTTGTTCTTTGAGGAAGAGCTATTGGAGCATAAACTGCACACCTAGAAACTCTTAAATGAGATATATTTGGTTCATGACCATTCACAAGCTGCAATGGGGAATATTTATGATAAGCAGTCGGCCTTAACCGAACTAGGGAAGTTGCATGTAATATTGCATGTCCTCGAGCAAAATTTGGTAAATTTGTTCTCATATGTAAATGCCTAGCGATCAATTTTAGCCTCTTAATAAAAGATTTGGCTAAGACATTCTGAGTATGTATGTCCCAATAGACATGCAATAGTCATTAAAAGATTGGGATGTAAATTCCCCTGCATTATCCATTCGGATTTTTTTCAATTGTATGATTTGGGAATTGTGTCCTTAATCGAATTATTTGAGCAAAGAGTCTTGGTAAAGCAACATTAAGAGTGTACAGTAGGCTAACATGCGACCATCATGTCGATGCATCTATTAGTACCATAAAGTACTGAAATGGCCCACTTGGTGGGATAATAGGTCGACATATATCTCCTTGAATTCGCTCCAAAAATGATGGACATTCAATTGCAACTGTCACAGCCGATGGTATTCCTTTAAAGCAAGCAACACATGAAAAATCTTTGGACAATGGAACAATCTCGTTCTTTAGAGGATGTCTGTTTGAATTTTATATAATTCTTCGCATCATTGTTGAACCCGGATGGCCTAAACGATCATGCCATATAATGAAATTCGTTGGGTCAACTAATTTTTTGGTTCATCACCATATATGTCTCAACTGGATTTATGGAAGTATAATACAATCCAGATTTATATGATGGGAAGTTTTCCATTATTTGTTTTCCCTCTGAGACAACTGACGTTATATATTAATATTTGTTGTCATTTTCATTTGTTGTCTCAATGTGATACCCATTTCTGTAACACCCCCAATCCACTCAGGGATATTACACGTCGTAGAACCATTCCTCAAGAATCTACCAGGCTGGTAACAAAATCATACATCTCAACAACGCCTTTAAGGCTAAAAGACTCAGTAGACCGATTTGGTCTTTCAATAAACATATACATATCAATCTCAATACATGCCCACGCAGGGGTCAAATACAACACACTCCCGTACAACGGAGAAAGAATACTGCATCGGAAATAATATGTGACTGAACCAATATAACAACGTACGGGTCCTCATGTGATTAATATCGTTCATCTTTCATCATCCTTCATGCCGACCCTGTGCTATGCTCCTCAAAACCTGAATGCAATACATACATCCAGCCCCCGATTACTCGGGGGTTAACAAAATTCCACTATTTTGCTAGTGCAAGTACATAATCATACGAAATGTAACAAACAAATAGAAATCACGAATCGGGTACGACAATTAACTACCAAAGCCTTCCCGAGAGGTTTTATTAATTACACAACAATCAATGAAGGGTTTGAAAATAAATTCCTCATCTCGGGGATTTTAAAAAAATAGAAACCTTGTTGGACCTCAAGTCCTTAGTTGAAAAAAATAACCATTTCAAAACGAATGGGTCTCGGCCCAAAATTGACTTTCCGTAAAACGACCTTTACAAAACCGTTGGGATTCCATCCCAAATCTCATCAAATCACAGTACGCGAGAACCATAACGAGGTCCGTTTTCCAACATCAAAACTGTAACACCCCCAATCCGCTCAGGGATATTACACGCCGTAGACCCTCTCCTCAAGGATCTACCAGGCTGGTAACAACATTTAACATCTCGACAATGCCTTCAAGGCTAAAATGACTCAGTAGACCGATTTGGTCTTTCAATAAATTATACAACTCAATTACAAACGCATACCCACGCAGGGGTCAAAACACAATAAACTCCCGTACAACGGGGAAAAGATACTGCAGCGGAAAAGAAAATACAACTAGACCAATACGCCATCAACGGATCCTCGTGTGATTAGTATCGTTCATCTTTCATCATCCTACGTGCCGACCCTGTGTTATGCTCCAAAACCTGAATGCAAAAATAGACATCCACTCCCCGAATACTGGGTTAGCAAAATTCCACCGTTTTGCTAGTGCAAGTACAAGTGCAAAAATACGAGCCATACAATTGATATTGCACTAATATCAATAGCCAGTAATCATCAATGATCCAAACATAAAGAAAAGTACTTCCCGAGGCAAGAGTTTGAGTAAACATTTCCAAAACCGAAAGATCGCAAATAAGGGAAACAATTTACAAAACAGTTTAAAATGCCATCGAGAGTTTTAATAGAAAACAATTTAGGATTATAAAATCCTTCTCTTTCCAAAATCAATAGGTCACACCCAAATGTTTTGTTTTCGCAAATAGGAAACCACCAACAATTTACAGGTGGTCGAGCCCAACATCACGTGTCCTCAACGGACGTAAAATCAACGAAACATAATCACGCACGCGCATCGCCAGACCGGACGCTACCACCGACGTCCCACTCGAGGCCTCGAAGGACCCTCCCGAGATGGCTAGCGAAACAAATCACACACATCTCACGGTTGGATCAATCGCTTGTTGCATCCTGGCCACATGATCACATGCCATGTGCCACCGTAGATTATCTCAGGCTCTCACGGTTGGATCAATCACTTGTTGCATCCTGGCCACATGATCACATGCCATGTGCCACCGTAGACCTTCAACCATATCCACACATTCACACAAATAACATATCATATCAAGGATATTCAAACAATTCGCCCAGAGGCATCAAACACTTAGCAAAACACCACGTCAATCCACAACGCACCGGAATGAAATAATATACGTCCAGACACAACATAGAATTCACATAGTTATTCACGAACCACACCAATCACAAAACACACACGGTTTTGAAAGAGGGCCTTTAACGAGGCTAACCAAATCTTTTGAAAACTCATTTCAAACAAACAAACAAATCAAGACGATCACCAATCATCATATCCACGAAACAAGAAAAGTATGGACAAGGTACTTGCCTCGAATAAGAACAACGCGGAGAATCGACCAAAGTAGGTTGACACGAACCGATTACGAACCCGCCGACTCCACCGATCGCCAACTCACGTCATAAACTACGAAGGACAATAATAACAATGAAATGAATTTCATAACACGACTCAAAGCCGTTGAATTCAAAGAACGAATGACGAAAGTTCAAGGATTTCCCCAAAACGCCAAGAACACGATTCGCTCCACAAATCACGAAACGGAATTGTTGAAATATGGATATACAATCCATAGAATATGTTTAACAACATCATTTAACCATAATCGATCCATCGAAAATGGATGAAAACGAGATCGGGACAAATCCCCAAAAAGTCAACTCAAGGAAATCAAGAAATATACTTCGATTTGACGAAGAACAATGGATTAAATGATGTTAAACACAAGAATACTACCAAGATTAATCATACCCATCATGAATTAATCAACAACACGGAACGAATCGGACGAAATTGCAAAAATCCCCAAATTCACGAAATTAGGGTTCTAAGGAAGATTACCTTGATTCTGGATCAAAGGATGATAACGGACGATTGATTGATATTATGGACTCGAACTTCATGGTTTTGTTGTTAAACAACATGGCTTCGCCGCCCATGAATCGCCATTCGCGGACGGAGAAGGAAGGAAATGAAAACGAAGTGAAATGTGACTCGCCACCATATTTATATCGCCTGCACTAGCGTGCGCTAGCCTTCCCGGACTAGCGTGCGCTATCGGCCGCAGACGCCGAGTACTCGGCCAGGCCCACACGACCCGGCATCACCAACCAACCCCGCCGACCAAACCTGCCGACTCGACTCCCGCTAGCGTGCGCTACGGCCGAAGCTCGCGCCGCAGCCGAATTGGCCCAAAGAGCCACCGGACTAACCAACTTATCCGTAACGACGCTAGTCGGCCTGCAGCCGGCGCTACTCCTGCCGGTTAGCGTGCGCTACGACCGACAAAGCGTGGCGCTACTCGCCGATCTCCGACCGAGTCCAACCTCGAAACCCCATCGCTTTGCCCGAGCACAGATGGCTAAAGTTACCCAGCACCGGGCGTGCGCTACACGTGTCGGTTAGCGCAAGCAGCCTTCCGGCCAGAAGGCGTGCGCTTACGCCGGTTCTCGCGCACCTGTCGGCCGGTGCCCGCATCGTCCGGCCGCCCCCGCCACTGCCGGGCCTCCCGCCACCGCTGTGGCTCGACGACCCGATTTCAAACGTACGGAACGAACACGACGAAAAGTTCGCGGACAACATAAACGACTCGAAATGAAAGCGTAATACCATAATTAGTCATACGCGACCAAGAAACGGGTCGAGACAACAATTACAGATACGGATACCCGTAACTTTCAAGAAATTACAAAATGGCCCAAAACGCTCGGAAATCACGATACGTGATCGAATAACCAAACGGAAGTTAACAACACGTCTAACAAAGTTAAACGGACTTACGGGAAACTCGAAACAATGATTTGAACGAGATTCGCAAGAACCTAACTCAATAACGTAAAAGTCGATAAAAAGCACGGAACACAACAAAACGACTCCGAAACGAACTCGGATGTCAAAAAGTGTAGAATTAATCATTCTCAGAATGACGAAACGGTCATGAGCGAGTCGTCAAAACGGACTTCGGCCGAAAAAGAAATTTACCGAAAGTCGAAAATTGCGGATATTACATTCTACCCTCCTAAAAGAAGTTTCGTTCCAAACTTAAAACAAGTAGGGGAAGAAATATTCCGCCAGAAAAACTCAACAAGATACACAAGAATGCGTAACTAACGCCCAACGGCGAAATGTTACAAACAACGCAAAGAAATATACGGCGTGAAAACACGCTCCACGATGACCAACACAACGCCACAGGTAGAAACATAATAAAATCAACAAGTGACAAGCGTCATCAAACGGACAATACAATCGAGTCGATTATCCGCACAATCACAAAACACAACGAACGAAAATCAATAGGATTGACCAACCCAACGGTACATCAATCAAAACGCGAGCCAACCGAACAAATACGGAATTCCACCGCCCAAGGGTTGGAAGATTGAAAACGAGACTAACTTCCCGAACTTAAGGGAATTAGGAAGGAGCCTGCACGCTCAACAATCACGAAACGAGAACAAAACCGAACAAACAAACGATCGAGACAACAAAAATCGAACGATCGTGTTCGGATCACGAAGAACAATAAGGTTCAACCGACAACTCCGAGGTTCACATCTCGACTCGAGACAAAACATGATCCGGTGAAAACAACAAGATGCACACTCGCATAAGATCCACAGAAAGGGAATAACAATTGAAAAGTCACAACGACGAACGAGTAATTCGAAATAATACCACCCTCGTTCGATCAACAAAAGCAAGGGGCAGACAAGCTCGAAAATGCCAATGAACATAAACGAGTCGACAGATCGAAAATACGAAGTTCCAACTCCGATCCACTTCGAATAAAAGAATTACTATAATCAAAAGATGCTACTTCCGAACAAGGTTCACAAGAATCGAACCGAACTCGGAAAAGTTACAATGATAACCAGATCGACCCAAAACAAGATCACAGCTCGTTGACGATGAAACCGAAATACGGTACAAGTTCGTAAAGTATCAACGAACATGAGTGTATCGATAGACCGAGAAAGAGAAAATATAGAAGCCAAAAATAATACGGGTATTACATTCGACCTCTTATAAAAGAAGGTCGTCCCGCTACTCACAATAACGAAATCAAGGAGACGACACAACAGCAATGGCGAAACATCCTTCAAAGGCCTCTCAAAGCCGATTCGATATCTGTGCTGAAGCGCGAACTCCGAAAGTCTCGGTAGCCGATTCGCAAAATCAATTTGGTGTCCTCGAGTCCACACTTGAAATGTGTTACTGACGAGAAGGACAATTTACGCGTGCATGCCCCGGCACATCACGGTTGAAACGCCTCGGCTCGGCATACCGAAAATACAAATGCTAGATACAATGGAACTAACACCGCAAAACAACATACCGGAGATGCCAACTCAGCATAGCATATCAACGCATACAAAAATCACAACAACGGCATCGCTCGACGATTACAACATCCCGAACGACAGCCAGCACACAATCACAAACATCATGAAACAATCACCCATGTGTATAACGCACAAAAATCCAGGCTTTAACAACTCACACTAGTGCGACAACACGCAAATCACCACGAGGCGATAAACAGTAAACACCAGTTCACACCTCTCACAGAGGGCCAACAAAACATATGCGTGGCGAATGGCTCGACGCTCACGCCACCAATTCAATCACAATTCGGGGTTAACACCGTAACGAAAGTTCGAAAACCATACACGCATTTCCGGTCCGCAACAGAATGATAGGTTTTAAAACGAGAACCACCTTTTGAAAACAGCTTTGGAAACAACTTGATCTAGAGTAACATATTACAAAAACTACTACAAACAACTTTATCGAGACATTGAAAATCATCTTCCGATTGAACAAAAATGAGGACACCTTTCCTTTAGTGAAAAACTTTCAAAAATATTCGACCCTTGGGTCTAAGCAATCGCATTTGAAAATACCTCAAAATATTTTTGGTCCTCAACCGGAAAATTTTTGAAATGTATTGCGGCATTAGAAAACACCTTGAAAACACCGCAAGAAAATAATTCGTTTTAAAAGTACGTCCCGAATTTTAATTTTCTAAGATACTCAAGGTTTTCAAAATAATTCAATGGGCTAGAATGCCCAAAAATTTCTGTAATTACAAGGAACAATATAGCGTTGTGGGTCCGCGGAATCCACTGTGCTAAAAACCATTCACAAAAACGCCAAAAAGGCCGATGACGGTAATATTTCAAAACTCACAAAATCCATTTACAAAATACTAGATTCCGTCATAAGAATTTCGCCAAAATGATCAAGGCCATAATGCCAAAAACTCGGTTAAGGGAATTGATTTTCGAAATAAAACTCGATCAGTAAAATACCGAAAGCCATTACGAAGAACTCACGCAATGGATAAAAGAAATAAAGTCAAACATGCACAAGACAAAGAACACTACTCCTCATATGAACGAAAAATGGGAGTCAAATAATCACGTATCACGAAATCAAAATCCATAAGAGGATTCCACAATTAACTCATAATAAAAAAATAGCTCGTGTCACACGAGGCACAACACAAAGAAGGGAGACTTACATCCACAGTCGCACGAAGATGATGATCGCCCCACGATACTAATCACAACAAACCAACTCGGGCACGCGTCGCGACACGACCTATCGGATAAAATCCGACGAGACAAAAACTCAATAGACACCATCGACCCGACAAACTAGGTTTCCACAACCTAAGCTCCGATACCATTTATGTAACACCCCAATCCGCTCGTGGATATTACACGCCGTAGACCCTCTCCTCGAGGATCTACCAGTGGTAACAACATTTAACATCTCGACAATGCCTTCAAGGCTAAAATGACTCAGTAGACCGATTTGGTCTTTCAATAAATTATACAACTCAATTACAAACGCATACCCACGCAGGGGTCAAAACACAATAAACTCCCGTACAACGGGGAAAAGATACTGCAGCGGAAAAGAAAATACAACTAGACCAATACGCCATCAACGGATCCTCGTGTGATTAGTATCGTTCATCTTTCATCATCCTACGTGCCGACCCTGTGTTATGCTCCAAAACCTGAATGCAAAAATAGACATCCACCCCCCGAATACTCGGGGTTAGCAAAACTCCACCGTTTTGCTAGTGCAAGTACAAGTGCAAAAATACGAGCCATACAATTCATATTCCACGAATAACAATAGCCAGAATCATCAAAGATCCAAACATAAAGAAAAGTACTTCCCGAGGCAAGAGTTTGAGTAAACATTTCCAAAACCGAAAGATCGCAAATAAGGGAAACAATTTACAAAACAGTTTAAAATGCCATCGAGAGTTTTAATAGAAAACAATTTAGGATTATAAAATCCTTCTCTTTCCAAAATCAATAGGGTCATGACCCAAATGTTTTGTTTCGCAAATAGGAAACCACCAACAATTTACAGGGTCGAGCCCAACATCACGTGTCCTCAACGGACGTAAAATCAACGAAACATAATCACGCACGCGCATCGCATAGACCGGACGCTACCACCGACGCCCCACTCGAGGCCTCGAAGGACCCTCCCGAGATGGCTAGCGAAACAAATCACACACATCTCACGGTTGGATCAATCGCTTGTTGCATCCTGGCCACATGATCACATGCCATGTGCCACCGTAGATTATCTCGAGCTCTCACGGTTGGATCAATCACTTGTTGCATCCTCGCCACATGATCACATGCCATGTGCCACCGTAGACCTTCAACCATATCCACACATTCACACAAATAACATATCATATCAAGGATATTCAAACAATTCGCCCAGAGGCATCAAACACTTAGCAAAACACCACGTCAATCCACAACGCACTGAATGAAATAATATACGTCCGCACACAATACCAAGTGCAACATGAACACCAAGCATATACATAGAATTCACATAGTTATTCACGAACCACACCAATCACAAAACACACACGGTTTTGAAAGAGGGCCTTTAACGAGGCTAACCAAATCTTTTGAAAACTCATTTCAAACAAACAAACAAATCAAGACGATCACCAATCATCATATCCACGAAACAAGAAAAGTATGGACAAGGTACTTGCCTCGAATAAGAACAACGCGGAGAATCGACCAAAGTAGGTTGACACGAACCGATTACGAACCCGCCGACTCCACCGATCGCCAACTCACGTCATAAACTACGAAGGACAATAATAACAATGAAATGAATTTCATAACACGACTCAAAGCCGTTGAATTCAAAGAACGAATGACGAAAGTTCAAGGATTTTCCCCAAAACGGCCAAGAACACGATTCGTTCCACAAATCACGAAACGGAATTGAAGTTGAAATATGGATATACAATCCATAGAATATGTTTAACAACATCATTTAACCATAATCGATCCATCGAAAATGGATGAAAAAGCGAGATCGGGACAAATCCCCAAAAAGTCAACTCAAGGAAATCAAGAAATATACTTCGATTCGACGATGATCAATGGATTAAATGATGTTAAACACAAGAATACTACCAAGATTAATCATTCCCATCATGATTTAATCAACAACACGTAACGAATCGGACGAAATTGCAAAATCCTCAAATTCACGAAATTAGGGTTCTAAGGAAGATTACCTTGATTCACCGGATCAAAGGATGATAACGGACGATTGATTGATGTTGTGGACTCCAGAACTTCATGGTTTTGTTGTTAAACAACATGGCTTCGTCGCCCATGAATCGCCATTCGCGGACGGAGAAGGAAGGAAATGAAAAACGAAGTGAAATGTGACCGCCACCATATTTATATCGGGCCGGACTAGCGTGCGCTAGCCTTCCCGGACTAGCGTGCGCTATCGGCCGATATCGGCCGAGTACCCTCGGCCAGGCCCACACGACCCGGCATCACCGACCAATCCTGCCGACCAAACCTGTCGACCCGACTCCCGCTAGCGTGCGCTACGGCCGGACGCCTGCGCGCGCTAGCCGCCCTGGCCAGTCGCCACGGGACGAACAAACGTGCCCAGGGAACGGACGCGAGTCGGCCGGCAGCGGGCGCTACCCCTGCCGGGTAGCGTGCGCTACGACCGCCGGCAAGCGTGCGCTACTGCCGATCCCGACCGAGTCCAACCTCGAAACCCCACCGCCTGTGCCCGATAGCGTACGCTAGGCCACCCGGCAGCGTGCGCTACACCTGCCGGTTAGCGCGCGCAGCCTTCCGGCCGTAGCGTGCGCTACGCCGGTTCCTGCCGCACCCGTCCGGCCGGTGCCCGCAATCGTCCGGCCAGTCCCGCCACCGTCCGGCCAGTCCCGCCACCGCTAGGGCTCGACGACCCGATTTCCGAAAACGTACGGAACGAACACGACGAAAAGTTCGCGGACAACATAAACGACTCGAAATGAAAGCGTAATACCATAATTAGTCATACGCGACCAAGAAACGGGTCGAGACAACAATTACAGATACGGATACCCGTAACTTTCAAGAAATTACAAAATGGCCCAAAACGCCCGGAAATCACGATACGTGATCGAATAACCAAACGGAAGTTAACAACACGTCTAACAAAGTTAAACGGACTTACGGGAAACTCGAAACAGCAGTTTCGAACGAGATTCGCAAGAACCGAACTCAAGTACGGAAAAGTCGCTAAAAAGCACGGAACTCAACAAAACGACTCCGAAACGAACTCGGATGTCAAAAAGTGTAGAATTAATCATTCTCAGAATGACGAAACGGTCATGAGCGATTCGTCAAAACGGACTTCGGCCGAAAAAAGAAATTTACCGAAAGTCAAAAATTGCGGATATTACAAAAACCCCACAATTAAAGGACTAAACACACACGACAAAATACTCTAGTGCCATCCTAGCCAAGTAGGCCAAACGAACAACTTACCTCTTACACACTTAGTCAATGCATGCAATCATGAAAACCGTTCAAAAACACTCGTTTCTGGAAACGCCACAATCCAAAACACATTTTCATAATGCACCACAATTAACCATCGATCCACATCTCTGTGGACCCCTACCGAGACCCCATCTGATCTAACCCGTAGTGGTTAAAAGCAAGCTCGTCGATGCACGTCTCTGTGCACCCCTACCGAGACCGCATCGGATCTAACCTGTATTGAGCATACACACACACACACACATTACTCATGCAATACTAATATGCTAAGAATGTAAGTTCATTAAGAATACTTACTAGAGATGACCACTTACCCGACACCGTTATCATACCCAATCACAATATCTCCATCATGAACAATCAATCACAACAAAACAACACGATTAACACGGAATACACGATTCCACAACATTAAACAAGCGGGGGTATCATTAAAACCTTCAACGTTCAAAATAATCAAATCAAAATCAATTCACACGAATCATATTCACGAGGGTAAACCAACCATCGTAAATTAAACATGTAACTACATTTGCAGGACATAAGTCATATAAGAAAATACTTGCCTTGAAACCACGATCGAAAAGAGATGATGAATGAAATGCGTCCGGGCAGCCCCGAACTCCTGAACATCATCAAGAATACAATAGCACCGCGAACACTACGAGGATAACACCGCACGAATTAACAACACAAAATGGTGATCGACTTGGAATCCTCGAGCACCTATAATCCTCCGGAATAAATAATAAAAACATGATAACAACAAGGATCGAGACCAACAACATCAGGAATCACAACAAGCTATCGAAGAAAACTCATTGAAACATTTAATCGAACATTAAATGTTCAATGATTCCCAAGAACACTCAAATCGTCAATCGAGTTAAACCAACTCGAAATATGGATATACAATCCATAGAACACGATTAATAACATTGTATAGCACCAACCAATTCATCAAAATTGGACTAGGATCGATGTTAAGAACAAAACTCCAAAAAGTCAACTCTAGGGAAAAATGGAAAAATACCTTTGATCCGGTGAAGAATAATGGATTTGATGATGTTAAGATCACCTAAAGACCTCCAAAACACCTTTGGATTGAACAAAATTGGCCAAGAATGCGAACCCTAGTCGCTCCCATCTCCACCCGCAGAAAGAAGAAGAAAGGAGGTGAAAAAAATGAGAATAATGACTGTTGTCCAGTTTTATATACTGGACTGCCTTAGCATGCGCTAATCATCTGGATTAGCATGCGCTATCGGTGCACATATCGCCCAAAAATCTCAGTCCAGTAACTTTTGGACTGAACCCAACCAACAGTTAGCGTACGCTATGTTTCCAGCAGCGTGCGCTAATTCCTGCCATTAACGTGCGCTACACTACCTCGTAGCGTGCACTAGCCAAAACAGCAACCCAGTCCAGCAACTTCTGGACTGCCATGGACTACCAGTTAGCATGCGCTATCAAACCCGTAGCGTGCACTAACTTAGCACCTTAGCGCACGCTAACCAACTACCCTTAGCGTGCGCTAACGGGCCTGAATCCAACTACTGACCTCTGACCCTGTGCTCGATAGAGTGCACTAAGGAAATCCCTTAGCGTGCGCTAATGCACCCAGCACCACAGCAGTAGTGCTCTCAAAGCTAGTTACAACAACAGACACCTCCGATCGAAATACCAAGTTCAAGATGTAATATCCGCATTTTCTTTTTCCGCTATTTTCACTTTTTGGTGTATTTCTCATTTTTAGTG
Organism: Orobanche coerulescens; assembly: GCA_033398695.1. Taxonomy (NCBI): domain Eukaryota; kingdom Viridiplantae; phylum Streptophyta; class Magnoliopsida; order Lamiales; family Orobanchaceae; genus Orobanche; species Orobanche coerulescens. The sequence goes on along the minus strand of CM065815.1, from coordinate 129,794,305 downwards.
ACCCTCGTGTAACCGTATTAATTTTTGAGAATATTTGTTTCGAGACTTTTTGTCTTCCAGTTCTACGTTTATTGGTTCTTCCGTCGCTTATTGATCTGATTCTCGTAATTGTCGTTCGGAACCGCCGTTTCGGGGTTGCCGTGGATCCATTCTATGTTATTTTGCGTTTTGAGATGATTCGTTTGATGTTTCGTTCATGTTCCAGTGTTTTGGGCCGTTAATATTTCGTGCCTAGCACGCGCTAATCTTTATGCATAGCGCACGCTGGGGATTCCTTAGTAGTGCACGCTACGTTTGCTTCATAGCGCGCGCTAGCGAGATGAGCCCTGGGAGTAGCAGTGAAACTATTTCTGATCCCAATCCTCTGGACTAATGGTTTAGCGCACGCTACGTTGTCTAGAGCACGTTATTTGTCGAAGGCTAGCGCGTGCTAGGTATCCGTTAGCACGCGCTAACGCGACTGTCCAGTACTGGGCAGTTTGTTCTGGACTCGTTCAGGTGTCCAGGTAGCGCACACTATAGCTCGATAGCGCGCGCTACCGAGTCATTGTTAGCGCATGCTAGATAGTAGTAGCGCACCCTAACGGTCCAGGACAGTGAGTTCTGGACTGTAATATAACTGGGTAGCGCACGCTAACACTTAGCCGCCAGCGCGCACTAAGCCATGTGGCTATAAATACCCATGAGTTGACTTTGGACGGATCTATTTCTCATTTCATCTCCTTCCCCGCGGCTTTGGCGATTTTGGCCAATTTCTTGGCGATTTCTTCCTCCAATCATCCCAACCATCATCTTCTTTGAGTTCTTGGTGTATAATAACAACATCAAGACGAATCTTTCATCCTAATCCAAGGTAAATCTTCTAAGAACCCTACTTTTGGGTAAATTGGGGGTTTTCGGATTTTTCTTCGATTTGTTCCGTGTGGTTGATTAATTCATGTTGAATATGATTAATATTGTTAGTATTCTTGTTTTCCCTATGGATTCATGGTATATTTCGTGATTGTTGCGTATTCGAGAGGGTTTGGTTGTGGTCCGCCCTCGTTGTTATTTTTATACGAATATACATGAACCATAGACGAGTTTTCGGGTGTATTCCATTTTCGTATTCGTTTAGAGTTGGTTGTGATTATGTTCTTCGAATCGTTAGGTTCGGTTCCATTGGTTCCTAGCGTTCGTCGGTGCTTTTCCTTTCCGTTCGTTGCGTCATCAATTATTCAAGGCAAGTATTTTTGGAAACCTTTATGCTTAACGTGAAATGGTAATGTATATTGTGTGTGATTTGCTCACCTCGGGAGGGTCCGACGGGGCCACGGAGGGAATCCAATGGTATTAGCCCTGGATTCATGAGTTTGTTTAGCTAGCCAGCTCGAGAGGGTCCTTAGAGGCCTCGAGTGGGATTTGTGGCTTCGTCCCGGTCCTAGGCGATGCATGTGCATGATTTGTTTTATGATATGGCCAGCTCGGGAGGGTCCTTAGAGGCCTCGAGTGGGATTTTTGGCTTCGTCTTGGTCCTAGGCAAATGTGATTGACTGTTTGTTTCCGGAAAAGACATGTCTGGTTTTTGTTTTGAAATGATTTGGTGCATTGTACTATGAAACGTGTAAGTGAATGGTTTGCCTTGATTACTTGTACTAGCGTAATTGCTAACCCCTTTGGGACCCGTTTTGGGGAAATTCTTGTTATGGATTTCAGGTTCTGTTCTGCCGGACGAGCGGGCGCTGGGACAGTACGAGGATGTTGGCCAGGGTCGTTGACATGTGCATTCGAGTCTTCTTATTTCTCTTGCCCCTTTCGATATGGTTGTTTCCCACATTTATAAACTTATAGATTGTACTCACAAGTATTTAGGCTTTTCACTCCGAACTTCGTTCTGTATTAACTAAAGTTGCTATGTTGTCGGTTAATGTTTATTACGCCGGTTGCTCTGGGCGTATTATTATATGCTGTATTATTTAAATGTGTGTCCTCGCTAACTGAGATGGTTAGTGGAGTGGTGTTTTCTTTTTTTAGCCTGGTGGGTCCCATTTAAGGGTCCACGACGTTGTATAATTTGAATATCTCGGGGGTGTTACAGAAAATGGTATCAGAGCGCTAGGTTTATGGATACCTAAGCTTGTCGGTTATTTGGGTCTAGTTGTGTTTTGTCTTGCACATTGTCACACCGCTGCCAGCAACTCAGTACTTTTAGTGTTCGTAAGTTTTCCTTACTCGACTCATTGTTTACTCGTACCGTATTTCCGTTTCTTGAACTGTAGTTATTTTCCCTCTTTTACTTATCATCGAGTTGGTTTTTGCCACCTCTTAACACCAGCATGGATGCTGGAAGGGGCCGTGGTCATGGTCGTGTCCGTGGACGCGGCCGGGGATGTGGGGAAGCCAGTGGGGCAGCCACGTCTTGGGAGCCGGAAGTACCCGTTACCGTCATAGCCACGCTTCTTCTCAAGATGGCGCCGACCTTGGTATTGCGGCTGTCATGCAGCAAATGGTGAACCAGATGGCAGTTATAGCTCAGGTGGTTCAGAACCCGAATCCAGACCATGCTAATCGGGGCGGAGCAGACCGTTGGATTCAAGATGTCATCAATATGCATCCTTCTCAGTTTTCGGGAGCATCATACCCGATCGGATGGGAAGGGTGGATCAAGGAGATATCTAAAGTCTTCATTGCCACCAACTGTCCCGAGGGCCGTAAGGTCCCTATTGCCCTCACTGGGGACGCTACCGACTGGTTGGGGGTTGTTGGGCCTAAGGACAACGTTGCTTCATGGGTGGAGTTCAAGGACCAAATGGAGACCGAGTATTGCCCGTGGCCGGTTAGATATGCTCGAGTCCATGCCTTCTATGATGCTCAACCGCAGGACATTCCTGTCTCTCAAGCTATTGCCGATTTCAACAAGGAGTTGGGCTACGTGAAGACCCAAGTTGTCAAGGAGAACGACAAAATTTTTCACTTTTCCAGGCGGATGAAACTGTCAATTCGGGACTATATGTCTGGGCTCGTCTGCACTACTTTGAAGGATTATCAGAGTAGGGCTCTTGCGTATGATATGTCGGTGATGGCTAGTAAAGCGGCTTGTGAGAGCAAGAAGCAGAAGTCCGTTGGAAATTTTTCTGGTCCCAAGGGTGGAGGCCCGCAGAAACCTTAGCCTGCAAATGTTCCTGCGGGCGGTTCGGCTTATTTTTCTAAGAGTTCTCGAGGTGCTGCCAGAACCTCCGTTCGTGATCCCACATGCTTTAACTGTGGCCAGTCGGGCCATAGGAACCGGAAGTGTCCTCGTCAGAAGTTGACTTGTCATACTTGTGGTCAGTCGGGCCACAAGACTCTCTTTTTTGAACAAATCAGACAGATTTGCGAGACCCGTGATTCTTTTCCAGCACCTAGAGAGCTGAGCGTGAACCAGGGCTCGTTTGTTCGCAGTCTCCACTGAGTGCCAGTCGAGGTAGAGGTCGGGGTCAGCCTGCTAGAGGAGGAGCTTCCAGTGTCGGCTCCACCCAGCCGCGTATCTACGAGATGAGGAGGGCCGATGATCCAGCGGCCACTGTGGCGACAGGTACCGTTCATATCCATTCTCATCCTGTCAGTGTGCTTTTAGATTCTGGTGCTACACATTCGTTCATATTGCTGGAGTGTATGCGCCGTTTGAGTCTCGACTTTTTGTTGCCTTGCGAGTCTTTCATTGTTAAACTTCCTAGCGGTGATAAGATCGTTGGCGATCGAGAGATCCGAGACTGTTCTGTGTTTATTTGTGAGAGGGCTTGGCTCTCTCATCTTATTGTCGTTAATATTGAGGGTGAGGATTTGATTCTCGGGGATGATTGGCTCGAGCAGCATGGCGCAATCATGAACTACCGCACAAGAATCATCACTATTTTAGTCGAGGACGGCACCGAGCACTCTTTCGCAGGGCGAAAAAGGGGGAACCAGAAGTTCGTTATTAACGCCTTGAAGGCGATGAGACTCCTGCGAAAGGGGTGTACCGGTTATTGGTGCTATGCCTTGAAGGCGGAGGATGGTGGAGCCAAGCTTTCGTCGATTCCAGTCGTTAGTGAGTTTCCTGATGTATTTCCTGACGAGTTACTGGGATTGCCACCGGATCGTGAGGTCGAGTTTGCTATAGAGTTAGAGCCGGACGCGGCTCCAATTTCGAAGGCGCTGTATCGCATGGCACCTTCAGAGATGGCCAAGTTGAAGAAGCAGTTGAGTGAGCTTCTTAAGTCGGGGTATGTTCGACCGAGCACTTCGCCTTGGGGCGCATCGGTCCTGTTTGTACGGAAGAAGGATGGTTCACTGCGTTTGTGTATCGACTACCGCGAACTAAACAAGGTGACCATCAAGAACAAGTATCCTTTGCCGAGGATTGATGACTTGTTCGATCAGTTGCAGGGAGCTGCGGTATTCTTGAAGATTGATTTGAGATCAGGGTACTATCAGCTCCGGGTGAGGGAGTCCGATGTGCCAAAAACAGCTTTTCGGACGAGATACGGACATTATGAGTTGGTAGTTATGCCTTTTGGGTTAACTAATGCGCCAGCGGTGTTCATGCAGTTGATGAACAAAGTCTTTATCGAGTATTTGGATAAGTGTGTCGTCGTCTTCATTGACGATATTCTTATTTATTCAAGGAACGAGGAAGAGCATGCCCATCATTTGCGAGTAGTGTTAGACATTTTGAGGACCGAGCAACTCTATGCGAAGTTCTCGAAATGTGAGTTCTAGCTGAAGGAAGTGATGTTTCTAGGTCACGTGATTTCAGCCGAGGGGTTCGTGTGGATCTGCAGAAGGTTGAGGCAGTGTTGGATTGGGCACCGCCTAAGAATGTGAAGGAGATCCGTAGTTTCTTGGGTTTGGCCGGCTACTACCGTAGGTTCATCGAGGGTTTCTCAAAACTGGCTCAGCCATTTACACAGTTGCTCCATAAGTCCGAGAAGTTCGTCTGGAATGACGAGAGGCAGTCGAGTTTTGAGGAGCGGAAGAGGCGTTTGACTTCAGCCCCGATTTTAGCGTTGCCGTGTGGCAACGGGGGTTTTGCTGTTTATAGTGATGCTTCGGGTCAGGGTCTTGGGTGCGTATTGATGCAGCACGGCAAGACCATTGCATATGCGTCGAGACAGTTGAGAACGTATAAGTTTAACTACCCTACTCATGATTTGGAGTTAGCGGCAGTTGTTTTTGCGCTCAAGATTTGGCGTCACTATCTTTTCAGATCTGTATGTCAGATTTTTACCGATCATAAAAGTCTGAAATACATATTTACTCAGCGAGAGTTGAATATGAGGCAGAGGAGGTGGTTAGAGTTGATTAAGGATTATGACCTCGAAATCCTTTATCATCCGGGCAAGACGAATGTCGTGGCCGATGCCTTGAGTCAGAAACCGGTTGCCTTGCGAACGCTTGAGATCCTTACATCTCAATATGAGCTTCAGCGGGTTTTGATCGAGTTGGATGTTGAGGTTTTGTTGCCTGGAGTTGTCGGGCAACTTTGTGCTTTAGAGATTTCGTCGTCTCTGATCGATGAAATTAAGCTAAAGCAGTTGGAGGATCTAATGATTACTCAAATCCGAGAGAATGTTCTTAAGGGAAAGTCTCCTGGGTTTGTGATTCACGAGGGTGATATTTTGAGATTCCAGAGTCGGCTTTGTGTACCGAACGACTCAGAGTTGAGACAGAATATTTTGCACGAGGCCCATGCTACACCTTACTCCGTTCATCATGGTTCGAGTAAGATGTACAAGGACCTGAGAAGGAATTTCTGGTGGAATGATATGAAGGAGGAGGTCGCACAGTTTGTAGCGAGATGTTTGACTTGTCAGCAGGTCAAAATTGAACATTAGCGACCGGCCAGGTTATTGCAGTCACTTCCCGTTCCGGAATGGAAATGGAAAGATATATTGATGGATTTCATTACGAGTTTGCCGAGATCGAGGTCGGGCATGAATATGGTCTGGTTGATTGTTGATCGTCTGACCAAGACGGCACATTTTATGGGTATCAAGGACACTTGGGGCCCGGAGAAGTTGGCTCGTGTGTTTATCGCGCAGATTGTGAGGCTTCACGATACTCCGAATTCTATTGTTTCGAATCATGATGGCCATTTTGTATCGCACTTTTGGCAGGCGGTGCATAAGGCGTTGGGTACTCGTTTGCATTTGAGTATCTCTTTTCATCCACAGTCAGATGGATAGTCGGAACGCACTATCCAAACATTCGAGGATATGTTGCGTGCTTGTGTTCTCGATTGGAGTAGTGACTGGGAGGATCATTTGCCATTGATCGAATTCACGTACAACAATAGTTGGCACGCGTCGATTCGGATGGCACCGTATGAGGCGCTTTATGGGTGGCATTGTCGATCAACGACTTGTTGGAATGAGGCATCCGATTTGGTCGGGACCGAGCCGGATATCACTTTAGAGACAAGGCGGAAGGTGGAATTGATTCGGGAATGGATGTTGACTGCTCAGAGTCGACAGAACTCATATGCCGATGTCCATCGTTGACCTTTGGAATTCGAGGTGGGAGACCACGTTTTGCTAAAGGTATCGCCGACAAGAGGATTTTTCCGCTTCGGGAAAAAGGGGAAGTTGAGTCCGAGATTTATTGGACCCTTTGAGATTCTCGCGCGAGTCGGTGGGTTGGAATACCATTTGGCGTTACCCCTGGCCCTGAGTCATGTTCATAGCGTTTTTCATGTTTCCCAGTTGAGGAAATATGTCCCGGATCCTAATCACGTCATCGATTATGGTGAGATTGATGTCGCCGAGGATATTACTTTTGAGGAGCGTCCTTTGAAGATTTTGGAGCATCGTGAGAAGCGGCTGAGGCGTAAGACCATCCCTTTGGTCAAGGTGCAGTGGTCGAGACATGGTGTCGAGGAGGCAACTTGGGAAACCGAGGATAGCATGCGTGCTAGATACCCCGAGTTGTTTGTTTCTTAAGTTTCGGGACGAAAGATATTCCTAGAGGGGTAGAATGTAATATCCACATTTTCTTTACCCGGTATTTTCACTTTTCGGTGTATTTCTCATTTCTAGCGACCCTCGTGTAACCGTATTCATTTTTTAGAATATTTTTTCAAGACTTTTTGTCACCCAGTTCTACGTTTATTGGTTCTTCCGTCGCTTATTGATCTGATTCTCATAAATGTCGTTCGAAAACGCCATTTCGGGGTCGTCGTTGATCCATTCCATGTTATTATGCATTTTGAGATGATCCGTTTGATGTTTCGTTCACGTTCCAGTGTTTTGGGGCGTTAATATTCCGTGCCTAGCGCGCGTTAATCTTTATGTATAGCGCACGCTGGGGATTCCTTAGTAGCGCACGCTACATTTGCTTCGTAGCGCGTGCTAGCAAGTTGAGCCCTGGGAGTGGCAGTGAACCTATTTCTGATCCCTGTCCTCTGGACTAATGGTTTAGCGCACGCTACATTGTCTAGCGCACGTTATTTGTCGAAGGCTAGCGCGCGCTAGGTATCCGTTAGCAAGCGCTAACGCGATCGGCCCAAGATCGGGCGCTTGTTCTGACTCGCTCAGTGCCTGTGAAGACGCTATAGCTCGATAGCTCGCGCTACCGAGTCATTGTTAGTGCACGTTAGATAGTAGTAGCGCACCCTAACGGTCCAGGACAGTGAGTTCTGGACTGTAATATAACTGGGTAGCGCACGTTAACACTTAGCCGTTAGCGCGCGCTAAGCCGTGTGGCTATAAATACCCAGGAGTTGAATTTGGACGGATCTATTTCTCATTTCATCTCCTTCCCCGCGGCTTTGGCGATTTTGGGCGATTTCTTGGCGATTTCTTCCTCCAATCATCTCAACCATCATCTTCTTTGAGTTCTTGGTGTATAATAACAACTTCAACATGAATCTTTCATCCTAATCCAAGGTAAATCTTCTAAGAACCCTACTTTTGGGTAAATTGGGGGTTTTCGGATTTTTCTTCGATTCGTTCCGTGTGGTTGATTAATTCATGTTGAATATGATTAATCTTGTTAGTATTCTTGTTTTCCCTACGGATTCATGGTATATTTCGTGATTGTTGCGTATTCGAGAGGGTTTGGTTGTGGTCCGCCCTCGTTGTTGTTTTTATACGAATATACATGAACCGTAGGCGGGTTTTCGGGTGTATTCCATTTCCGTATTCATTTAGAGTTGGTTGTGATTATGTTCTTCGAATCGTTAGGTTCGGTTCCGTTGGTTCCTAGCGTTCGTCGGTGCTTTTCCTTTCCGTTCGTTGCGTCATCAATTATTCAAGGCAAGTATTTTTGGAAACCTTTATGCTTAACGTGAAATGGTAATGTATATTGTGTGTGATTTGCTCACCTCGGGAGGGTCCGACGGGGCCACGGAGGGAATCCAATGGTATTAGCCCTGGATTCATGAGTTTGTTTAGCTAGCCAGCTCGGGAGGGTCCTTAGAGGCCTCGAGTGGGATTTGTGACTTCGTCCCGGTCCTAGGCGATGCATGTGCGTGATTTGTTTTATGATATGGCCAGCTCGGGAGGGTCCTTAGAGGCCTCGAGTGGGATTTGTGGCTTCGTCCCAGTCCTAGGCAAATGTGATTGACTGTTTGTTTCCGGAAAAGACATGTCTGGTTTTGGTTTTGAAATGATTTGGTGCATTGTACTATTAAACGTGTAAGCGAATGGTTTGCCTTGATTACTTGTATTAGCGTAATTGCTAACCCCTTTGGGGACCCGTTTTGGGGAAATTCTTGTTATGGATTTCAGGTTATGTTCTGCCGGACGAGCGGGCGCTGGGACAGTACGAGGATGTTGGCCAAGGTCGTTGACATGTGCATTCGAGTCTTCTTATTTCTCTTGCCCCTTTCGATATGGTTGTTTCCCACATTTATAAACTTATAGATTGTACTCGCGAGTACTTAGGCTTTTCACACCGAACTTCGTTCTGTATTAACTAAAGTTGCTATGTTGTCGGTTAGTGTTTATTACGCCGGTTGCTCCGGGCGTATTATTATATTTTGTATTATTTAAATTTGTGTCCTCTCTAACTGATATGGTTAGTCGAGTGGTGTTTTCTTGTTTTAGCCTGATGGGTCCCATGTAGGGGTCCACAACACTGTAATATACTTCGAATATCTCGGGGGTGTTACACAAGATACGCACGAAAAGCTCCAGAATAAGATCATACTAAGAGCTTGAGTTACAATCCAACTCACACGCGACCATGAAAAGGGTCAAGACAACAATCACGGATGCGGATACCCATAACTTTGGGAAATTACAAAATAGCCGCCCAAACGCCCAAAAGTCACGTTACGTGATCGAATAACCAAACCGAAGTTCACAACACATCTAACAAAGTTATACGGACTTACAGGAAACTCGAAACAACATTTTCGGACGAGATTCGTAAAAATCGAACTCAAGTACGGAAAGTCTCTAAAAAACACCAAACTCAACAAAACGATACCGAAACAAACTCGGACATCAAAAAGTGCAGAATTAATATTCTCAGAATAACAAAACGGGCACAAAAGAGCCGTTAAAATGGACTCCTACCAAAAAAAGAAATTACCGAAAATCGAAATTGCGGGTATTACACACTACCCTCCTTAAAAGAAGTTTCGTCCCGAAACTTAAAAATAAGTAAGGAGGAACAATATTTCACTAGGAACATCTCAACGAGACACACAGAAACCGAATAACTCGTGCCCAACGATGAAACGTTACAAGTATGCAAAGGAACATACGGCGTGGGGACATGCTCAACAACGACCATCATAATGCCACCAACCAAGACATGAAGAAACCAACAAGTGTCAAGCATTACCAAACAGATAGCACAATAAATTAATTATCCGGACAATCAAGAAACAACAGACACCTATTACAAGAAAACACGCACAGTCGAAACTAGAAATTAACGCACAACGATCCGCAGATGCAACCACGAAGAACTCTGATCACGCCGAAATTCTCGAAAAACACACCAGGCATCTCCGTGTCCCTTCGGAGAAGAGACACAAACTCGATCCTCCAACCTCTCAGCTACCATCTCACAGTGCACGGCTCGGTGACCCACATGGCCACACTCGAAATAGCTGACTAACGGGGAACGATAATTCTCCACGGTACGATATCAGGCAACAACAGTCAGACAACCACGATCAAATAATAATGATCGAACTGTTGGAATATTTATTCCATAATAAGAAATAGTGTTTTGATGATTAAGTTGCTAAACAAAGCAAAACAATATCGAGGCGAAGCAAAACATCAAAGCAGACGAAGACGCAAAAAGCTGGACAAAATACAAAGCTAGCGCACGCTAGATATATAAGTTAGCGCACGCTAACGGGTCCCAGCTGCAGATCACAAGAGTTCAAAGTAACCTAAAGTGAAGTCACCTGATGAGGATAGCGCACGCTACACCATGTTTGCTAATGCATGCTATCGAGCCCATATTACCGTTGTAAAGAGATTCAAACACAGAATGACGTATGCACTGAAGTAAGGTTAGCACACTCAAGAGATGATATTTAGCGTACGCTAAATATCAGTTTAAATCAAGTCAATCAATCCATTGAGGAGAATCTGCTACAAGTCAAAAAGTATAAACGGATATATGACGCATGCAATGATGCATGATTAGCGCACGCTACAAGAAAGTGTTAGCGTAACTATGAAGGACAGAAGCCACTGGACTGAAAATGGAATACGTTAACGTACGTAACAGTACATAACGTACGATAAGGCAAATACACGCGATAGCGCACGCTAAGGAAGTCAGCCTAGCGCACGCTAAATAATAACTGGCAGTAACGACTAGTTTGTGGAAGAAGGCTTTAAATACCAAATTAGTTGGTATCATTCCACACAACAACATTGAACAATTCATATACACTTGAGATATCATTATAAATATTATAGTTGTTGTTCTTGAGCTTAAATTAGATTGATTGAGTGTTATACACAAAATCATACACGAGTGAGAAAAAGAAAAGATACGATTGGATTCGGTGTTATTAGGATCAAGGATCCGACATTGTTAGAATCACAATCGCTATCTTAGTGAGGTTTATCTAGTACCAATAAAAAGCTAGAGTGGTTGATTCCTTATCCACTAGAAAAGGAAAAACGGTTTTACTTGGACCAATAGAAGACGAGCTTGTAACGGTTGTTGACTCAAAAAGTATTTTGATGATAATCTCATTCAAAACATTTAATAAAATCGATCTCAGCAAGCTGTTATTTCGAAGGACAAAACTGTCCTTAGCGCACGCTACATGCTTCAGAGTAGCGCACGCTATCGAGGCATATATACAGTCAAGTCAACTTAGCTGCAGTCTAGTCGGAACCTACTTGATGGATAGCGCACGCAAAAGCTTCACTATTTACGTATGCTAAAATACCAATATTAGCGCATGCTATGCCATATTATTAACGCACGCTATCGCATCTCAAGTCAGAGGACAGTGAAGTCTGGACAAGAAAGAGGATATAATTTGCGCAGGCTACGTAAGAAGATTTACGCACGCTATTACCAAAAATTAGCGCACGCTACGTATAAAATCTTGCGCATGCTAACCGAAATATGTTTGGTAGTCCAGTAGCTACTGGACTCAAATGTGGAAGCTCTTACGTACGTTACTCAGGCTAATGTACGTTAGATGGAAGTTGGATTAGCGCACGCTACATTATACACATTAGCGCACGCTAAATCAGTCAGAATTCTACCGTTGGATATTCTACCCGTTGGAACGAAGAAGTCAAAAAGGATCCGTGAAATCTGGAAAAGCTGATATTAAATAATTACTAGCGTACGCTATGCATAATTGCTAGCGCACGCTAAGTACATTCTTAGCCGTTGGAAAAGAGACGTTGGGGAGACAAGCCAACACATTTCATAGTTAAAGTTGAAGACCTAACATTAGCGCACGTTACTATCGAATGACTAGCGCACGCAAGCAATAAATTTACCGTTGGAACAGTTTATTATGATCGTTTAGCTCAGTCAAAGTCAGAGGCCATACGGAAGTGCTATTAGCGCACGCTAATAATGAAAATGTCAGAATTCAAAGAAGGACTGAACCCTATAAATACCTATATCATTTGGGTACCTCAATACAAAACTTCAAACATTCAAGCATACAAGCAATCAAAGCATTCTTGAGCTCATATCTCTATCTATTACTATATTCTAAGCTGTGAGAAGAAAGATACAAAGAGTGAAACACCCGTAATATTTATTATACTTTGTATTCTTTCATTTGGTTGTGTGTGTTGCATCACTCATACTTGAGCGTAAGTGAAACGAATTAAGAGTCACTAATCCGGTGTTATTAGGATCTTTTGATATGGCATTGTTAGGATTACACTCCAATATTCGTAAAGTGAGGATTATCTAGTTCCTATAGAACACTAGATAAACAAAGTTTATTTTGAGAGTGGTTGTGCTTGGACCAATAGAAGACAAGCAGTTGTAACGGTTGTTGTACTCGGACCGATCGAAGACGAGTCAAGTGTGTGGTTGTTCTTGAGCCAATAGAAAAAGAAGTCGGAGAGCGGACGTAGGCAAGTTGCCGAACCTCTATAAATCTTTGAGTCTTTTACTTTCCGCACTATTTTCTTTTATTCGTGAGAAAGTTCGATATTCCGCATTACCACTATTCAACCCCCCTTCTAGTGGTGAATTTATCTCTTTAGTTGGTATCGGAGCGGGTCTCTTTTTAAAGGTTTAACCAACTAAGAGAAAAAGATCCGCAAATGGCACTTCTTGGCCAAATCGAAGGAAATGCTCTCAACTGTCCTCCTTTCTTTGACGGTTCCGATTTCATGACATGGGAAAAGAAAATGGCTATCTTTGTTGAAGCCTACGATATTGAAATTTGGAAAGTTATTGCCCTTGGTCCGAAGCTTGCAAAGAAAGAGGATGGATTGCTGAAAAAGTTTGATGAATTCAACAACGAGGACTGGAGGAACACTCATATCAATTCACGAGCTACTCAACTTCTCTATTGCGCCCTTAATCCCGAAGAACTCAATAGGATATCTTCCTATGAAAGCACAAAGGAAATTTGGGAAATTCTCGAAGTAACTCATGAAGGAACCACCCAAGTCAAGGAGACTAAAATCAACATGCTACTTCATGACTACGAGCTCTTCTCCATGAAAGACGAGGAAACGATCACAAATATGTTGGATCGATTTTCGGCTATAACCAATGGACTTGCATCTTTTGGAAAGCCTATATCGAGCAGCGAAAAAGCCAATAAAATTCTTCGCTCGTTGCCACGAGAATGGGATGCTACGGTTACCACGATCATGGAATCCAAGGATCTCAACAAACTTGAGTTTAGTACCCTCATCGGGTCACCCATTAACTATGAGATCGTTCTCAAGTCTAGAGGTACTAAACCAAAACCTCGGTAAAAAGTTTTCGCATTCAATGTTGATAGCGATGTCGAGGAAGATCTTCCCGAAGATGAAGATGACGAGGAACTTGCTCTCTACGCCAAGAATTTTAGAAGGTATAAAAGCCTAATTCAAAAAAGGCGAAGTTTCCTTGGTCGGGATGGCAAGCCGGAGCAAAAGAAGAGTGGCTATTCTCCTATAAAGAAGTTCGACAATAATTGTCGGAAATGCGGTCAAGCCGGTCACTATGCCAAGGAATGCCGAGGATCCTCTTCAAAGCCTCAAATGGAAAGATTAAAAAAGAAGTAGGTCCTAATCGCTTCTTGGAGTGATGACGAGGAGGATATTGAAAGATCTCTCGATGCCAATCTTGCATTTATGGCACTCGACTCCGAAAGCAATATTGAGGTAAGTTCTAAACTCGATGATGACGAATATGATGCATTTCATTTTTGCGACTCACAAGAAGTTCATCATGACAATGAGTTATTAAGCGCATTTGAATCCCTGAACACAGAATATGACGAGATGGTTAAATTAAATATATCTTTAAAGAGAAAAATAAAATCTCTAGAACTCAAAAATTCTTCTCTTCAAAACAAAGGCAATATTGAACTCGGCCATACCCTATGCCTTGAAAAAGAAAACGTTTTGAAAATTGAGTTGTCAAAAACTCAAAAGGAGTTGAAATACATTTTGAACAAATTTACTCTAAACGAAATTCAAAAGCTTTTGTCTATTCAAAAATCCCCATTGCTAAAACACGGTCTTGGTTTCGAGCCGTTTAAAAGGGAACAATCTCTTATCAACCTTGACAAAATAAAGAAAACCGAAACCGAGAAATCAAAAGCCCCTTTCAAACAACGAGTTCATGATGTTAATGTTCGTTCAAATTCGAGAACTATCAAGGTTAAACAAATATGGGTTCCTAAAGGGATAATTGTTCCAAATGCTATAAGTATAGTTAAGTTTGGAGGACCCAAACGGGCTTGGGTACCGAAACAACCGAGAAATTCTATTTTTGTAGGTACCGGCACCAAAGAAAAGCAAGTGGTACATTGATAGCGGATGTTCAAGGCACATGTGCGGCTCCGAGGATTTGTTTGAAGACCTCGAACAAGGACATGTGACCTTCGGTGACAACCAAAAAGGAAAGATTAAGGGAATCGGCAAAGTCGGTAAGGAACCTTCTCCCTCATCAACAAAGTATTGTTTGTTGAAGGTTTGCATCATAATCTACTTAGTGTTTCACAACTTTGCGATGAAGGTTTTAAAATTCTCTTTGAACAAACGCATTGCACGGCATTTAGAAATAACAAAATTGCATTCATCGGTTTGAGACGTGGAAACATTTATATTGTTGATCTTAATGATAAAAGTTCATTCAATGAAAAATATCTTATTACTTTGGATGATAATGCATATTTATGGCATCGAAAATTGGGGCATACATCTTTACATATCATTTTCATTTTATCTAGACATGACCTTGTTCGTGGATTGCCCAAACTCAAGTTTGATAGAAAGCATTTGTGTAAATCATGCATAAAAGGAAAACACACTCGAGAATCTTTCAAACCAAAATTCGAGATTTCCACTAGCCGTATTCTTGAAATTGTGCATATGGATTTAATTGGACCATCTAGATATGTTAGTCTATATAGTAAGCTTTATACTTCGGTCATTGTTGATGATTATTCTCGTTTTACTTGGGTTAGGTTTATCGCTCATAAATATGACACATTTTCCGAGTTTTCCAAATGGTGTCGTTTGGTGCAAAATGAGAAAAATCTTTCTATAATTTCAATCCGTACCGATCACGGAGGTGAATTTGATTGCACTCCGTTTGAGCTTTTATGTGACAAATATGGTATTAACCATAATTTTTCGGCTCCTAGAACGCCTCAACAAAATGGGGTTGTTGAAAGGAAAAATCGATCTTTGGAGGAAATGTCAAGGACCATGCTTAATGAATACTCTCTTCTACAATACTTTTGGGCTGAAGCAATTTTTACGGCATGTTATGTGATTAACCGTGTCCATGTTCGTAGAACTAATCTTAAAACTCCATATGAATTATGGAAGGGCAAAAAGCCAAATATATAGTATTTCCATCCTTTTGGTTGCAATGTTTTTATCCTAAATAATGGTAAGGATAACTTGGGGAAATTTGATGCTAAATCCGATTCCGGTATATTTCTTGACTATGCTACAAATAGCAAAGCATATCGTGTTTATAACATTAGAACAAATAAATTTGAGGAATCCATTCATGTTAAATTCAACGATATGACCTCACCCCCGAGAAAGGTAGAATATTTTGATGATGCAGGTATCTTTCCGGATTCTCATCCATCAAACGAAATGGAGAAAATTTTGGAAATTCAAAAGAAGACAATCGAGAGTCTACCGGAAGATTGGAGGCACATCAAAGACCATCCAAAAGATCTTGTGATTGGAAACATTGAAGATGGTGTTCAAACTCGAAGGAGAACCACCGAGTTTATGGCTCATTGTGCTTTCGTATCCGAAATAGTTCCCAAGAATATATCTGAGGCTCTTGATGATGAAAGTTGGGTGATGGCAATACAAGAGGAGCTTGTACAATTCATGCACAATAATGTATGGAATTTAGTTCCCACTCCTAAAGATAAAACAATTATCGGAACTAAATGGGTGCACAAAATCAAGAGTGACGAAGATGGTTACCCTATTCGAAATAAATCTCGTTTGGTCGCTCAAGGGTATAATCAAGAGGAAGGCCTTGATTATGAAGAAAGTTTTGCGCCCGTAGCTCGACTCGAAGCCATCCGTTTGTTATGTGCTTTTGCCGCCCACAAATGATTAAACTATTTCAAATGGATGTGAAAAGTGCATTCTTGAATGGCTACATTCAAGAAGGAGTCTATGTCAAGCAACCTCCCGTTTTGAAGATCATCACTTTCCGGATCACGTCTACAAGCTCAAAAAGGCACTCTACGGGTTGAAGCAAGCACCCCGAGCATGGTATGATCGTTTAAGTCAATTTTTAATTGCAAATGACTATAAAAGAGGTAAAGTCAATAATACCTTGTTTGTGAAAATATTGAATAATGATATACTTGTTTGCCAAATCTATGTTGATGACATTGTATTTGGAGATACTAACGAATCCTTGTGCCAAGATTTCTCTAATCTTATGAAAGGAGAGTTCGAGATGAGTATGATAGGAGAATTAACATTCTTCCTCGGGCTTCAAATCAAGCAATGCGAAGATGGAATCTTTATCCATCAAACAAAGTACTCAAACGACCTCCTAAAGAAATTCAAAATGGAAAGTAGCAAAGGTGATTTCAACGCCAATGTCTTCATCATTAAAGCTTGAAAAAGATGAAAATGGCAAATCCGTAGATCAAAAATTATATCGAGGTATGATCGGATCTCTGTTATATTTGACTGCTTCTAGGCCAGACATAATATTTGCTACATGTTTATGTGCTCGATTCCAAGCTAATCCCAAGGAATCACATTTAATTGCCTCTAAACGCATTTTTCGTTACTTGAAAGGGACCATCGGACTAGGTCTATGGTACCCCTCTTGCTTGGACTTTAATTTGATTGCATATAGTGACGCTGATTTCGGCGGATGTAAAATTGATAAAAAGATTACTAGTGGTACGTGTCATTTTATTGGATCATGTCTAATATCTTGGGGAAGTAAAAACCAAACCAGTGTGGCGTTGTCCATAGCTGAGGCCGAATACGTTGCTGCAGGGACTGCCTGTGCTCAGGTGTTATGGATTAAAAATCAACTCCGCGACTACGGCATATATTTTGAAAATACCCCTATATTATGTGATAATACTAGTGCAATAAATTTGAGCAAATATCCTGTGTTGCATAGTAGAACTAAGCATATAGACATTAGACATCACTTTTTACGCGATCATGTGCAAAAGAAAGATATATGCTTAATTTTTGTCGGGGCGAAGGACCAACTAGCTGATATATTTACAAAACCTCTTCCCGAGGAATCATTTAATTCTATTCATTTGCAACTTGGTATGGGACATATTGACAATTTTTGAAATATAGTTATCTACTCGAGAAATCAATTTCTTAGAATCATTCCATTCGCTAGCGTGCGCTAGCATTACCTATTTAACGCGCGCTAATCCCTTACCATGAACAAATTTCTTTCGATAGCGTACGCTAACCACACTTATATTGCGTGCGCTAACTAAAAATTCTTTTTCGGCATCGGACAGACCAGTAAACTCTCACTTCAATCCTAGCGTATGCTACCCTTATTCTACAACGTACGCTAACGCTTACATATGCTGACCTATAAATAGAATTCAGCAGCAGACCTTTCAGAACCCTAAATTCCTTTTCATCTCCGACGAACCCATATCACCAATTTCTGCTCAAAACCGAAAAATCCGACCTAAATCTCTCTTCAAACCTTCAATTCCTATCTCATTCATGTCGAGCAAGGGTAGAAAACTTATGGAGAAATCTTACAAAAGCACTAAACGTTCCTAAGAACCAGAGTATGATACATCTCGGTTTGTGTCCTATATCGCCTTCAAAGTGTTTTCGGAAATCCTACCTCAAGAACACTTAATCGATTGTTATTTCTTCAATTTTGGAAGTCTTGAACGAGCAAAGGTAAATATCTATGAATTTTTTAAAGCCCTAGGCATAGCTCGTTTCGTTGAATGCAAAGAGATTATTTATCCTTCTTGTGTCCAGGAGTTTTATGCTAATCTTTATTTGGGAGACAGTGATGGTTCTTCTGGTGGATTCGTTCTCAATAGCCTGGTGAACGGGACTGTGGTGAAAATTTCGTCGGAAATCCTTCACGAGTTGTTTGGATTGTCGAAGGATGGATTTGCATGTAGTGGGAAATCGATTGATGAAGAATCGTACATATCCGAGAAAGATATTGCCAACTTCTTGTGTTCGAAGGTTGTCATCGAAGTTACCGATGAAGTTTTTGAAAACAACGACTTTGGTATACATATCCGGTTGTTGTTGGCTGCACTCACTAAATGCTTAATCCCAAAGGTGAACACGCAACACAAGCTCGTCGGCGTTGACAAACACGTGGTGTACTGGGTGCTGAAAGACGACAAAGTAGATTTCACCGCAATTGTTTTGAATTGGAGGAAGGCGAAAGGAGACTCCTTTCGCTCGAAACATTATTTGTCGAGAACGCGGAAGTCAGGGCTCCTATTCAGTTCCATTCTCACTGTGATCTTCCATCATTTCCGTGTCGATTTGTCAAGCGAGGCATCGGTTCCGGTGACTCAAGGACACGAGATCAGCGATCTCACCCTCAAGGCAATGCACTATGTTGAAACGTTTAATAGAGGTTGGGTGTTAGTCTCGTATCTTCAGGAAGACAACCAAGTGACGAAAGGGACGCAAAGACCAACTCCGGCCGAACGTGTGCTCCATCGAGGACCTCACACACTTCGGGAGTTGCAAACCGGAATGTTTGTTCGTCACCCGAAAACAAAAGGAAAACGACCAATGAAGGATTCAATCACCGAGGAAGAGGAGGGTGATCTCATAGCCCGTATGCGTAGCATTGAAACCTCTCAAATAGAAATACGTGAAGATGTCCGCTCTCTTCATTCGGAAGTTAAGGGAGTTCGCAGGTTGCTCGAGGATTTTATCCGTTTCACTCATCCATCCTTTCCGCTCCCTTCATCTTCATCTGACCAAGCATCCTAGTTTCTAGGACTTTGATTCTCGACGTAGAAACTATGTTTCATTTGTTTGTGATGTCTTGTGTTTTGACTGAATTATGTAAGGCTTGAAATATTTTCCTTAATAAAATGCTAATTGAATTAGTCTCCTTTTTGTTTTTGTTTATATAATATGTTCTTTATCATAATTTGTTTAATATGCAACGATTCAGGGGGAGTTCCTTTATGTTTCTGTCAAAAAGAGGGAGAAAATACTTTAAAACCCGAACGTACTAACATATCGAACAAATATTTAGATTTGAATTTTTAAATGGTTTCTACAGGAATATATTAAATGTTTTGACATCATCAAAAAGGGGGAGATTGTTGACTCAAAAAGTATTTTGATGATAATCTCATTCAAAATATTTAATAAAATCGATCTCAGCAAGCTGTTATTTTGAAGGAGAAAACTGACCTTAGCGCACGCTACATGCTTCAGAGTAGCGCACACTATCGAGGCATATATACAGTCAAGTCAACTTAGCTGCAGTCTAGTCGGAACCTACCTGATGGATAGCGCACGCAAAAGCTTCACTATTACGTACGCTAAAATACCAATATTAGCGCATGCTATGCCATATTATTAATGCACTCTATCGCACCTCAAGTCAGAGGACAGTGAAGTCTGGACAAGAAAGAGGATATAATTTGCACACGCTACGTAAGAAGATTTACGCACGCTATTTCCAAGAATCAGCGCACGCTACATATAAAATCTTGCGCATGCTAACCGAAATATGTTTGGTAGTCCAGTAGCCACTGGACTCAAATGTAGAAGCTCTTACGTACGTTACTTAGGCTAACATACGTTATCTGGAAGTTGGATTAGCGCACACTACATTATACACATTAGCGCACGCTAAATCAGTCAGAATTCTACCGTTGGATATTCTACCCGTTGGAACGAAGAAGTCAAAAAGGATCCGTGAAATCTGGAAAAGCTGATATTAAATAATTACTAGCGCACGCTATGCATAATTGCTAGCGCACGCTAAGTACATTCTTAGCCATTGGAAAAGAGATGTTGGGGAGACAAACCAACACATTTTAAAGTCAAAGTTGAAGACCTAACGTTAGCGCACGTTACTATCGAATGACTAGCGCACGCAAGCCATAAATTTACCGTTGGAATTGTTTATTATGACCGTTCAGCTCAGTCAAAGTCAGAGGCCGTTTGCGCACGTTACGGAAGTGCTATTAGCGAACGCTAATAATGAAAATGTCAGAATTCAAAGAAGGACTGAAGCCTATAAATACCTATATCATTTGGGTACCTCAATACACAACTTCAAGCTTTCAAGCATACAAGCAATCAAAGCATTCTTGAGCGCATATCTCTATCTATTTCTACATTCTAAGTTGTGAGAAGAAAGATACAAAGAGTGAAACACCCTGTAATATTTATTATACTTTGTATTCTTTCATTTGGTTGTGAGTGTTGCATCACTCATACTTGAGCATAAGTGAAACGAATTAAGAGTCACTAATCCAGTGTTATTAGGATCTTTTGATATGGCATTGTTAGGATTACACTCCAATATTCGTAAAGTGAGGATTATCTAGTTCCTATATAACACTAGATAAACAAAGTTTATTTTGAGAGTGGTTGTGCTTGTACCAATAGAAGACAAGCGGTTGTAATGGTTGTTGTACTCGGACCGATCGAAGACGAGTCAAGTGTGTGGTTGTTCTTGAGCCAATAGAAAAAGAAGTCGGAGAGAGGACGTAGGCAAGTTTCCGAACCTCTATAAATCTTTGAGTCTTTTACTTTTCGCACTATTTTCTTTTATTCGCGAGAAAGTTCGATATTCCGCATTACCACTATTCAACCCCCCTTCTAGTTCTCTTCAACGGTAATCCCTCGACCGATAGAAGAGAGGTGCAGAGGTTTTGATCTTTTACCTATTGAAAAAGATACATCAAGAGAGGACGTAGGCACGTTTGGCCGAACCTCTATAAATCCTTGTGTGATTTATTTTCCGCACTTTATATTTTTGCTTCCGCACAAACGGCTCATATACCGATATTACTCCAACAATTGGTATCGGAGCGGTACTCCTATAAGCGGCTTTACATCCGAGGAGAAAAGATCCAATGGCATTTCAACTTGCTCCCGTCGAAGGCCTTGCTCTCAACCGACCACCATTTTTTGATGGCTCAAACTTCATGACGTGGAAGAAGAAGATGTCTATATTCATCCGAGCATATGACATCGAGCTTTGGAAGGTGATTTGTCTTGGTCCGAAAATTCCGACGAATTCCAACGGTACGCTTAAAACTTTCGAAGAATATGACGATTCCGATTGGAAAAATGACCACTACAATTGTAAGGCAACTCAACTTCTCTATTGTGCCTTAAATTCGGAAGAACACAACCGGATATCATCGTGCGATAGTGCCAAATAAATTTGGAAAATGCTTGAGGTAACACACGAAGGTATGTCTCAAGTCAAGGAGACGAAGATAAACATGCTCCTTCACGAGTATGAATTATTTCAAATGAAAGACGACGAATCCATCACTATAATGCTCAACCGATTTTCGGTCATCACAAATGGATTAGCATGTTTCGGAAAACCACTTTTGAGTAGTGAGAAAGTAAAGAAAAATCTCCGATCATTACCTCGAGAATGGGACGGTACGGTCATGGCTATAATGGAATCAAAAGATTTAAATACTCTCGATTTTAGTGCTCTCGTTGGTTTTCTTATCAACTACGAGATTGTTCTAAAATCTCGGAATGCCAAACCGAAACCGAAGGAAAGATTGATAGCCATGAAGGCTAAGATGTCGAGAAAGAAAGAAGAAATCCCGGTGGATGAAAGCGACGAAGAATCGGCATATCATGCCAAAAATATTAAGAAGTTCCAACACTTATTAAACCGGAGGAAGAAGGACATCCAAGCGGGCGAATCTAAGAAATTCGACAACACTTGTCGATTATGTGGCAAACCAAGGCCACTTTGCTAAGAATTGTCGAGTTAAACCCAAGGAGGTTTTAGTTGTAACATGGAGTGACGAAGATCCTGATGAAGATTTCATGAATCAAAATAATCTCGCGCTCATGGCCCGGAGTTCATTCGACGATAGCGACGTCGAAAGCCAAGTAATTCTTACGACCAACTTTTTGAAGCATTCGAGTTATTACATACCGATTATCAAAATGCTTTAAATGAGATTAAATCCCTTAAATCTAAATATAAATCTTTGGAAAATGAAATTCCAAAATTCTTGAGGAGGAAAAATTTGTTGAAATCGATCATTTTAAATACGTTGAAAACGAGAATATTTTAAAGAATGATCTTGTTCAAGTTCAAACCAAGCTCAAAAACTTAACGAAGAAATTTTCTCTCGGAAACGAGAAATTTGAAAAAATATGCTCTCGGTTCAAAAATACACGTTAAATAAAGAGGGGTTAGGATTCAAACCACGTTTTAAAAATGAATCCATAAATTTCAAAATACCCCGGTGTGAAAAATGTTTGAAAATTGGGCACCATATTTCAAACTGCAAGAGCCCAAGACGGACGATTAAAGTTAAGAAAATTTGGGTTCCTAAAGGAACAATTGTTTCAAATATCGTCTATGTCTCAAAACAAAAACCGACTTTCGGTTGGATCCCCAAAAATTAATTTTTTTCTGGGGAGTAATAATTATTTGGAGATAATAGTTTCAGGGGGAGTTATACCCTATCCATCTTACTATTGCATATTTTTTTCAATTATTGATATCCTCTATTTTTTTTTCACTTTTTGCTGAATACAAAAAGGGGGAGAAGAAGTTGAATCGGATAAAAGCGTCATGAAAGATGTGACGAGAAAAATAAAAAGTAAAAAAAAGGAGAAATAATAAAAACCGAAGAAGTCGAAAAGAAGAAAAAAGCATACAAAGAGTGGGAGAAACGAATGAGTTGAAAATTAAGAAAAACGAAGAAGTCGAAAATGGGTGAAACTAACGAAACGATCAAAGTCGGAAACTTTGAAACGTACATATATATAGATATACTTTTATTTTGCAGGTTTTATCCAATTCAAGAGTTGTTTTGTAATCATCAAAAGGGGGGAGATTGTTGGAATATTTATTCCACATATTAATAAATAGCGTTTTGATGATTAAGTTGCTAAACAAAGTAAAACAACATCGAGGTGAAGCAAAACATCGAAGCAGATGAAGACGAAAAAAGCTGGACAAAATACAAAGCTAGCGCACGCTAGATATATAAGTTAGCGCACGCTAACGGGTCCCAGCTGCATATCAGAAGAGTTCGAAGTAACCTGAAGTGAAGTCACCTGATGAGGATAGCGCACGCTACACCATGTTTACTAACGCACGCTATCGAGCCCATATTACTGTTGTAAAGAGATTCAAACACAAAATGGTGTATGCACTGAAGTAAGCTTAGCGCACGCAAGAGATGATATTTAGCGCATTCTAAATATCAGTTTGAATCAAGTCAATCAATCCACTGGGGAGAATCTACTACAAGTCAAAAAGTATAAACTGATATATGATGCATGCAATGATGCATGATTAGCGCACACTATAAAAAAGTGTTAGCGCATGCTAACTGTAAAGGACAGAAGCCACTGGACTGAAAATGGAAGACGTTAACGTACGTAACAGTACATAACGTACGCTAGGGCAAAAACACGCGATAGCACACGCTAAGGAAGTCAGCCTAGCGCACGCTAAATAACAACTGGCAGTAACAGCTAGTTTGTGGAAGAAGGCTATAAATACCAAATGAGTTGGATCATTCCACATAACAACATTGAGCAATTCATATACACTTGAGATATCATTATAAACATTATAGTTGTTGTTCTTGAGCTTAAATTAGAGTGATTGAGTGTTATACACAAAATCATACACGAGTGAGAAAAAGAAAAGATACGATTGGATTCGGTGTTATTAGGATCAATGATCCGGCATTGTTAGAATCACAATCGCTATCTTAGTGAGGTTTATCTAGTACCAATAGAAAGCTAGAGTGGTTGATTCCTTATCCAATAGAAAAGGAAAAACGGTTTTACTCGGACCGATAGAAGACGAGCTTGTAACGGAAATCCCTCGACCGATAGAAGAGAGGTGCAGAGGTTTTGATCTTTTACCTATTGAAGAAGATACATCAAGAGAGGACGTAGGCACGTTTGGCCGAATCTCTATAAATCCTTGTGTGATTTATTTTCTGCACTTTATATTTTCGCTTCCGCACAAACGGCGCATATACCGATATTACTCCAACACGAACAACAACGATCGAACAACAACCGAAAAACAATGATCGAGTAACAACGATCGAACAACAATAATCGAACAACAACGATCGAAAAATAATGATCGAGTAACAACGATCGAACAACAATGATCGAACAACAACGATCGAAAAACAATGATCGAGTAACAACGATCGAACAACAACGATCGAACAACAATGATCAAACATCAACGATCGAATGACAACGGTCGAACAACGACTCCGAAGTTCACACTTCAACTCAAGACATTAAAAAAGCTAGTAGAAACTAAAAGATGTTACTTTCGAACAAGGTTCACAAGAATCGAACCGAACTAGGAAAAGTCACAGCGATAACCAGATCGATCCAAAACCAGATCACGGCTCGTTTGAACGATAAAAAAAATGAAACACAGAACAAGTTCAGAAAGTATCAACGAACACGAGTGAGTCGATAGATTTGAGAAAGAGAAAATGCAGAAGTTAAAAGAATTAATACGGATATTACATTCGACCTCTTCAAAAAGAAGTGTCGTCCCCGAAACTCACAACAACGAAAGCGAGGTAACAATACAACAAGCAACTGACACATCACGGAACAATAACAGATGCACACAATCATACAAACCCAAGTTCTAACAGCTCGCACATGTGCGATAACGCACAAATCACCACGAGGCGACAACATTCAATAACAACATCACACCTCTCACAGAGGGCTAACACAACAAATGTGTGGCGAACGACTCAACGCTCACACCACCAATTCAATCACAACTCGGAGGGCTAATCCCCTAACTACAATACTAACATCATACACACTTTCTCTGACCACAAGCAGGAAGTGATAGGTTTTGAAAACGAAACCACATTTTGAAAATAATTTTGGAAAGACCCGTTGATCTTGAGTATCACCTTTCAAAAAGTAGTACAAACATCGTTATCGAGACCTTGAAAAACCATCTTGCATTTTAAAAAAAAATGAGGACACTTTTCTTTAAGTTAAAATTTTTCAGAAATATTCGACCTTCGGGTCTAAGCAAATGTGTTTCTAAATCAATGGAATTATCTCAAAATATTTCGGTCCTCAAAGTGGAATAATTTTGAAACATAGTGTGGCACTAGTAGGCACCTTGAAGGTACCGCGAGAAAGTAATCCATTTTAAAAGTACGTTTTGAGATTTATTTTCTAATATACTCAAGGTTTTTCAGAAATCCAATAGGCCATAATGCCCAAAATTCACACATATCGACATTCGCTTAAACACATCATAACACACGCATCAAATCGTTCAAAATCAAGACAATACATGTCTTTTACCGGAAAACAAACAGTTGATAATATTTTAGCAGCACTACCGCTCCTCATATAAAAAAATATGAGAGTCAAATATCCACATATCACGAAATCAAAATCCACACAAGGATTCCATCACTTAACAACTAATCATACAAGTAGTTCATGTCACACGAGGCACAACACAAAGAACAGAGACTTACATTTACAGGTCGCACGAAGATGATGATCGCCCCACGATACTAATCACGACTAACAAACTCAGACTACGTGTCACGACACGACTCAGTCAGATAAAATCCGATGAGACAAAACTCAACAGACACAACTTGACCCGACAACCTAGGTTTCCACAACCTATGCTCTGATACCATTTATGTAACACCCCCCCAATCCGCTCAGGGATATTACACATCGTAGAACCTTTCCTCAAGGATCTACCAGGCTGGTAACAAAATCATACATCTTAACAACACCTTTAAGGCTAAAAGACTCAGTAGACCGATTTGGTCTTTCAATAAATACATACAACTCAATCTCAATACATGCCCACGCAGGGGTCAAATACAACACACTTCCATACAACGAGGAAAGAATAGTGCAGCGGAAATAATATGCGACTGAACCAATACAAAACATACGGGTCCTCATGTGATTAGTATCGTTCATCTTTCATCATCCTTCATGTCGACCCTGTGCAATGCTCCCCAAAACCTGAATACAGACATCCACCCCCAATTACTCGGGGGTTAGCAAAATTCCACTATTTTGCTAGTGCAAGTACATAATCATACGAAATGTAACAAACAAATAAAAATCGCGAATCGGGTACGACAATTAACTACGAAAACCTTCCCGAGAGGTTTTATTAATTAGACAACAATCAATGAAGGGTTTGAAAATAAATTCCTCATCTCGGAGATTTTAAAAAAATAGAAACCTTGTTGGACCTCAAGCCTTAGTTGAAAAAAAATAACCATTTCAAAACGAACGGGTCTCGGCCCAAAATTCACTTTCCATAAAACGACCTTTACAAAACCATTGGGATTCCATCCCAAATCTCATCAAATCACAGTACGCGAGAACCATAATAAGGTCCATTTTCCAACATCAAAACCCACAATTAAAGGACTAAACACATACGACAAAATACTCTAGTGCCATCCTAGCCAAGTAGGCCAAACGAACAACTTACCTCTTGCACACTTAGTCAATGCATGCAATCATGAAAATCGTTCAAAAACACTCATTTATGGAAACGCCACAATCCATAACACATTTGCAAAATACACCACAATTAACCGTCGATCCACATCTCTGTGGACCCCTACTGAGACCCCATCTAATCTAACCCGTAGTGGTTAAAAGCAAGCTCATGGATCTACGTCTCTGTGGACCCCTACCGAGATCCCGTCGGATCTAACCCATAGTGAGCATACACACACACATTACTTGTGCAATACTAATATGCTAAGAATGTAAGTTCATTAAGAATACTTACTAGAGATGGCCACTTACCCAACACCGTTATCATACCCATCACAATATCTCCATCATGAACAATCAATCACAACACAACAACACGATTAACACGGAATACACAATTCCACAACATTAAACAAGCGGGGGTATCATTAAAACCTTCAACGTTCAAAATAATCAAATCAAAATCAACATACATGAATCATATTCCCGAGGGTAAACCAACCATCGTAAATTAAACATGTAAACTCCATTTGTAGGACACAAGTCGTATAAGAAAATACTTGCCTCGAAGCCGTGATCGAAAACAGATGATGAACGGAATGCATCCGGGCAGCCCCGAACTCCTGAACATTATCAAGAATACAATAGCACCGCAAACACTACAAGGATAACATCGCACAAATTAACAACACAAAACGGTGATCGACTCGGAATCCTATAGGACCTATAATCCTCCGGAAGAAATAACAAAAACATGATCACAACGAGGATCGCGACCAACAACATCAGGAATCACAACAAGCTATCGAAGGAAACTCATTGAAATATTTAATCGAACATTAAATGTTCAATGATTCCCAAGAACACTCAAATGGTCAATCGAGTTAAACCAACTCAAAATATGGATATACAACCCATAGAACACGATTAGTAACATCATATAGCACCAACCAATACATCAAAATTGGACTAGGATCGATGTTAAGAACAAAACTCCAAAAAGTCAACTCTAAAGAAAAATGGAAAAATACCTTTGATTTGGTGAAGAATAATGGATTTGATGATGTTAAGATCACCTAAAGACCTCCAAAACACCTTTGGATTGAACAAAATCGGCCAAGAATGCGAACCCTAGTCGCACCCGTCTCCACCCGCGGAAAGAAGAAGAAAGGAGGTGAAAAAATGAGAATAATGATTGTTGTTCAGTTTTATATACTGGACAGCCTTAGCGTGCGCTAATCATCTGGATTAGCGTGCGCTATCTGGGCACATATCGCCCAAAAATCTCAGTCCAGTAACTTCTGGACTGAACCCGACCAACAATTAGCGTATTCTATCTTTCCAACAGCGTGTGCTAATTCCTGCCATTAACGTGCGCTACACTACCTCATAGCGTGCGCTAGCCAAAGCACCAACCCAGTCCAGTAACTTCTGGACTGCCCCGGACTACCAGTTAGCGTGCCCTATCAAACCCGTTGCGTGCGCTAACTTTGCACCTTAGCGCGCTAACCAACTACCCTTAGCGTGCGCTAGTGGGCCTGAATCCAACTACTGACCTCTGACCCTGTGCTCGATAGAGTGCGCTAAGGAGAGCCCTTAGCGTGCGCTAATGCACCCAGAATCACAACAGTAGTGCTCTCAAAGCTGGTTACAACACTCCTCCGATCGAAATACCAAGTTCAAGATACGCACGGAAAGCTCCAGAATAAGATCATACTAAGAGCTTGAGTTACGATCAAACTCACATGTGACCTTGAAAAGGGTCAAGACAACAATCACGAATGCGGATACCCATTACTTTGGGAAATTGCAATATAGCCCAAAACGCTCGAAAGTCACGATACGTGATCGAATAACCAAACCGAAGTTTACAACACGTCTAATAAAGTTATACAGACTTACGGGAAACTCGAAACAACAGTTTCGGACGAGATTCGTAAGAATCGAACTCAAGTGCGTAAAGTCGCTAAAAAGAACGGAACTCAACAAAACGACACCGAAACGAACTCGGACGTCAAAAAGTGCAGAATTAAACATTCTCAGAATGACGAAACGGGCACAAGCGAGCTGTTAAAATGGACTCCTGCCAGAAAAAAGAAATGACTGAAAATCAAAATTGCGGGTATTACAATTTCGACGTATATCTTTGAAACTCAAAATATTTTTCTTAGATGTGGTGGAAAACATTGCATCATTAATAAAAATTGTGTACCATTAGGTAAAATTATATTAGATCTTCCAGAGTCCTTATATGATGCACTGGATATTGTACTTACATTAGCGTTAGCTATTGTTATATGCGAAAAATATTTTTGATTTTTCAGAATTGTATGCGTTGTTGCACTATCCGCCAAACATAGTGATTCTTTATCTTTTATAACACATGATGAGAGGTTGTTAGACCTATTTCTTCACAAAATAAATATATAAATAAAGACTAGAGATATAATATTTCAAATATATATTCAAGATAAAAGAAAATTTCATAATATGCTTAAAATAGAGCCAATTATTTTAAAGTTAAAAAAAACACTAAACACCAAAGTAAGGCCTTACTAATTATAAAGCAAGGCCATATTACATACTTTAATTATTATTGGCCTCATCGCCACCAAATTTGACTGTCTCCACATTGACATCTTCAAAGAAATCACCGATTTCCATGTGAGTAAGGCCCGAATGATCAACTTAATCTCCACCTCAATTCCCAAAAGATCATTCTGTTCGGTGAGGCCAGTTTAAACACATTTTAAAGGGGCCTGGTAAATATCAACAAAGTGTTTGGAGGTACGACAGGTACGGCTCCAGTGACCTCTCATCCCACAGCCGTGACAAGTATTTTCAACCCTTTTAACTATCGTATGTCCATTGTTTTTCTCTTCACTTTTTGTCCACTTCTGGTGGTGAGGTTTATTTTTAAAGTTTGAGAACTTTTAATGATTATGACCTTGATCATGCCCAAAACCATGTCCACAGACGTTTCCATGACCACATCCAAATCCACGCCCACGTCCACATCCAAACTGTTTATTTCGTCCATACTCATTACTAGTCACAATATTCACTTCAGAGAATGGTGTTGAACCAGTTGGATGTGCTCGGTGGTTTTTCATCAAGAGCTCATTATTATGTTCAGCAATAAGTAACACAGAAATAAGCTCAAAATATTTAGTGAATCCTCTTTCACGATATTGCTGCTGCAGGAGCATATTATTGGCATGGAAAGTGGATAGGTTTTCTCTAACATATCTTTATCAGTGATATTTTCACCGTATAACTTCAATTGAGAAGTGATCTTAAACATTATAGAATTATACTCGCACACACATTTATAATCTTTCAACCGTAAATGCATTCAATCATAGCGAGCTTTAGGTAGTATCACTATTTTCTGGTGGTCATATCTTTCTTTTAAATCTTTCAAAAGGGTTGATGGATCCTTTATAGTCAAATATTCAGCTTTCAATACTTCATCAAGATGATGGTGGAGAAATATCATAACCTTTGTCTTATCTTGCTCATAAGTTTTATTCCCTTCTTTTATGGTGTCACCAAGACCCATAGCACTAAGATGGATTTCGGCATCCAAAATCCATGTCAAATAATTCTTGCCGGTGAAATCAAGTGCATTGAATTCAAGCTTTGTGAGATTCGACATTATGTAACACCCCCAGAAATCATCTAGGAATATCACACGCTGTAGACCCTTATCATA
Organism: Orobanche coerulescens; assembly: GCA_033398695.1. Classification (NCBI taxonomy): domain Eukaryota; kingdom Viridiplantae; phylum Streptophyta; class Magnoliopsida; order Lamiales; family Orobanchaceae; genus Orobanche; species Orobanche coerulescens. The sequence continues at coordinate 129,763,741 of CM065815.1, read as the reverse complement.
AGGATCTACTAGGCTAAACACTACAAAACGACCAACTGATTGACCGATTCGGGTCAACTATATAATGACTCAGACCGATAAGGTCACACAACTAATTCAACCCATAATAAGTCTCTTACAACATATACCCACGCAGGGGTCTAAACATAATTACAGTAGAAGTCTGAAAATAACTCAATAATACAATGACATTAAACTGAACTTTTAATATCTTGATTAGTATCGCAGCCATCATCTTCCATGCCGATCCTTTGACTGCTCCATGAACCAAACAGACCTGAAATGCATGAAACGTATTTCCCCCATTTAAGGGGTTAGCAAATCGAATTGCTAGTACAAGTATCATAACCATATGAAATGAACAATCAAAGAACAATCACGAATCAGATAAAGACGACCATACAATAACTATTCCTGAGAGGTTTTGGTGTTTAGAAAACAAGGCACTAGAAGTATTTGAAAATAGAATCATCATCTCGAGAATTTTAGAAATACAAAGCCTTTAGGACATCGGGTCCTAAGTTTTAAGAATTGTTTCAAAACATTAGGGTCTTAACCCAAATATCATTTCAAATATCAATAATTTTACAACACGGAAACATTTCCACAAATTGCTTGGGTCATAGCCCAATCATTCCATTTTCGTAAAACTTTACTCTCAAAAACTTAGGTCGTTAAAACATACCCATAATACCCATGATCTCTTGTCACGTATCTCCGTAGGTTTATCAACCCGCATGGACTATATCAAAAGAATATCATTCATCGATCATAAATCATGCCCGTGACCCCGTGATCGCTTGCCACGTGTCTTCGTAGGTTCAACAACCCACATAGATTGAGCCAACACAACAATCACAACAATCAGTCCCAACTCCATGAGCGATTGCGACGAGTCACCGTAGGCCCCGTCGAACCCACACGGTTGGACGTAATGTGTCTTCACCCCATGATCGATTGCCATACATCATCGTAGGCCTCGTCAAACCCGCACAACTGGACCTCAGCACCACATACTAAGTTCTGATCCCAGACTGATTGCCCTGAATCTTCTTAGGTCCCGTCGAACCCACACGAGTGAACTTAACATTAAAGCACATAACTTTCACATTCACAATACAACAACTCCATACACGGCCAATCAATCACATTGACTACCACAACTCTACACATCCAACACACATAGCGCATCTCAGCAATCCAACCATTATCATCAACATTACTCAACCAACACTACACAACCAATAGTACATCATGACGATACACAACACGGTACATATCCAAACCAACATGATTGTCACAACTAACACAATTACACCACGTTGAACATTTAAGAACAACATCATTACCATCAAACATTTATGACTAGTAATACCTAACCAATTCACATGAGCCATGTTTACGAGGGTAAAACAATCATCACAAACCGAACACATAATCTAAATTCACAAGATACAAATCGCATAAGTAAGATACTTGCCTCGATAATTGATACCGAAAACTCCGATAAATACAGCTCGTCCAGAAAACCTCGAACACCTACAACCTCCATGAGAAAAAAAACACTACGATCACTACAAGCATAACAATCAAGCATGACGGAAAGATGCCCCAAAACCCGATGAGAAATCCATTGAAGCATTTAATCGAACATTAAATATTCAAGATTTCTCAAGAACACAAAATTAGGATCCCGATTAAACGAAACCGAAAGATGGATATACAGTCCATGAAACATGTTTAACTACATCATATAACATAAATCTATTCATAAAAATTGGATTGAAAATGAAATCTAGAACAAAATCTCCAAAAAGTCAACTCAAGAAAAATCAAGAAAATACCTCGATCCAACAAAAAACAACGGATTAGATGATGTTATAATCACCTAGGACTCTCCAAAACACCTTTGGATGGAGCAAAAATTGACCAAGGATCCAAACATTAGTCCCCTCATCTCAACCATCGCGAAAGAAGAAAGAAAATGAAACAAAAATGACGAGAGGGGTTGTTGCTCCAGTATAAATATACCGGAGCCGTTAGCGTGCGCTAGGATTATGTATTAGTGTGCACTAACGGGCCAACAGTCCAGTACGTTCTATCCATAGAGCAGTTAGCGAGCTAAACAAGTTCCTTAGCGTGCGATAACGAGTTCCAATTCCAGTTCAGTAGCTTCTGGACGGTCACTGACCACCAGTTAGCGTGCACTAACTCACATGATAGCATGCGCTAACTGTTTCATTATAGAGTGTGTAATAATATTACATAGCATGCGCTATTCCTGCTGCACAGGCTGCAGAACAGCTCTAAGAGCTCGACACAACAATGAACTCTTCGACTAAATTACAATCACATAACTTGCGACGAAACACTAACGGACAACAAGCTGGGAATAGTGCCCTAGGACATTCGATGTGCCTAGATTTGTAATTGTCACATTTAAATAAAGTTATTTATTTCTCATTGATTATTATAATGTGTGCATGTTTTAATATTATAATAATCGAATAACAATTATTCACGAATAATAAGAATATTCAAATGTCCCTGGTCCAATCGCGTTGAGTGGAGACTCAAGTGATTAATATACTAGTATTATTTTGATTTTTTCATGTTGCCTCATGAAAATCACGTTAGGATTATGGTCATGCTATACACGGTCCTATGTTTATTATGTAATGTGAAGCTATTTATGTTTGAATTTGTGCATGTATGTGATGTGATGTATGTTTAGAGGTATGTTAGCCAATATAGACATTCTACATAGGATAAATCCCCTTGTTAAATTTGTTTTAATGTCGTTCAATTAAAACACCTATCAGGACATCGATCATCTTGAGCAGGCCATGCCAAAGCTGGGTGCTCGGATTATCTTAGTAAGGTAGGATAGGTAATGGTGATACCTATGTGTTTTGATGAACTAAGAATTCAAAATAGTTTTGAACCTTAAGGCATAAGATGGGATTATAACATGCTTAGGCGTAAGATGCCAAATCCCATAAATATAATCTAAAAGTTGTAACACCCCCAATCCACTCAGGATTATTACATGCCGTAGACCCTTTCCTCAAGGATCTACCACGCTGGTAACTAAAATCAAACATCTCAACATCGCCTTTAAGGCTAAAATGACTCAGTAGACCGATTTGGTCTTTCAATGAATACATACAACTCAATCTCAATACATGCCCACGCAGGGGTCAAAATACAACACACTCCCGTACAATGGGAAAAAATACTACAGTGGAAATAAAGTACAACTAAACCAATATGATATCATGCGGCTCCTCATGCGATTAGTATCGATCATCTTTCATCATCCTTCATGCCAACCCTGTGTTATGCTCCCCAAAACCTGAATGCAATACAGGCATCCATCCCCCGATTACTCGGGGGTTAGCAAAATTTCACTATTTTGCTAGAGCAAGTACAGAGTGCAAATACGATTCATACAAATCATATTCTAAGAATAACAATAACCAGGAATCCTCAAAGATTCAAACATAACGAAAAATACTTCCCGAGGCAAGAGTTTGAGTAAAACTTTCTAAATTCAAAAGATTACAAATCACGAGAACAATTTGTAAAATGGTTTAAAATGCACTCGGGAGTTTTAATGGAAAACGATTTAGGATTATCGAATCCTTCTCTTTTCTAAGAAAAGCGAAAGGGGTCACATCCCAAAGATTTGCTTTCTCAAATAAAAGCCAACAACAATTCACAGGGTTCGAAGCCAACGTCACGTGTCCTCGACGGACATAAAGTCAACAAAATATAACCACCCAATATACGAAATCTCGGCAACACATCCAAGGTACTCGACCTAGCAAAACACATCCAAAATCATATACATAACACCGTGAACACATGTCACGTCATCTCACGGTTAGATCAATTACTTGTTGTCTCCTGACCACATGATCACATGTTATGTGTCACCGTAGGTATTCTTAGGCGCTTACGGTTGGATCAATCACTTGTTGCATCCTGACCACATGATCACAAGTCATGTGTCACCGTAGTTTTTCTTAGGCTCTCATGGTTGGATCAATAACTTGTTACATCCTGACCATATGGTCACAAGACATGTGTCACCATAGACCCCGCCCATGTCCACACATTCACAAACATAACATGGTATACCAAGGATATCACAACTGTTGGGATTCGGTGCCTAAAATGAAGGCCCAGCGGAAGCAGTAAAACGAAAATTAATTCAATCCGAATCCCTACGAGGATCGATCGAGCTACGTATATACGAATATCAAAACGAATAACAAGAGATATAGAAACTCACCCTTGTAGTCTGTTGATTAGATGGATAACCTTCTCCTGAGCTATTCCCCAGGTTTTGCTAGATCTCTACGAATCTATTCCGCTTCAAGCCCTTGAACGATCCAACTCCAAAAGCACCACGTCTCTACTTGCCACGCGCCGGAAAAATGAACGGAATGACAATACCTTGCTATCCTCCGCAGATACGGCTAGAGCTAGGTGATGAAGCTTTTTATTATTACACTCTAAGTGTATAATCCCTCTCTCTCAATGTATCTTGAATTTTCTCCAAGAAAACTCAAGAACAAAAATGAAGAAGATGAAGAAGAAGACTTGAGTGATTTGAAATTGAATTCAATGTTCTCTCTCTCTCTAACTAATGATGATTCACGTATGAATTGTCAAGTGTAGGTGAGATGAAGTCTTTCTTCCTTTTATTCAATACTTCTTCACATGTCACAACTCATCAAATGAGAATCAACCCCACCTCCACAATTATCATCCATTAAAGAATGGAGACAAGAGTCCAAAAGGAAGGTGGCTAGAAATGGGGGGGCGGCCCATGCAGAAACGGATGAGTTCGGTTCGTTTCGGACTCCCGAGAGTCCAAACAAATAAACTCCAATTCCGTCCCGATGTATTTATATAGTTTAATTAATCCAATTAATTTCATCATATAAAATACATTATGACATAATTAATTTTTTCAAGAAATAATTATATCCATGAATTAAATTAATCACCCAGTGATATATTTAATTCATTAGGCCGTAAATCAATTTATCCAATAAATCGATTTAGACATCTAATGTCCCAAATTTAGATATCCAATATCTAATACACATAATGAGAGAATTAGCTTGATTCATTCCATCGTCAATCCTATTGCGCGACTCGGTAGGTTCGTCTCAGTCAGCAATGGGAGGAACCAAAGAGTAGTAGCACCACCTAGCTAGCCTGGCGGCCTACACTGTACCCCAACTGAGAACGAATGATTGGGATCATTCAAGAATCATTCTGTTGTGAATATCAGTAAACGTAAAAACCCTTCATTCGAATGTCCCGATCAAGTTATAGGGTCACGGTCAGTCAAACCCTATCTGTACTTGACGCTATGCATGCGTTAATGCAAATCGAGATCATCGAGCTGTCGTGTATCTAATACAACTAGCTCCAATACTTTGGCCAAAGACTTATGATCTCATCTGCCAATAACCGCATAGGACATATAACCCGCTCAATAACGGGAGAAAGAATTCTATCTTGGTATTCAGTAGGACCTGCTACATGCCCGTCAAGATGCACGTCGAGGTTGACCCCCGCCTTCCGGTTTATAGGGTCGAACTACTCTAATAAAAATCTTTACGTCACAAGCACATCCCTATTAAATCCTCAAGTCGAAGGTTCACGAATACTTATCACAACCTTTCGATTCCGTCATTGACTGTCCCGGAGTGAAATCCGTGTGACGAATCGTTGATGAGTTGGTTCGAGTATACTAATCCAATTAGCATACCTATAACGTATGCTCCCACTAACCACTAGTGTTCGACAGGAACTCTCCATGTCAAAGAACACGTCATACAAGTCTTCACATAAAATTAACGCCCAGTCAAGTTTCATCGACTTGCGAACGATTAAGTATTTGAGCTATAAACCTTTCCAGTGCCGACCCCCTTATCCAATAAGGAGTGGAACGTTTTGCTCTCAAATACATGGACTAGTTTCTATATGTATATTTACGAGTTAGGAATGCCAAGAACTACCAAGAATAAAGAAACATCCATTGCCTTATATTAGTGATTTACATAATTACAAGTACAATGCCCTCACTCAATCATCCTCTGAGTGGCATTCGAGGGCATACTCCCAACAACAACGATCCACACAAAGGCAACAAACACTTAGCACGACACAATTGTCAAATCACAACGCACCAAAATGAGATAATATATATATATTATCGAAGCACAACATCAAAACCAAGCGCATTCATATGATTCACTTAACCATTCACAAAATACACCATTCACAAAACACACACGTGTTTGAAAGAGAGCCTTTAATGGGGCTAAGCCAAAATCTTTTGAATGTTCATTTCAAACAACCAACAAACACACCAAGACGATCACCAATCATTATATTCACAAAACAAGAAAGGTATGAGCAAGGTACTTGCCTCGAAATCGGCACACGAATCTTCCGATGAACACGACTCGACTGAAGTGCCTCGAAACCTACAGCTCCCGCAAGAAACAATAAAAACACGATCACAATGAGGATCGAGACCAACAACACTGGGAATCACATCAAAACATCAAAGGAAACTCTTTGAAACATTTAATCGAATGTTCTGGGTCACATATGTATTACGCCGAACTGCTTGAGTCAGTTGAGTCATCTGTGCAGCCACCTGCTGCAAAATAGTAGCAACACTGACACCAACACCATCACCGGCAGTACGATCCTGATCACGCGTCTGGCTGCCACGACCACAACCTCTGCCCCTCGGCATACTGAATGCATAACCACTCAGCACAATAGAAAATCATAACACATAACACATACAACGATTACCATCGTAAGGAAACACACATAGAACAAAAGAGATCACAACAACAACATCATACATTCGGCGATTTCAACGGCCTGAACGATAACCAGCACACAATTACAAACATTCTGAAATATTCACAGATGTACATAACCATACAAACCCAATCTCTAACAGCTCACACATGTGCGATAACACGCAAATCACCACGAAGCGACAACATTCCATACCAACGTCACACCTCTCACAGAGGGCTAACACAACAAATGCGTGGCGAACGACTCAACGCTCACACCGCCAATTCAATCACAACTCGGGGCTAACACCCTAACGATAGTGTTAACATCATACACACATTCCCTGACCGCAAACAAGAATGATAGGTTTTAAAAATGAAAACCACCTTTTTAAAAATAATTTGGAAACACCAGTTGATCTTAAGTATCACATTTGAAAAAAAAAAGTAAAACAAACAACGTCATTGAGACTTAAAAAAACTTCTTGCGTTTGACAAAATGAGGACATCTTTCTTTTGGTTAAAAACTTTCAGAAATATTCGACCTTCGGTCTAAGCAATTGCGTTTTCTAAATTAATGAGAATATCTCAAAATAATTTGGTCCTCAGAGAAGAAGAATTTTGAAGCATATAGTTGCGCTAGTAGGCGCCTTGAAATTATAATCCACTTTAAAAGTACGTCTCGAAGTTTATTCTTTAAGATACTTACGATTTTCGAAAATCTATTAGGCCAGAATGCCCAAAAACTCACACATTCGTTTACGCATCTTATAAAACATGCATCAAATTGTTCAAAATCAAAACAAGACATGTCTTTTCGGGAAAACAAACAGTCAAATAATCAATTTGCCTAGGACCGGGATGAAGCCACTGGTCCCAATCGTGGCCTCTAAGGACCATTCTGAGCTGGTCATATCATAAAACAAATCACGCACAGGCATCACCTAGGATCGGGGTGAAGCCACTGATCCCACTCGAGGCCTCTAAGGACCCTCCCGAGCTAGCTAGCGAATCAAGCTCGTGAATCCAGAGTGAAGTCATAGATACCCTCGAGGCCTCTTCACACCCTCCCGAGGTGAGCAAAGTACACACATATTATACATCACCATTCCATATTAAGCATAAAGATTTCACAAGAATACTTGTAAAACGAGCAAATTATTTTGATAAACACACGCAGCGGACGAAATCAACAGTCAAAAATACATTAGCAGCGGCACCACTCCTCATATCCCAAAATATGAGAGTCAGATAAACACGTATCACGAAACCAAAATATACACAAGGATCCCATCACTTAACAAATAATCATATAAGTAGCTCGTGTCACACGAGGTACAACACAAAGAAGGGAGACTTACATCCACAGGTCGCACGAAGATGACGATCGCCCCTCGATACTAATCACGACCAAAAAACTCAGACGACGCATCGTGAAAGGACTCACTCAGACAAAACCCGACAAGACAAAACTCAACAGACACAATTTGACCCGACAACCTAGGTTTCCACAACCTTTGCTCCAATACCATTTATGTAACACCCCCAATCCACTAAGGGTTATTACATGCCGTAAACCCTTTCCTCAAGGATCTACCAGGCTGGTAACTAAAATCAAACATATCAACATCGCCTTTAAGGCTAAAATGACTCAGTAGACCGATTTGTTCTTTCAATGAATATATACAACCCAATCTTCAATACATGCCCACGCAGGGGTCAAAGTACAACACACTCCCATACAATGGGGAAAAATATTGTAGCGGAAATAAAGTACAACTAAACCAATACGATATCGTACGTGGTCCTAATGCGATTAGTATCGATCATATTTCATCATCCTTCATGCGAACCTGTGTTATGCTCCCCAAAACCTGAATGCAATACAGACATCCACCCCCCGATTACTCGGGGGTTAGCAAAATTCCACTATTTTGCTAGTGCAAGTACAAAGTGCAACTACGAGTCATACAAATCATATTCTAAGAATAACAATAACCAGGAATCCTCAAAGATTCAAACATAACAAAAAATACTTCCCGAGGCAAGAGTTTGAGTAAAACTTGCCAAATTCGAAAGATCACAAATCTCGAGAACAATTTGTAAAATGGTTTAAAATGCACTCGGGAGTTTTAACTAAAAACAATTTAGGATTATCGAATCCTTCTCTTTTGAAGAAACCAAAAGGGGTCACAGCCCGAAGATTTGCTTTCTCAAATAAAAACCAACAACAATTCACATGGTTCGAAGCCCACGTCACGTATCCTCGACGGACATAAAGTCAACAAAACATAACCACCCAATATACGAAATCTAGGCAACACATCCAAGGTACTCGACCTGGAAAAACACATCCAAAATCATATACGTAACACCGTGAACACATATCACATCATCTCACGGTTGGATCAATCACTTGTTGTCTCCTGACAACATGATCGCATGTCATGTGTCACCGTAGGTATTCTTAGGCGCTCACGGTTGGATCAATCACTTGCTGCATCCTGACCACATGGTTACAAGCCATGTGTCACCGTAGACCCCGCCCATGTCCACACATTCACACACATAACATGGTACACCAAGGATAACACAACAATCCACACAAAGGCAACAAACACTAAGCACAACACAATTGTCAAATCACAACGAACCAAAATGAGATATATATATATATATATATATTATCGAAGCACAACATCAACACCAAGCGCATTCATAGGATTCACTTAACCATTCACAAAACACACACGCGTTTGAAAGAGAGCCTTTAATGGGGCTAAGCCAAAATCTTTTGAAAATTCATTTCAAACAAACAACAAACACACCAATCATCATATTCACAAAACAAGAAAGGTATGAGCAAGGTACTTGCCTCGAAATCGGCACACGAATCCTCCGATGAACACAACTCGACCGAAGTGCCTCGAAACCTACATCTCCCACAAGAAACAATAAAAAAACGATCACAACGAGGATTGAGACCAACAACACCGCGAATCACATCAAAACATCAAAGGAAACTCATTGAAATATTTAATCGAACATTAAATGTTCAATAATTCCCAAGAACACTCAAATCGTTAATCGAGTTAAACCAAAACGAAATATGGATATGCAATCCATAGAACACGAATAATAACATCATATAGCACCAACTAATTCATCAAAATCGGACTAGGATCGAGGTTAAGAACAAAACTCCAAAAAGTCAACTCTAGGAAAAAATGGAAAAAAATACCTTGATCCGACGAAGAACAACGGATTAGATGATGTTACAATCACCTAGAACCCTCCAACATACCTTGGAATAGAACAAAATCGACCATATGTTCGAACCCTAGTCGCCCTCGTCTCAAACCTACGGAGAGGAGGAGAAATGAAGTGGAAATGACATTTCACGACTGCTGTCCAATTTATATACTGGACAGCTTAGTGTGCGCTAATCTTTAAGATTAGGGTGCGCTATCGAGGAACCGAATAAAACTTCTTGACTAAAATACACTGTTTGCGTGCGCTAACCACAAGTGTTAGCGTGCGCTAACAAGACCTCCAGACCCAGTCCAGTAGCTCCTGGACTGCCCCCGAACTACCAGGTAGCGTGCGCTATCCTCGCCCTAGCGTGCGCTACCGATGCACCCTAGCGCACGTTATATTACTAAATACCGTGCGCTAATCAACGTTCTAACCCAGGCCAGTAGCCTCTAGACTGATTCTGCACCTCCAGTTAACGTGCACTACAACACGCGTAGCGTGCGCTAACAACTGCACCTTAGCACGCGCTAACCATCCGGATGTAGCGTGCGCTATCGACTCAAGATTAAGAACACGGAACTCAAAAAAACGACACCGAAACCAACTCGGATGACAAAAAGTGCAGAAGTAATTATTCTCATAATGACGAAACGGTCACAGGTGAGCCGGCTAAATAGGCTCCTACCCAAAAAAATATCAAAAATCGAAATTGCGGATATTACAAAAGTTACATATGATGTAATCGATAAAGAGTCATCCACCTAAAGTAGCTCAATTCTAAAGCTGAGTTTAGAATTGTGCAAAATAGCCCAATAAAATTATAAATGTTGTAAAATTGATATTTTTCGAGAAATAAAATAATGTGACTAAATACTTTGCATATTAGATTTTGTAGATAATAGAATGACATCAAACAACACATCCACCATTTCACTGCGATTCGTCCTTGAGAAGGACAAGCTCAAAGAAAGCGGCAACAACTATCTGGATTGGATTCGGAGCTTGGGAATAGTTCTCATGCAACTATATATTCTTGAGGATGAAATTCCCAATGAGCCTGCTGATAATGCTAACAAAGCAACTAAAGGCAAATGGAAGAAACATTGTGATGATACCATTGATGTCAGTTGTCTTATGTTGGCTACCATTTGTCCAGAACTTCAGAAGAATTTGAAAGAAATGGAAGCCTATGAGCTTAATGCTCACCTCAAGAATATTTTCTCAAAGCATGCTAGGCAAGAGAGGTTCGAGACATTTCAAGCCTTGTATGCTTGCAAGATGGTTGAGGGGACATCTGTTAGCGCTCATGTACTTAATATGAAAGTATATATTGATCATCTTATAGGCTTCGTTTTCCACTTTTTAAGGAGCACTCCACGGATGTGACCCTAAACCCATTGCCCAATAGTTTCAGTCAGTTTATTATGAACTATAATATAAAAGAGATAGAGAAGTCCATTGCTGAGCTACATAGGATGCTTAAAACGGCTGAGCAAAATATTAAGAAGAAACCAAGCCATGTGTTGATGGTCAGCAAAGGGAAGTCCTTCAAGAACAAAGGCAACGACAAAGGTAAGGCAAAAGTTGCCAAATCTAAGCCGGTTTTCAAGGCTAAAGCTCCCAAAGATGGAAATTGCCATTATTGCGATAAACGAGGACACTGAAAAAGAAATTGCCAGGTTTGCTTGGAAGAGCTAAAGCGTACCAAGGGTAGTGAGACTGCCAAAGGTATATTTTTTATAGAAGTCAACTTATCTACTTCTAACTGCTGGGTATTGGATAATGGATGTGGATCTCATATTGTACAAATGTACAGGGGTTGAGAACCAGTAGAGAGCTGATGAAACGAGATGGAGTCTAAGAGTCGGGAATGGAGCAAGAGTTGTTGCACTAGCCGTAGGAACTTATGATCTAGTTTTACCCGATGGGCTTTTGTTAGTTTTGAACAATTGCTATTATGTTCCTGCTATGAATAGGAATATTATTTCAGTTTCTACATTTGATTGTGAAGTATATATATATATATATATATATATACCGGAGCAGTTAGTGTGCACTAGGTTTATGTATTAGTATGCGCTAACGGGCCAATGGTTCAGTACGTTCTATCTGCAGAGCAGTTAGCCCGCACTAAATAAGTTCCTTAACGTGCACTAACGAGCTTCAATTCCAGTCCAGTAGCTTCTGGACGGTCACTGGCCACCAGTTAGCGTGCGCTAACTCACACGATAGCATGCGCTAACTGTTGCACAATAGAGCGCGCTATAATATTACATAGTGTGCATTATTCCTGCTGCACAGGTTGCAGAACAGCTCCAAGAGCTCGACACAACAACGAACTCTTTGACGAAACTACAATCACACAACTTGCGACGAAACTTTAACGAACAACATGCTGGTAATAGTGCCCTAGGACATTCGATGTGCCTAGATTTGTAATTGTACATTTAAATAAAGTTATTTATTTCTCATTGATTATAATAATGTGTGCATGTTTTAATATTATAATAATCGAATAACAATTATTCACGAATAATAAGATTATTCAAATGTCCCTGGTCCAATCGCGTTGAATGGAGACTCAAGTGATTAATATACTAGTATTAGTTTGATTGATAATCATCGGATGATTATGCATATGGTACGGATCAAACTTATGGGTATTGGTTGGAGAACACATACTGTACAGACCTGCATTGAGATCACTGCATGAAAATTTCATAAGTGAATCTCAATATAACAGTATGTCAATAAATCCTTGAACCTAAGATTATCATAGAGACCAACATGATAACTGCTATGCCTTGACGTAATCCAACATTATCTGAAATATGGTGATCATAAAGGTTAGCGGTCGGGACTAGTGGGAGTCATGTAGAGGGCAATGAATAATCAAGATGGGATTTGTCCCTCTCTTTAGTGAGAGAGATATCTGTTGGGGCCCTTGATAAGTAGGGTTGAAGGAAATGCATGGCTATGCTCAAATGAAGAGTCATTTGATTCAACCAGTCTACTTAAGATCGAGAAATCATTTTAACGTAATAAGTATGACAATTTCCATAACTTAGTTCAAATATGATATCGCTCGACAAAGCGATTTGATACGTAAAATGGTTCGATGGACTATAAACTTATATTATTTGGGTAGTCATAATGTCTTGCTGGAGACCGCTTATGATTTATTATTTAGTAAGGTATTAAATAATTGCCAACATAATATAAGCCTTTTGGATCACACATAAAACAACTAAAGACAAGCAAGAATAATTAATAGATATAATATTGGATATTATATTTATCAGGAAAAATAATTAATGAGTAATATATAATATAGGATAAATATATTATATTATTTAGTTTATCAACTGGGAAAGATAAATATAATATTAGATATTATATTTATTAGAGGACTAAATAATAAGTAATATATAATATAAGATACTATATGTATTGTATTATTTAATATGTTGAGGGCAACTAAGCAAATACTAGAGTTTGACTCTAGGGTTTACTTAGTATAAATATAAGGTATTGCACAAGGACTTGTCATAAGAAAAATTACACAACCCTAATTGTGTGAGACCAAAAATCGTCCCCTCCCCTCTACTGTTCGGCCGAACTGTTTTCAATCCGGAAAGTCCGTTTCGGCCATCTCCGTCTTCTTCTCTTAGTTGATTTTGATCAATAGTACAAATCCTTCTAGCAAGGAATAATTTATTGTACTGTTTTTCAACATTATTCGTAAGGATCTAGCAATCCGGCTTGTACCGGTTGTTAGTGTGTGGATCACCGAAATAGAAAGAGGATTTAATCAGCTTCTGGTCCGAGTTCAGGTCTGTTCTCCGAATTAAGGTAATTCGACGAACTCTTTGTAAATCAATTAAATTACTTCTTGAAGATCCTTGTCTGGGTTTTTCGTTAATTTGTTCCGCTGCGTCTTGTTCATATTTTATTGTATTAGATACACGTAAAACCCAAGAGTGGTATCGGAGACAGCTTGGAGTGATTTAATTATTTATGTGGAATATATTTTATATGCTTTGAATATATAAAATTATATTCTTGATCATATTTATGAAATAGAGATTTTATAAATATTTTTCTAATTTAATTTGATTTAATCGGATCGTTCAAAATTAATTTTCTAAACTGTTTTTCGCATAAACTGCTGTCCAGAACTGTTCTGTAGCATTGCAAAATGGGTTAGGTTCGGGTAGATTTGGGTCGGGTCCGGGTCGGACCAGGACCCGCGACCTGTGGTAAAATAGCAAAGTAATATTCCGCGCCTGAAGGGAATTCGATCCCGCGCCGATTCACACCCGAGGCCGCATCCCGACCATCTCGGTTGGCATACATCTTGTGAACTTTAATCACTGATATTTTATTTAACTCCTGTTTTATAAAATCAAAATAAAAATGCATTTCCTGCGGCCAGCCGGATTCGAACCCGCGCGGCCGTGTGCGGCTGTAGAGGGCTCGACTATCTGGTCCAGTGTTTCAGATTGTTGAATTTTGATCGGATATTAATCTTATACCTGACTGTGAGGCAGATTCATATTCTGTTTGATTAATTATGTGATAATTAATTTTAACAGTATGTTTAATTAATTATGTGATGATTAATTTTAGTATATATTTGGTGTATGGCATGACCATAAATTGACCAATGTGATTGGATGTTTCAATTTAATTTTTGGTTGGTTTTACGACCTGCGTGTCGTTTAATTATAATTACTTTTTACGGCCTGCGAGTCGTCTTTTAATTTATTATTATAATTTACAGTCTGCATGTCGTTTGCCCTCTTGTAATTTAATTACTAATGTAGTATTTTCATTAATGTAATGAAGACAAGAAGGATACGAAGGACGGACTCGAGGGGCCAATTGATCGCGTATGACGTTCCAATCAATGAAGACCAATTATACCCTTTAGATTGACTTTCTTGATTTTCATGTTGGCTCATGAAAATCATGTTAGGATTATGGTCATGCTATACATTGTCCTATATTTATTATGTCATGTGATGCTATGTATGTTCAAATTTATGTATGTATGTGATGCGATGAATGTTTAGATGTTTGTGAGTCAATATAGACATGCTACACAGGATAAAACCCCTCGTTAAATTTTTTTTAATGTTGTTCAATTAATACACCTATCTAAACTTCGATCATGTTGAGCAAGCCGTGCCAAAGCTGGGTGCTCGGATTATCTTAGTAAGGTAGGATAGGTAATGGTGATACTTATGTGTTTTAATGAACTAAGAATTCAAAATAGTTTTGAACCTTAAGGCATAAGATGGGATTATAACATGCTTAGGCATAAGATACCAAATCCCATAAATATAATCTAAGAGTTACATATGATGTAATCGATAAAGAGTAATCCACCTAAAGTAGCTCAATTCTAGGCGTCATGCCAAATTTGAGTTTAGAATTATGCAAAATGGGGTCGTAGCCCACTAAAATTACAAATGTTGTAAAATTGAGGGCAGTTTGTTTTAGTGGAAGTATTTTTCGAGAAATAAAATAATATGACTAAATACTTTGTATATTGAATTTGTAGATAATGGAATGGCATCAAACAACAAATCTAGCATTTCACTGCAATTCGTCCTTGAGAAGGACAATCTCAAAGAAAATGGCAGCAACTATCTGGATTGGATTCGGAGCTTGGGAATAGTTCTCAAGCATGAAAAAAAGCTATATGTTCTTGAGGATGAAATTCCCGACGAGCCTGCTGATAATGCTAACAAAGCAACTAAAGACAAATGGAAGAAACATTGTGATGATTCCATTGATGTCAGTTGTCTTATGTTGGCTACCATTTGTCCATAACTTCAGAAGAATTTGAAATAAATGGAAGCCTATGAGCTTAATGCTCACCTCAAGAAGACTTTCTCAAAGCATGCTAGGCAAGATAGGTTCGAGACCTTTCAAGCCTTGTATGCTTTCAAGATGGTTGAGAGGACATCAGTTAGCACTCATGTACTTAAGATGAAATGATATATTGATCATCTTATAGGCTTGGTTTTCCACTTTCTAAGGAGCACTCCACCGATGTGATCCTAAACCCATTGCCAAATAGTTTCGGTCAGTTTATTATGAACTATAATATAAATGAGATGGAGCAGTCCATTGCTGAGCTGCATGGGATGCTTAAAACGGTTGATCAAAATATTAAGAAGAAACCAAGCCACGTGTTGATGGTCAGCAAAGGGAAGTCCTTCAAGAACAAAGGCAAGGGCAATGGTAAGGCAAAAGTTGCCAAATCTAAAGACCCTACTAACTCGGTTTTCAAGGATAAATCTCCCAAAGATGGAAATTGCCATCATTGCGATAAACCAGGACACTGGAAAACAAATTTCAAGGTTTACTTGGAAGAGCTAAAGTGTACCAAGGGTAGTGAGACTGCCAAAAGTATATTTGTTATAGAAGTTAACTTATCTCCTTCTAACTCGTGGGTATTGGATACCGGGTGTGGATCTAATATTTGTACAAATGTGCAGGGGTTGAGAAGCAGTAGAGAGCTGAAGAAACGGGAAGTGGATCTAAGAATCGGCAATGGAGCTAGAGTTGCTGCACTACTCGTAGAAACTTATGATCTAGTTTTACCCTATGGGCTTTTGTTAGTTTTGAACAATTGCTATTATATTCCTGCTATGAATAGGAATATTATTTCAGTTTCTACATTAGATTGTAAAGATTACAGTTCTATTATTAAGAATACTATTATTCGTATTTTCTTTGATGACTTGCTTTATGGTACTGCAAAGTTATATACTGGCCTTTACAATATTGATCTAGATGAGTCCAACACTTTGGAAGTATATAACATTGCAATCAAGAAACCTAAGCTCAATGATTCTAATCCAACTTACTTATGGCACTGTCGACTTGGTCACATAAACGAGAAACGCATTTCTAAACTCCATAATGATGGACTTTAGACTCTTTTGACTATGAGTCATATAGGACATGCGAATCTTGTTTATTGGACAAGATGGCGAAGAATCCTTTCACCGGTCATGGAGAAATGGATAGTGATCTATTAGGCCTAGTATATACTGATGAATGCGGACCTCTTAACACTCATGCCAGAGGCGGATACCCACATTTACTGAAGATTTTAGCCGGTACGGATATGTTATCTTACGAAGCATAAACATAAATCTTTAGAAATGTTCAAAATATTCCAGAGTGAAGTACAAAGTCAACTTGGCAAGACAATTAAAGCCCTTCAATCGCATCGAGATGGCGAATACTTGAGCTAAGAATTCTATTCATCTTAGAAGTTGTGGAATTGTTTCACAACTTACTCCTCCAGGAACACCTCAACATAACGGAGTGTCCGAGAGGAAGAATTGGACTTTATTAGATATGGTTCGATCCATGATGAGTCGGACGGAGCCTCCATTATCATTTTGGGGCCACGCCTTAGAAACATCAGCATTCACCCTTAACCGTGTTCCATCTAAAGTAGTTGAAAAGACATCATTTGAGAAATGGACTGGTGAGAGACCAAACTTGTCTTTTCTAACGATCTGGGGTTGCAAAGCATTCGTAAGGCGCTAAGTGTTTGACTAATTGGCATCCAGATATGAAAAATATTTATTTGTGGGATATCCTAGGGGAACTAAAGGATAATACTTTTATAAGCCCGCAGAGAACAAAGTGTTTGTTGCTCGAAATGCTGTCTTCTTAGAAAGGGAATTTATTTCCAAAAGAGAGAGTGGGAGAAAGGTAATTCTCGAGGAAACTCGAGAACCACAAGAAGACATTGCTTCACCGATGGAAACTGAATAGGCTCAACAATCAATTGAAGAGCCAGTTCAAAGTACAAAAGTCCCTCGCAGATCCGATAGGGTGCGATATGAACCTGAGAGATATGGGTATCTCGTAACATAGGATGATGATGCATCACTCATATATGATGAGCCTAGTACCTATACAGAAGCTGCTTCAGGACCAGAGTCCGAGTAACAGCTAGAGGCCATGAAGTCAGAGATGCAGTCCATGTACGACAATCAAGTTTGGAACTTGATAGATCCCCCTGAGGGTGTTAAAACCATTAGGTGCAAATGGGTCTTCAAAAAGAAGAAAGACATGGACGATAATCTGTAAGCCTATAAAGCTATACTAGTGGCAAAAGGTTATAGACAGATTCATGGTGTTGACTATGATGCGACTTTTTCACCAGTTGTCATGCTTAAATCCATTAGAATCTTATTTGCTATTGCCGCATACTATGATTATGAAATATGACAAATGGATGTCAAAATAGCATTTCTTAATGGAAACTTACTCGAGGATGTGTACATGACACAACCTGAGAGTTTTATTCATCCAGAAAATTCTAAAAAGGTTTGCAAGCTTCAAAGATCCGTTTATGGGTTGAAACAGGCTTCTCGGAGCTGGAATCTTCGTTTTGATGAAACTGTCAAAGAGTTTGGGTTTATTCAAAATGAAGATGAACTATGTGTGTACAAGAAGGTTAGTGAGAGCATAGTTGTTTCTCAATGAAGATGAAATAACATATCCACCTTGCAGACAGTCAAGACTTGGTTGGGAAGTTGTTTCTCAATGAAAGACTTAGGAGAAGCTGCTTACATTCTTGGGATAAAAATCTATAGAGATAGATCAAAGAGGATGATTGGTCTGAGTCAAAGTATCTACATTAACAAGATATTAAATAGGTTCAATATGCAGGACTCTAAGAGAGGACTCTTGCCAATGTCACATGGCATTCACCTCAGTACGACTCAGAGTCCTTCAACTCCTGATGAGCAAGCCCGCATGAGCAAGATTCCATATCCTTTGGCTATTGGATCGATCATGTATGTCATGATTTGTACTCGACCAGACGTATCATTTGCCCTTAGCATGACAAGTCGATACCAATCAAATCCAAGTAAAAGTCACTGGACAGCAGTGAAAACCATCCTAAAGTACTTAAGAAGAATTAAGGATGCTTTCCTAAGTTATAGAGGGGTAGGAAACAAGCTGGATATAAATGGTTACACGGATGCAAGTTTTGAAACCGACATAGACGATTTTAAATCGCAAACTGGTCATGTGTTTGTAGTGAATGGAGTTGCTATAAGTTGGAAGAGTTCCAAACAAAGCACGGTTGCTGATTCTGTAATAGAAGCTAAGTACTTGGCAGCATCGGATGCAGCTAAGGAAGCCGTACGGATCAATAAGTTTGTTACTGAACTAGCAGTGGTACCGACCATCCAGGGTCCCAGAAGCCTTTATTGTGACAATAATGGTGCTATTGCACAAGTTGAAGAGCATAGATCCCGTCATAATTCCAAACATATACTCAAAAAATATCACCTAGTCAGAGAGATCGTCAGACGAGGAGATATTACAACATGCAAAGTAGCAACGTAAGAGAATGTTGCTGATCCACTTACCAATCCTCTCTCACAAGAAAAGCATGTTGAGCATTCTAGATCGATAGGACTAAAAGGCATGAATGAATGGTCCTAGTGCAAGTGGGAGATTGCTGGGAATAGTGCCCCAGGACATTCGATGTGCATAGATTTGTAATTGTCACATTTAAATAAAGTTATTTACTTCTCGTTGATTATTATAATATATGTATTTTAATATTATAATAATTGAATAATAGTTATTCATGAATAGTAAGATTATTCAAATGTCCCTGGTCCAATCACGTTGAGTGGCGATTCAAGTGATTAATATACTAGTATAAGTTTGATTGATAATCATCGGATGATTATGCGTATGGTACGGATCAAACTTATGGTATTGGTTGGAGAACCAATACTGGACAGACCCGCATTGCGATCATTGCATGGAAATGTCATAAGTGAATCTCAATATAACAGTATGCCAATAAATCCTTGAACCATATATTATCATAGAGTCCAACATGATAACTGCTATGCCTTTACGTAATCCAACGTTATCTGAAATATGGTGATCATAAAGGTTAGCAGTCGGGATTAGTGGGAGTCATGTAGAGGGCAATGAATAATCAAGATGGGGATTTGTCCCTCTCTTTAGTGAGAGAGATATCTGCTAGACCCCTTGATAAGTAGGGCTGAAGGAAATGCATGGCCATGCTCAAATGAAGAGTCATTTGATTCAACGAGTCTACTTAAGATCAAGAAAGCATTTGAACATAATAAGTATGACAATT
Source organism: Orobanche coerulescens (assembly GCA_033398695.1). Lineage (NCBI taxonomy): Eukaryota > Viridiplantae > Streptophyta > Magnoliopsida > Lamiales > Orobanchaceae > Orobanche > Orobanche coerulescens. Next base: position 129,743,470 of record CM065815.1, on the reverse strand, counting down.
TCCATGACTTAGTTCAAATATGATATTGCACGACAAAGAGATTTGACACGTTAAATGGTTTAATGGACTATAAACTTATATTATTTGGGTAGTCATAATGTCTTGCTAGAGACCGCTTATGATTTATTATTTAATAAGGTATTAAATATTTGCCAACATAATATAAGCCTTTTGGGTCACACATACGACAACTAAAGACAAGCAAGAATAACTAATGGATATAATATTGGATATATTTATTAAAGAAAATAAATAATGAGTAATATATAATATAGGATATTATATATTATATTATTTAATTATATCAACTGGGAAGGATAAATATAATATTAGATATTATATTTATTAGAGGATTAAATAATAAGTAATATATAATATAAGATATTATTTATATTATATTATTTAATAAGTTGAGGGGCAACTTAACAAATACTAGAATTTGACTCTAGGGTTTACTTAGTATAAATAAAGGGTCTTGGACAAGGAATTGTCATAAGAAAAATTACACAACCTTAATTGTGTGAGACCAAAAATCGGCCCCTCCCCTGTACTGTTCGGCCGAACTGTTTTCAGTCTGGGAAGTCCGTTTCGTCCATCTCCATTTTCTTACCTTAGTTGATTTTGATCAACAATATAAATCCTTCTAGCAAGAAATTATTTGTTATACTGTTTATCACCATTATTCATAAGGATCTAGCAATCCGGCTTGTACCAGTTGTTCGTGTGTGGATCACCGAAAGAGGAAGAGGGTTTAATCATCTTTGGTCTGTGTTCAGATATGTTCTTCGAATTAAGGTAATTCGGCGAACTCTTTATAAATCAATTAAATTACTGTTTGAAGATCGTCGTCCGGGTTTTTCGTTAATTTATTCTGCTGCGTCTTGTTCATATTTTATTATATTAGATACACGTAAAATCCAACACAAAAACTATCCGAGTTGAGAACAAACAAATAATAAAGCACGACATACGGTCACATAAACACAAGTACCACAAATCCGCTTTACATCATAAACACGGTAGTACAATACAAACACATATCAATCAACGAGCAAATAATACCAACCGCTCGGTAATAGAAAAAATATACGGCATAAAATAACAAATAATATTCAAGATAACCAGAAATGAAAATCTCGGTTATTACATTCTACCCCACTAAAAATAAGTTTCGTCCCGAAACTTAAAAAAAACAGCAAAGTGCCATATAACAAAACACAAACGTTCAAACATCAGATATCAAATACCACACATTAAACATCGAATGTCAAATCTCCACACGAGATGCATTCTATAATACAAAATGCAAACTACTATCACTGGGCACCATTAGCCCTCCAGGAGTAGGAGCGGAACTCCGGTTCCCTAACATCTTAGCAATGCTTGGTGTCCCGCTTGACCACACTTGAAACAATTCACTTGAGGTGAGTGGCAATTCTTACTTGTATGGCCCACACGACTACAGTTGAAACACATTTATACACTGCTCACCTTACTAACCATAGGGGTAGAATTGTTGGATTGACTAACCGAACGGGGAGTCCTATCACAAGAACGGTGCGAAACAACAAACTCATGGAACTCACTTCTCTGACCCCTTTAGAAGCTACCTGAAATCTTCTGTTTCTTACTTTCTAGACCCACCTCCATCACTGAAATAGCCATCTCAATGGCTAAAGATCGATCCTGATGTAATACCCGGTTGTAATTCAGTTATTATCATTCAGTATTTATCATTCAGTAATTTCACTCATTAATGATCATTTGTCACTCATATTCAATCATGGTATTCATCATTCAGAGTAATTGTATCGTGTATCAATCGTCATTCATCACTGATCTAATTGGAGTTTCGTGCCGTGTTTATCATCGTCGTCATTTTCATTGTGGACTGTGTGTGGGGAAGTAGCGCACGCTACGTACTCTTTTTAGCGCACGCTAATTGAGTATAGGTAGCGCACGCTACCACTCAGCATTAGCGCACACTAATGTCACCCTGGCTGCAGTCCAGAAGGTACTGGACTGCAAGTGAGTTATTAGTAGCGCACGCTACGAGTGGTAAGTAGCGCGCGCTCGTGGGTTGTAGTAGCGTACGCTAATAATTGCTGTAGCGCGCGCTAAGGACGGATCAGGTTGAGTCCAGTGGCTACTGGACTGCACTGGATTAATTCATAGCGCACGCTATGATTGATATTTAGTGTACGCAAACGGTGTAGTAGCGCGCGCTACATATTGGTTGTAGCGCACGCTACCGAGGTCAGATCAGAGGATAGACGGTTTCTGGATTCCAGTACTGGGCATCTAACCATTCGTTAGCGCACGCTAACCATGGGTATTAACGCACGCTAATGGTATGGTTGTAGCGCACGCTACAAAAAGGTACGTAGCGCGCGCTACCGTTTTCGGACAGTGGGTACTGGACTACCCAAATTACCCGTTAGCGCACGCTACGCACCAGGGCTAGCGCACGCTAACCTGGAGTGACTATATATTGGACAGTTAGCCTGAGTTTCGTCATTTCTCATTTCCCTTCGTTTTTGGAGTGACTTCGGGCGATTTTGGGCGACTTGGAGTGTTCTCTTCGAGCTGCTATCACCTATCATCATATTCAAGGCTTTGAGTTGGATTATCATCATTTCATCATCTCCTTATCATCAAATCAAAGGTATTAATCTCTTGGATCTAGAATTTCGGATTTTTGGGTTTTTCTTTTCGATTTCTTCGTGTAAGCTTGGATTGTTGTTGGAATACATTAGATATGGATTATCTACCTTGGATAAATGTATTCCTACGGATTTATTGGCTATTTTCGGAATTATTTCAAGAACCCTTAGGGTTGACTTCGGTTAAATTGGGGATTTTCCGATTGTTGTTGTTGTTGTAAACTTGAATTGTGGATTTCTATGAGATTATTGATGTCATTGATAGTGTTTTGCTGGTTTGAATCAATCATTCGAAGTTGGTTCGATAATTTGGGTTTGGTTATAACCAACGGGAAGGATATTCTGAACGTTTTCTTTAGAGTACATCTACGAGTTTGGATATTGTTGTAGCGACGTTTGAGTCGGTTATGATCGTATTTGACTCTTGTAATGATCGAATATTTGGTATATTGTGTTATTCAAGGTTGTTCGAGCGACCGGTATCTCGTTTATGACGTTGTTCGTGGAAGGACATTGTCATCGGTATTGTGTAAGTAAATTCTTACTCGGTTAAAAAGGATACTCATTCCTTTTGTTGTTGATTACTCATAATCATAAGTCATTCATCATGGTATTAATCATATTGAGACTTGTAATTGTCGAATAATCATTTCATTCACGAGGAACGACGGTTCCAAATCATTTCATTGGTTTATCAATCACGTCACTATTATTTTCATCTCGGTGAGTCATCTTGGCCTTGTCGAATTATTATTCATTGATATTCATTGTGGTCATTCTCGTTCATATGACCTTCTGGGTTCATATTGCGTGGCCGGGTGTGGCTGTGTGGAATTTTTAGTCGGGCACACGATGGTCATGTATTGGGTTCACCGATACATTGGATTGTGCACACGGTAACGCTTACTTCCGTGAGGCTAATTAGGTACAAGGACGGGTGTGTCCGGTCATTCGTCTTGTACACTTGCACAGAACATTACGGGCGTACTATAATGCTCCTATTCAGCGTAATTCATAACTAAGGATATTTCATAACTTCAGATAATTCATGATTGTGTATTTTCAACCCTTGAGGATTGTCGTTCTGTGTAACTGACCCCGTTTGGGGATTTTGTTTTCAGGTCACGGCAAGGCAAAGGCACGGGAAGAGCATGCTGACGGCGAGGAGTCCCAGTGATACTAGTAGGGGGCACCAGTCATTTTGTTTGTTTCAGTCATTTCAGTCATTTCAGTTATTCCGTCATTTGTATTTTCCGCTGCAAATTCCGTTTGAGATGTTTAATTGTTCAGGGTGGTGTATTTTATCTCCATATAAAATATACTAGTATTCGGTTTAGTCCTGGTGTGTTGTACTTAAACTCCTCATCGGAGTAATTGGTAATATAATGTGGTTCGGTACTACAATTATATTATTTAATTCATCATTTTCATTTGCCTGGTGGGTCCCAGTCGGGGATTCACGGCACTGTAATATCCGCCTAGGTTGGGGTGTTACAGAGTTGGTATCGGAGCGTGGTTTTGAATACTACCCTCCAAGTCATGTCTCATTTGAAATCATCATCATCGGACTAGTATCATTGGACTTTCACGTTACGTGTGACCTGTGCAAATGCCGAGCCAATCAGACCAAGAACTGTAAGATTTCTAATGCCATGGTATAATTTCTGGCAAGAATCATTCATTCATAATTCATCAGTTAACAATCCTCAACCATCATTTAGATTTGACCAGGACGGTTATGTTAACTCGTTAATAACTCAATTCATTTCATTATTCAGTTGTTGATCAGGAAGATCAAATCATTAATCATGTTAACTTATTCAAGATAATCAGGTCATCTCAGTTAATCATTCATGTAAGCACTGTGTTAGAGCGCGTATGCTCATTGTCATCATCTCACGTCATAATCATAACGTGATATTCATGCGGGAAATATAATCATCATGTGACTTCCTACTTCAGTATGGAGAGGGAAAGAAGAGGACGTGGAGGACGAGGCCGTGGAGCGGGCCGAATCCCTAGAGCTCGTGTGAATACGCGTGCAAACGCGGGGAATAATGCTAATTCATCGAGCAGCGACGCTGCCACTCATTCACCTGGACGCGATCATTCACTAACGGGGAGTCGTACCCGGGATCCGGCTCAGTCAAATGGTGTCCGGGTTGACCCACTCGCTTTTATGCAGGGCATGATGGCCCAAATGACTCAGATGGCACAGCTGATGGAGACGATGCATAACTCCGTCAATCAAAATCAACAGGCTCCTCCGCCGCCACCTCAGAGGCAAGAGAGGAATGTGAGCAATATCATCGGCGACATCTCTCTCCAGAGGCCACCTACTTTTGAGGGCTCGTCTGAGCCGGAAGATATTATTCATTGGCTCGAGCATTTCGAGAAGTTGTTTGCTATGGTAGAGTGTCCCGAAGGACACAAAGTTTCTGTGGCGGCTTACTACCTGGGTAAGAGCGCACATTCTTGGTGGTTGTCGTTGAAGCCCACCGAAGGATCATGTACTTGGGATCAGTTCAAGACTCTCATGATGGAGAGGTATTATCCGGCCCCACTCAGAGAGGCCAAGCTGTCAGAATTACTCACCCCCGACCCCTCAGTAGACGAGGATGTTCTCGCCATTGCCGAGAAATTTCAGGAACTTCTTCCGTTCGCCTCATCTGTCATTCACTCTGAGGCAGATAAGATTAGGTATTTCAGCAAGAGGCTGAAACCTCGTATGAGACTACAGTTGCTTAATCATAATTGCACCACGTTGGCTGAATTCATTGAGAAAGCTCTCACCTATGAGCTTACTGCTAAGGAGATTGCTAAGCAGCAACCTTCGTCTGCTAGCAAGAAGTCCAAGAATCGTAATCAGTCTGAAGGCGGTCAGACAACCTTCAAGAAACCCCGTGCGGGCTCTGCTTTTTCTGAGCGACCTCCTGTGTCGTCTAAACCCACGGAATCTTTGTCACGAGTGGCCAATTCGGCCATCACCTGTTTTAACTGTGGGGATCTTGGTCATCTCAGTACCAAGTGTCCGAGGCAGACTATCACATGTCATAATTGTGGGATTGCTGGGCATAAGGCCCGTTTTTGCCGTAGGGACTCCAAACCTACTCAGACGTCATCTCAGGCCCCTAAGCAGTCAGCCGTTCAGAGTCAGGCCACTCAATCAGCGTCGTTTAAAACGACAGGAGCGACTAAAGGTGGAGCCTATAGCCAGCAAACGGGAGCGTCCGGTGCCGGGACTAGCAAGCCCCGGATCTATGAGATGAAGAAGACCGATGATTCAGAGGCCCGAATGATTTTAGGTACACTCGATATTCTATCTCAACCTGTGTGTACCCTTTTTGATACTAGTGCATCGCATTCATTCATTTCCAAGTCATGTTTGAGTAGACTACGTCTGGGTAGTTCTACTAGTTGTGAGCCCTATGTCATTGGCCTACCTGATGGTAGACGAATTATCGGTAATCATGAGATTCAGAATTGTCCGATTCAGTTTCATGGTCGTGTATGGCCAGCGGACCTAATCGTAGTAGAATTGCCGAGGGACGACGTCATCTTGGGTATTGATTGGATGGATCGTCATGATGCCATCATTAGTGTCCGTAAGCGTATGGTCACTATCATTTCAGACGATGGGTTGAATGTGTGTTTCAGGGAGGTAATCCTACATTGCAGTAAGGTCATTAATTTGATGAAAGCAGTGAGATTACTCAATCAGGGGTGTGTTGGTTATTAGTGCTATATGACCAAAACCGAGAAATCATCAGTAATGTTGATGGATATTCCGGTAGTGAGGGAATATGCCGATGTTTTTCCAGACGAGTTACCTGGTTTGCCTCCACAGAGGGATGTGGAATTCACGATTGAGTTGGAGCCTGGTACGTCCCCGATATCGAAGGCACCGTACCGGTTGGCCCCGACCGAAATGCAGGAATTAAAGAACCAACTCGAGGAGTTGTTCGAGAAGGGTTATATTCGACCAAGTGCGTCCCCGTGGGGAGCACCAGTGTTATCTGTCAAGAAGAAGGATGGTTCTTTTCGCTTGTGTATCGATTATCGGGAGTTGAACAGGGTGACGATCAAGAATAAGTATCCCTTACCCCGTATTGATGATCTTTTGGATCAACTTCAGGGAGCTTCAGTATTTTCCAAGATCGACTTAAGATCTGGATATCATCAGTTGCGGATTCGAGAGTCGGATATCGCGAGGACGGCGTTTCGAACACGCTATGGTCATTATGAGTTTGTGGTTATGCCGTTTGGATTGACTAATGCACCTGCGGTATTCATGGAGTTAATGAATCGGGTTTTCATCGACTTTTTGGACCAGTTTGTTGTTGTCTTCATCGATGACATTTTTATTTATTCTCGTGACCGAGAGGAACACGAGTTTCACCTTCATCAAGTGCTCGACATGTTGAGACAAGAACAACTTTATGGGAAGTTTTCCAAATGTGAGTTCTGGATGTCCGAAGTGACGTTTCTCGGACACGTAATTTCTTCAGACGGAGTTCGTGTCGATCCTCAGAAGACGGAGGCTATCCGAGATTGGTTACCTCCGAAGAATGTTAAGGAAATCCGAAGTTTTCTCGGATTATCGGGTTATTATCGGCGCTTCGTAGAGGGATTTTCTAGAATCGCTCAACCCCTGACGAACCTTTTGCGAAAGGATAAGAAATACACGTGGTCCGACGTGTGTCAATGGAGTTTTGAGGAACTCAAGAGATGGTTAATGTCAGCACCTGTACTTTCCTTGCCGCAGGGGACGGAAGGATTTGTGGTTTATAGTGATGCGTCCGGATAGGGTCTCGGATGTGTGCTCATGCAGAATGGAAAGGTTATTGCCTATGCTTCACGGCAATTGAGACCTTATCAGGTTAATTATCCGACACATGACCTGGAGCTAGCAGCCGTGGTGTTCGCTTTGAAGATTTGGCGTCATTATCTTTATGGCGTTACCTATCAGATATTCACCGATCATAAGAGTTTGAAGTATATATTTACTCAGAAGGAGTTAAATATGCGACGGAGACGGTGGTTGGAATTAATCAAATATTATGATATCGAGATCCTTTACCACCCGGGCAAGGCGAACGTTGTCGCCGACGCCTTGAGTCGTAAGTCCATTCAGGAGCAGATGCTTGCTCGTTTAACAGTTCAGAAGGAGCTTCAGCAGGAATTCCTTAGACCCGAGATCGAGGTTTGGCTTCAGCGAGTTTAGGGATAGCTTTGTATGTTAGAGATTTCATCATCACTCGAGGAGGCAATCCGAGAGAATCAGAGTTCGGACCCTTCATTGTTGCGCATCTGTGAGGATGTGACTCAGGGGAAAGCCCCTGGATTTGTGGTCCACGAGGATGGACTTTTGAGGTTTAAGAATCAGTTGTGCGTACCGGCGAATGACAAGTTGAAAAACTCTATTTTGAGAGAAGCTCATGCTACCCCTTATTCTGTTCATCCGGGGTCCAGCAAGATGTACAAGGACTTGAAACAAAATTACTGGTGGAGTAATATGAAGCGAGAAGTCGCAGAATTTGTTTCGAAATGCTTAACCTGTCAACAAGTCAAGATTGAACATCAGCGGCCGGCGGGTATGCTGAAACCTCTTCCTATTCCCGAATGGAAGTGGGAAGATATTTCTATGGATTTCATCACGAGTTTGCCGACGAGTCGTCGTGGCATGAATACGATCTGGGTGATCGTGGACCGCTTAACTAAATCAGCTCATTTTCTTGAGATCAAGGATACTTGGGGTCCCGAGAGACTTGCTCACTTATTCATCAAAGAGATAGTGAGACTGCACGGTACTACTAAAAGTATCGTTTCCGATCGTGACGGACGGTTTGTGTCGCATTTTTGGAAATCAGTTCATCGTGCTATGGGAACTCAGCTTAATCTCAGTACCGCTTTTCATCCTCAGTCCGACGGGCAATCAGAGAGGACTATTCAGACATTAGAGTACATGATGAGGGCATGCGTCCTCGATTGGAAAGTCGATTGGGAAGCCCAACTACCATTGATCGAGTTCACGTATAATAATAGTTGGCAAGATTCGATTAAGATGGCACCTTACGAGGCCTTGTATGCTCGTCGTTGTCGATCTCCGTTGTGTTGGGACGACCTATCAGAATCATTCGGCACCGAGCCCGATATGCTTATAGCCGCCCGTGAGAAGGTAGCTTTGATCAGGAGTCGTTTGTTGACCGCTCAGTCGGCGAAATCATATGCGAGATAGCCGTAAATGCGACCATTAGAGTTCGAGGAAGGTGACCACGTGTTGGTCAAGGTATCCCCGAGTCGTGGTATCTTCCGTTTTGGGAAGAGGGGGAAGTTGAGTCCGAGATTCATTGGACCGTTTGAGATTTTGGATCGAGTAGGCGAGTTAGCTTATCGACTGGCTTTACCTCCGGCGTTGAGCCGAATACATAATGTGTTTCATGTCTCTCAGTTGCGGAAGTATGTTTCCGACCCGAGTCACATACTTCAGTTTGATGAAATCGAGATCGCCGACGATCATTCATATGAGGAGCGTCCTATGCAAGTTTTAGAGCGGCGAATCAAACAGTTGAGGAATAAGACGATTCCTTTGGTCAAAATTCAGTGGTCTAGACACGGAGTCGAAGAGGCTACTTGGGAAACCGAGGATAGTATGCGGGAGAGTTATCCCGAGTTGTTTGACCCTTAGTTTCGGGGATGAAACTCTTTTAAGGGGGGGTGTATGTAATACCCGGTTGTAATTCAGTTATTATCATTCAGTATTTATCATTCAGTAATTTCACTCATTAATGATCATTTGTCACTCATATTCAATCATGGTATTCATCACTCAGAGTAATTGTATCGTGTATCAATCGTCATTCATCACTAATCTAATTGGAGTTTCGTGCCGTGTTTATCATCGTCGTCATTTTCATTGTGGACTGTGTGTGGGGAAGTAGCGCACGCTACGTACTCTTTTTAGTGCACGCTAATTGAGTATAGGTAGCGCACGCTACCACTCAGCATTAGCGCACACTAATGTTACCCTGGCTGCAGTCCAGAAGGTACTGGACTGCAGGTGAGTTATTAGTAGTGCACGCTACGAGTGGTAAGTAGCGCGCGCTAGTGGGTTCTAGTAGCGCACGCTAATAATTGCTGTAGCGCGCGCTAAGAATGGATCAGGTTGAGTCCAGTGGCTACTGGACTACACTGGATTAATTCATAGCGCACGCTATGATTGATATTTAGCGTACGCAAACGGTGTAGTAGCGCGCGCTACATATTGGTTGTAGCGCACGCTACCGAGGTCGAATCGGAGGGAGACGGTTTCGGATTCCGATCTTGGGCATCCAATAATTCGTTAGCGCACGCTAACCATGGGTATTAACGCACGCTAATGGTATGGTTGTAGCGCACGCTACAAAAAGGTACGTAGCGCGCGCTACCGTTTTCGGAAAGTGGGTACTGGACTACCCAAATTACCCGTTAGCGCACGCTACGCACCAGGGCTAGCGCACGCTAACCTGGAGTGACTATATATTGGACAGTTAGCCTGAGTTTCGTCATTTCTCATTTCCCTTCATTTTTGGAGCGACTTCGGGCGATTTTGGGAGACTTGGAGTGTTCTCTTCGAGCTGCTATCACCTATCATCATATTCAAGGCTTTGAGTTGGATTATCATCATTTCATCATCTCCTTATCATCAAATCAAAGGTATTAATCTCTTGGATCTAGAATTTCGGATTTTTGGGTTTTTCCTTCCGATTTCTTCGTGTAAGCTTGGATTGTTGTTGGAATACATTAGATATGGATTATCTACCTTGGATAAATGTATTCCTACGGATTTATTGGCTATTTTCGGAATTATTTCAAGAACCCTTAGGGTTGACTTCGGTTAAATTGGGGATTTTCCGATTGTTGTTGTTGTAAACTTGAATTGTGGATTTCTATGAGATTATTGATGTCATTGATAGTGTTTTGCTGGTTTGAATCAATCATTCGAAGTTGGTTAGATAATTTGGGTTTGGTTATAACCAACGGGAAGGATATTCTCAACGTTTTCGTTAGAGTACATCTACGAGTTCGGATATTGTTGTATCGACGTTTGAGTCGGTTATGATCGTATTTGACTCGTGTAATGATCGAATATTTGGTATATTGTGTTATTCAAGGTTGTTCGAGCGACCGGTATCTCGTTTAGGACGTTGTTCGTGGAAGGACATTGTCATCGGTATTGTGTAAGTAAATTCTTACTCGGTTAAAAAGGATACTCATTCCTTTTGTTGTTGATTACTCATAATCATAACTCATTCATCATAGTATTAATCATATTGAGACTTGTAATTGTCGAATAATCATTTCATTCACGAGAAGCGGTTCCAAATCATTTCATTGGTTTATCAATCACGTCACTATTATTTTCATCTCGGTGAGTCATCTTGGCCTTGTCGAATTATTATTCATTGATATTCATTGTGGTCATTCTCGTTCATATGACCTTCTGGGTTCATATTGCGTGGCCGGGTGTGGCTGTGTGGAATTTTTAGTCGGGCACACGATGGTCATGTATTGGGTTCACCGATACATTGGACTGTGCACACAGTAACGCTTACTTCCGTGAGGCTAATTAGGTACAAGGACGGGTGTGTCCGGTCATTCGTCTTGTACACTTGCACAGAACATTACGGGCGTACTATGATGCTCCTCTTCAGCGTAATTCATAACTAATGATATTTCATAACTTCCGATAATTCATGATTGTGTATTTTCAACCCTTGAGGATTGTTGTTCTGTGTAACTAACCCCGTTGGGGGATTTTGTTTTCAGGTCACGGCAAGGCAAAGGCACGGGAAGAGCATGCTGACGGCGAGGATTCCCAGTGATACTAGTAGGGGGCCCAGTCATTTCGTTTGTTTCAGTCATTTCAGTCATTTCAATTATTCCGTCATTTGTATTTTCCGCTGCAAATTCCGTTTGAGATGTTTAATTGTTCAGGGTGGTGTATTTTATCTCCATATAAAATATACTAGTATTCGGTTTAGTCCTGGTGTGTTGTACTTAAACTCCTCATCGGAGTAATTGGTAATATAATGTGGTTCGGTACTACAATTATATTATTTAATTCATCATTTTCATTTGCCTGGTGGGTCCCAGTCGGGGATTCACGGCACTGTAATATCCGCCTAGGTTGGGGTGTTACACCTGACATGAGGGGAAACATACTATGTCGTATACAGGGTTTCATCCGCATGTTAAAGTAATGAATCTTATCCGCCTCACTACTCACTTGCTCATGAACCTAACACAGCTGCTGATTATAATCGACTATCACTTGGGATATCGACACATCCTGGGGCGTAGCCGAGAAAAACTCAAAAACCCTATGCTCTCAAACAGGCAACAGACAATACTCTGCCTCCATGACAGTCTTAAACTCGGGCCAAGTAGCCGTACGATTCCTAGGTGTTACGGCCTCCCACCAGTTTGCGGCTTTGTTGTCGAGGAGGTACTGAGCGATGGGTACCTTCCTTTCATCCGGACAAGCTACATCATCAAATATTCTTTCTAACTGGAAGAGCCAGTTTTCCCAACCTAACGAATCATAAGAACCTGCAAAACGATGTGGGTCCATTCTCATCACATCTCGCAACCACCTACTAGCTCCGTTATCCCCAACTGGGATCTCATTCCGGTGCATGGCTTGATTCATCTGCGCCAATAGGGTTGCCACCTGCTGAAGGATGGTGGCGGCGCCAACATCGACATTACCCCAGCTTGTCCCAGATCAAGGGACTGGTCCTCCAGATCATCTGTACCGGACCAATTGGTGCTCGGCAGCGAACGAGTCACCCTATCACGCTCCTGATTATGTCCACGACCACGACTACGGCCTCGACCTTGACATCTTGGCATATTGAACAGGCAATCGTTCAATACAAGGAAACACAATATCGCAAAATAATATACCAAAATGCTAACTCATCACAACACATCAACATACGGCAGCAATTAGTAACACGACAAAAATATCCATTCTGGATAATTACACGAATGCAAGAACTACAATTGAAATATTTGTAACTTACCGTCGTAACCAAAAAAACACATGACCATAACAACCAAAGACTTATGACCAATATCGATACAAACATGGCCGTAACAACTACACATCGTTGTAGTCAACTATTGATAGCATTTCTTTTAAAACTCCCCGAGATATTCGTTTAAATAATGTCATTTGAAAATCTTTGAATTCGTATTTTTTTCGAAAGAAAATTTGAAAATACTTTTGATGCCTCTAGTTGTTCTACCAAAACCATGAATCATAAGTTCTTCCCATCGCACTTTGAAAATATTTGCAAAACAACATTCTGAAATATCAATTTCGTCGAAAACAACTTATCAAGGTATCCACGTCATCACCTACACATCGTTGTAGTCAACCATTGATAGCATTTCTTTTAAAACTCCCCGAGATATTCGTTTAGATAATGTCATTTGAAAATCTTTGAATTCTTATTTTTTTCGAAAGAAAATTTGAAAATACTTTTGATGCCTCTAGTTGTTCTACCAAAACCATGAATCATAAGTTCTACCCATCTCACTTTGAAAACATTTGCAAAACAACATTCTGAAATATCAATTTCGTCGAAAACAAATCAAGGTATCCACGTCATCACGTATCCTCATCAAAATAATCAACACACAAGGTGACCACATGCTACCACTCAGCATCATCACAATTAACAACACATAGGGTAGTCATATGTTACCGCTCAACATCATCACAATTAACAACACACAAGGTAATCACATGTTACCACTCAACATCATCACAATTAACTATACATAGGGTATCTCGTGGCCATGCTCTCTTGGCATCGACCCCAATAGGTTTCAATGAACTGTCCCCGGGTGGGCAACCCATTATACTAATCATTTCTACATATCAATAATCACATCGGGATAACATCATACGAGCCACAAAACAAATCTAACCCTTACAACACAAAAATTGGGTACTCACCCGAAATTCTTCAACCAAAAACGATAATATGACAAATATATCACAACGGCTTGACATCCCATGTTTCAACTCTAGCCTGTCACCTTAAACAAAAATCCTCATCCCCCACATACTGCATTTAACACGCGCTAGGTATAAAACTAGCGTGCGTTAATGAGTTGAAATAATCAAACGTTCTGTCCAGATTCGTTAGCGTGCGCTAATGACGGAATTAGCATGCTCTAACTGACTCACCACATAAAATATTCCAAGTTTGAATTTAGAGTTTAAATCGAGTAAGTTTTTTCATCTTTCACTATTTATTTTTCGAAAATAAAAATCAAATTTTTATTTTAAAATATAAAAATTTATGGTGTGAAATATTTATAAAATCGTATACTCGAGTTATTTGAAAATAAAACCGATGAGTTAAACTATTTTCAAAATCCTTTCAAACATGACATGGGATTAATGATGGTAACATTTTACAAAATGTCCCAAAACTTTAAAACACAACTTTCAAATACCGTCGCAAGATTTTCATTTGAAAATACATGGTCAGCTCGCCAAAATTCATACAACTTTTCAAAATCCACACTAAGTCGTCATTTGAACACACCATCAAAATATTTTCGAAAACTGATTTTCCACGATATACTTACGTCTACGAAAGTTTAGTAACCATTTTCAAAAACGCACGTAGCGGATATAATTATCAATAGGAACAAGTTGGTTGCAAATAACAATAATTAGCCAAACACAATTGAATCTCAAACACATGCCCATACGGCTTTCAAAATTACCAGTTCAACAAACACAATTTATAATCATCAAATCCAAACACACATAGAATCCATTCATTTAAATTCTCAACAAACTCTGATTCCAATGTGCTTCCTGGAAGACATTAATGTTCAGGGTTTCATATCACACTACACCACTCGATGTCCAGTCCATCAATATATCTAGCTCATTACACACGTATTATACCACATATATCAAGTACAAATTCCATCTCACAACATGCATATAATAAAGTCACTAACACAAGATATGATAGAGGAGACTTACATCCACATGTCGCACGAAGATGACGATCGCCCATGATACTTATCTCAATGAACGATACGATGTGACAATGCACAAACACTTGTCAATTTGACAACTCGAATGATGCGACAATACACGACTCGACCCGACAGCCTAGGTTTCCACAATCTAAGCTCTGATACCATAAATGTAACACCCCCAGAAATCATCCGGGAATATCACACGCCGTAGACCCTTCTCACAAGGATCTATCAGGCTAAACACTACAAAACGACCAACTGATTGACCGACTGGGACCGATAAGGTCACACAACTAATTCAACCCAAAATAAGTCTCTTACAACATATACCCACGGAGGGGTCTAAACACAATTACAGTGGAAGTATGAAAATAATGCAATAATACAATGACATCAAACTGAACTCCTCAACTCTTGATTAGTATCGCAGCCCATCATCTTCCATGTCGATCCTGTGTCTGCTCCACGAACCAAGCAGACTTGAAATGCATGAAACGCATTTCCCCCATTTAAGGGGTTAGTAAATCGAATTTGCCAGTACAAGTATCATAACCAGACGAAGTGTAACAAGCAAACAACAATCACGAATCAGAATAAGACGACCATCCAATAATTATTCCCGGGAGATTTAGGTGTTTAGAAAATAAGGAACTAGAAGTACTTGAAAATAGAATCATCATCTCGGGAATTTTAGAAATACAAAGCCTTTAGGACATCGGGTCCTAAGTTTTAAGAATTGTTTCAAAACGTCAGGATCTTAACCCAAATCTCATCTCAAATCTCAATAATTTTACAACACGAAAATATTTCCACAAATTACTTGATCATAGCCCAATCATTCCATTTTTGTAGAACTTTCCTCTCAAAAACTTAGGTTGTTAAAATATGACCATAATACCCATGATCTCTTATCACATATCTCCGTAGTTTTATCTGTAATACCCACGATTTTTGTTCCGGTTATTTTGGATTTTTGTTTCGGATATTTCCCGATTGTCGAGCACTGAAATTTTTTTTCTCGACAATTGATTTTGGTGTTTATGGCCGTATATGGTGTTTTGTTGTATGTTGTTTTCATTTCGGATCAATGATGTTGCCCACGAGCGTTTTGTCGTGTTCGTTCCATGCGATTTCGGATAATCGAGTCATCGAGTCATGGTGGTCGGGCACTGGCCGGACGGTTGCGGGCACTGGCCGGACGGGTGTGGCAGGAACCGGCGTAGCGCACGCTACGGCCGGGAGGCAGCGCACGCTACGGCCGGTTAGCTCCGCGCGCTAGTCGGCCAATACAGTAGAGGCAGAGGGGTTCTGGACTTCGATTGGGTAGCAGGTAGCGCACGCCACTGATGGACACTGCGCACGCTACGGCCGGCAGGTAGCACACGCTATGGCCGGAAGGCTGCGCACGCTACCTGGCCGGGCAGTCTAGTCCAGGAAGTCTCTGGATTTCGGCCCGGGCCGACAGCGCATGATGGCGGGCCCCGTCCGAACATTCTCGACCATGACCGCCCGTTAGCGCACGATAGCTCGGCAGCCTAGCGCACGCTAGGCTGCACCAGTATAAATATGGCCGAGCATTCCAGTTTCAGTCCGTTTTCCCATTTCTCTCTTTCTCTTCCGCGGTTGGAGCCTTGGGGATCATGGAGCCATGATATTTGTCAATCAATCCACGAAGTTCTGGAGTCCATATCATCGATTGATCATCACATAACATCGTTCAATCCAACGAATCAAGGTTAGTTTTCCTAAAACCTTAGTTTTTGGGAAATTGGGGGGTTTTGCTTGATTTCGCCCGTTTGATCCGTAATAACTTAGAATAGTGATGTATTGATGATTATTAAGTTGTATTATATCGAATCCCTTGTTTTTCCACGGTTGGATTGCCGAGGATTCGTCGCTCTATTGAGTTTCTATGTAACACCTTGAAAGTGTTCGATAAAATGTCACAAAGGGGATTCGGGCATTCTACGATTATTATTCCTCTTACGATCGTCAATTTATTCATGGTATGATGTTAGGGTCAGGTTCCTTGCAAAGAACTTGAGTCGGAACCCTTCCGTTCGCCGTTCCCCGATCGGTTGTGTTTCCGTCATTTCCGCCGGAGAGTTGTGGGCGTTCGAGGTTTCCCGGTTGAGCCATGTTCATCGGAGTATCCGGTATCGATTATCAAGGCAAGTATCTTGCCCATGCATTACGTGTTTTGTGGATATAATGGTTGGTAATCGACGATATTTTCTAAATGAATGTTTACAAATATTTTTCAAAAGAATCGACATATTTACAATCATGGTTTTCTTTTAAAGATGATTCTCGTGTTTGGGAATTAATGTGCTTGATTGACTATGTGTGTTAGAGTCGAGTATAGGATCGCCCTACTTCGGGTGATGCCATTATGTGTGAATATGTCGTCGATAAATTTTAAGTTCAAGCCTTTTGTTAAGATTGTGCTTGGAGTCATACGGATCTGTGTGAAAATATGAGTTGTGTGATATTGGTTGTGTCGTTCGGTGTTTTTGAGATAAGTGTGCTTCCCTTTGGATAGTATTAATTCTGGGTCGTGAGTATATGTTAGATAATGTGGCCATTTTAGCAAAATACCTCGACTATATATATTGTGATTGACTCTTGAGGATTGTGATTTTGGAAATGAGAATTGATGAGAGTTGTAAGGTTGTTCTCGGGTACTCTCACTCGGGGATTGACTCGACGGGGTCACACGGGGACCTGGTGGCTTAGCGGCTGGACCGGGTCGCGGGGGTTACTTCGAGTGGGCATTCTCACCTGGGAATTGCTCGACGGGGCACACAGGGACTTGGTGGCTTGAGGACCGGACTGGGTCGCGAGAATTGCCAGAGTGTTTGTACTGATGATTAATTGTGATATGTATGGAGTATCACAATGCTTGGTGCTTAGGGTCGAGAGACATTATATATCGAATCTTGGTGTTTGGCTAAAATGGCATAAGAATAATGTGTTATGTGTAATGTGTTTTTGGAAGTGAATTGAAGTGGATGATCAGGTTGTGGACCCTTTGTTGATCGGAATGATCGGGTCGTGGACCCCGTGTTTTGTTAACGGATTTGCATTTTGGAAAATAAACTTTGGGACTGTGACCCTAAGTGGTTTTCGATGAATTAAGAACTTTTCAATCACAAATATTTTCAAAACTCCCGAGATTTGTAAGTGTTTTCAAAGTGCTTTCTTGTTTCGTTTCTACTTTCAAGACTTGAACTATTTTTAATTAACAAAATATCTCGGGAAGTCTTTTGTTGTATTTTCGGAATGTGTTATGTATGGCTCGTAATTTCACTTTATGCTTGTACTAGCAAAACAGTGGAGTTTTTCTAACCCCCGAGTATTCGAGGCTGGATGTCTGTTTTGCATCCAGGTACATGCAGGTTTGGGAGAAAAACACAAGATCTGCGCGAAGGATGATGGAAGGCAAATGATACTAATCACATGAAGGCCAGTGTTGGATGCAGTTAGTCAGAGTTCGTGTATGGTCTTTTCCACTGTCATACTTTTGGGTTGTGAGTGTATTTTACCCTTGCATGGATATGAGTCGAGATAGAAATGTGTATTTTGACTTGCAAGTTAGTGATGATAGAGCAAGTTGGTCTATTGATTTGGTATTTTATCATGTCGGTATGTAATGTATTTTGTTGTTTGGATGTCTAGCCTGGTGGATCCTCACGAAGAGGGTCTGCGGCGTGTAATATTCCCGGTTTGATTCTGGGGGTGCTACATTTGTTTAGGTTTCGGGGACGAAACCTCTTTTAAAGGTGATATGATGTAATACCCACATTTTTTTTCTTCTCGTTTCCGTTTCGTTCGACCGTATTGAGGCGATTGTGTTCGTTGATGCTTCTGACCTTGTGTTGTTCTCACCCTTGTCATTCGAGCGAGTTTGCATATTGTTCTAAATTGATGTGTATATCGTTGGAATCTTTCCAAGTTCGGAATGATTTCTTGTGAAGCGTGTGCGAAATTAACACCTCATGGTTCCTACAAGTTTATTGATGTCTTGAATAGAGGTGTGAACTTCAGAGTTGATCGTTAATGTTCGATCATTGCTATTCATTCGTCATTGTCCAATCATTATTGTTTGATCTCGTAATCGTGATTATTGAACATCTGGGCCACTTCATAATTTCCATAAGTGTTGGGATATTGTCTTCGTATTTGATTTTCCAAATCTTTGAATTACTGGAATTTCATACCTTTCAGCGTTGGAATCGTGATTTGATTTTTGTATTGCTCGGTTTTATCAACCGCAGCGATTCATGCTCGTTGCTTTTCGTAAGCATTCTTGCATATTGAATCGGATCGTAGTAGCTTTATACTGCATGGAGCTCTGGTGTGTTGTCGAGAGTTGCCTTGCTTTGTTTTAAGTTTCGGGACGAAACTTATTTTTAGGGGGATAGAATGTAATACCCACGATTTTCGTTTCGGTTATTTTTGATTTTTTTTCGGATATTTCCCGGTTGTCGAGTGCTGAATTTTTTTTCTCGACAACTGATTTTGGTGTTTATGGCCGTATATGGTGTTTTGTTGTATGTTGTTTTCATTTCGGATCAATGATGTTGCCCACGAGCGTTTTGTCGTGTTCGTTCCATGCGATTTCGGATAATCGAGTCGTCGAGTCATGGTGGTCGGGCACTGGCCAGACGGTTGCGAGCACTGGCCGGACGGTTGCGGCAGGAACCAGCATAATGCACGCTATGGCCGGGAGGCAGCGCACGCTACGGCCGGTGAGCTGCGCACTCTAGTCGGCCGAGACAGCAGGGGCATAGGGGTTCTGGACTTCGGGTGGGCAGCAGGTAGCGCACGCCATCAAGCGGACATCGCGCACGCCTTCTGGCCATTTGTAGCGCCTTCTGACCGGAAGGCTGCGCACGCTACCTGGCCGAGCAGTCTAGTCCAAGAAGTCTCTGGATTTCGGCCCGGGCCGACAGCGCACGTGTCCATCGCATGATGATGGGCCCCGAACGAACATTCTCAACCATTACTGCCCGTTAGCGCACGCTAGCTCGGCAGCCTAGCGCACGATAGGCTGCACCTGTATAAATATGGACGAGCAGTCCAGTTTCAGTCATTTTTCCTATTTCTCTCTTTCTCTTCCGCGGCTCGAGCCTTGGGGATCTTGGAGCCATGATGTTTGTCAATCAATCCACGAAGTTCTGGAGTTAATATCATCGATTGATCATCACATAACATCCTTCAATCCAGCGAATTAAGGTTAGTTTTCCTAAAACCTTAGTTTTTGGGAAATTGGGGGTTTTGCCTGATTTCGCTCGTCTGATCCGTAATAACTTAGAATAGTGATGTATTGATGATTATTAAGCTGTATTATATCGAATCCCTTGTTTTTCCACGGTTGGATTGCCGAGGATTCGTCGTTCTATTGAGTTTCTAAGCGACGCCTTGAAAGTGATCGATAAAATGTCACAAAGGGGATTCGGGCATTCTATGATTATTCTTCCTCGTACGATCGTAATTTATTCATGGTATGATGTTAGGGTCACGTTCCTTGTGAAGAACTTGAGTCAGAACCCTTCCGTTTGCCGTTTCCCGATCGGTTGTGTTACCGTCATTTCTGCCGGAGAGTTGTGGGCGTTCGAGGTTTCCCGGTTGAGCCATGTTCGTCAGAGTATCCGATATCGATTATCGAGGCAAGTATCTTGCCCATGCATTACGTATTTTGTGGATATAATGGTTGGTAATCGACGATATTTTCTAAATGAATGTTTACAACTATTTTTCAAAAGAATCGATATATTTACAATCATGGTTTTCTTTTAAAGATGATTCTCGTGTTCGGGAATTAATGTGCTTCATTGAATATGTGTGTTAGCGTCGAGTATAGGATCGCCCTACTTCGGGTGATGCCATTATGTGTGAATATGTTGCCGGTAAATTTAAAGTTCAACCCTTTCGTTAAGATTGTGCTTGGAGTCATACGGATCTGTGTGAAAATGTGAGTTGTGTGATATTGGTTGTGTCGTTCGGTGTTGTTGAGATAAGTGTGCTTCCCTGTGGATAGTATTAATTCTGGGTCGTGAATATATGTTAGATAATTTGGCCATTTTAGCAAAATACCTCGACTATATATATTGTGATTGACTCTTGAGGATTGTGGTTTTGGAAATGAGAATTAATGAGAGTTGTAAGGTTGTTATCGGGTACTCTCACTTGGGGATTGACTCGACGGGGTCACACGGGGACCTGGTAGCTTAGCGGCTGGACCAGGTCATGAGGGTTACTTCGAGTGGGCATTCTCACCTGGGGATTGCTCGACGGGGCACACAGGGACTTGGTGGCTTGAGGGCCGGACCGGGTCGCGAGAATTGCCAGAGTGTTTGTACTGATGATTAATTGCGATATGTCCGGAGTATCACAATGCTTGGTGCTCGGGGTCGAGAGACATTATATATCGAGTCTTGATGTTTGGCTAAAATGGCATAAGAATAATGTGTTATGTGTAATATGTTTTTGGAAGTGAATTGAAGTGGATGATCGGGTCGTGGACCCTGTGTTGATCAAAATGATCGGATCGTGGACCCCGTGTTTTGTTAACGGATTTGCATTTTGAAAAATGAATTTTGGGGTTGTGACCACCCTAAGTGGCTTTCGATGAATTAAGAACTTTTCAATCACAAATGTTTTCAAAACTCCCGAGATTTGGAAGTGTTTTCAAAGTGCTTTCTTGTTTCGTTTCTACTTTCAAGACTTGAACTATTTTTAGTTAACAAAATATCTCGGGAAGTCTTTTGTTGTATTCTCGGAATGTGTTATGTATGGCTCGTAATTGCACTTTATACTTGTACTAGCAAAACAGTGGAGTTTTGCTAACCCCGAGTATTCGGGGGTGGATGTCTGTTTTGCATCCAGGTACATGCAGGTTTGGGAGCAAAACACAGGATCGGCGCGAATGATGATGGAAGGCGAATGATAATAATCACACGAAGGCCAGTGTTGGATGCAGTCAGTCGGAGTTCGTGTATGGTCTTTTCCACTATCGTACTTTTGGGTTGTGAGCATTTTTTACCCTTGCATGGGTATGAGTCGAGATAGAAATGTGTATTTTGACTTGCAAGTTAGTGATGATAGAGCAAGTTGGTCTATTGATTTAGTATTTTATCATGTCGGTATGTAATGTATTTTGTTGTTTGGATGTCTAGCCTGGTGGATCCTCACGGAGAGGGTCTGCGGCGTGTAATATTCCCGGTTTGATTATGGGGGTGTTACATTATCTACTCGCACGGACTATACCAAACTAATATCATTCACCAATCATCAAACATGCTCGGTGACCCCGTGATCGCTTGCCACGTGTCTCCGTAGGTTCAACAATCCGCACGAGTTGAGCCAACAGAACAATCACAACAACCAGTCCCGACTCCATGATCGATTGCCATGAGTCACCATAGGCCCCGTCGGACCCACACGATTGGACGTACTGTGTCCTGACACCATGATTGATTGACATGCGTCATCGTAGGCCTCGTCAGACCCGCACGATTGGATCTCAATACCACATAATAAGTTTTGATCCCAGGATCGATGGTCCTAAATCCTCGTAGGTCCCGTCGAACCCACACGAGTGAACTTAGCATCACAGCACATAACTTTCACATTCACATTACAACAACTCCATACACGGCCAATCAATCCCATTGATTACCACAATTGTACACATCCAACACATATAGCGCAATCTGAGTAATCCAACCATTATCATCAATATTACTCAACCAACACTACACAACCAATAGTACATCATGATCGATACACACCACGGTACATATCCAAACCAACATGATTGTCAGTCACAACTAACACAATTACACCACGTTGAACATTCAAGAACAACATCATTACCATCAAACATTTATGACTAGTAATACCTAACCAATTCACACGAGCCATGTTTACGAAGGTAAACAATCATCACAAACCCAACACGTAATCTCTATTCCAAAGATACGAATCGTATAAGTAAGATACTTGCCTCGATAATCGATACCGGAAACTCCGACAAATATGGCTCATCCGTAAAACCTCGAACACCTACAAACTCCGCAAGAAAACGACACTACAATCACTACAAGCATAACAATCAAGCATGATGGAAAGATGCTCCAAGACCCGATGAGAAATCCATTGAAGCATTTAATCGAACATTAAATGTTCAAGATTTATCAAGAACACAAAATCATGATCCAGATTAGACAAAACCAAAATATGGATATACAATCCATAAAACATGTTTAACTACATCATTTAACACAAATCGATTCATCAGAACCGGATTGAAAATGAGATCAAGAACAAAACTCCCAAAAAGTAAACTCAAAGAAAATCAAAAAAAATATCTTGATCCGACGAAGAACAACGAATTAGATGATGTTATAATCACCAACGACTCTCCAAAATACCTTTGGATGGAGCAAAAATTGACCAAGGATCCAAACCCAAGTCCCCTCGTCTCAACCGTCGCGGAAGAAGAAAGAAAATGAAAGAAAAATGGCGAGGGGGTTGCTGTTCCAGTATATATATATATATATATATATATATATATATATATATATATATATATATATATATATATATATATATATATATATATATATATATATATATATATATATATATATATATATATATATATATATATATATATATATCTTTGGAAGCGATTAGCGTCTTGCTAGGATTATGTATTAGCGTGTGCTAACGGGCCAACAGTCCTGTACATTCGGTCCGCAGAGCAGTTAGCGCGCGCTAAACAAGTTCCTCAGCATGCACTAACGAGTTCCAATTCTAGTACAGTAGCTTCTGGGCGGTCACTGACCACCAGTTAGCATGCGCTAACTCACATGATCGCGTGCGCTAACTGTTGCATAATAGCGCGCGCTATAATATTATATAGCGTGCTCTATTTCTGCTGCACTGGCTGCAGAACGGCTCCAAGAGCTCGACACAACAACGAACTCTTTGATGAAACTACAATCACGCAACTTGCGACGAAACGCTAACGGACAACAACGATCCAAATTGAAAACAAACAAATAATAAAGTACGACATACGATCACATAAACACAGGTACCATAAATTCGCTTTACATCATTAACACGGTAGTATGATACCAACACGTATCAATCAACGAGCAAATAATACCAACCGCTCGGTACCAGAAAAATATACTGCATAAAATGACAAACAATTCAAGGTAACCGGAAATAAAAAAACTCGGGTATTACAGCAAACACTATTACGTAAAAACTCAATATTAATTAATTTCAAGTAACATATAAAAGATATTGGAATGTGGAAGTCTAGAATTTTGATATAAGAAACGCACAAAAATTTTATAGGTAAGACACATAATATTTAAATATCATTCTAACCTTTCTCAGTAGTTTCATAATTGATAAGAAGCATAAATGATAGACAAGTAACGAAGAATATATGGGTTTTCGAAACCGTAACAATAATGCAGAAATTTATGAACATTCCAAAATTTTTATAGGCCAATTTACACTAATAAATATGTCTATTTTTTTACTAATAATAAGTAGACAAATAAACAAGATTAAATAAGCTTTCTAGATTGATATCACAAGTAAGATTTAGAGTTAAACTCATTTTCCTAGATATAGATTAATGTTTTAACCATTTATCATCTCAATATTTTATGAACTTATAAAGCATAATACTTCATAGACTGCATGTCATAGAAGGTGATAAAAAGAAAACACAGATTAATACACATGCTCTTCTTTTTAGTAACTAAACTTTTGAGAGAGAGTGTTGGGAGAATAATAATAATATTTCATCGTTTATTTCTCAATTCTTATTCTTTTCTCTACTTAATCTACACACACAATATATATATATATATATATCATATATGTGTTTGTTCATCACTAAAGATTATTTGAAGAGACTTATTAATTAGACATGTCCAGTTTTTACAATCAGAATTTGAATATTTCACTAGTAAGAATTACTTCTCCCTTTATTCATAAGCCATACTATAAGCATTATAGTTGTTGACGGTTGATTTGGTCAACGTCACATGTGCTGATCTGGACGAATGGATCAAAGACGCGTAGAACACAATAAATAAGATAAAATAAATTAGATCACTAAATTTTATTAATGACCTTAATATGATATAGAACCGAGTTGAATATTTTGAGTCGGTCTACCTTTTTCGCTTGTTTATTACAAATCTTATCTTTTCTCTCTCTCTCTCTCTCTCTCTCTCTATTTTCGCACAAAATTTCCAAAAGTCCCTTTTTTCTGTATACTTTCTCTATATGTATAGACAATATTGGCCAATCAGGAGGTGACAGCTGGAGAGTGTTGGGGAATATGTCCCAAACACTTGTCAGAAAGAAGGCATGTCTTAGACATGTGGCGGCCTCTAAGGATCGCTTCGGGAAGAGGTATGACAGCATGCATTAATTGTCTTGTGTGCCTGTTCCGCATGCTTCTGGCGATACTTATCCGCTGGGGTCGGTCCTCGGGTCTCCCACTATTCTGGTCGGTCTTGTCATAATTTTGATTATGAGCGTATTCATCCTGGATCTGGTCGGCCCTTCCGATTTGGATATCGTGTCGGCCTTGACTGTTGGGAGTATGCCCTCGAATGCCTATCAGAGGATGTTGAGTGAGGGCATTGTACTTGTAATTATGTAAATCACTAATATAAGGCAATGGATGTTTCTTTATTTACTGGTAGTTACTAGCATTCCTAACTCGTAAATATACATATAGAAACTAGTCCGTGTATTTGAGAGCAAAACGTTCCACTCCTTATTGGATAAGGGGTTCAGAATTGGAAAGGTTTATAGCTCAAATACTTAATCGTTCGCAAGTCGATGTAACTTGACTGGGCGTTAAGTTTATGTGAAGACTTGTATGACTTGTTCTTTGACATGGAGAGTGCCTGTCGAACGCTAATAGTTAGTGGGAGCACACATTATAGGTATGCTAATCGGATTAATATACTCGAACCGACTCACCCTCGATTCGTCACATGGATTTCACTCCGGGAAAGTCAATGACGGAATCGAAAGGTTGTGATAGGTATTCGTGAACCTTCGACTTGAGGATTTAGTAGGGATGTTCTTGTGACGTCAAGATTTTCATTAGAGTAGTTAGACCCTGTAAACCGGAAGGTGGGGGTCAACCTCGACGTGCATCTTGACGGTCAAGTAGCAGGTTCTACCAAATACCAAAATAGAATTCTTTCTCCTGTTAGTGAGCGGGTTATATGTCCTATGCGGTTATTGACAGATGAGATCATAAGTCTTTGGCCAAAGCATTGGAGCTAGTTGTATTGGATACATGAGAGCTCGATGATCTCGATTTGCATTAACGCATGCATAACGTCAAGTACAGATAGGGTTTGACTGACCGTGACCCTATAACTTTATCGGGACATGTGAAAGAAGGGTTTATACGTTTACTGGTATTCACGACAGAATGGTTCTTGAATGATCCCAATCATTCGTTCTCAGTTGGGGTACGGTGTAAGCCGCCAGGCTGGCTAGGTGGTGCTACTACTCTTTGGTTCCTCCCATTGCTGACTGAGATGAACCTACCGAGTCGCGCCATAGGATTGACGACGGAATGAATCGAGCTTGTTCTCTCATTATAAATATTAGATATTGTATATCTAATTTATTGGACATTAGATGTCTAATTGATTTTAGGACATTGGATGTCTAAATTAATTTATCGGATAAATTAATTTACGGCCTATTGAATTAAATAAATTACTGGATAATTAATTTAATTCATATATATAATTATTTTTTGGAGAAATTAATTATGTTATTATGTATTTGATATGATTAATTAATTGGATTAATTAATCGATATAAATACATCGGAATGGAATCGGAGTTTATCTGTTTGGACTCACGGGAGTTCGAAACGAAGCAAACCTGTCCGGGTCTTCTAGATGGCTGCCTCTTACCAATCACCCCCCTTTGGTCTTGGTCTTCACCTTAATAGGTGGAAGACATATGGCCACCAAGGGACAACGTCTTTTAAGATATTGTTTTAGGTGATATGGTCTTGATTTTTGAAGAATAAAAGGAAGACAATATCTCTCCCCCTCACTAAGTGTATCTCATGTATTGAGCAAAAGAAAGGAGAGAAGAAAATAGTTTTCTTAGTCTTCAAAGTGTTCTTCATCATCTTCATAATTTTCTTATAGAAATTTTGTGAGGAAATATTGAGAGATAAAGATTAAACACTTAGAGTGTTATAATCTTGATAAGAAAGCTTCATCACCTAGCTCTAGCCGTAGCTTGATCGATCCTCGTAGGGATTCGGATCGAATTAATTTTCGCTTTACCGCTTCCGCTGGGCCTTCGTTTTAGGCACCGAATCCCAACAGTGGTATCAGAGCATAGGTCTTGCGATCGTATATACTATATTGGCATTTGGAATGCTCGAATAGATGGTGAATGATTTATAATCATTTTAGTCATAATCGTGGTATATATTTTACGTTCGTAATAATTGTATTTTTCGTAAGTTTATGTCTAAATATAAATCTTAAATTTCTGGGAAATATGATTTATATTGGAGATATGAAAGTCATAAAATATTGATATTAGATAGGGAAATTTTGAGAATGCAACCCACATTTTACCCCAAATTTTGAGATTGCAACCCACATTTTAAAATAGGGCTTCTTGCAACCCACTTGCAGATAAAATAGGGCTTCTTGCAACCCACATTTTACCCGGATTTATCTAAAAGTGGGTTGCAAGAAGCCCTATTTTAAAATATGGATTGCAATCTCAAAATATGGGGTAAAATGTGGGTTGCATTCTCAAAATTTCCCTATTAGATATCCGGTCGAAAATCTAGCCCCGAATCGTCGTCGGACGACTTTTTGGTCAAAAGGTGCATTCTGGCCGAGAGTGACTCGACCGTGTCCTGGGTGACTCGGTCGTGTCCGGCAGTCTGCATAGTCACTGCCAGGCAGACCCGACCGTGTCAG
This sequence comes from Orobanche coerulescens, assembly GCA_033398695.1. Classification (NCBI taxonomy): domain Eukaryota; kingdom Viridiplantae; phylum Streptophyta; class Magnoliopsida; order Lamiales; family Orobanchaceae; genus Orobanche; species Orobanche coerulescens. The sequence goes on along the minus strand of CM065815.1, from coordinate 129,715,719 downwards.
GCGACACGGGCCGTGTCTCGCCGGCAGGCTTCCGGAAGTGACTCGACCGTGTTAGGCGACACGGCCATGTCTGTCAGGAATGACTGGGACATTGCTGGCATGAGCCGACTGTGTCAGGCGAGACGGGCCATGTCTGGCTGGCAAGATGCCGGTAGTGACTCGGTCAGGCAGGCCAGTTTTCACCCGGCTCGATTTTTTCGTATTTTCTTGAACATTTATCTCCCGCATGTTAAATTGGATTTAATATGATTAAAATGATTTATGGTATTTCATTTTACAAGGGAATTTTGATTAATTGGAATTTTAATGGGTGACCGAATTATTTGAATGTTTTCATGTTACCGATTATGTGAATCGATTGGATTGGTTCGTATTGTTGATTGGATTAATGTATCTCTACGCTTTCCATTTATATAGTATTTATTGGATGAATGCTTTGAATGGGGATGTGGTTCGTGGACTTAGTTTTGAATCGTTCGTTTTATTCGATTGGGTAGTAAAGGCCGTTTTGAGCCTATTTATTTTACTAGAAATATTTGTATCCAGGATGCAATTTTCAATGTAAAATTTATATGTAATGACGAAGACCGGAGGAAGATCCATTTCGAGAAGACGAAGATTTAAGACGAAGACTTGTAATTTGATTACGGAGTTTTTGTTTTCTAGGAACGATCCATGAACCACATGATGGTAGCAACTAGGTTGTGAATGGTTGTTCATATTGTATGAATGCTACAAACACGCTTAAATGAATTAATGTGCAAAGTGTAACATTAATCGCGAAAATTCTCCCACGACAAATTATTATGTTTATAAGGTTTCAAGGTTTTCCTTCCCTCCATCGAGTTTTTGGGAAATTGAAATCCAAACCGGATGTGCTATGCTTCTGAGTTATCGGGGTAGTCGTTCGGGGAAGACGGATAAATTACAGGAAGCGCATTGGATGCCTTCGGTTGGAGCAAATTTTATCCCCAGAAACCTGATAGGTTGCCGGGTAAGATTCAATTGTGAAACTGATTTCGTCGATGGTATAAACTTAACTTGTTCACGAACCATAGAAACCATATAGGTTGAGGGGAGTGAACAAGGGGAAAAATAAGATCGAATTATCCATAAGATGGGTTCGTGTTGGACACCACTTTATGAAAATTAATAGACTATAAACCTGTTCAATTGCCCTTTATTAAGATTTATAAAGAACTCGATCACCACTATGAAGTAGAGCGACGATACTTCCAGATTTCACATGGGAGTGTGTTATTCCGATAAAAATAGTGGGAGCTGGGTAACAAGAATAGAAAAGACCTTAATTCTTTACTCAGAACATAATTAAACGAGTCACTAATTAATCTGTCGTACTTAATGCAGACATAACTCTCAATATGACAATGAACCCACTCACAATTCTACTCGAAAAGAACACCTTAATCGGACCTAACTTTGTGGATTGGCTCTGCAACCTGATGATAGTCCTCAGTATAGAGGCACTGGGATACATCTTAGAGACGGACATTCCGGCGCCTCCTGTGCGGACCAGAGCCAATCAGGAAGAGATTGAAAACCACGAAAAGTGGGTTAAGGATGACGTAAAAGTACGTGCTTACATGATGGCTTCTATGTCTAATGAGCTTCAGAGAGCTCATGAGAAAATGACTTCTGCTAGGCAGATTCTATCTCACTTAACCGAGCTTTATGGTGAGCACAGCAGAACTGCTAGATATGAGATATCCAAGCAACTGTTCGGTGCAAGAATGAAGTAAGGTGAGAAGGTTGGGGAACACGTCCTCAAAATGATATCTATGATTGAGAGATTGGAGGCTCTTGATTTTAAAATGGATACTTCTCTCCAAACCGACCTTATCCTTCAGTCTCTCACTGATTCCTTCTCACAGTTTGTTATGAACTTCAACTGCAATGAAATTGCATATAACTTAGTTGGGCTAATGAACAAACTGGTGACCGCTCAGTCTCAGATGAATACCCCGCAGATGAAGGAGTCTGCCCTTGTGATTTCTTGTGGATCTCGAAGGTCTAAGAATAAGAAGAAAAGACCAAGAAGCAGACTGGACCACAAGTTAAGGACCTTAAGGGTAAGGGCAAGGCCCTAATGGTTCCAAAGAACAAGAAGAAAAAGGACGCATGTCTCAAGTGCGGTGAGCTGGGCCACTAGGCAAGAGACTGTCCGATTCTTCATGGCACTTCAGGTACAGAACTTTTAGTTTTGGAAACAAATTGTTCTGCTACTGTATTTTCTACTTCCTGGATACTGGATTCTGGTGCTAGTTCTCATATTTGTACCGTGAATCAGCATCTGGAACAAAGTAGGAAGCTTGGAGCGGGAGAAGTTATGATCACAGTCGGAAGCGGGTGTAATACCCGGTTGTAATTCAGTCATTATCATGCAGTAATTTCTTTCGGTAATTGTCACTATGTACTTTTTCACTTGTTAATAATCATTCATCCTTGATCACCGTTCGGAATAACTTCGAGTTGTGTATTGATATTGTTCATTGTTTCAACCTTATTCGGGAATCGAGACAAGAGTATTATCTTGATTGTTGTAATTGATTCATCAGTCGATGTTGACGTTGGAATTCATGTCATTTCAAATCTCTTCATTGTTCGAATCGTGTTCTTGTTGGACGAACCATTGTAATCATTACTTGGAACCACCATTTTGGGGTTTCTGTACTTCCATTTCGTGTTTTTGGTTCCCTAATATCAATTCCTATTGCCTTTATTCCCTTCCCGGGTCATTTTTCATCATTTTAGGACCTAAGGGGGTGTGGGCCGCGGCACAAGGAGTGTGCGCCGCGGCACACACATTTTCCAGTTTTTGGCCGAGCATTCTGGACTTTGTGCCGCGGCACATGCCGGCAGGGCCGCGGCACACTGTCGAGTCACTGCCGCGGCACACCCGTCCGGGCCGCGGCACACTCGTGTTGCATTTTTGGCCAAACCCTCTTGTACCTTGTGCCGCGGCACATGCCGACAGGGCCGCGGCACACTGCCGAGACACTGCCGTGGCACACAGGGCAGTCAACTCTATAATTATGTTTTTTTGAGTGAGATTCAGCACATTTCTGTACTTCTTCACCTTCATACGGGAGAGACAGCTTGAGGGGAGAAATTTTGTTGGGAAAACAAGAACCCTGTATCGAAAAAGCAGGGACATCCGATCCCTGTATCGAATGATATTTGATAAAGAGGTTTTGACATATATGCCAATCCGAATACAGTAAAGGAAACTGTATCGAAGCTTTGAGGCTTTATCCTGTATCGAAGACCTGCCTCGAATCAGCATATAATGAAGCCCTTCAGTACAGCAAGAAGTCTTGTAAAAAGACCAAGTATGGAAACTGTCTCGAAACTCAAAATACAGTTATCTTCCATACAGCTCACAATAGGACAAAGAAGGAATATCCAGAAGTCAAGTCCCGTTGAATAAAGAAGTATTTAAATACTCAAGGATAAAGTATTTAAATACTGCCAGTCTTCAGATCTTCAGAATCCCGCGAAATCCGGATCGTGTCATAATCCCGTTGGAACGAAATCTCATTCAAACGGATACATCTCAACGGATACATGCTTCAGAGACTATATATATCTTATGAAGGTATTGAAGATCAGTTACCAGTTACCTAACACTCAAGCTATCAAAAGTTATCATCAGAGCAAAACATATCTCCAAAGCTTACTGCAATTAAGATCTAAAGAGATATACAGTGCTCATCATCCTGAACAACACTTCATCAGCTGAAAGCTCTTAAAGTCAAAGTTGTTGTTCACCATCTGTTCTATACGTTGAACAAACTCAAGATCAGCCCTGTGTGGACTGAACAATCTGTGCTTCTCCGGAACTGTGTGTGAAGGATTTGCATTGAAGAAGACGAAGCTTCAGAACTGTGTGTGAAGAAGCAAGTCAAAGCATTAGCTCAAAACCAATCTGTGTGAACGGTTTAAGCTAAGATCTTTATATCAATCTGTGTGAACGATATATTGATTGTGTGTGTTGTTATAATTACGTAGTTGTGTACGTAGTAATTATAATAAACTTTTTACTCCTGTGTGGAGGACCAGTGGACGTAGAGGGGTTTACCTCGAACCACTTTAATTACTGTGTTATTTACCTTCAGCTTTTACTGTTTTAAATTACTGTGATATATTAAGTATACACTATACACTTAGTTGATGTATCCACAACAACCTACTGTATCCAAGACTTCCGCTACGCACTCAGATTTAAAATCCATACAGTTTGTTGTTTAAACTATTTTCCAAACTGTATCTAGTATACTTAGTGGCCAACAAGTGGTATCGGAGAGGTTGATTCTAAAAAGAATCAGTCGTATTTCTTTTTAACCGAATCAGATTCAAATCACTTATTTTCAAAACAGTCTCTTTCATTCCTATATTATCAGTATGGATACTTCTATGATTAACAAAGTCCCTATGTTCTCTATTAACGAATTTGACGACTGGAGAATTAGAATGGAAGCTCATCTTGTAGAAATGTACGAAGAGATGATTATTGTTATACAGGATGGTCCTATCAAGATTATGAAGGTAAATCCGGCCGCAAGGATTGAGGGCCAAGCCCATGCTGAAATGCTCGAGAAGGAACGCGAGCAATAGACAACAGATGAAAGGAAGCGAGCCAATCTCGACAATGTGGCTAAGAACGCGTTATTTGTCACTCTTGACAAAGGCACGTTCTCAAAGGTAAAGAGCTGCAAAACAGCCAAAGAAATCTGGGATAAACTCAAGTTGATTTGTGAGGGAACTGAGCTCTCAAAAGAAAACAAGATTTCAAAACTAACTCAGCAATTTGAATCTTTTGAAATGAAACCAACGGAAACACTTGAGGAACTTGACCTCAGATTCACTGGTATTGTTGGTAAACTTGAAGCGTTGGGCAAAATTTACACCCAAAAGGAGAAGAACTTAAAAATTTTCAGATCTCTCCCACTGATGGGACATTAAGACCACGGCTATGCGTGTATCCTGTAATCTTAATGAAATATCTACTTTTGATCTCTTCTCGACCTCAAAGCTTTGAGTATGATATTGACAGAAGAGAGAAAGCTGAAGAATCTCCTTCAAAGGTCACAGCTCTCGCCGCTGTATCGAACCGTCGACACAGCATGCCTAGCTCGTCGAAGTCCAATCACAAGAATGCTGACAGTGACGACGACATCCTGTCTCAAGATGAAATGGCGCTTCTCATGCATAAATTCAAAAAGTTCATCAAACAGTCTGGAAAGACTCCCTACAGGCCCAAACCTGTCCACAAGGTAAGTACCGAAACATCATCTGGTGATGCTAACCTGTGCTATAACTGCAGGAAACCAGGCCATTATGCAAATAAATGTCCTCATCCCAAAGTCCAAAGATTGCATGAGGCCGAGCAACAAGAGAGAGATGAAAGAAGACGTGCTTGGAAAGACAAGCTCAAGGCCCTGATTGGAGAATCAGAAGCCTCCCCCACACCATCCAAATCAGCAGAATGTCTTCAGGTGGTCACTGAAAGTGATTCATCTGACGATGAGTTCGATGATAAGGCATACATGTGCTTTATGGCCAAAGATGTTCCAGAAGGTGAAGACAGCGACGATGAGGTAAGTTCAACCTCAGCTATTCCGTCAAATGCATCTCATACTTTCGAAAATATGATGAATGAATTTAAAAACATTCAAAAGGCCCATGAGACTCTAAAAACTGAGAATATACAGCTTCAATTAACAAATTTAGAGCTGAAAGATGAAAATGACTTGCTGAAAATAAATTATGAAAATATGTCTCTTGATTGTGAAACCAGCAAGGTCGATTTTGAAAAACTCATGGAGAGCAATCATCAACTTGCTCATGAACTAAATGAGGTTAAAACCCACAATGAGAGCAAGACAAATGATTTGGTTCTACTACAAACCAAAATCACAACTCTCGAAAAGCGAGAAACTGAACTTGAGACCATTCTGAAGTCGTTTGAAAAATCGTCCAAAAGAATGGAAGAAATTCTGAGCACTGGGCAACATGCTCATGATAAAACTGGCTTAGGATACAGCTCATGTTCAAATAAAGGGAAAACTAGTACAGTGTTCGTCAAGAGTGTGGAACACATACCAGAATCGGAAGATACCCCTAGTCCCGTGAAGGAACCTGTTGTACCGAGAAAACCGAAGGCTGCAATTCCGCCCCCGCAATCCTATACCAGGCAATGGAATCATAAGCCATTCCAACTGTCAGCGCACTCAACAAAGATGCTCCCGAGCATATCAACGCGTCAATGGCCGTTCGAAGGAAGGTCGTATCCAACCACCAAAGGCCCGCAGCGGTACTATCGATCTGACTCGAGGTATTAGATACGAGCCCCGTTATCCCTCAAGACGAGATGCCAGTTCAGTATCAACAACAGCATTGGGAATCCAACTGGAGACCCAGAAGACAAGCTGTTAGGCCTAAGAAAATGGATCCACCTCCTAGACGGCACTCGTACTGGAATAATAATAATAAACCTGAATTTTATATGCATAATAATTATCATGATTATAACGACTACGGATATGCCCCCCGTAGATATCGCAACACTATACCTAGTATGTCCTACAGTAAACCAATTGCTGCCAGGAAAACTTGGGTACCTAAAGGAACTAACATACATGGACCCAAAAATCAAATGGGGCCTAAATCTACCTAATTTCTTTGTTACAGGACATTCTAGAGGAGGATACCTGGTACTTTGATAGTGGATGCTCTCGTCACATGACCGGAGATAGGAGCAAGCTATCTGATTTTGTAGAAGGTCGCGGTCCAAAAGTTCGCTTCGGTGATAAGTCTAAAGGAAGAACAAGAGGGAAAGGAAACCTACTTGTCGGGAAATTCAAGGTCACCGATGTTGCATATGTTGAAGGCTTACAGTATAATCTACTTAGTATTAGCCGATTACGTGATAAACAGTTCTCGGTGAAGTTCTATATAGATCGTTGTAGAGTCAAGAACACCCAAACCAAGGAAGTTGTGCTTACAGAAGCGGATCGGGTAATATGTATATTCTTGTTTGGAAGCCTATGAGCTCCTCAATTCCATGTTTTGTTGCCAAAGGCACTGCAGATATTAGTGGTTATGGCACAAGAGGATGTCTCATGTCAACTTCAAGACGATCAACAAGCTTTCAAGACGGGAATGGTTAGAGGTTTGCCAAATGTGTCATTCAAGAAGGACGGCGTCTGCGGACCATGCCGAGAAAGGCAAGCAAATCAAGTCAACCACCGAAAAGCAAATCCTACCTTTCAACCCAAAGAGTGTTGGAAATGCTACACATGGATCTCTACGGTCCTGTAGACCCGATAAGTTTGGGAGGTAAGAAATACCGCATGGTTGTTGTTGATGATTATTCCGGGTATGCTTGGACGATCTTTCTTAGCAAGAAGAAGGAAACAACTTCAAGGCTGCCAGAGCTCTGAGAAAGTTGCAAAATGAAAAAGCATCGAGTATCGTGTGCATTCGTTAAATGAGTCTGAGAATTCACTAACCGCTTTATAGAGCAATACTGTTCGGAGAATGGAATACAAGACGAATACTCACCGCCCGTACACCTCAACAAAATGGTGTTGCCGAGCGAAAGAATAGGACGTTGAAAGAAGCAACAAGGACAATGATTGCCGCAAGCAAATTGCCACAGCGTTTCTGGGGTGAAGCAACCAATACAGCATGCTACACTCAAAACCGTTGTATCGTCAACAAGCATCACAATAAAACAGCATATGAGGTATGGAATAACAAAACTCCATTAGTTTCGTATTTCCACATTTTTGGATGCAGGTGTTATGTATTGAACAATGGGAAGGACCAACTTAGAACCTTTGATGAAAAATCAGATGAAGGAATATTCGTAGGATACTCCTCCGTCAGCAAAGCTTCAGAATCTTCAATAAAAGGAAGCTGACGATCGAGGAATCAGTTCATGTAGTGTTCGACGAACCACACCATGACCCTACAGGAGTAGATGATATCACTCAGAACATTCACCAACTATCTACCTTGGATCCACCTACACCCATAGAACCTGTCGTTGATTTAGAAATCAACCCCGCAGCTGTAAGAATCGATGTGGATGAAGTTGACGCTGTACAAGCTGAAGCTGTATCCACAGAAACTTTCGATACAGTACGGGATCCTGAATTAGAACCCGACCAAAGATGGTTGAGAGATCACCCGCAAGAGCTGATCATTGGAAACATTAATGCCGGTGTTTCTACTCGTAGGAGAATACAGAGTACACAAGGAAATGTACTTTGTGCACAAGAAGAATCTAATGCTGAAGTTTCACAGTTTCCTGAATGGAAATCTCAATCCGAACTTAGAAGACTCAATATGTGCACTATCGCTGTATTCTTAGCCCAGTCCGAACCTGTTTCGACCATAGACGCTCTTAACAACTCTCATTGGATAACATCTATGGAAGAAGAGCTTAACGGTTTCGAAAGAAACAATGTATGGTATCTTGTACCCAGACCAACACACCAATCGGTTATAGGAACCAAATGGGTATTTCAAAACAAGAAGGATCGAAATGGTCTTATCATAAGGAACAAATCCAGACTAGTAGCACAAGGCTATTGTCAGGAAGAAGGAATCGACTATGATGAAACCTTCGCCCCTGTAGCGAGACTAGAAGCCATTAGGATATTTTTAGCCTTTGCCGCCCATAAGAGTTTTATCGGATACCAAATGGACGTCAAAAGTGCTTTCCTAAATGGAGATGTTGCAGAAGAAGTTTATGTTGAACAACCACCAGGGTTTGCCAACACAGACGGTATCGATCTAGTTTACAGGCTAAGGAAAGCGCTGTATGGACTTAAACAAGCCCCTAGAGCCTGGTACGAAACCCTGTCCCAGTATCTAACCAACAACGGATTTGAGAAAGGTGCTGTGGATAAAACCTTGTTCAAGATACAGGAAGGTGATGACCTTCTTATGGTACAAATCTATGTGGATGATATTATTTTTGGTTCAACTAACCTTGCTCTATGTCAAAGGTTCTCTCATCTCATGCAAAGTAAATTTGAAATGAGTATGATGGGGGAACTTAGTTATTTCCTAGGTTTGCGAGGTAAAGCGATTTGCCTACGGTATATTTATCAACCAGAGAAATACGAGAAGGAGCTTCTCAACAAATTTTGAATGAACACTTCCAAATCCTCACCAACCCCCATGAGCACTTCCGTGCAAATTAGTCTTGATAGCCGGAAGCCGTTTGACCAATCACTCTACAGAAGCTCATTGGTTCGCTCCTGTACCTAGCCTACTTGAGCCGATATCATTTGTTGTTGGAGTGTGTGCAAGATACCAAGTTGCACCTAAGGAATCACACTTCAATACAGCTAAACGAATCCTGAAGTACATTAAAGGAACAGTCGATGCGGGACTATGGTATCCTAAGGAAGGCGGATTCGATTTAGTTGGATCTGACAACTCGGATCTCGGAGGTTGCAAGCTAGATAGGAAGAGTACAAGTGGAACTTGTCACTTTCTTGGACCTAGACTCGTTTCTTGGTTCGGTAAGAAGCAATTGGCTAACTCTCTTTCCACGGCCGAATCAGTACTATCTTCTTTGGTAGTCTTTGTATGCGAATCCTTTGGATGCGGCAACAAGCTGTCGGACTATGGAATCGATGCTAGAGAGACTCGATCATGTGTGATAGCACGAGTGCAATTGCAATCACGCACAATCACATTACGCACTCGCGCACTAAGCATATCAACATGAAGCATCATTTTATCGGGAATCACGTCGAGAACAAGGATGTTCGCTGGAAAAAGTTCATACAGACGTTGGTGGCGGACATTTTCACCAAGCCTCTCGACACGGCAAGATTCAACATGCTCGGACAAGAATTGGGAATGCTACAAACGGACTCCTGTAAGTAATTTCTTGTTTTACTCAACAATTGAGGGGAATCTTTGTAAGACCCAAGAATACAATATCCAACATTAATTATTTGTACACTCAGAATCGTCAATACAGCACTGTAGCGAGCGAAGACATATGAATCCTACAGCTAGTATGTGCAATAATTAAGGGGGGATATTGTAGGACCCATGAATACAGCATTAATCCAAATATTGCTGTATGGAATTCAAAACTTATAAGCACCTTTTTGAGGGGGAACGTATCGGCGAGCTTGACACACGCTATAGGATTTTGATTCGATATAATATAATATTATTTCCTTTCAAAATAATTTTTGTCCACGTGCCCTGTTTTTATGTCAAACGTCATGTACATTAAATGCCTTACACGACATCTGGACAACTGAATCTCAAAAGCCGCGATGTTTTTAAATTGTTTATTATTTTTAAACCGCCGTTTTAGGCATTTAGAGTATCAACTTATGTCAGAAGTGGGACCCGCTGATATTTTAAACATTTTAATGGATTAGCGTACGATTACACTCGATCCATCTTAACCGTTGATTTCAAAACCGGTTCCCATCCCTTAAAATCGACCATTCGTACTCTGCAAAACCCTATTTCGCGCCCAACTATAAAAGGGTGATACGCCATTAGAGACTCTTTACGCAAATTCAAGAGTTCTCAAGCAAAACAACTACATAATTTTACGCATTTCTTGCATATTTCGATTATTTTCTTGCACCTTTTTCTTAAGAAAACATCAATGGTGGACAATCTTCTTCTCCTGCTACAAGAAATCTGCTAACATCATTGATGGCCGGATCTTCTCCAAACCTGTCATCATTGAGCGTATTCTCTCAGAAACCAACGACGCAGAACCCATGGAATATATCATAACTCGTCTTCAACAACAAGGCCTCTATCGCCTTGGAAGCAAGACTGCTGACAAATTCGACACCCATCTGGTTGAGGAATTCTACCTCAACGCCGCCGTACGTTTTCTGTCATTGGCCCAAGGAGGTCATGTTGCTGACATCACTGCTACAGTCCAGGGAGTTGAGATCTGTATCGATCACGATCTGCTCCAGAGCATCTACAGGCTACCCGCTGATGGCCTGACCATGGATCAACTTGAGACATTCGGGTCTCAAGAGCTCATTACTAAATTTTATGGACTGTTCACAGGGTCCAAAGTTGTTGACATGGTGACGACTACTTGTCACAAGAAAAACTTTCTTCTTCCTTATGTGTATCTTCATGATTTTTGCTCCAGGATTATTGAGAATCGAACCGATGCGTTCGAGATGTGTACCAACTTAAGGTTCGGGATGATGGTGGCTATTCTGACCTGTGAAAAGGTCAATTGGTGCCAAATAATCCTGAAACGCCTACAAGAGGAGGTGTGCAAACCTTCCACCCAGAAGAAATCCTTTGGTCTAATGTTGAACTATATCCTGACGAAGTGCGGACTGACGCAATCCGCCGATGCGAAGAAGAATAGCTCGAGGATATACTTAGGAGGCATCAAGCCTACTGCGTATAACCAGAGCACCTTGTCTTGCAACCACCCAAGAACCAGGCACATGCCAATTTCTGATAATCCAAGAGATGAATCCTTGAAGTTCCCAGAAGTGGAATCTTCAAAGAAGCGAAAGAGATATCACAGCAAGAAACACTCTGCTGGTGAGAAGCCCAAGAAGAGACTCAGGAGGCTTTCGAAAATCAAATCTACCAAGCCCTCCAAGGAAGTCTCCCCCGTAGCTCAACCCACTGACGAAGAACCCCAGGGCCCAATCCCTATGGAAGAGGTGTCTCCTACTGTATCGACAGTAGATCCCAAGCCTTTGGCGGCTAGGACGGATATTGAGACATCTGCCAACGATCAAGACTTTAGCGAGTCGGCTGCCCATTTGGAGCCAAAAGCTACTTCTCCTCTGCGGGATCCCACACCCGTACAGGATCCTTCTTCCTTCAGGGCACCATCCCCTGTAAGGAGTCCCTCTTCCGCATGTGATCCCGTGCATGCGGGAATCCCTCGATCTGACGTCTCCAGGACAGCATGCGAAGTCCCTCCCCTGACTCGATTATTAATCAGACCCTTCTTTCGGTTCAAATTGAACACGCCTACGAAAGATTTTTGCAATGGAAAGGCTACAGGCTAGCTCCATACGACACACTGTACAACTGGAGCGATTGGAGCCACGAAGAGAGATTCGTCTCAGAAGTGATGGACTCAACAGAAATTGAGGCGCTGCTTCGATGGGACAATCCCTCCTGCAAGGATCTAATTGAAAGCCATCTTCTGCACAAATCTGACGCTCGGAGGAAAGGAAAGAAAAAGTCAGAGGATTCTCCCACCAATCCAAAAGACGACGAAGATCATGACTCAGACGACGATGACGATGCCTTACAAGCAGGTCTGAGAATGAGTCGTGAAGAGGCTGAAGCTAGAGATGCCTCTCCACCCAAAAACGACGAAGGGCCTTCTACCCAGGACAATCCCCCTTCGCCACAGCGTGAGAACATTCCCGAAGAAGAGGAATCAGTCCCTCCAGTCGAGGAAGTAGAAGAAATTTTGGAACAGGCACCTGAGCCTGCTGTGACCGAAGAAGCTGTTCCTGAAAGACAACAGGAGGATTCAGTCCCTCCTGTATCCATGTATACTGAAGCATCTTCGCAACAGGAAGCATCTCAACCCCCTGTCGCCGAACCCCAGGAAGATGCTCCCGCCCCTGCAACTGTGGAATCCGAGGACGGTATCGAACCTGAGGATGTCCAACTTACTTCACGCCCATCCGTGAATGTAAGAAGGTTGAACAGCTCTGCAGACCTTGACCAACCAGATTCTCCGATTTCTGCCGCAAGAAAAGAGCGCCTGCGTGCACTTGGCCTTCAAACTGTATTCATCCAGGATGCAGTAAATGCTCTATCTTCCGTTGAAAAAGCATTAAATTGGATGCATACTTCTGCCGTCGAAGAAATGACCACTCTTCAACATGAAGTATCTCGTGTTGTCGACGCATTCATTATTTTGCCAGAAGTTTTCAAACAAGCTTTGAAGATCATGGAAGATAAGCAGGAGCAACTGCTGAAGGAAGAAGCAACAAAAACGAGGATAGCTGAAGCCAAGACCGCTTGTGCTATGATTGAAAACAGCTCTCAACTACGTACTCACGACAAATGCATTAAGGAAATGTCGCAGACCCTTTCCTCCCTTGTAGAGAGAATGACTAGCATCGAGACAAAACAGGATGCTGCTCTAGAAATCCTGAAAAGTCTTGATGAAGCCAAAAAGGGGGAAGAGGCACGAGAAGCTGCTAGGAGAATCAGGCTGCAACAAGAAAGGGAATTTGAGGATGCTCAAAACAATATCACTGCCGAATTGAACAAACTAGCACCTCCCTCCCAAAGTTTTAAAATTTCAGGCTCCCGACCAGACTTTCATGATCCCAATGTCCCTTGGCAAACTCTTATTCAGAGACCTTCTGAAATTCGTCTGCCGACCAACCGCAATCCTACTTCCGACGAAGTGAAGCACTGGAGGAAGAACGAACTGATGAGATACTTTGTCAAACTCATCAGGGAATCTGCCATCTTCAAGAACTATAAAACGTTAGCGGAGGCCGCAGATAAATTTACGAAGATGCTAGAAGACGGGAAACTCCCTCTCCAAATCGAGATGAAATCCAAACACAGAAGAGGAGATCGGATCACCCATCCAGAAGACTGGATACTTTCCTTTGATCGATCCTATGATGGAAGAGCTATATTCCAGGATCGAGACAATGGTTCTCTTCAGAACTGGTGGCGTGGTACCGAGAATGAACCAGGGAAAAAGCCATGGAGGCATGCGGATTATAGATAAGGAGCTGAAATCTATGTATATTATTTTTGCTTTGTAATTTCTCTTCGAAACAGCAAACTCTGTACTCAATTCATTTTGAATATCAATAAAAAGCGTTTGTTTGTCTTGAAAGATTACAACTCGTAATCTACTGTGTTGATATATGATTACTTAAATTGTTTGATAACTATCTCAAGTTAGATAAACTTGATTGAAAATTAAGCTGTACGAACTAGTCTACGAACAGTTCATAATTTCAGTTGTAAGCTTAGAAAACATTGTAAGATTGTGCCTGCGCGCCAATCATAAGCTTAAGTTGTAATAAATCTTAAACTGTATCGAACTCGCTTGCGAGCAGTTCATTATTGTAGACTAAGTTACTAAGTCAGACCTTTTGAAGAAAGACCAAGAAATCTGCCAGAAGACATCAAAGAAGATCACTTTATGAAGAAGGTTTTGGCATCATCAAGAAGACTTGAAAAGTTAAAGAAAGCAAGTCTTGGCAAATTGTCAAAAAGGGGGAAATTATTGGGAAAACAAGAACCCTGTATCGAAACAGCCGGGACATCCGATCCCTGTATCGAATGATATTTGATAAAGAGGTTTTGACATATATGCCAATCCGAATACAGTAAAGGAAACTGTATCGAAGCTTTGAGGCTTTATCCTGTATCGAAGACCTGCCTCGAATCAGCATATAATGAAGCCCTTCAGTACAGCAAGAAGTCTTGTAAAAAGACCAAGTATGGAAACTGTCTCGAAACTCAAAATACAGTTATCTTCCATACAGCTCACAACAGGACAAAGAAGGAATATCCAGAAGTCAAGTCCCGTTGAATAAAGAAGTATTTAAATACTCAAAGATAAAGTATTTAAATCTTGCCCGATCTTCGAATCTTGAATCACGAAATCCGGATTGTGTCATAATCCCGTTGGAACGAAATCTCATTCAAATGGATACATCTCAACGGATACATGCTTCAGAGACTATATATATCTTATGAAGGTATTGAAGATCAGTTACCAGTTACCTAACACTCAAGCTATCAAAAGTTATCATCAGATCAAAACATATCTCCAAAGCTTACTGCAATTAAGATCTAAAGAGATATACAGTGCTCATCATCCTGAACAACACTTCATCAGCTGAAAGCTCTTAAAGTCAAAGTTGTTGTTCACCATCTGTTCTATACGTTGAACAAACTCAAGATCAGCCCTGTGTGGGTGAACAATCGTGCTTCTCCGGAATCGTGTGTGAAGGATTTGCATTGAAGAAGACGAAGCTTCAGAACTGTGTGTGAAGAAGCAAGTCAAAGCATTAGCTCAAAACCAATCTGTGTGAACGGTTTAAGCTAAGATCTTTATATCAATCTGTGTGAACGATATATTGATTGTGTATGTTGTTATAATTACGTAGTTGTGTACGTAGTAATTATAATAGACTTTTTACTCCTGTGTGGAGGACCAGTGGACGTAGAGGGGTTTACCTCAAACCACTTTAATTACTGTGTTATTTACCTTCAGCTTTTACTGTTTTAAATTACTGTGATATATTAAGTATACACTATACACTTAGTTGCTGTATCCACAACAACCTACTGTATCCAAGACTTCCGCTACGCTCTCAGATTTAAAATCCATACAGTTTTTTGTTTAAACTATTTTCCAAACTGTATCCAGTATACTTAGTGGCCAACAACATTTCTTCATCTATCACTTGAGTGTTGGAATTTCATCATTTTCATTCGGTTGTGAAGCTCGGATCATCGATCTATCGCGTATTCTTCGGATCAAAGTGCTTGAATGTTCAAAGGTAATCTTCATCAAACCTCTTGGATTTTCGATTTGTGTTGAGATATGATGTTTTGGATGTTAAGATCATGTTGTATGAAGTGATATACGTATGATTATGGATATGTTCGATTATTCATTGGATTATTGAAGGATTATTCAAGAACACTTTGAATATTGAGTTGGATTTGGGGATTTTCGATTAATCGTTGTTGTAATCACGAATTTGTATATTCATATTGGATTATTGATCGTATTGAAGATGTTTTGTTGGTTTGAAACACTTCCTGGGGATATGATGTTGGTATTTTTGAGGTTTGGTTATAAACAATCGAAGTTGGCCACAAAGTGTTCGATATAATGCCCCAATGAACTTGGTTTAATCGTATCGACATTTTGAGTTCGTTATATTCGTGTTTGATTCGTATATTGAATGGATTGTTGGTAATTGTATTTATTCAAGGTTGTTCGAGCGACCGATATCTCAATTAGGACGTTGTTCGTGGAAGGATAATTGTCACCGGTGTTGGGTAAGTTAATTCTTACTCGGTTAAAAGGATATTCATTCCTTTTGTTGTTGTTCATTCATAATCATAACTCATTCATCATTGTATTAACCGTATTGAGACTTGTAATTGTCGAATAATCATTTCATTCACGAGGAACGGAGGTTCCAATCATTTCATTGGATTATCAATCACTTCACTATTATTTTCATCTCGGTGAGTCATTTTTGACCTTGTCGAATTATTATCCATTGATATTCATTGTGGTCATTCTCGTTCATATGATCTTCTGAGTTCATACTGCGTGGCTGGGTGCGGATATGTGGAATTTTTAGTCGGGCACGCGATGGCCATGTATTTGGAGTAATACATTGGGATGTGCACACGGTAAAGATTAACTCCGTGAGACTAATTAGGTACAAGGACGGGTGAGTCCGGTCATCCGTCTTGTACACTTGCACAGAACACTACGGGCGTACATACTCTTCTTCAGCGTAATTCATAACTAAGCATAATTCATAACTTCAGATATATCATGATTGTGTATTTTCAACCCTTGAGGATTGTTGTTACGTATGGCGGCCGTTGGGGATTTTGTTTTAGTCACGGCAAGGCAAAGGCACGGGAAGAGCATGTTGATGGTGATGAGTCAGTGATACTAGTAGGGGCCCGATCATTCCGTTTATTTGATCATTTGATCATTCTTATTTCTCTTCATTTGTATTTCCATTTGCAAATTAGTTTGAGATGTTTAATTATTCAGGGTGGTGTATTTTATCTTCATATAAAATATACTAGTATTCTATGTTGTCCTGGTGTATTGTACTTAAGCTCCTCATCGGAGTATTTGATAATATAATGTGGTTCGGTACTACAGTTATATTATTTAATTCATCTGTTTTCATTCGCCTGGTGGGTCCCAGTCGGGGGTCCACGGCACTGTAATATCCGCCTAGTTTGGGGTGTTACAGCGGGCATAGTGTCGAGGCGACCGACATAGGATCACTTCTTTTGGGTTTAGAATCCGACTTTGTTTTGACTTTAGAAGATGTACTTGTTTTGCCCAAGGGGCACAAAAACATTGTATTCATTCCGGTCATGGACCGAAAAGGCTTTTGATTTTTCATTGGTGATGGTTCCTGCAAAATTTATTTCAGAAATAAACAAGTGGGCACTGCTACATTGTTAAATGGATTGTATCATCTAAATCTCAGCAACAAAGTCGTTGTGAATACTATGGCTAGGAAGCGTGGTAGGGATGAAACAAATCAAGTTTTGAAATGGCGTCTTAAGACTTGGTCATGTTGGTCAGGCTAAGGTTTACAAAATGAAAAAAGATGGACTTATGGGTCCATTGGTATCAAATCCCTTTCCTACTTGTGAATTTTGCCTTAAAGGCAAAATGACTAAGTCCCCCTTCACAGGGAATTTTGAAAGAGCCGCTGATAAACTAGGATTAATCCATACCGACGTATGTGGTGCTTTGGAAGCAGCTCGTGACGGATATCAGTACTTCATTACGTTTACAGATGATCATACTAGGTATGGTTGTGTATACTTAATGAAACATAAATTCGAGGCCTTTGAGAAATTCCAGGAATTTAAGGCCCTAGTCGAGAAACAAACTAGTAATCATATCAAAGCACTTCGGTTAGACCGAGGTGGCGAGTATATGAGTATGGATTTTGACGAGTTCCTTAAGGAACATGGAATAATATCACAACTAACATCTCCAGGCACTCCTCAGTTAAATGGTGTGTCATAAAGAAGGAACCAGACCTTATTGGACATGGTCTTTTCCTTGCTAGGCTATTCCGACTTACCGATTTACCTATGGGGTATACACTCCTGACTGCTGCATATATCTTGAACAGATGTCCTTCCAAATTTGTTCCTAAAACTCCACATGAGATGTGGGAGGGCAGGAAACCAAAGTCTTAACCATATTAGGATTTGAGGATGTCTCGCCTATGTCAAGAAGACTAAGGTGGACAAAATGGAAGCTAGGTCCGTGAGGAGACGTTTCATTGGATTCCCATCTGAGATGATGGGTTATATATTCTACATGCCTAAAGATGGAAAGATCGTTGTTGCTTTGCATGCACACTTCCTGGAAGAAGAGTTCATTCAGGAAGGCGGAGCAGGTAGAAATATTTCTCTGGAAGAATAAAATGAAACTCCTTAGGAGACACCTGTGCAAGAAAATGGAATCGAGCCTTCTGAAACACAAGTTCAAACCACCTCGTAGGTCTAGTAGGGTGTCTCATTTACTTGAGAGGTATAGTTTTATGCACTTGGCGGAACTGGGTTTCCACGAAGTTCCAGGTGATAAACAAGAGACCGGCCCGCGACTAATGACCTAGCAATGGTGGATGTAGACTCCATGAAATGTGTTGTGTCGAGAATTACACGTCTCAACAGGCGATCGCCTCAGAGACCGGGCGACCGAGCCAGAGACTAGCAGCCGAGGTAGATCGGCCGACTGAAGGTCCCAGGACAAGTCCCGGTGCCGAGCGATCGACATCTAAGGCAATCGTCTCTCGGTACTTAGCGATCGAGCCCTGGTGACCGACCAAGTGACGACCGCCTCATGCCACGCGAAGCCATCGCCCGTCCGATCGGCAAAGGCCTAAGCTCGGGATAGAACCCACATGCAAATCCGGAAAAGGCACCGCTGCACATGGGTCATTGACCACATCCTATCAGCATCTTCTCACCAACTGACAGACCCGCCGAAAGTTGTACAGTGGGACCGCCCGTGACAGCAACTCAGGACGCGTGCCGGCTCTTCATTAGACTGCACAGCTGGCTGCCAGCAGCAGCCGCGGACTTTAGGCAAACAGCCCATGTGACATAAAGACGATCGCCCCTTATTATATTACATAAAGGGCGATCGCCCGCCAGTTAACAAAGTATCTCAGCTCCTATAAATAGAAGGCTGCCTGCACTTAGACATGGGTCGGATTTTTCTCTCTGAACTCGCAGACACTCTCTGCTCCTGAACAAGCACAACACAGAACTTGGCTTTCCTACTCTTGGCAACAGCTATCTCTCGGCCTTTCTTCTCTCTCAGCACCTCTTACACGAAATACGGTCGGCAGAGACGAAATACGCAGAGCTTCGCTCAAGAGCTAGATAAACTAGGATCTTTTACACTCATTGTAATCGCATTCTTACATTAATACTTGTATCCCCGAATATTTGTATTAATAACATCTCGCAAGAGCATTCAAGCCCGGGCCTAACAAATCCGGCAAATCTTGTGTTATTCACACCCCCACGGAAGTGCTCCCGCAACCTTGTTGTTGTCCGTCCATTCCAGTAATATTCATCTCCGGATAATATTTCGGGCAACAACAATTGGCGCTAGAAGGAGGGCATCTACCCTCAATTTTTATTCCTACCGTCTCGAAGAACACTCACTGTTCTCCGGGGCATATACCTGAAGAAACACTCACTGTTCTTCAGAGAAAAGCTTTCAGAATCATGACTTCTGCCTCTGCATCGAAGAAAGTTGCTGGTCGATCCGCCAGACGCCTCATTCCGTCTCAATCCGAGCCGCAGCCTATGGCGGAGGGTAGCCGCCGCGGTGCGAGACTCTCGATCCCGCCCCCGAGGGACGGCCCAAGTCTCTCGCTCGGTCAGTTCCAAACCGCGGAACAAATCGAAGAGGTCGTGGCCATCCTACAGGAGCGACGGAGAGCTTTCGACGCGCCGCCCGCCACCTCGGCCATCCGCCGCGTGAGCAAACGGAAGTTCAAGGGGCTACTGGTCGAGCGATCACCAGGAGGCCCCCATTCGTAGGAAGAGGCGCTCGCAAGCCAGGGCACCTCCGTTTTCAGCCGCCTAGGCGGCGACCCATCCTGGCGACCGGGGCAGTCCGGCCCCAGCCACGAGACGACGGAGCTCGAGTCCGTCACCAGGAGATCGGCATATCCGACTCCCAGAAGGCAGGCCAGCCATCTGGCTCCTCCTCACCTAAGAACCGAGGTCGGCGACCGCGGAGTCAGGAGATCGGTACACGATCGCCTCGGCTCCCGCTCCGGAAGCCGAACCACGAGTGACCAAGCAACAGCGATGGCCGCGATGCAACGCCAGCTCGACGACATGAAGGCGCTCCTAGAGACTGGGGCAGGCGCCAGTAGCAAGATCGCCGAGCCGAGCGAGCCACTCGCGGTCCACATCGAGCTCGCTCCCGTGCATTGCAGGATCGCTCCTCCCAAAACACCTCTGTACGAGGGGAGGTCGGATCCCGAGACTCACCTGAGCAAGTTCAGGATCTACATGACCGGGTGCGGGGCATCATACGCGACCAGATGCCGAATGTTCCCGCTGACACTGGGCGACCTGGCCCATAGATGGTACGTCTCGTTACCGCCTCGATCCATCGGTTCCTTTGACCAACTGGCGAACGACTTCACAGCGTGCTTCGCCACCAAGTTCGCTCGACCATAAGGTCCCCATCGCATGATGCAGATCAGGCAAGGGGAAGAAGAGTCCGACTCGGACTACATCAACCGGGTGGACGAGATCATCCTCAACGGCCAGCCCGTAAGCGATGAGATCGCCCTCTACTCGGTCCTAGGGGGATTCCATGGTCTTTCGCCTATGTTCAGGCACCTTACGAAGGACCTTACCCCTACCTACGCGATCTTCCGCGCCAAAGCCACAGACTTTCTAGCCAGACAAAGGTTACTTCACAACCTATGAATAACGTGATCGGAATCCGACCGACGACCATTAGTCTTCCAGCCCGATCGCCATTATCAAGCAACATCACCGAAACCAGAGGACTCGTTCGCCATCTACAATTCATCATCTAACATGATGGACTACGGCAC
Organism: Orobanche coerulescens; assembly: GCA_033398695.1. Taxonomy (NCBI): domain Eukaryota; kingdom Viridiplantae; phylum Streptophyta; class Magnoliopsida; order Lamiales; family Orobanchaceae; genus Orobanche; species Orobanche coerulescens. The sequence continues at coordinate 129,694,822 of CM065815.1, read as the reverse complement.
GAGATTTCCTCCACCGCACAACGTACACCGTCGAAGGTCAGCATCTACATGACGATCCGAGGTAGAAGAGTGCAGCCATGGTCCTGGTAGTCGATGGAACCGACTGCTTCGGCCATGCATTTGGGCCAAGATCGCCCGCCCTTCGTTTAAATACGAGGCCGGCGTAGTCTGAGGGCCCTCCAAAACTAATCAGTGGACACGATCGCCCGCCCTCAAAGGTTCATCATCTAACATAGTGAACCCGGACAATGAGACGTGCCACTACCCCCGTCTCAATGTACACTGTCGAGGGTCGCCATCTTCATGGCGGGCCGAGGTGGAAGCAGAGCTAACAAGCCGCGGAAGTGGAGTTGATTAATCCGACGACGCCCCGCGCAAGGACTCCTCTAGACCAAGACCGCATGCCCTTCGTTTAAATACGAGGCGAGGCGCAGCCTAACAGAGGACCCTCACAATAAAATGAGTCACGAGACAGACAATGTCGCTCGCGTATAATCCACGGTCATGGAGTCGGTCCATCGAACTCCGCGACTGTGCACGATTCCTCAGCGACGAAACAATCAAGTTTCTACGAGAGATCGGCCAAAATTATTTTTTGCAGGTACACGACCGAAGATAGCTAGCCAATCGACCAGAACGCCCAAGTCCAAAGCCAAAGTCCACCCATCGGATCGCCCGTCTTCATCCTACGTGATCGCCAGCAAGAACCACCTCACCCCATGTCTTCAACATCGGAGCAAGATGGGGGGTACTTGTTGTGTCGAGAATTACACGTCTAAACAGGCAATCGCCTCAGAGACCGGGCGACCGAGCCAGAGCCTAGCAGCCGAGGTAGATCGGCCGACCGAAGGTCCCAGGACAAGTTCCGGTGCCGAGCGATCGACATCTAAGGCAATCGTCTCTCGGTACTTATTTTGATATTTACAGCGACTGAACGTAAATCGTACAATTAGCTAAATATGCAACGTAATTACAAAATTAACATTTATGAAACAATTTGAGAAAAAGTAAAAAGTTATAGAAGGTGAGAATATTTATTCCTTGTACAGTAAAACCTCGATAAATGAATATTCGATAAACGAATAACCTCGTCAAATGAATAATTTTTTTCGGTCCCCACTCTTTATAACATGTTTAAATTTTCTCTCGATAAATGAATAACTTCGCTAAATAAATATTTTTCTCCAGTCCCGACCATATTCATTTATCGAAATCTTACTGTATATTTAATCCAATAATAAAGGAAAACCCCCAAACCAGTCCTACTGTTATTTATCAAATTAGAAAGTAGGAATTATATTAACTAAAGGAGTTAGATTTACTATTCATTAATTTAGATCCCCCTATATACTAATGTAGAATATCTGGCCGAAGTGGCAGTTTCCACGCCTTACCGCCACGTCATCTTTTGATCGCCTTATTACATGTCACATTTGATGCTTTGATTAACACATCATCATTCACTGGCCTATTTATTAATTACCTAACTTATTAAATAGTAGTAAATAATAAATAATAAATAATTACTTCCGCTTAAAAATGATCTGCACACATTAAACAAATATTCTTATCTACCGTGGTTTGTCTATCCCTCAACCCTAATTCCTCCACCGCCAGACTTCTTTCTCTCCCGATTGTTTCTTCTGCCGTCAACTCAGGTAGCTCAAGCAGAAGCCGAACAATTCACAGTTGATTGCCTTCTTCAGTTCCATATTTTTTTCTTCTAGGGTTACCTCTCGCCTCTATCTTCAAGTTTCTCCTCTCGCCTCAGCCGAAATCGACCGGAATATATCATCGCTCGATTGCTTCTTCTGCCTTTTCACCTCTCGCCTCTCATCCTTCAATAATTTATCGCCTCTCTACCTCTCGGTGCCTGATTTGAATGCATACCCTGCTTTATTTTGCAGCCAACCACAGAAATACGATCGTGGAGGTGAACTGCAAAATACCAGGTTTGTGCCATGAAATTTGTAGAATGTAAATCTATTTTCTTCATTTATGCTTATTCTATAGATAATTTCTTTACTATACATATTACTTGGAATTTGGTGAAATCTAAATAATTTTTCCCAGTAATTCGTATCAATCACTTAATACGTATACATAACGAATAATTCACATGATTTTTTGTTTTTTGGATTAACGTCCCTGACCATGACTGTAATAATAGAAACTTCGTTCCCTGCCTTTTCATATATCTGCGTAGAGCTCTAATTTATAAGAGTTGTTGATTAGAGGAAGTATAATTATATAAAGTTAATGTTTAACTCTAACTTACAGGAAAATTGTAATTTATCAGTATAGTTCTTATCTAAGTTTCACTGGACCAAACCAAGTATAATTATAATGTTGGAAATGCTAAATGAAAAGTATAATGATGATCAAGGGTAGTTTTTGTAATTATTCCTGAGAAGTAAACCTGAAATTAGCTGCCCATGCCAAAAGCGTTGGCTAGCTTTTTTATGTCCTCAATGTAGTTTTTTTCTATTTGAAGTTGCAGCAGTAATTCATCAAAAAATTTTACTTTCTTGGGATAAGAAGGCAAAGGCATTGGTTGACTTTAGAGATGATGAGTATAAGCATCTGCCAGAACTAATTTTGGTGAAGTGAAATCAAACTAATTTTCAATTATTTAGTTTTAGTTTCGAAACAAAATGATGGTAGATCATATAAATTAGTGATCTACCAGTACTTAAAAATTAGTGAGCTACGGTTCATTTCTTCTATTTTTTATTTGGATTTCATCTTCTAATATTCTTCTTACTCATTTTACTTGATTTTCGTATGAACTAGAACTCATTTTTTTTCTCTTCGATTTCATCTGCCGGCATATTCCAGGTGATTGTAATACCCAGTTGTAATTCAGTAATTATCACTCAGTAATTATCACTCAGTAATTATCATTCAGTAATTGATACTCAGTAATCTCATTCATCATTGATCATTTGTCACTCATATTCAGTCATGGTATTCATCATTCAGAGTAATTGTATCGTGTATCAATCGTCATTCATCACTAATCTGATTGGAGTTTCGTGTCGTGTTTATCATCATTGTCATTTTCGTTGCGAGCTGTGCGTGAGGAGTAGCGCACGCTACATACTCCTTTTAGCGTACGCTAATTGGGTATAGGTAGCGCACGCTACCACTCAGCTTTAGTGCACGCTAAGGTTAAACAGGCACAAGTCCAGAAGGTACTGGACTGCAGGTGAGTTATAAGTAGCGCACGCTACGATTGGTAAGTAGCGCGCGCTAGTGGGTTGAAGTAGCGCACGCTAATATGAGGTGTAGCGCGCGCTAAGGACGGATCAGGTTGAGTCCAGTGGTTACTGGACTGCACTGGATTAATTCATAGCGCACGCTATGTGTTGTTGTTAGCGTACGCAACCGATGTATTAGCGCACGCTAAACAATGGTTGTAGCGCACGCTATCGGGGTCAGATCAGAGGTCAGACAGTTTTCTGGACTCCAGTGCTGGGCATCAATATTTCGTTAACGCACGCTAATAATGGGTCTTAGCGCACGCTAGTGATATGGCCGTAGCGCACGCTACAAGAAGGTACGTAGCGCGCGCTACCGTGTTCGGACAGTGGGTACTGGACTACCCAAATTACTCGTTAGCGCACGCTACGCACAAGGGCTAGCGCACGCTAACCTGGACTGACTATAAATTGGACAGTTTAGTCAGAGTTCGTCATTTATTCATCTCATTTCATTCTTTCGGTGATTTTGGGCGATTTCGAGCGATTCGGAGAGGATTCTTCGAGGTGTATTCTTCAATCATCATCTTCAAGCTCATCTTTCGGGTTAATCATCATTTCATCATCTTCATCACATCGAATCAAAGGTATTAATCTCTTGGATCTAGAATTTGGATTTTGGGTTTTTCCTTCCGATTTCTTCGTGTAAGCTTGGATTATCATTGGAATATGTTAGATATGGATTATCTACCTTGGATAAGTATATTCTTACGGATTTAATGGTTATTTTTAATTATTTCAAGAACCCTTGGGGTTGACTTGCTATTTTGGGGATTTCCGATTGTCGTTATTATAAACTTGAATTGTGGACTTCTATGAGATTATTGATGTCATTGATAATGTTGTGCTGGTTTGAATCAATCATTTTGGAGTTGGTTCGATAATTTGGGTTTGGTTTTAACCAACGGGTATCTCAACGTTTTCGTTAGAGTACATCTACGAGTTCGGATATTGTTGTATCGACGTTTGGGTCGGTTATGATCGTATTTGATTCGTGTATTGATCAGTTGTTGATAACTATTGTTGTTCAAGGTTGTTCGAGCGACCGACATTTCATTTAAGACGTTGTTCGTGGAAGGACATTCTTCATCGGTATTGTGTAAGTTATTTCTTACTCGGTTAAAAGGATATTCATTCCTTTCGTTGTTGTTCATTCATAATCGTAACAAATTCATCATTGTATTAACCGTATCAAAACTTGTCATTGTCAATTAATCTCCTCAGTCATAAGGAACGACGGTTCCGATCATTTCATTGAGCTATCATTCATTTCACCATCATTTAATCTTGGTGAGTCATTATTCATTTTCGTTGTCACTTTTGTCATATTGTGACATTAGGTCATATCTTGGCGTGCGGTTGGAATGTGTAGGATTTTCATGTCGGGCACAATTATGTCGTGTGATGGTTGTTGGCCTCACATTGGATGTGCACACGAGTCGATTGCTTCGTGAGGCGATTACAGCACAAGACCACGTGTGATGGTGGCTTGTGCGGACACATTTCCATCCCGGACGTAGTGTGGCGCCATTCCGTTGAGTCGTCTTGATAGTCGATTCATATAGCATGTTTGATTGCGTATGTTTCGGCTGGATAATTCATAATTTCGGATATATCATGATTGTGTATTTTCAACCCTTGAGGATTGTTGTTACGTATGGCCGGCCGTTGGGATCTTTTGTGTCATGGCAAGGCTAAGGCACGGGAGAGCACGGTGACGGCGAGGAGTCAGTGATACTAGTAGGGGCCCCGTCTATTCGATCACTTATGATTTCTTCATTTATTCAGCTACAGACATTAGTTTGAATATTCATTTCACTCGGTGTTGTATATTTTATCTCCAAATAAAATATACTTGTATTGATATCATCACAGGTATGTTGTATGAAACTCCTCATCGGAGTAATTAATTATGTAATGTGGTTCTACTACATTTACATGTAATTCATTCATTTTCATTCGCTGGTGGGTCCGGTCGGGGTCCACGGCACTGTAATATCCGCCTAGTTTGGGGTGTTACAGAGTTGGTATCGGAGCGTGGTTTTGAATACTACCCTCCAAGTCATGTCTCATTTGAAATCATCGTCATCAGACTAGTATCATTGGACTTTCGCGTCACGTGTGACCTTTGCAAATGCCGAGCCAATCAGACCAAGAACTGTAAGATTTCTAATGCCATGGTATAATTTCTGGCATTAATCATTCATTCATAATTCATCAGTTAACAATCCTCAATCATCATTGTCATTTTGACCGGGACGGTCAGGTTAACTCATTCATCAGTCAATTCATTTCATTGTTCAGTTGTTGATCAGGAAGATCGAATCATTAATCTTGTTAACTCATTCAAGATAATCATTTCAATAATTCCATCATATAATCATGTCACGCCAATTAATCATTCATGTAATCGCTGTATTTGAGCGCGTATGCTCATTTTCATCATTTCATAATATAATCATAATGTGGTATTCATGCGAGATATATAATCATCATATGACTTTCCACTTCAGTATGGAAAGGGCTGGCAGAGGACGTGGAGGACGAGGCCGTGGAGCGGGCCGAATCCCGAGAACTCGTGCGAATACACGCGCGAACGCGAGGAATAATGCTAATTCATCGAGCGGACGCGCCACTCATTCACCGACGCGATCATTCACTATCGGGAGTCGTACCAGGACACGGCTCGACCGAGGTGTCCGGGTTGACCCACTCGCATTTATGCAGGGCATGATGGCCCAAATGACCCAGATGGCTCAGTTGATGGAGACGATGCATAACTCCGTCAATCAAAATCAGCAGGCTCCTCCGCCGCCACCTCAGAGGCAAGAGAGGGGTGTAAGCAATATCATTAGCGATATCTCTCGCCAGCGACCACCTACTTTTGAGGGCTCATCTGAGCCGGCGGATATTGTTCATTGGCTTGAGCATTTTGAGAAGTTATTTGCTATGGTGGATTGCCCTGAAGGGCATAAAGTTTCAGTTGCGGCTTACTATCTCGGTAAGAGTGCTCATTCATGGTGGTTATCGTTGAAATCCACGGACGGATCATGTACTTGGGATCAGTTCAAGACTCTCATGATGGAGAGGTACTATCCGGCCCCACTCAGGGAGGCCAAGTTGTCGGAATTACTCACTCCCGACCTTTCGGCGGATGATGATGTTCTCGCCATCGCCGAAAAATTTCAGGAACTTCTTCCGTTCGCCTCATCTATCATTCGCTCTGAAGCGGACAAGATCAAGTATTTCAGCAAGAGGCTGAAACCCCGTATGAGACTTCAGTTGCTTAATCATAACTGTACCACTCTGGCCGAGTTCATTGAGAAGGCTCTCACTTACGAGCTTACTGTTAAGGAGATTTCTAAGCAGCAACCTTCATCTGCTGGCAAGAAGTCTAAGAACCGTAATCGGTCGACTAAGTCGTGCCACCTTTCAAGAAACCGCGGCGGCTCTACTTTTTCTCGAGCGACCTCCCGGCATCTAAACCGCGGAATCTCGGTCTCGGCGGCGATTCGGCCACCTATTTCAACTGTGAGGAACAGGTCATTTCGGCCAAAATGCCCGGCAGATCATCACGTGCCACAATCAGGATTGTTGGGCATAGGGCCCGTTTGCCGTAGGGACTCTAAACCCACTCCGGCGTCATCTCAAGCCCTGTGTCATTCGGCGGTGCGAATCGGGCCACTCGGTCGGCGTCGTTCAAGACGACAGAGCTAAAGGCGAGCAGAGCTATCAGACGGAGCGTCCGGCTCGGGGGCCGGCAAGCCCCGAATTTATGAGATGAAGAAGACCGACGATCCGGAGGCCGGATGATCTCGGGTACACTCGATATTCTATCTCAACCTGTGTGTACCCTTTTTGATCTTGGTGCATCTCATTCATTCATTTAGAGTCATGTTTGAGTAGACTACGTGCAGGTAGTGCTACTAGTTGTGAGCCTTATGTCATTGGCCTACCCGATGGTAGCCGAATTGTCGGAAGTCGTGAGATTGAATTGTCAGATTGACTTCATGGTCGTGTATGGCGGCGGACCTAATCGTAGTATATTTGCCGAGGGACGACGTCATCTTGGGTATTGATTGGATGGATCGTCATGATGCCATCATTAGTGTCAAAGCATTTGGTCACTATCATTTCGCACGATGGAGTCGAATGTGTGTTTCGGGAGGTAATCCCGGTACTGCAGTAAAGTCATTAATTTGATGAAAGCGGTAAGATTACTCAATCGAGGATGTGTCGGTTATTGGTGCTATATGACCAAAACCGAGAAATCATCGATAATGTTGACGGACATTCCGTAGTGAAGGAATATGCCGATGTTTTTCCGCACGAGTTACTGGTTTGCCTCCACGAGGGATGTGGAATTCACGATTGAGTTGGAGCACGCCCCCGATATCAAGGCACCGTGACGGATGGCCCCGACCAAATGCGGAATTAAAGAACCAACTTGAGGAATTGTTCGAGAAGGGTTATATTCGACCGAGTGCGTCCCCGTGGGGAGCACCAGTGTTATTTGTCAAGAAGAAGGATGGTTCGTTCCGCTTGTGTATTGATTACCGGGAATTGAACCGGGTGACAATCAAGAACAAGTATCCCTTACCCCGTATTGATGATCTCTTAGATCAACTTCAAGGAGCTTCAGTATTTTCCAAGATCGAATTAAGGTCTGGATATCATCAGTTGCGGATCCGAGAGTCGGACATCGCGAGGACGGCGTTTCGAACACGCTATGGTCATTATGAGTTTGTGGTTATGCCGTTCGGATTGACTAATGCACCTGCGGTATTCATGGAGTTAATGAATCGAGTTTTCATCGACTTTTTGGATCAGTTTGTTGTTGTCTTCATCGATGACATTTTGATTTATTCTCGTGACCGGGAGGAACACGAGTTTCACCTTCATCAAGTGCTCGACGTGTTGAGACGAGAACAACTTTATGGGAAGTTCTCCAAATGTGAGTTCTGGATGCCCGAAGTGACTTTTCTCGGACATGTAATTTCATCAGACGGAGTTCGTGTTGACCCTCAGAAGACGGAGGCTATTCGAGATTGGCTACCTCCGAAGAATGTTAAGGAAATCCGAAGTTTCCTCGGATTAGCGGGTTATTATCGGCGATTTGTAGAGGGATTTTCTCGAATCGCTCAACCCTTAACGAACCTTTTGCGGAAGGATAAGAAATACATGTGGTCCGACGCGTGTCAACGGAGTTTTGAGGAACTCAAGAGCCGGTTAATGTCAACACCTGTACTCTCCTTGCCGCAGGGGATGGAAGGATTTGTGGTTTATAGTGATGCATCCGGACAGGGTCTCGGATGTGTACTCATGCAGAACGGGAAGGTTATTGCCTATGCTTCACGGCAATTGAGACCTTACGAGGTTAATTATCCGACCCACGACCTAGAGCTAGCAGCCGTGGTGTTCGCTTTGAAAATTTGGCGTCATTATCTTTATGGCGTTACCTGTCAGATATTCACCGATCATAAGAGCTTAAAGTATATATTTACTCAGAAGGAGTTAAATATGCGTCAGAGACGGTGGTTGGAATTAATCAAAGATTATGATATCGAGATCCTCTACCACCCGGGCAAGGCGAACGTTGTCGCCGACGCCTTGAGTCGTAAGTGCGTTCAGAAGCATATGCTTGCCCGTTTAATGATCCAGAGGAGCTTCGGCAGAATTCCTTAGAACCGATATCGAGGTGCTTCGGCGAGTTCGAGACACTTTGTATGTTAGAGATTTCATCGTCACTCGAGGAGGAAATCCGAGAGAATCGTGGTTCGGACCCATCATTGTTGCGCATCCGAGAGGATGTGGCTCGAGGAAAGCCCTGGATTTGTGGTCCACGAGGATGGACTTTTGAGGTTTAAGAATCGGTTGTGCGTACCGGCGAATGACGAGTTGAAAGACTCGATTTTGAAAGAAGCTCATGCTACCCCTTATTCTGTGCATCCGGGGTCTAGCAAAATGTACAAGGACTTGAAACAAAATTACTGGTGGAGTAATATGAAGCGAGAAGTCGCAGAATTTGTTTCGAGATGCTTAACCTGTCAACAAGTTAAGATCGAACATCAGCGACCGGCGGGTATACTGAAACCCCTTCCTATTCCCGAGTGGAAGTGGAAAGACATTTCTATGGATTTCATCATGAGTTTGCCGACGAGTCGTCGTGGCATGAATACGATCTGGGTGATCGTGGACCGCTTAACCAAATCAGCTCATTTCCTTGAGATCAAGGATACGTGGGGTCCCGAAAGACTTGCTCAACTGTTCATCAAAGAGATAGTCAGACTACACGGTACTCCTAAAAGTATCGTTTCCGATCGTGACGGACGGTTTGTGTCGTATTTTTGGAAATCAGTTCATCGTGCTATGGGAACTCAGCTTAACCTCAGTACCGCTTTTCATCCTCAGTCCGACGGACAATCAGAGAGGACCATTCAGACATTAGAGGACATGTTGAGGGCATGCATCCTCGATTGGAAAGACGATTGGGAAGCTCAACTACCATTGATCGAGTTCACGTATAATAATAGTTGGCATGCTTCGATCAAGATGGCACCTTACGAGGCCTTGTATGGTCGTCGTTGTCGATCTTCGTTGTGTTGGGACGACTTATCAGAATCAATCGGCACCGAGCCCGATATGCTTATAGCCGCCCGTGAGAAGGTATCTTTGATCAGAAGTCGTTTGTTGACCGCTCAGAGTCGACATAAATCATATGCGGATAACCGTCGTCGACCATTAGAGTTCGAGGCAGGTGACCACGTGTTGGTCAAGGTATCCCCGAGTCGTGGTATCTTCCGTTTTGGGAAGAGAGGAAAGTTGAGTCCGAGATTCATTGGACCATTTGAGATTTTGGATCGAGTAGGCGAGTTAGCTTATCGATTGGCTTTACCTCCGGCGTTGAGCCGAATTCATAATGTGTTTCACGTCTCTCAGTTGCGGAAGTATGTTGCCGACCCGAGTCACATACTTCAGTTCGACGAAATCGAGATCACCGACGATCATTCATATGAGGAACGTCCTATACGAGTTTTAGAGCGGCGAATCAAACAGTTGAGGAATAAGACGATTCCTTTGGTTAAAATTCAGTGGTCTAGACACGGAGTCGAAGAGGCTACTTGGGAAACCGAGGATAGTATGCGGGAGAGTTATCCCGAGTTGTTTGACCCTTAGTTTCGGGGACGAAACTCTTTTAAGGGGGGTGTATGTAATACCCAGTTGTAATTCAGTAATTATCACTCAGTAATTATCACTCAGTACTTATCATTCAGTAATTGATACTCAGTAATCTCATTCATCATTGATCATTTGTCACTCATATTCAGTCATGGTATTCATCATTCAGAGTAATTGTATCGTGTATCAATCGTCATTCATCACTAATCTGATTGGAGTTTCGTGCCGTGTTTATCATCATTGTCATTTTCGTTGCGAGCTGTGCGTGAGGATTAGCGCACGCTACATACTCCTTTTAGCGTACGCTAATTGGGTATAGGTAGCGCACGCTACCACTCAGCTTTAGCGCACGCTAAGGTTACAGGCTGCGATCCGAGAAGGTCTTGGGCTGCGGTGAGTTATAAGTAGCGCCGCCTACGATTGGTAAGTAGCGTGCGCTAGTGGGTTGAAGTAGCGCACGCTAATATGAGGTGTAGCGCGCTAAGGACGGATCGGGTTGAGTCCGGTGGTTCTTTGCCTTTGGATTAATTCATAGCGCCACGCTATGTGTTGTTGTTAGCGTCTGCAACCGATGTATTAGCGCACGCTAAACAATGGTTGTAGCGCACGCCTTCTCGAGTCGAATCGGAGGTCGAGCAGGTTTTTGGACTCGATCTTTGGGCATCAATATTTCGTTAACGCACGCTAATAATGGGTCTTAGCGCACGCTAGTGATAGCCGTAGCGCACGCTACAAGAAGGTACGTGGCGCGCTACCGTGTTCGGACAGTGGGTCTTGGACTACCCAAATTACTCGTTAGCGCACGCTACGCACAGAGCTAGCGCACGCTAACACAGGCCCGACTATAAATTGGACAGTTTAGTCAGAGTTCGTCATTTATTCATCTCATTTCATTCCTTCGGTGATTTTGGGCGATTTCGAGCGATTCGGAGAGGATTCTTCGAGGTGTATTCTTCAATCATCATCTTCAAGCTCATCTTTCGGGTTAATCATCATTTCATCATCTTCATCACATTGAATCAAAGGTATTAATCTCTTGGATCTAGAATTTCGGATTTTTGGGTTTTTCCTTCCGATTTCTTTGTGTAAGCTTGGATTATCATTGGAATATGTTAGATATGGATTATCTACCTTGGATAAGTATATTCTTACGGATTTAATGGTTATTTTCGGAATTATTTCAAGAACCCTTGGGGTTGACTTCGGTTATTTTGGGGATTTCCGATTGTCGTTATTATAAACTTGAATTGTGGACTTCTATGAGATTATTGATGTCATTGATAATGTTGTGCTGGTTTGAATCAATCATTTTGGAGTTGGTTCGATAATTTGGGTTTGGTTTTAACCAACGGGTATCTCAACGTTTTCGTTAGAGTACATCTACGAGTTCGGATATTGTTGTATCGACGTTTGGGTCGGTTATGATCGTATTTGATTCGTGTATTGATCGGTTGTTGATAACTATTGTTGTTCAAGGTTGTTCGAGCGACCGACATTTCATTTAAGACGTTGTTCGTGGAAGGACATTCTTCATCGGTATTGTGTAAGTTAATTCTTACTCAGTTAAAAGGATATTCATTCCTTTCGTTGTTGTTCATTCATAATCGTAACAAATTCATCATTGTATTAGCCGTATCAAAACTTGTCATTGTCAATTAATCTCCTCAGTCATAAGGAACGACGGTTCCGATCATTTCATTGAGCTATCATTCATTTCACCATCATTTAATCTTGGTGAGTCATTATTCATTTTCGTTGTCTCTTTTGTCATATTGTGACATTCCGGGTCATACTGGCGTGCCGGTTGGAATGTGTTGGATTTTCATGTCGGGCACAATTATGTCGTGTGATGGTTGTTGGCCTCACATTGGACTGTGCACACGAGTCGATTGCTTCGTGAGACTGATTAGGCACAAGACCACGTTTGATGGTGGCTTGTGCACGGACACATTTCCATCCCGGACGTAGTGTGGCGCCATTCCTTTGAGCCGTACTGATAGTCGATTCATATAGCATGTTTGATTGCGTATGTTTCGACAGGATAATTCATAATTTCAGATATATCATGATTGTGTATTTTCAACCCTTGAGGATTGTTGTTCTGTGTAAATGACCCCGTTGGTGGATCTTTGTTTTTGAGTCATGGCAAGGCTAAGGCACGGGAGAGAGCACGGTGACGGCTAGGAGTACCAGAGATACTAGTAGGGGGCCCCAGTCTATTCAGTCACTTATGATTTCTTCATTTATTCCGCTGCAGACATTCCGTTTGAATATTCATTTCACTCAGTGTTGTATATTTTATCTCCATATAAAATATACTTGTATTCAGTATCATCCTGGGTATGTTGTATGAAACTCCTCATCGGAGTAATTAATTATGTAATGTGGTTCGGTACTACATTTATGATTTACTTGTGTAATTCATTCATTTTCATTCGCCTGGTGGGTCCCAGTCGGGGGTCCACGGCACTGTAATATCCGCCTAGTTTGGGGTGTTACAGTGATGACAACATATTCCGACGATACATCCACCACCGTACAGCGGCGACCTCCCTGCAGCTATGGTTCATTTATTTTTTTGTTTGTTTGAATTTCATCTTCCAATATTCTTCTTACTCATTTTACTTGATTTTCGTATGAACCGATAACTCATTTTTTTTTCTCTTCGATTTCATCTGCCGCGTTTCCTCGCCATGAACCACTGCTCAATCCAAAGCATTTAACCATCCGACGGCCCCCGACAAGCATAATCCAGATCCAGGAGATGACGAGGTATATCTTCAAGATTCTTTTCACATCTTACATATTTAAGTTAATTTCTAACTAACTTATATACTAATAATTAGAGTATAAAATAGGCGAGAAAGGACGACTGAACATCTTCTCTTTCTAGGGTTATTTCTCGCCTCTCATCTTCCATTTTCTCCTCTCATCAAAGTTTTTTTCTTGTGCTTTTTAGTTGTCTGAAATCCTTGGGATAAGAAGGCAAAAGCATTGGTTGACTTCGGAGAACATTATTATAAAACATATGTTGTGCATTGAGGCAGCTGCGCTAGAAAACCCATCACTTTGAAGCCTGGTGAAGAGTGGAAAGGAAGGCAGGAACTTTCTGTTGTGCCTTCAAGTTGTTGCAGTGGAAGCTTGATCCCCGAAGGGTCCCCCAAGGCAGCTGAAACATCTGATATGCTTGGTTCTCGGTCGTGTATAAGTACTACTACTTTTAAGACTTTCAATTAATGGGGGACCTGACTCGCGTCTTTATTTCCGGGTTTATATTTAGTTAATTGCAAATAGCGTACCAATTTTTTGATGGAGAAATGATTTAGATATTTCCTCTATACATACAACAGATAATCAAATGAGCCTCTTTTCCAAATTTTGATTCATAGTTGAAAAAATAGTTTTACATCGATAATCCTCCTCTGATGCGTTTCAACAAAATAATATATTACTAATTTATTATGTGCGAGTAGCCCATATGATAGTGCCTTTCTGTTTTCTTCATGCTGTGATTCCCGGTCGGAGTGTGCGTAGAAAATTTCATATGCGAGTATAAGCCTTTCGCTGGCCTTCACTTTTGTTTAAATAATTGTAGTATTTGACAAAAAAATAATAGACTTACCATAAAAATACTCATCCCTAAAATTTGAGATATTCTGTATATTTTCCTATATAAATAATTCCAGAATTTGGACAAATATTTTTTTCCTAAATCTTATAGATCCTGGAAAATCATTAATAGACTTACCATAAAAAATATTGCTATATAATATAGAAAATAATAATAAAATTAATGCCTAAAAAGTTTCTTGAGGAAATTGCTATATATTGATTTACCATAAATATATATTCCTAAATCTCTAATACTGGAAAAGAAAATTAATGGAAATAGTATAAAAAATATTCATTCCTAAACCTTTTATATTTTGTATATCTTTTCTACTTTTATATTTTGTATATTTTTTCTATAAATAATTGCAGTACTTGACAGTATATATACTTTGTCATAAAATATATACTTTGTCATAAATATATTACATTCCTAAAAGTTATGTACACTGGAACAAAAAAAAATAATAGACTTACCATAAATGTAACACCCCGAAGACATTCAGGGCATATTACAGCGCCGTGGACCCCACACTGTGGAATCCACCAGGCTAACGTACCAAACAAGACATTCGACAACGACAAACAATCATTAATGAAACGACAATTCGCATAAAAAACTACAAACCGACAAATAAAATCTGATATCAAATCCATTTCCCAAAACGGGGACACGACAGTAACAAGTTCAAACAGGAAGTACTCGAGTACTTAAACCAATTTAATAATACAAAAATCCCAAAATCAGACATCAATAATAACCGACAGGCATAACGCCGAAAATCAACTACTGGACAATATCATGCTTGCCCATCATCCTCATACGGCTCGAGTGCTCGCTTGTCCCCACGATCAATACCTGAAATACAAAAAATATTTCCCCCATTTAAGGGGTTAGCGACGACTGCTAGTGCAAGTACAATCCATTTGAACTACATTCTAATCAGATAAATATATACGCCAAAAATCATTTTAGAAAACATTTTAAATTACGGAATATTTACGATGCACAAGCACAAAACACAGTTTCTCCAACCAAAACAATTCAAAGTTAACCTTGGTACGTGACTCACGGCCACCGTACCCCGCAGAGCCCCGTCGGACATCCCTGGGTGGTTAACCACATTTCGTGATACGCACACACACGGCAATACGTATCCTTAGAGGTCCCGTCGGACCGTCCCTAGGTGAACATACACATATCCTCCCACAACAACCACATATAGCCATAATTCAAATACTAGAACATGTAAACAAATGTAAAGTACTTGCCTTTGTGACATCTTCGAAGAATCGGAAGTGAAAAACGACTATGGATGATCCGAGTGGAAGACGACGGTTCCCAGCGAAGAATTAACATAACTCAGTCCCAACGGACATCAAAAATCGAAAGGAATACTCCCATAACCCCGATTACAATTCACGACAATAGACGTTCAATCGATACGGGTGAGGATTTACGCAAAATCTCCCCGTATTGATAATTCACGGATTAATTCGAAGAAAACGGATTGGGAATCACCCAATAACAACAATTAGTAAGAAGTTTCGCAACATACATGAACAATTCGGAATCAATCACGAATAACCCGAAAAACCCCCAATTTATACAAGTTAGGGTTCCTGAAGAAAATACCTCGGATTCGGATGATGGAGGATGATTACACTGATGGTGATATGCTACTACGATTCTACGGTGATGGAACACGAAAAATTCTTCGATCAAAACTGAAGGAATCGCCAAAAACGAAAGAAAGGATGGAAAATGAGGTATTGGACCTCTGCCCGCTGTTTTAAAGCAGTAATTTATTCTGGCAACGAGGGGACACTTACGGCCGTAACATGGCCAACTTACGGCCGTAACCGGGTGTTACGGCCGTAACACCCTTGGACAGCGATCTTGCATTTGTTGTCCAAATGATTCCGGACGACCCCGAAAGCCGGACCTGCTATCGAACCAAAAATACGACTACGAAGAATATTCGATGACGAGTCTAACCAGCACAAGAAAATATCAATCCGACTACCCGGGAATCCGAAATACGACAACAAATATGAAATTCCCTAAACTTATAGGAAATTACGAAAATGACCCAAGCGTCCGAAAATCACGATACGACGTCGGATTTGCAAACCGAAAGTCTCAACACGACCAACTCAATCATACGAACTTGTACAAACCAAGAAACCATGAAAATGAACGAGTTTTACGAGAATCGAACGTTCATACGGCAAAACATATCATAAAATGAAATCACGTGAAAACTTCACCAAAACTCGTTCAAATGGAAAAACTCCATGAATAAAGTAGATTCAAAATGTCGAAACGGTTACAAGCGAGTCGATAAAAATACACATACACCAAAAATGGAAACTGCTAAAAATGAAAAATTTACGGATATTACATTCTCCCCCTCTAAAATAAAGTTTCGTCCCGAAACTTAAGAATCAAAAAGTTCGGGATGCCTCGAACGCATATCCTCCTCTAACTCCCACGTCGCTTCCTCTACTCTGTGTCTCTACCATTGCACCTTAACCAAAGGAATGGTTTTGTACCTTAGCTGTTTGTCTCGACGCTCCAAAATCTTGACGGGTCTCTCCTCAAACGTAACATCCTTCTCGATCTCCACGTCTCCAAAATCAATAATGTGGGATGGGTCCGGAACATACTTCCTCAGCTGGGAGACGTGAAATACGCTATGAACATGACTCAAAGACGGAGGCAAAGCTAAACGGTATGCCAACTCACCGACTCTCTCCAATATCTCGAAGGGCCCAATATACCTCGGACTGAGCTTCCCCTTTTTCCCAAAACGGAAAACTCTCTTCGTCGGGGATACCCTCAACAGAACATGATCTCCCACCTCGAACTCCAAAGGTCGATGCCTAACATCCGCATAAGACTTTTGTCGACTCTGAGCAGCCAACATTCTCTTTCTAATCAACTCAACTTTCTCCCTCGTCTCTAATACGAGGTCTGGTTCAGTACTAACTAAATCGGACGGCTCATCCCAACATATCGGTGATCGGCAACGTCTGCCATAAAGTGCCTCATACGGTGCCATCTTAATCGACGCGTGCCAGCTATTATTATAAGTAAACTCAATCAAGGCCAAATGCTCCTCCCAGTCACTACTCCAATCTAACGCACACGCGCGCAATATATCCTCGAATGTCTGAATAGTACGCTCGGACTGCCCATCAGTCTGGGGATGGAACGAAGTGCTCAAACGTAACTGTGTCCCCAATGCCTTATGTACCGCCTGCCAAAAGTGCGATACAAATCGGCCATCTCTGTCCGAAATAATGGTCTTCGGCGTACCATGAAGTCTCACTATCTGCGTGATAAAAATACGAGCCAATTTTTCTGGGCCCCAAGTATCCTTGATGCCCAGAAAATGCGCCGACTTAGTCAGTCGGTCTACAATCACCCACACCATATTCAGGCCAGTCTTCGTCCTCAGTAAACCCGTGACAAAATCCATAGAGATATCCTCCCACTTCCAGTCCGGGATGGGAAGTGGCTTCAACAGCCCCGCTGGCCGCTGATGCTCAATCTTGACTTGCTGACAAGTCAAACACTTAGCCACAAACTTAACTACCTCATTCTTCATGTCGTTCCACCAGAAATTTTTCCTCAAATCTTTATACATTTTACTCGAGCCCGGATGGACTGAGTAAGGTGACGCATGAGCCTCTCGCATAATACTCTGTCTCAATCCCGAGTCGTTCGGAACACACAACCAACCTCGAAATCTCAACACACCATCCTCATGAATAACGAATCCCGGGGCTCTCCCCTTTCCTACACCCTCTCGAAGCTGAATACACATCGGGTCCTCCAACTGTCCCGATTTAATATCATCAACCCGAGATGAAGAAATCTCAAGAGTACGCAACTGCCCGGAACTCTCTGGTAGTACAACCTCAATGCTCAACCTCATAAACTCTCGCTGAAGTCCCGACTGGGCTGTAAGCAACTCAAGCGCCCGAAGCGCTACCGATTTCTGGCTCAAGGCATCTGCCACCACATTCGCCTTACCCGGATGATATAGAATCTCGAGGTCGTAGTCCTTAATCAACTCCAACCATCTCCTCTGTCTCATATTAATCTCATTCTGTGTAAAAATGTACTTCAGGCTCTTGTGATCGGTGAAAATCTGACATGACGATCCATACAAGTAATGACGCCAGATCTTCAACGCAAATACGACGGCGGCCAACTCAAGATCGTGCGTAGGGTAATTCAACTCGTACGGTTTCAACTGACGGGAAGCATAGGCAATCGTCCTCCCATGCTGCATAAGTACGCATTTGAGCCCTTGGCCCGAAGCATCACTATAAACTGAGAAACCATCATTACCACTCAGTAAAGCCAAAACAGGAGCAGTCGTCAACCACTTCTTCAACTCCTCAAAACTATTCTGCCTCTCATAGGTCCACACAAACTTCTCTGACTTCTGTAACAACTGAGTCAGTGGTCGAGCGAGCATAGAGAACCCCTCGACAAATCTACGGTAACACCCGGCTAATCCCGGAAAACTGCGGACCTCATTCACGTTCTTGGGCAGCGCCAAATCTAACACTGCCTCTACCTTATGTGGGTCCACACGAACACCCTCGGCCGAGATCACATGACCGAGAAACATAACCTCCCGTAACCAAAACTCACACTTTGAGAACTTCGCAAAAAGATGCTGAGTTCTCAAAATGCCTAACACGATATGCAAATGACGGGCGTGCTCCTCCTCGCTCCTCGAGTAAATTAGGATGTCATCGATAAAAACGACTACACACTTATCGAGGTACTCGATAAAGACCTTGTTCATAAGCTGCATGAACACGGCTGGTGCGTTGGTTAGCCCAAAAGGCATAACCACAAACTCGTAGTGACCGTATCTCGTCCAGAAAATTTGTCTTCTAATATCGGTATCCTTCACTCGGAGCTGATAATACCCCGATCTGAAATCAATCTTCGAAAACACGGTTGCCCCTTGCAACTGATCAAACAAGTCATCAATCCTCGGGAGCGGATACTTGTTTTTGATGGTCACTTTGTTCAACTCTCGGTAGTCGATACACAAACGAAGTGACCCATCCTTCTTCTTTACAAATAGGACCGGTGCACCCCAAGGCGAAGCGCTCGGTCGAATATATCCCATGTCTAGCAACTCTCCCAACTGTTTCTTCAGCTCCAGCATCTCGGCGGGCGCCATACGGTATGGCGTCTTAGAGATAGGTGCTGCACCCGGCTCTAAATCGACGGTAAACTCAACTTCTCGGTCCGGCGGCAAACCCGGCAACTCGTCTGGAAAAACATCAGGATATTCACACACTACCGGAATAGACGAGATCTCGACTCCCCCTTCTTCCGATCTCAAAGCGTAACACCAATAGCCCGTGCAACCTCCTCGAAGAAGTCTCACCGCCCTCAAGGCGCTGATCAAAAGTTTCTGGCTACTCCGCTTACGCCCCACGAAAGAATGCTCGGTACCGTCAGAGGCTAACATCGAAACAGTCCTCGTTCTATAATTCATGATCGCCCCATGACGGTCCAGCCAATCCTCACCCAGAATCAAATCCTCATCTCTAATATCTACCGCAATCAGATTGGAAGGCCAAACCCTCCCCGCGATACTCACTGGAAAATCTCTAACCTCACGATCCCCCACGATGCTATCCCCACTAGGCAGTTTAACAACAAATGGTTCACAAGCAACAAGGCAATCAACATGTAGACGACGCACACAATCCATAGATATAAAATAATGCGTAGCACCAGAATCGAACAATACGGAAACAGGATGGTCAAGGATGTGGACGGTACGTGTAGCCACCGTCGCGTCAGGATCTCCTGCTCGTCTCATCTCGTACACTCGGGGCAGAACAGACCCTGCACTCGAATCTCCCCCTCTAGAAGGCTGCCCACGTCCCCGACCTCTACCAAAACTCTGCTGCGGCTGAGGAACTGTCGGTGCCTGATTCACACTCGGCTCTCCCGCAGTTGGGGCTGATATCTGAGTAACTGGAGTTCGAGCCGCATCCGTACAAAACTTAGCACGATGACCCATCCGACCACAAGCAAGACACTGAATCGGAGGCCTATCACACTCGCTCATCATGTGGCCCGGACGACTACAGTTGAAGCACGTAGGACCACGGACGGAACCAGTAGGAGCAGACCTAGAACCGTTTCCTCGCCCAACTGATGGCGACTGACTCCCAAAGACTCGCGAACCAGACTGAGCCTTCGGATACCCTCCTGACTTGCCTCCCGAAAACTGACCGGAGGTCTTCTGCTTCTTTCCTTCGGTTGCCGTCTCTGTCGCAGAAAACGACATCTCATAAGCCATCGCTTTATTCTGATATTCTTTCAAAGTCGTGCACCCCAGACCAGACATGTAGTGGCGCACCCTCGGTTTCATCCGCATATCAAAGTGGCGGATCTTATCAAGCTCATCTCGGACTTGGTTTCTCACGTAATGCAGCTGTTGATTGTAGTCTTTGATAGCTTGAGAAATAGGGACATCTTGGGGTTAGCCTCAAAGAAGGCTCGGATCCTCCCCTCTTTCACTGGCCATGGACAGAATTCATCTTCCATCAGATCCCGAAACTCTGCCCACATAGCTGCCCGGTCACGCGGCTTCACCGCTTGCCACCATGTTGCTGCCTCCTTGGCGAGGAAGTACTGAGCAATGGGTACTTTTCTCTTCTCGGAACAATTAGCAGCCTCAAATACTTTCTTCATCTCGAATAGACAATTCTCCCAACCAGAGGGGTCGGAAGCACCATCAAACTGTGGAGGACGCATACAAATCACGTCCTGAAGTAACTTATCATTGCCGGATCCAGTAGGCGGAACCGGGTTGGCATTAGCTTGGCCGACCAGAACGGCCTGAGTCAGTAGCGTCATCTGGTTCGCTACTTGCTGCAAAATGTTGGCCACTCCAATATTCTCATGTGCATTACCGGAGCTAGCAGACTGGTCCTGCTGACCTCCGGAACTAGGGGGAACACTGTTCGACAAAGAAGGCATCGCCGAATCAGTCCCTGAGTGATCGGACATGGCCGCCCCACCGGCTGCGCCACGTCCCCTACCGCGTCCGCGACCGCGTCCGCGTCCTCTACCAGCAGGAATTCTGAAGAAGTAGCGGGTAAGTACAATTCAAACGCAAAATGCAACAAGATACTAAGACAGGAATAGAACAGAACGGTGAAACGAGTCAAGTTAAAAAAAACTTACGAGCACCGGCGTACTGAGATGATGGCATAGCAGCGATACTGTCCCAAAAACGACACTTAACTAGACCCAAATAACCGACAACCTAGGTATCCATAACCTAAGCTCCGATACCATATTCTGTAACACCCCCAAGACATTCAGGGCATATTACAGCGCCGTGGACCCCACACTGTGGAATCCACCAGGCTAACGTACCAAACAAGACATTCGACAACGACAAACAATCATTAATGAAACGACAATTCGCATAAAAGACTACAAACCGACAAATAAAATCTGACATCAAATCCATTTCCCAAAATGGGGACACGACAGTAACAAGTTCAAACAGGAAGTATTCGAGTACTTAAACCAATTTTATAATAGAAAAATCCCAAAATCAGACATCAATAATAACCGACAGACATAACGCCGAAAATCAACTACTGGACAATATCATGCTTGCCCATCATCCTCATACGGCTCGAGTGCTCGCTTGTCCCCACGATCAATACCTGAAATACAAAAAGTATTTCCCCCATTTAAGGGGTTAGCGACGACTGCTAGTGCAAGTACAATCCATTTGAACTACATTCTAATCAGATTAATATATACGCCAAAAATCATTTTAGAAAACATTTTAAATTCCGGAATATTTACGATGCACAAGCACAAAACACAGTTTCTCCAACCAAAACAATTCAAAGTTAATCTTGGTACGTGACTCACGGCCACCGTACCCCGCAGAGCCCCGTCGGACATCCTTGGGTGGTTAACCACAGTTCGTGATACGCACATACACGGCAATACGTATCCCTAGAGGTCCCGTCGGACCGTCCCTAGGTGAACATACACATATCCTCCCACAACAACCACATATAGCCATAATTCAAATACTAGAACATGTAAACAAATGTAAAGTACTTGCCTTTGTGACATCTTCGAAGAATCGGAAGTGAAAAACGACTACGGGTGATCCGAGTGGAAGACGACGGTTCCTAACGAAGAATTAACATAACTCAGTCCCAATGGACATCAAAAATCGAAAGGAATACTCCCATAACCCCGATTACAATTCACGACAATAGACGTTCAATCGATACGGGCGAGGGTTTACGCAAAATCTCCCCGTATTGATAATTCACGGATTAATTCGAAGAAAACGGATTGGGAATCACCCAATAACAACAATCGGTAAGAAGTTTCGCAACATACATGAACAATTCGGAATCAATCACGAAAAACCCGAAAAACCCCCAATTTATACAAGTTAGGGTTCCTGAAGAAAATACCTCGGATTCGGATGATGGAGGATGATTACACTGATGGTGATATGCTACTACGATTCTACGGTGATGGAACACGAAAAATTCTTCGATCAAAACTGAAGGAATCGCCAAAAACGAAAGAAAGGATGGAAAATGAGGTCTTGGACCTCTGCCCGCTGTTTTAAAACAGCGGGATGTTACGGCCGTAACAGAGGACACTTACGGCCGTAACATGGCCAACTTACGGCCGTAACTTCTGGGTGTTACGGCCATAACACCCTACTGGACAGGAGTACTGGCAGCTGCTGTCCAAACGATTCCGGACGACCCCGAAACCCAGACCTGCTATCGAACCACAAATACGACTACGTAGAATATTCGATGACGAGTCTAACCATCACAAGAAAACATCAATCCGACTACCCGGGAATCCGAAATACGACAACGAATATGAAATTCCCTAAACTTATAGAAAATTACGAAAATGACCCAAGCATTCGAAAATCACGATACGACGTCGGATTTGCAAACCGAAAGTCTCAACACGACCAACTCAATCATACGAACTTGTACAAACCAAGAAACCACGAAAATGAACGAGTTTTACGAGAATCGAACGTTCATACGGCAAAACATATCATAAAATGAAATCACGTGAAAACTTCACCAAAACTCGTCCAAATGGAAAAACTCCATGAATAAAGTAGATTCAAAATGTCGAAACGGTTACAAGCGAGTCGATAAAAATACACATACACCGAAAATAGAAACTGCTAAAAATGGAAAATTTACGGATATTACAATAAATATACTCACTTTTGTTTTCATTGGCTGATTACAAATAAGATCCCACTAGCCTTCACTATATTTATCTTGGTGAGGTTTGACCTAATTATTAAACATCAACTTTTAAAATTACAAAAGATGCCACTGATTATTTATAGTCTTGCATTTACCCCATGTAAAATAATCACAAAAAGATCCTTATACTTTCTCTTGATCGTTTTATGGAAATAGCATAAGAAATATTTATTCCTAAAAATATTTTTCTATAAATAATTACAGTATTTGACAAGAAAAAAAATAGACTTACCATAACAAATACTCATTCATAAAATTGGTTTTATTCTGTATATTTTCCTATATAAATAATTCTAATATTTGGACCGTATATATACTTTTCATAAATATGTATATTCCTGAATCTTATAGATGCTGGAAAAAAAAATCAATAGACTTACCATAAAAAATATTCATTCCTATTTTTTTTATTATATATATTTTTTCTATAAATAGTTCCAATATTTTTCTAAATTATAAATATTGAAATATGCAAGTCGATATGTAATTTGAATTGGAGGGAGTAGTATATATTTGCAAGAAATATTTTATCTATAGAAACAAATGTAAAAAAAGATATCCTTCTAGATTATCTAATATATACTCATACATTCGTACATATTAATTTTAATGTGATTAATCAATCATAATTTTATACTACGAAGATCCTTCCATTTGAGAAATAAATTACCTTTTTTTGGTATTTTCAAAAAATATAAAGAAAGATAATTATTAAATATTTTGGCTAAAATATTTACAAAAACGGAGTCCTTCACTATGTATAAAACTCTTCTAATTAAGAAATATATCTCCAAGAAATCTGCAACATCTTACATATTTAAGTTGATTGCCAACTAACTTAAACGCTAATAATTAGATTATAAAATAGGAGGAGATAAGAACAATCCACAAGTTTGGTGTTTACTCAACTAGGTGACCATATTATTGAAGCGAAAGTTCTTTCGGGGAATAATATTGAGAGTAAAACATTTATTCCTCGAATGATATTAAGTCCGTCAGACAGCAGATTACTATTCAAATTTCAAAGACGACAGTTTCCTCTTATTGTGTTCCTCGCCATGACTATAAATAAGAGTCAAGGTCAGACGATCTCTCATGTTGGTGTATATCTGTCAAAATTCGTATTTAGTCATGGTCAGTTTTATGTAGCCGTATCAAGAGTGAAGAGTAGAAAAGGCTTGAAAATTCTTTATTGCGATGAGAATGGTGTAATTACAGACAGAACAAATAATGTTGTGTATAAAGAAGTATTGCAAATTTATAATGAATGATTTATGTATTATATATTTACATAAGAGGTTTTTTCATGTTCCGTGTATTACACACGTTGTTTATCTATTTCAATAACAGTGGATTCAGAAAACGACAATGCAATTTCATTATTTATTATATAGAAAACTTGGGAAAATCCCATTTTATTGATCTAGAACCAAAAAAAAAAAAAAAAAAAATGCCTTGGAAAAACATGCTGATATGGACGGTCCGTGTGGCTTCATCAAGAGTTTGAAAAATTGTACTCCCGTCTCAATGATCTTGAAGCGTATTGATTTTTTACGGTCAATAATTTTTAAATTTGACTACGATTTAATTTCAAATTATAATAGTAAAATATTTAATGAAATTATATTATGAAACTTCACAATAAAAGTTTCATAATAAAAATTTTGTTGCATATTTTACCATTATAATTTGAGATTAATTCGTGGTCAAAGTTGTAATGATTAACCGCAAAAGTCAATACGCCTCAATCGGAACGGATGGAGTATTTTTTTTTTACTATATAATATATATTTTATATATTGGTTGTGTCTTGATAGTCTCGGCCTCACCTGAGTTAGGTCCGAGACTTCTCAATTTTTATAAGAAAATTATAATAATCTAATTCAAATTGTTTTATTAAGATCAAGCCGAGTTACATAATAAAGCCATATAAATCATTATAACTCAAATCATTTGATCGATGGGAACATCCGGTTCGTACGAGTTTTAAACAAAAAATAGAAAAAATCTATAAAATTTATTAATAGAGGTTAATCAAAAACTGAAAACAAAAATTCTAAACAACAAGTAGGAAATCCAACTTAACATTGAAATAACAAGACAGTGCAAGCAAACAATAAAAATTCAAACTCCGCGCAAATAAATATATGACACTGTATAAAAATATACCAAATAAAAAAAATAAGTGTGTATAAGGAATTTTTGGATTTGCTTATTAATAAGAACTAGGAATTTGAAATTGAAACGTTCAAAATGAAACTGTTCGGTTCTATTGAAAGTTAGTTAACTTTTTAAGGAATCGAATTGAATCGCTATATTCAATCCGATTCAAGTCGATTCTACGGATTCCACATGGTTTCTGTTGTTTAGTTTAAAATGTGGTTGTCTTCAAATTTCTATTAAAATAAATGCTGTCACACCAACTATATTTAGCAAGTTGTCCTCCATACAGTTCATCATATAAGAATGCATGGTAATGCCATTCCCCCTGTTAGAAAAGCCTTAACTTTGATAAAGATGCATGTCATCTACCTTTACAAATATTAGTAGAATTTATTTAGGTGTTAATTAATACATTGGACTTGTACAGCTCACGCAATGACTAGTAGTTTGTGTTAGCCGTTTGGTGTAGATGCAGGACTATTTTCACTCCCTATTTCTTATGGATGTAGACGAGTCAAGTCGAGTCGAGTCGGGTATCGCAAACCCAAAATGGACTCGCATGCTATTATATCTAGCTTGAGTTGAATATTAGGAAACTTAAAATTGATTCACGAGTTTCAAGACTCTCAACGAGCTTAATCGAGCGCAAAAAACTCAACAAAAAATCAAAATTAGAAAATATATATTCATAATTTGATTAATATGTAAATTCAATAAGAATTGTAATATCGCCAATAATATTATAATTTTAATCACGTAACCTTGTTGAATTTTATCTTGTAAAAAAATAATATAAGTAAAATGAAACACGTAGATATCATGAATTGATATAAAATTATCATTATATTTATTGAAAAATTAGCATGCGGGTTCTGTTCGAATTGGCTCCGGAGTTTATGAGTTGAGTATGGTATCAGCTTGCGAGTCTATAAGTCGAGCTTTAGAACTTTCCTCAATTCGAGTTCTGAATAACTCGTGGGTGGGCTCAACTCACTTACAGTGTTATTTATTCCCCCTGTCATCGGATGAAACTAACAAGATCATTTGTGGCATTCAAAATTTCATTTAATTTGTATCTTTTGCCATGCATGAAATTTTCATGATGCAATTGCTACAAGATATATGTTGGAATATACCATGCTTTGAATCTACTATCTGAACGACAAATTTGAAAAGATAAAAGTAAGAGACATATTCGTTAGTAAAGCAAGCAGTAAATAATATATATATATGTGTATATATATATATATATAAGTAATCAAAGGAAATAAATCCGAAGATGGGCGATGTTCAGTCCAGAAATTCTGTCTCCTTAAAGCAAATTCGCCCCCACCGCAGTATTTAGCGCCTGCCTCTCAGGATAAAACAACATCTTGATGCTTTGATAAATCGATCATCGCACCCTCAGCGAACTAGAATAAAATCTGAACTATCACCAACGCGACCGAAAATTATGAAGAGAAAGTCTGAGCTGAAAAAAGAACTCGAAAATTCGGATATATGACTGAAAAATGAATGAAAATTAATGTCCAAAATCGGACCCCCTCACATCTGTATTTATAGGTGAATATGAGAGAGAGACATGTGCTAGAGGAACTCTACCTCGATTAGGATTGGTCTCTTAGATATTTATCATAATCTATTAATATATTAGTCCGCTAATTACTAAATAACTTGATAGTTATCCTAATATATTAATTCGATAATTATCAATCTAATTTGATGTTTATCCTAATCTGCAAAATTCGCGTTTTATGATCGAGGTGGTTTAGCAAAATGAATTTTTGTCAAATAAAATTGCACTAAAAGGTAACTTCGAGACGCCAAGACATTTCGCCCATATCGCCCTTCGACCCGACCCAACCCGAGCCGAGCCGAGACGAGCCGAGTCGAGTCGGTCGGACGGCGGCGATGGCGCGCGCGTATCTGTGTGTGTGCGCCCGAGGGGCGCCCAGTCACACATCCACTCATATCTCACTTGTTGTGAACAAGATATTGTATATACTCAGAATTCTTCTTATAATTTTCCAATGTGGGATAGAATCCCAAATCCATTTCCAAAGAGCTCATTTTGGAACATTATATCTCATTCATACCTCAATCATTTTGAGTGTTCTTACATATTTTGGAAACCTCTTACGGAGTACTACGTATTCCAACTAAGTCCCGACTTTAACTCGCAATCGAGCCACTCAAAACTGCCTCTCAAGTGGGCTACTCAAAACAACCCATTTTTCCACTTTTTCCAACAATCCCCCGCATGAATGAGATTGATGGTCCAACAGCACACGTCAGATGTGGAGTTTGACTTGGTGATAGTTATTGCGGTTATGCGTTGCATAGGATAGGTAGAGTATGCTCTTTGAACCTTCCCTCAAAAATATATATTCTCCTTACTGGCTAGACAATGTGACTTAGTGCATTTGAATTGTCCGACCGTTTGTGTAAGTGATGATATATCCCTCACAAGGCCCTCCCTGATTTATTCTGTTCTTGTTATTTTGTCCGTTTTGTCCATGGACACCGTCCTGGTTCCGCGAGAGTTTGTAAAGAATTGTGCCTTGCAATTCTCATTTGAAGCGGCCCCTCTTCACTCCAATATAGGTGATTCCTTTGAGTGTTTGATTAAACCCGTATTTTACTCCACCCGAATATATGTTGTCGACTTAAGAATCATTAAAAGCATAAGCTTAACCTCTTCCTATGGATATCATTTTATTCATCCCAGGAATATGTAGGTTTGGGGTGTAACACCCCCAATCCGCTCAGGGGTATTACACGCCGTAGACCCTTTCCTCAAGGATCTACCAGGCTGGTAAACAACATCGAACATCTCAACAATACCTTTAAGGCTAAAATGACTCAGTAGACCGATTTGGTCTTTCAATAAATACATACAACTCAATACATGCCCACGCAGGTGTCGAATACAAAATGCTCCCGTACAACGGGGAAATTATACTGCAGCGGAAATAAAATATGACTGAACTAATACAACAACGTACGGGTCCTCATGTGATTAGTATCGATCATCTTTCATCATTCTTCGCGCCGACCCTGTATTATGCTCCCAAAACCTGAATGCAAAAACAGATATCCACCCCCCGAATACTCGGGCGTTAGCAAAACTCCACTGTTTTGCTTGTGCAAGTATAAAATTCGAAGACAAGCCATACATATCATACTCCAAGGACTTAGAATTCATAAACATACTTCCCGAGGTAAATCAGTTGATCAAACTGTTCAAAATGAGAAAGGTGGGAATAAACCCAATATACATCTTACAAAACATTTTACGATCTCGGGAGTTTGTAAAAAATATTGGGATTAAAGAATTCTCAAGTCTTTCGAAAACGCTTGGGGACGCGGCCCAAAAATCATCTTTCCCAAAATACAATTCCGATAATAAAACACGGGTTCACAATCCAATTCACAAAACACGGAGTCCAAGACCCAAATCACGAAACATAGGGTCCACGGCCCAAATCATAAATCACAGGGTCCACGACCCAAATCATAAACCACAGGGTCCACGACCCAAATCATCAAACACATATTCCTAAGGATTATTCGCGTCCCGTGCTAACAAGCCACGAACCTCAGATGCTCCCGCAGAACATACCCGAGTGAATAACCCAATAGGAAGCCATACCAAATCACATGTCACCATAACAACAGTCACGTGACCACAAGCACAGATACATTCATAACCAAATCACAACCATAAGTTATCCCGGCATCGTGCTAACAAGCCACGAACCTCGGAGTCCCCGCAAGACATACCCGATGATAACCCCACAAGTTATCTTGGCATCGGGCTAACAAGCCCCGAACCTCGGAGTCCCCGCAAGACATACCCGGATTGGATAACCCTACGGTCACGCCCGACCCATACTAACAAGTATGGATCCCGGAGATTCATCAATCCTCCCCGGAGGCACATCACTTCCAATGATCACATAACAATGAGCAGAACATCAAGTCAAGCAACACTTAAACATCACAACCTCCTTTCAAGGAGTAACAACTAATATCACACATTACGTTCTTACCGAACAAGTACACAATAACAATACGTAATCCCCAGCAAAGGATTACGGTCTATTAAACTCACTTGAAATGATCATATTATCTTTCAACATACAAAACCAACACACATATTCCGAGAACACATATTCACAAAGTATACGAATTATCGTTGAAAGACAACATTTATCGAGAACATACCGATCCCTTTTTACGTTCATTAAACATTGGATTTCGCATAAAATCATTTATCAATAATTATGCCAACGAAACATGAAACGTATGGGCAAGATACTTGCCTGAATACCACGAACGGACACGGCTCAACCGGGAAGCTTCGAAACGCCCGATGCCATTGAAAAGGAAGACGACGACGAACGGAAGGGTTCAACACGGTTTCTTCGCAAGAAACTCGACCCTAACATCATATAATCCATAAATCAACAATCATACAAGGAAGGATAATCGTAGAATGTCCGAAAACCCCTCTATAACATTATACCGGACACCTTCAAGGCGTCGATCAAGAACTCGACCAAAACGATGAATCTATACGATACGACCAAGAAATAACAGAAAATATATAATACATTTAAATAATCATCAACCCATCACAATCCTAAGTTAAATAGGATTAAACGGGCGAAATCAACCAAAATATCCAAATTCCCCAAAACTATAATTCTAGAAAATCTGACCCGATTCGCTCGATCAAAGGATGTTATAGGGTGGATGATTGATGATATGAACTCTAAGACTTCATGGATTGATTGTCCAACAACATCTCTCCATGATAAAGACACCTACAGCCGCGGAAGGGAAGAAAACGAGTGAGGAAAATGATGAAAAACCCGTCTGCAGGGCTTTAAATAGGCTTCCTGCCGGCCGCCTTACGTACGTAATCGGCCATGGCTTACGGCCGTAACCGGCCATGGCCGAGCCTACTGCCCAAAAATGTCGGCAGCGTTACGTACGTAACCGGCCAAGGCTTACGTACGTAACCGGCCTTACGTACGTAACTGCCGGGCCCTTCTGGCCGTAACTCGGCCAGGGCTGGCCTGGGCCCAACCTGCCCGGCCACGACTCGGTCGGGACTAACTCCGATGGTTCGGACGAATCCGAAACCCGAACCTGAATACGAATCGAAGATACGGTTATGAAGTACTCGCAAAGGCGAATTCAAGCACTAAGAGAACACACGATTCCGACCACCCGAAGGCTCAAAATTCGACAACGGAAAGTAATTACCCCAAACTTTGAGAAATTACGAAAATGGCCCAAAACGTCCGAAACACACGATACACGATCGAAACACCAAGTCAAAGCTCGCAACATGAATAATAACATTAAATTAACTTACGAGAATCTCGGAGCAATAGTTTCAGACGAGATTCTCAAGAATCAAACTCAAGTACGGAAAAGTCGCTTAAGAACACGAAACTCAACAAAACGATACCGAAACGAACTCGGACGTCAAAAAGTGCAGAATTAAATACTCTCAGAATGACGAAACGATGACGAGCGAGTTGTCAAAACGGTCTTCCGCCAAAAAGGAAAATTACCGAAATCCGAAATTGCGGATATTACATGGGGTGACCCCCCACAGTGATCGTGCCCAGTTTGATAAATTGGTTGTCCCATTGAACCTAGATCTTGGGATTCCAATCATCATAGGTTGGGTATCCTCCATAAAACCATTAGCTCATGGTAATAAGACCCATTCCTCTTGATGATTTATCAACAAGGTCTTTTGATAACTCTTTGGTTAGCATATCTGCGATGTTATCTTTTGATAAATCATAGTCAATAGTGATAACCTCGGTTGATAGCAAAATTGATATTATGTCTCTGCCTCATATGGCGGGACATACCATTATACTTTTGCTCGGTGCCTTGTCAATCGTAAATTGACTATCACAATAAATACATATTGCGGTCACAGCTTTGTCCATTTTGGAATATCTTTTGGAAATTGGCATTGCATTATGCCTCTTATGCATATTTGTCTACAATTATGAACTCTGATTCCATTGTAAATCGGGCTATAACCGTCTATTTTAAAGATTTCATTCCAGTGCTGCACTAGCTAGTGTGAAACATATTCACTATTTAGACATTAAATTCATAATATCATATATCCAATTTGCATTGATATATCATGTTAATAGTTTTTTAATATCTCATATCATGCAGTATATACACACAAGTAATTTGATATATGTTTATATCCTTGTAATCACTAAGTGATGGTTAGTTTCTTGATTACTTGTATATCCACATAGTCTACTCACAATATAGGCTATGTTAAGTGTTGTACAATTCACTTAGTACATTAGACTTTCAGTTACTCTTGAAGGATCAGTTACCTTTGTGCTTGGATAGATGCACCATATCTATAGGCATTCCAGCTATAGTAGAATTGATTTTATTGATCTTTCCAAGATTCATGTCATCATAGTATGACTGACCTCATATGAGACATTGTAAAGGACTTGAGATTTTATATTTTAAAATCATCTCTTTAGTCTCATATATTCATCTTTTCGGGCTTTATTGAATTGATCCCCTTGTCATTATTGTCAGCAATGACTCGATTATTCAGGTTCATTCTTAAAATTACATAGTCATCATGTGTATTTAACATATACACACTTGACGTATTCATTGACTTGAATATTTTTGACCTTAACGCTTTGAAAATACGTTAACAACTATTAACCGAGACTTCAATTTCTTATAGATCAAATTACTAATTTTAAGCGTCCCCAAAATAAGCAATTTTTGTTAACTATATTACCAGATTTGAGTGTACCAAAATTGGTACTTTTTGGTCATTTAATCACCATATTTGAACGTTGTCAAATTAGAGATTTTATCACATTCTTTGAAGTCATTGCTTGACATCACAATGTCAAAGATTTCATGCCACTATTTTAGTGTCACTTTAGATTCATAATAATTTTACTAAGTTGCAGACTTTCAACTGTTGCACTAGGCACATATGCCTCTGGTTCTTTCAAGTTGCCTTTTCTCAAAATCGCCATTTAGAAAGAATACATGTATGTTCATTTGATATGCTTCTACATTATGTAAAGCAGCAATAATATATATCATAATAATGAACTTTGTTCTCGTTACTGGAGAATATATCTCAAAGTACTTTAGGCTCTCACGTTACTACAAACTCAGTTAGTAGTTTCGCCTCTTATTTATCCATGGATCCATTTAATTTTATTTTCCAATTGAGTTTACTTTGCATCCTAGTGGTATCCATTCCAGAGTAGGATCCACCGAACAAAATTCTGTACAACAAAATTGTTCTCTCTCTTATATGAACATATGGAGAGTGTATGTTTTTCACATAGCATTGCAAATTATCTTCTAGCACGCGTGTTAGAAAATTCAGACGTAGTGTTTTTTCATGTTCAAGCCTTTGCTTCAACTTTTAGAAATCACTTGGTGATTCATTTCACATTAACAAATCCATAGTACCCCATAATTGATTTAGATTTTAAATCAGTTACGCGTTTGATACGCTCTTTTTTCTTAACTCCATTAGTACATACTGATGTGTTATAATATCAGATTTAAGGATTTATACGCATCATGCATCATGTGCTTATCAAGTGAAGAAGCAGTCGACCGTTTAAAGTCATACCTAACTTTAGACTTGGCCAGACACCCCCACATTTTGTGGTAACCCTGAAGGCGTCCATCATGTCCTTCAAGATTTTATCATTTGCGTTCAGCAATGCCATTCGACTGAGGCGCGTATGGTGTAGTGGTTTGATGAGCTATGCCTTTTGCAGCACAAAATTCTTCAAACGGAGCATCATGCTCTCCTCCTTGGTCACTTCGCATTGCTTTTTTTCGCACATTGAGTTGATTATTCAACTTTACTTTTGAAGATCTTAAAACTTAAAATCTTCATCTTTGCTCCTAAGAAAGAAGACGTAACAGGTTTTGGTGCACTCATCAATTGCAGCTTGGAGTGAATCTATAATAGTTTTTGAGTCAACTATCATAACTCCAAATCTCCCATCAATAACTGTCGGCATCCTCAACCTTGTACTTTCATTCCAAGGATGTCCACAAATTCTTTGTGGTCCTTTTTTATTAATGCATACATCCCATACGATGCATTGTCGAATCCATTAAGGATGTAACACCTGCATATATAGTCCCTTTGACCCATATACATCAAAGCCAGTTTTTCGATACCATACTAGTATCTTTTAGGGTACAATAGGGGAATGCCAATTTATATCTACCCAAACAACCCCTATGGTTTTTAAATTTCAGCATTTCTTAAATTTTGAAGCAGTCAACCAGAACCTAGGTCCAATTTTCAATTCTTTCAAAATTTCAGGTTTTCCAAACAAGGCTGTTGGTCCCCTTTTTGATATACTTGGTACAGCTTGGAAAATATTTAAGCAACAGGCTGTATAATTTTCTAAGTCAGGGTGTGTAGCGGAAGTCTTAAAATAGTAGATATGCTGTCGATACAGCAACTCGGTCTATTCTCCTGTTAGCTTGGTGCGTACAGGGTTTTGTAGTGTATACTTGTATAAATCACTGTTATAAAAACAGTAACGGCTAAAGGTAAATAACACAGTATTTAAGTGGTTTGAGGTAAACCCCTCTACGTCCACTGGTCCTCCACACAGGAGTAAAACGTTTATTATAAATACTGCGTACACAACTATGTATTTATAATCAAACCTATCCTTGTATCGTTCACACAGATAGATACAAAGACTGTCGCTTTCAACCGTTCACACAGATTTGGTTAAAGCTTCCTTATTGACTTGCTTCTTCACACACAGTTCCAAAGCTTCGTCCTTATTCGTCCCACACAGGTCAGAATAACTTGTTGAGTTCACACAGAGCTCAGTTTTTACACAGAGGTAAAAGGTAGGTAACCAGGTAAGAACATCAGCTTTTAATATGAAGTTCTTGAGCTGATGATGGCTGTTCTTGATGTTGAGCACTGTATATCTCTTTAGATCTGATTTGCAGAAAGCTTCTGGAGGTATGTTTTGCTCTGATGTATATAATGATAGCTTCTTCACTTGGTAACTTTGGTATATCTATTCTTCAACGATCTTATGAGATATATATAATCTTCTGAATATTATATCCGTTGAGATAGATCCGTTGGGCAAGATTTCGTGACAACTTGAATAGACCAGGATCCGGATATTGCGGGATTTGAAGATCTCTGACAGCTTCAGTATTTAAATACTTTATCCTTTCAGTATTTAAATATTTCTTTATCAAACGGTACTTGACTTTAGTGAATACTAAAGATTCCTTTTAAAACGGTCTTGATCTGTTCGATGTGAATCTTTGTATCCACTACTTGTAAGCATTTTGGAGTAGTCCGGCGCTGTATGGAAGGGTGCTGTATTGAGGTTTCGAGGCAACTTCCATACTTGGCTTTTTAACTAAGACTTTGTTACTGTATCTTAGTAGCGTGAAAGCTTTGTTGTATGCTGGCGCTATGATAAGGTCTTCGATACAGGATTGCAACTTCAACCGGCTTTCGATACAGGGCTTACTGTATCAAGCTTTTGTTGTTTGGCAATTATCAAAACAATATTATTTATCCCAACAATTTCCCCCTTTTTGATAATTTCCAAAACTTCTTTGATGATTCAAACTTCTTGATCATGCCACGTTCTTGATATCAAAACCTCTTCAGGCTAAAAACAATTTCCCTCTTTTTCGATAACCACTTGATGGCAACTTCGATACAGGAGATGATTTTTCAACAGTTTCCCTCTATTTTTGATAATTTCCTGAGCAGTCTTCTTGATCTTCTGTCAAATGATATGGTCTTCAGCACTTAGTTTAAAAGAAATGTGAACTGCTCGCAGGCAATTTCTAACATGATAGAAAAGTTTATTACATCTTAAACTTATGATTGGCGCGCAGGCACAATCTTACATTTGTGATCTAGTTGAGTACAACTGAACCTATGAACTGTTCGTAGATAAATCATAATTGATGCCATATTGTATCCGCGAATAATATAGTGTTCCCCCTTAAAGGTACATACAGGATTCAATTAATGTTCAGATTAACACTGTATTCTTGGGTCTTACAGTTTTCCCCCTCACTTAATGAGTAAAAGCATAAAGACTTACAGGGATTTCTGGCTGTAGCGCTTCCGATTCATGTCGACGTATGGATATCAAGTAACTTTGGGTCCTGGTGTGATATTGCCTTTTGGTACCCAAATTTTCCGGGCAACAATTTGTTTGTTGTAGGCTACTTTTGGTCCATTATATCGATATCTACGTGGGGCAGGCACATAGTCGTTGTAATCATTATAATGCATGAAAAATCGAGAATTATAGTTGTTATTCCAGTACGATTGTCGTCTTGGAGGTGGAGCCATTTTCATAGATCTTGCATATTGCCTCCTGGGTCTCCAGTTGGATTCCCAGTCTGTTGTTGATCTTTGTGCGGACACCTGGTCTCGAGGAATAGCGGGGCTCTTGTATCCAATGTCTAGCACGCCTGTACCGTGAGTCTTCTTGCACGGGCCTTTGTTGGTTGGATCTGACCTTCTTCTGAATGATCACGGCGTTTATGATATGCTTGTGAAGCATGCTGTTGAGTACGCCTTCTGAGTGGCTGTTGGTTCCACTGTCTCGAATAGTAGAGTTGCGGGGGCGGAATGGCAGCTTTTGCTATTCGCGATGCAACAGGTTCCTTCACAGGACTCGGGACTTCTTTCGATACAGGAATGGATTCCTCACTCCTGACGAATACTGTACTAGATTTTTCTTTGTTAGAGAACGAGTTGTACCCTAAGCCACGTTTATCATGAGCATGTTGCCCAGTGCTTAGGATCTCTTCCATTCTTTTAGAGGATTTCTCGAAAGATTTCAAGATTGTCTCTAATTCTCCTTCACGTTTCTCGAGAGATTTTACTTTGGCTTTGAGTAGAGCCAAATCATTTGTCTTGCTTTCAAGATGAGACTTAGTCTCATTTAGATTATGAGCAAGTTGATGATTGCTCTCCATGAGTTTTTCTAAATTGACTTTGCTGTTTTCGCAATCAACTGACATATTTTCGTAATTATTCTTCAGCAAGTCATTTTCTTCTTTCAGCTCTAAGTTAGAAATTTCAAGCTATATGTTTTCTCCTTTCAATATCTCATGGGCCTTTTGAATGTTATTAAATTCATTCAACATATTTTCAAAGGTATGAGATGTATTTACAGGAATAGTTGAGGTGGAGCTTACCTCATCATCATCGTCGTCTTCATTTTCTTCTTTAACTTCGGCCATAGAGCACACATAGGCTCTATCCTCCAGCTCATCATCAGATGAGTCACTATCAGTGACCACCTGAAGACATTCTTCGGTCTTTGTTGATGCGGGCGGAGCTTTTGATTCTCCAATGAAGGCTTTGAGTTTGTTCTTCATCCTGTTTCTCCAGTCATCAAACTCGTTAATGTGAAACATAGGTATCTTATTAGACATAAAGGTATCCATATTAGAAGATCGGAATTACAAAGACTGTTTTCGAAAATAAGTGTTTTTAAGGATCTAATTCTGATAAAAATACGACTGATTCTTTTTAGAATCAACTGCTCTGATACCACTTGTTGGTCCCCTTTTTGATATACTCGGTACAACTTGGAAAATATTTAAGCAACATGCTG
This sequence comes from Orobanche coerulescens, assembly GCA_033398695.1. NCBI lineage: Eukaryota > Viridiplantae > Streptophyta > Magnoliopsida > Lamiales > Orobanchaceae > Orobanche > Orobanche coerulescens. The sequence goes on along the minus strand of CM065815.1, from coordinate 129,657,555 downwards.
TATAATTTTCTAAGTCAGAGTGTGTAGCGGAAGTCTTAAAATAGTAGATATGCTGTCGATACAGCAACTCGGTCTATTCTCCTGTTAGCTTGGTGCGTACAGGGTTTTGCAGTGTATACTTGTATAAATCACAGTTATGAAAACAGTAACGGCTAAAGGTAAATAACACAGTATTTAAGTGGTTCGAGGTAAACCCCTCTACTTCCACTGGTCCTCCACACAGGAGTAAAACGTTTATTATAAATACTGCGTACACAACTATGTATTTATAATCAAACCTATCCTTGTATCGTTCACACAGATAGATACAAAGACTGTCGCTTTCAACCGTTCACACAGATTTGGTTAAAGCTTCCTTATTGACTTGCTTCTTCACACACAGTTCCATAGCTTCGTCCTTATTCGTCCCACACAGGTCAGAATAACTTGTTGAGTTCACACAGAGCTCAGTTTTTACACAGAGGTAAAAGGTAGGTAACTGTAAGAACAATGACTTTTAATATGAAGTTCTTGAGCTGATGATGGCTGTTCTTGATGTTGAGCACTATATATCTCTTTAGATCTGATTTGCAGAAAGCTTCTGGAGGTATGTTTTGCTCTGATATATATAATGATAGCTTCTTCACTTGGTAACTTTGGTATATCTATTCTTCAACGATCTTATGAGATATATATAGTCTTCTGAATATTATATCCGTTGAGATAGATCCGTTGGGCAAGATTTCGTGACAACTTGAATAGACCAGGATCCGGATATTGCGGGATTTGAAGATCTCTGACAGTTTCAGTATTTAAATACTTTATCCTTTCAGTATTTAAATACTTCTTTATCAAACGGTACTTGACTTTAGTGAATACTAAAGATTCCTTTTAAAACGGTCTTCAGTCCTGTTCCGATGTGAATGCTGTATCCACTAGCACTGTAAGCATTTTGGAGTAGTCCGGCGCTGTATGGAAGGGTGATGTATTGAGGTTTCGAGGCAGCTTCCATACTTGGCTTTTTAACTAAGACTTTGTTACTGTATCTTAGCAGCGTGAAAGCATTGCTGTATGCTGGCGCTATGATAAGGTCTTCGATACAGGATTGCAACTTCAACCGGCTTTCGATACAGGGCTTGCTGTATCAAGCTTTTGTTGTTTGGAAATTATCAAAACAATATTATTTATCCCAACAATTTCCCCCTTTTTGATAATTTCCAAAACTTCTTTGATGATTCAAACTTCTTGATCATGCCACGTTCTTGATATCAAAACCTCTTCAGGCTAAAAACAATTTCCCTCTTTTTCGATAACCACTTGATGGCAACTTCGATACAGGAGATGATTTTTCAACAGTTTCCCTCTATTTTTGATAATTTCCTGAGCAGGCTTCTTGATCTTCTGTCAAATGATATGGTCTTCAGCACTTAGTTTAAAAGAAATGTGAACTGCTCGCAGGCAATTTCTAACATGATAGAAAAGTTTATTACATCTTAAACTTATGATTGGCGCGCAGGCACAATCTTACATTTGTGATCTAGTTGAGTACAACTGAACCTATGAACTGTTCGTAGATAAATCATAATTGATGCCATATTGTATCCGCGAATAATATAGTGTTCCCCCTTAAAGGTACATACAGGATTCAATTAATGTTCAGATTAACACTGTATTCTTGGGTCTTACAGTTTTCCCCCTCACTTAATGAGTAAAAGCATAAAGACTTACAGGGATTTCTGGCTGTAGCGCTTCCGATTCATGTCGACGCATGGATATCAAGTAACTTTGGGTCCTGGTGTGATATTGCCTTTTGGTACCCAAATTTTCCGGGCAACAATTTGTTTGTTGTAGGCTACTTTTGGTCCATTATATCGATATCTACGTGGGGCAGGCACATAGTCGTTGTAATCATTATAATGCATGAAAAATCGAGAATTATAGTTGTTAATCCAGTACGATTGTCGTCTTGGAGGTGGAGCCATTTTCATAGATCTTGCATATTGCCTCCTGGGTCTCCAGTTGGATTCCCAATTCTGTTGTTGATACTGTGCGGACACCTGCTGTCTCGAGGAATAGCGGGGCTCTTGTATCCAATGTCTAGGCACGCTGTACCGTGAGTCTTCGCTGTACGGGCCTTTGTTGGTTGGATCTGACCTTCTTCCTGAATGACTGTGGCGTTTATGATATGCTTGTGGAGCATCCGTTGAGTACGCCTTACAGTGGTCATTGGTTCCACTGTCTCGAATAGTAGAGTTGCGGGGGCGGAATGACAGCTTTTGCTGTTCGCGGTGCAACAGGTTCCTTCACAGGACTCGGGACTTCTTTCGATACAGGATGGATTCCTCACTCCTGACGAATACTGTACTAGATTTTTCTTTGTTGGAGAACGAGTTGTACCCTAAGCCACGTTTATCATGAGCATGTTGCCCAGTGCTTAGGATCTCTTCCATTCTTTTAGAGGATTTCTCGAAAGATTTCAAGATTGTCTCTAATTCTCCTTCACGTTTCTCGAGAGATTTTACTTTGGCTTTGAGTAGAGCCAAATCATTTGTCTTGCTTTCAAGATGAGACTTAGTCTCATTTAGATTATGAGCAAGTTGATGATTGCTCTCCATGAGTTTTTCTAAATTGACTTTGCTGTTTTCGCAATCAACTGACATATTTTCGTAATTATTCTTCAGCAAGTCATTTTCTTCTTTCAGCTCTAAGTTAGAAATTTCAAGTTGTATGTTTTCTCCTTTCAATATCTCATGGGCCTTTTGAATGTTATTAAATTCATTCAACATATTTTCAAAGGTATGAGATGTATTTACAGGAATAGTTGAGGTGGAGCTTACCTTATCATCATCGTCGTCTTCATTTTCTTCTTTAACTTCGGCCATAGAGCACACATATGCTCTATCCTCCAGCTCATCATCAGATGAGTCACTATCAGTGACCACCTGAAGACATTCTTCGGTCTTTGTTGATGCGGGCGGAGCTTTTGATTCTCCAATGAAGGCTTTGAGTTTGTTCTTCATCCTGTTTCTCCAGTCATCAAACTCGTTAATGTGAAACATAGATATCTTATTAGACATGAAGGTATCCATATTAAAAGATGGGAATTACAAAGACTGTTTTCGAAAATAAGTGTTTTTAAGGATCTAATTCTGATAAAAATACGACTGATTCTTTTTAAAATCAACTGCTCTGATACCACTTGTTGGTCCCCTTTTTGATATACTCGGTACAACTTGGAAAATATTTAAGTAATAGGCTGTATAATTTTCTAAGTCAGAGTGTGTAGCGGAAGTCTTAAAATAGTAGATATGCTGTCGATACAGCAACTCGGTCTATTCTCCTGTTAGCTTGGTGCGTACAGGGTTTTGCAGTGTATACTTGTATAAATCACAGTTATGAAAACAGTAACGGCTAAAGGTAAATAACACTGTATTTAAGTGGTTCGAGGTAAACCCCTCTACGTCCACTGGTCCTCCACACAAAAGTAAAACGTTTATTATAAATACTGCGTACACAACTATGTATTTATAATCAAACCTATCCTTGTATCGTTCACACAGATAGATACAAAGACTGTCGCTTTCAACCGTTCACACAGATTTGGTTAAAGCTTCCTTATTGACTTGCTTCTTCACACACAGTTCCAAAGCTTCGTCCTTATTCGTCCCACACAGGTCAGAATAACTTGTTGAGTTCACACAGAGCTCAGTTTTTACACAGAGGTAAAAGGTAGGTAACTGTAAGAACAACGACTTTTAATATGAAGTTCTTGAGCCGATGATGGTACATTCTTGATGTTGAGCACTGTATATCTCTTTAGATCTGATTTGCAGAAAGCTTCTGGAGGTATGTTTTGCTCTGATGTATATAATGATAGCTTCTTCACTTGGTAACTTTGGTATATCTATTCTTCAACGATCTTATGAGATATATATAGTCTTCTGAATATTATATCCGTTGAGATAGATCCGTTGGGCAATATTTCGTGACAACTTGAATAGACCAGGATCCGGATATTGCGGGATTTGAAGATCTCCGACAGCTTCAGTATTTAAATACTTTATCCTTTCAGTATTTAAATACTTCTTTATCAAATGGTACTTGACTTTAGTGAATACTAAAGATTCCTTTTAAAACGGTCTTGATCTGTTCGATGTGAATCTTTGTATCCACTAGCACTGTAAGCATTTTGGAGTAGTCCGGCGCTGTATGGAAGGGTGTTGTATTGAGGTTTCGAGGCAGCTTCCATACTTGGCTTTTTAACTAAGACTTTGTTACTGTATCTTAGTAGCGTGAAAGCTTTGCTGTATGCTGGCGCTATGATAAGGTCTTCGATACAGGATTGCAACTTCAACCGGCTTTCGATACAGGGCTTGCTGTATCAAGCTTTTGTTGTTTGGCAATTATCAAAACAATATTATTTATCCCAACAAAGGCCTTCGCATTTTCCAGAATTTTCTCAAATTCAAGCTTCACAAGCAAGGTCTTAATTCATTTTCAAAATTATGGGAAAATCGTACTTGGCCAAATCAATCAATTTTTCAGATTTTGTAAATTAGACTCACGGATTCAATTTATCAAAATTGTCACAAAGTTTAATCTATCAATTTCAAAATTATCGATAACCCTGTTAACTCACGAGGGCTGCATCCAATAGGTTTAAGAATCTTCAAAACCATCCATTTACATAATCAAATTCTCAAAATTGAGCCCATAATCAAAATCAGTTTTATGGTTTTTGAAAACTAGGTCACTGCCTTATGTGGTCGAGCACCTCACTGCCCAATCGCCGTCTCCGGCGTTCCGTTGCCCTTTTCTGATTTCAAGAACCCTCTTTAGTGTCACATCATTGAAATTTACGAGTATTACATACTTATTTTTGCAAACATAAAAAACATGCACAACACGTTGCATGTGACAATACAAAGAGCATGTTGAATGACCAAAGTGGCCACATTGTTCAAAGCATGCATCATTAATAATAATATATATATATATTATAATAAGATCCAAAATGAATCACACAGCATCAATTATGCATGGCGGACAAGTAACATAGGCATTTATCACAGTATAAGGGGTTGTTGTTTCGATTCCTTGTGGCAACCCAAATCCACCGAGTCCAAAAAGTTTCCACCATTCACGGCAGCATAGCAAACTCGGGATTTGGGAGTTGCAAACCTCGCCTATCACATATTGTGGAGTCCGCCCAGTGGAGCATCATCTCTGACGTCCATGAGTAGATCCAAACATCATTTAAAAATTAATTTCAAAAATAATAAATCTATATTCAAGACCTTGAGCAGATCCAAACCAAACCAAACCAAACCAAACATACCCAGTATATCCCGCTCAGAGCAGGGTCTGGGGAGGGTAAGATGTACGCAGACCATGCCCCTACTTATTACGGTATGGAGGTCAAGTTTAGTGAAGACCCCGACTTAGTGCACTGTGAGAATCTTGTGTGATAAATACAAAGGAAAACATATGATTCGAAAAAGATCGAGACCATACCTGAGCCCATGGATTGATCCACATGGGACTTACTTAAGCGGAATTTGGCTACTTCACTCCCGATGAACGCTACTCTAACAACAGAGAGGTTGGCTCTGCGCACAGCTCCGTGTCAAAAATACACCACACGGAAAGACAATAGGATAAAATATACAATAAAAGTAAAAATGCAATGCTCTAGGTCAAAGCTAACCGAGACAACCCAACCCTGAGGCTCTCAACTACAGCACCGCTCCCTATAAAATAATCCACAACTCTGGTCTGGCGTCTCTAAGCGCACCTATCAAGAGTCATGGTCTCGGAAAGGTTTAAGGCCTTCAAATCTAATCTCAGTTGCTCCTCCCACGTCCTCCTCGGTCTGCCTCTCCTCCTCTCCCCGACAACCATTAAACTCTCGACCCTCCTCACAGGAGCAGATGCCTGCCTCCTGCGGAAATAACCAAACCATCTCAATCTCCTTTCCCTAACTTTCGCTGAAATGGGCGTCACTTCCAGCGCATTCCTGAAAACCCCATTCGCAATTCTATCTAACATTGTGTGACCACACGACCAACGTAACATTCTCATTTCAGCCACTTCCAACTTGCTCTCAAGCGACTTCTTCATCCCCCAACATTCGGAGCCATACAACATTGCAGGTTGGATTGCCGCTCTATAGAATTTACCCTTCAACTTTAGAGGGACTTTCTTGTCGCACAGGACCCCTGTCGCTGCTCTCCACCTTAGCCACCCCGCCTTGATGCGATGTGTGACATCATATTCACACTCACCTTCCTTCTGAATGATCGAACCTAAATACTTGAACTTATCCGTACGGGGTACGATCTGATCCGCAATCATTACGTCAACATCTTCCTCGTTGGCCTCACCACTAAAGTTACACCGGAGATACTCGGTCTTAGACCGGCTCATACGCAAGCCCTGGGATTCTAACTTAGCCCTCCAAAGCTCCAACTTCGAGTTCACCTCCCTCCTCGACTCCGCCACTAACACAATGTCGTCAGCAAAAAGCATGCACCACGGGATGCCATCTTGAATCCCTCGCGAAATGACGTCAAGGATTAGAGCGAAGAGAAGAGGACTTAGTGCCGACCCCTGGTGTAGCCCTATCTCAACCGGAAAATACTGGGTGTCACCAACTGGGTTCCTAACGCACGTCCTAGCTTGGGAGTACATGTCTTGGATCGCCCTAACGAACGACAACGACACCCTCCTCTCTACTAGGCTCCTCCAAATAACATCGCGCGGGATGATATCATAAGCCTTCTCTAGATCTATGAACACCATATGGAGGTCCTTACGCTGCTCTCTAAACTTCTCCATAAGGCGTCTGACGAGATGAATGGCCTCAGTCGTGGACCTCCCCGGCATGAAGCCAAATTGGTTCTCTGAGATCTCCACTTCTCTTCTAACCCTCCATTCCACCACTCTTTCCCAAAGTTTCATAGTATGACTGAGGATTTTAATACCCCTATAGTTACTACAACTCTGAGCATCGCCTTTGTTCTTGAAAAAAGGCACGACAATACTATGCCTCCACTCTGTCGGCATCTTAGAGCCTTTGAGGAGGATGTTGAACAGCTCTGCTAGCCACTGAACTCCGACTTCCCCCAGACAAAGCCACACCTCAATAGGGATCTGATCCGAGCCTACAACCTTAGCTCTACCCATTTTCATTAGGGCACCCTTTACTTCCTCCTTGCTGATGCTCTCACAGGAACTAAACGAACGAGCAGAAGATAGACTAACTCCTTGCACCACCGAGTCACTACCTCTAGCCTCATTGAAAAGTTCGAAAAAATACCTATTCCACCGCTCCTTAATAGCCACATCGTTCACTAACACTTGACCCAAATCATCCTGACCTTGAGCAGATCCAAACATGTTTAAAAATTAATTTCCAGTATAAAACCAATTTTCCATGAGTTGGAAAATAAAGCACAGATCCGATATTAATGATCTCGAAACTAATAATACAAAGTAATCAAAATTTGCTTTAAGATTGTTGGAATATACCATGCTTTGAATATACTACATGAGCTGCAAATCTGAAAAGATCAAAGTAAGAGACAGATTTGTTAATAAAGCAAGCAACAATTAATATATATATATATATATATATATAAAGTAATCAAAGGAAATAAATCTGAATATGGGCGATATTGAATCTAGAAATTCTGTCTCCATAAAGCTAATTCGCCCCCACCACAGTGTCTAGCGTCTATATCCCAGGATAAAACAACATCTTGATGCGTTGATAAATCGATCATCGCACCCTCAGCGAACTAGAATAAAATCTAAACTATCACCAACGCGACCGAAAATATGAAGAGAAAGTTTGAGCTGAAAAAGAACCCAAATTCGGATATATGGCTGGAAAAACGAACGAAAATTAATGTCCAAAATCGGACCCCCTCACATCTGTATTTATTGGTGAAGACGAGAGGGAGACATGTGCTGGAGGAACTCTAACTCGATTAGGATTGGTCTCTTGGATACTTATCATAATCGATTAGTATATTAGTCCGATAATTACCAAATAACTTGATAGTTATCCGAATATATTAATTCGATAATATCAATGTAATTTGATATTTATCCTACTCCGTAAAATTCGGATTTTATGATTGAGGTGGTTTAGCAAAATGAATTTTTGCCAAATAAAATTGCAGTAAAAGGTAACTTTGAGACGCCGAGACAAATTGCCCTTCGACCCGACCCCGGACAGGCCAGGCGGCCGGACAGCGGCGGCGCGCGCGTGTGTGTGTGTGTGTGCACGATGGGCGCTCAGTCACACATCCACTCATGTCTCACTTGTTGTGAAGAAGAGATTGTTCAGATCACCTTATATACTTACAATTTTTCTTATAATTTTTCAATGTGGTATAGAATCCCAAACCCATTTTCAAAGAGCTCACTTTGGAACATTATGTCTCATTCACACCTCAATCATCTTGAGTATTCTTACATGTTTTGGAAACTCCTTACGGAGTAATACATATTCCAACTAAGTCCCGACTCTAACTCGTAGTCGAGCCCACTCAAAATTGCCTCTCAAGTGGACTGCTAAAAACAGCTCTTTTTCCTCTTTTTCTAACAATATATAGGGTCAAATAGCTGTGTAATTTGGTGTTGCTTGGATTTGTGATGGATTATGAATTCGGGATATATATATATATATATATGAGCTTTATTTTCAGAACTCTCTTAAGTGCGAGAACTGCGAGAACTCCTCTAAACCAATGAGATTTTTTTAAATATTAAAAAATATTATTAATTCAAAAGGGTATTATAGTAAAATACAATTTTTATTACGGGAGATAACCCTTACTGATGATAACCCCTACTATAATAGCCCCTACTGATGATAACTCCTACTATATATAACCCCTACTATATAATAGGGGTTATGATCAGTAGGGGTTGTATGCATTGACATGATGTACATTATGTATTATTAGGAGTACAAAAGATGGTTCTCGCAGTTCTCACACTTAATAGAGTTCTGAAAATAAAGTTACACTATATATATATATATATAGTGGCGTGTTCTATGCAGTACCAATATTAGATGCAGTACTTTACAGTACTAATTTATTCATGATCTTTGTACTAATTATGCATGAAATATATGCATTTCGTGCATCAAAATTTCAATGCATTAATTCTCACAAAAAAATTATATATATATATATATATATATTTTGATGAATAAATAAATATAGAAAATTTAATTACTTGTGAGAAAATGAATAAATAAATATATTTTGGTGTTACTCCTCAATGCATCAAAATTTATATATATATAGAGAGAGAGAGAGAAAATGAATAAATAAATGATATAAATACTAAAGTTAATTTATTTTATTATTACTTGGTGTATTGCTTCCTGCTCCATGGTGTGACAACTTCGGTCTGATGAGAGATGACAATGAATGCATGTAAAAAAACCCCAGCTAATTGACCCAATAATCCATATAGATCATTTGGGCTAGGTTTATTAGGTCCTGACCCCCCATTTTCCACTCTCTCCGTCTACAAAAAAAAATATGGTTTTATTTTTCGTAGATCGTTCATAGAAAGTATGATCTTTTTATAAATAGAAATGACTTCAATTAAAATATAACTCTTTCTCTATTAAAAAATACTTCACTCGTCCATCAAAATATGCATGTTTTGATTTTTATTGATCAAAATTCATAAACTTTTACCATAAATTGCAACGATATATAAAAAATTTATAGTCATGTAAGTACTTGTTTGATTTATCTTAATGTGTATTTTCCCAATATTTTTTTATAATTATTATTCATATATAATTGAAACTATTAATGGTCAAATGTGTACTTGGAGAGACCGGTCAAAATCAAAATGGACATATTTTTGTGTGGACAGAGGGAGTACATCTCTCCTCCAGTTTCTCCATTAAAAATATATCTCTCCTCTACTTTCTTAAAATCCGTGCTACTTGTTATGGACCAAATTTGTGGACGGAGGGAGTGCCATTGAGTAATTATATATTATTTCTAGATATTTTTTATATAATTTCATTATACTCTTCCTGTTTCATTTGAAGAGACTACATTAATCAGATATACAATTTTATTGATTGCAAGTTAAAATATTCAAAATAAGTTTTTTTTATATCCTTACTTATTAGTTGAGAATAGATTTTAGACCATATATAATTACATAAATAAGGGACAAGATAAGAAAATCGAAATTAATCACTTATTTTGAAACAAAATCATATCTTAAAATTATACCCCACGTGTTTCGTCCATATACTCTGAAAAGTTGTCCTTTTAGTAAATATACATAAATAATTTTTCACAATCAAATCAAAATAACATTTTAGGGGCTATTTGTTTGGCTCTTAATGGTTACATTAAGAGCCTACATCTGAATCGCTAAGAGCTCAGGATTGTTTGGCAAAAAAAATATGACCTCTTAATGGTTACAATAACCTCTTAACCATTAAGCATCCATACCATCTCTCAACCATTAAGAGGCAAACAATTTCCAGTTTTACCCCCGCTCTTAAATTAAGAATTATTATTTATAATTATTATTATTATTATTATTTAAATGAATTTAAATAAAAAAATATTAGACATAATTATTCTTATAATTTTCTAAATGAATTAAATTAAAAGAATTATACATAATTATTATTATTATTTAAATGAATTAAATTAAAAAATATTATGCATAATTATCATTATTATTTCAAATGAATTAAATTTAAAAATATTATACATAATAATTATTATTATTATTCATTTTTAAATGAATTAAATTTAAAAATATTATACATAATAATAATAATTATTATTATTTTAAATGAATTAAATTTAAAAATATTATACATAATTATTTATAAAAAATAGGGTTTTTATTTATAAAAAGGAGAGGTTTTGGTACGCAAGAGGAGGAAAAATGAGATTTTTAATCGCTACTTTTATACAGACGGGTAAAATGGTAATTTGTGATCATTCAGAGTTAACATTCAGAACAGTTACCAAACAACCAAATTTCATTCTGCACTCAACCATATAGAGCCTCTCAACCATTCTGGCATCTCAACCATTCTGCACTAAATCATTCAGCAACTGCCAAACAGCCCCTTACTTTTTAATATACATCTTACATTCATCATCTATATTTTTACTTTTTAATTCCTATCAAATATTTATTACTCCCTCTGTCCCATTAAGCTTGACACGTTTGAATTTTTTTAGTCAAATTAATAACACTTTGACCATGATTATTTATAATTTTATAATTACTAAAATTATAAAATATAATATTTTGAAAAATATATTATATGATAGATTATTTCTATTAATGTCACGTCATAATTAAATATATCTTTTCATCAATTTACGATCAAGATTGAAAAAAAAATTGACTAGAAAAAAGTTTAACGTTTCAAGCTTAATGGGACGGAGATAGTATTATTACTTACATCAAAGATTATTTAAAATACATCAAATTTGTGCTCTCTAATCTTTAACCGAAAGAGAATGGGTAATTTTTAAGTAGAGATGTTAAACGGGTCTGGCCCGATAGACTGAACCATTTAACCCGTCAAAAAATCGGGTTCCGATCAATATTTTCGAGCTGTTTAATCGGGAGAGAAGAGTAAGGGATTGATTGCCAAAAAAAAAAATGTTAAACGGAAAAAAAAAGAGTTAAAAGAGTCCAAAAAAAAAAAAGAGTTAAAAGATGAAGATTGTACAAGGTCATGTGGGTCCTATCCCAAACATTGATTGCCAGCTGAAGGCCGCAACGTACGGCTACACCTTACATATAAACCCCGACCTTATTCCCCCCTCACGCCTCAACGCTCTTTGTAACTCATGCCTGCATTTCTCAAAAATCTCTCAGAGACGTTTTCACAAACACTTGCAGTTGGTTGCAGAAACAAAGCTTCTGCGCTCAGCCTCTCATGGCTAGACCTCAGCAACGCTATCGGGGCGTCCGTCAGCGGCACTGGGGATCTTGGGTTTCCGAAATTCGCCACCCTCTGCTGTAAGCTTCTCCCTTCTCATCACTTGATGCTTTTTTTTTTTTTTTTTTAAATTTTGTTTATGAACTGAGGATCACTTTAGAATTTGCCAGCACTCCCTGTGGATAGGGTTGTGAGTGAACATAAAAGTTCGATTCAGATCGTATTATTCGGATCGAAAATGTCAGGCTCGAGGCTCGATTAGATGATGCAAACTTCAAACTCAAACGTTAAAATAGGGAATTCGGTCCGATTTGCAAACGATGCGAAATAGTTCGACTCGCCATAAACTGACTTTTGTCCATTAATTATAGGCATGGATATATAAAATTATATTTCCCTTGGACTATTTTATCCTATTTTTTTCTCTTTCATCCGTTCTCATCATTTAGATCCAATCTCTCGTAAAGGTGTTTAGAGTTTTACTCAAACGGCTCGATCCTATTCGTACCGTTCGGCTCGATTCGGAGCTTTCAAACGTATACTCAAACCTTAAATTCTAAGGCTCGACATTTTCAAACGTGTTCGAACATAAGGTTCGACACTTTCAAACGCATACTCAAACACAGTGAGATTCGGTATAGTTCGGCGCTACCTATGGCTCATAAGTCATACCCATGTCTTCAGTTAAGGAATATAGATACTCTCTATGGAAGGATTACACGTCACATTAATCATAATTTCGCTATCAATATTCACACATCTAATATTTTGACTAAATTCGTGCACCTTTTACTCCATCGATCAATATTATTGACTAGAAGAGAGGAAGTATATAATTAAAGTTACTAATATTCTTGAATTTTATATATGTTTTACAAATTAATATTATTTGTAAAATTTGTCATTATTAACAAGGACATATGAGATATATTAATCAATATATGAAAAATAATATAAATATTTATAATACATATTAAATATATTTTAAAAAAATTAAAGAAAATTATGCGGGGCGGCACAGCCACTCAACTCCACCATAGCTATTAAAGAACTTTTTTTTTAATTAGACTAAATTTCTGATCCACTAAATTTTTATATCTAGTTCAGTTTCTAATAATACTACTTTTTGTTATATAAATTATAATATTAATAATCAAAATTAAAATATTAATTGATTGAGAAATAGGATTGAAGAGAGTATAATCTTTTAACTAATCTATCAATGACGAACTAAATCGATCGAGACTAATGTTTCCTAAGCTACACTTCACTTTTCTGCACACAGAAAGGCAAGAATATGGCTAGGGACATTCGAGACAGCAGAGGATGCAGCAAAGGCGTACGATGAGGCTGCAAGAATAATGTGCGGGCCTAGAGCCCGAACAAACTTCTCGTACGGACCGAACGAGCCTCATTCAAAGCTTCTTCTGGACACCCTAATGGCTAAGCTCCAGAAATGCCAAGCGAAATCATCTCAAAAGATGACGTCCGGGAAACGAGAATCGACTTCAAAACTGAAAGAAGAAGCGGACCAATTATCGGAAACGGGGATTGGTAATAGCAAGAAGAATGATGGAAATTGTGGAAATAAATTTGTTCAAGAATTTCGGAGTCTTGAAGATGATCACATTGAGGAGATGATTGAGGAGTTGCTTGATCATGGTTCAGTTGAGCTTTGTTCTGTCATGGAAAATTCATCATCACCAATTTAGATAGATTGTGTAATAATAATGGGAAGAAAAAAAGAAAAGAGTAAATAAAAATAATCTAATGATATTTTCTTTTCCTTGAGTTGAGAATATGAGTTCCACCAACAATATTTCGTTACTTGTATTCGTTTATTTTTCATAATGCATTATGGACTCGGATAAAAATAAAAATTAGGAAAAATGGTGACATATTTTTTAAATATAATATTCTTTGCTCGTTAATTTTGTAGACATATGACATCTCTAGAAATTCGAATCCGCTTTCATGATGCATTATCGACCGTGGGTGAAAATATATAATACATTCTCGACTTGGAGCGTAAACTGCAATCATTATATGCAAATAAGAAAATTTACTTTATTTAATAATTGAAATAAATTAGGTAAATAAATTATTGGACATTTAAAATATTCATGCGCTTTCTATAAATTATAAAATAAATGCATGTGCAAAAATGGGGTGTCACAGGTTATCTTCCAACACGTGATATGTAGAAATACGGTGCTTTCGGTGCTCGGAATTTTGCAAGGCTTGGACAATTTAAAATTGTGATCAACAAAATATTTAATCAAATGTTTTCAAGGGTATGATTTTTAAATTCACTCTTTGAATTATTTTATTCGTATATATAATGCTTGATCGATCTTGTTCGGGGTTCGTTTTATTAATTAGAGTAATATTATTATTCCGCCGCGCCTTTGGTATATGGCCCCAAATTCGAATAGTGGTACCGAAATGAGGTCTATGCGATTGTATAAACGACATTTGCATTTAGAATGCTTGATTGAATGTTTTTATGATTTGGAATCATAATTATTTTAATCGTTAATATTTAATTGCTCGTCTAAAAATTTATCTTTCATGATTATATGTTACTATAAATCTAGTTTTCTTTTGAAAAAATGACTTCTATGTGATTTAAAAATTAAAAAAAATTATTTTTGGATCCGGGACGAAAAGTCGAGTCGGAAAAGTGGTCGGACTGCAGCGGCTCGGGAGGCTGCAGCGACAAGATACTGCGCTCGGCGAGTAGCGGTAGGAATTTGGGCCTCTCGACCAAGGCCCGATAGTACTACCGAGCTGCGGGCTTAGCCAGGGCAAACTTTTCCCGACTTCGTTTTTAAATCATGTTTGATAAATTAATTTTCCACAAATTAAATTGTATTTAACTTGACTAAACTATAAATATATAATTTTTATTTTTTAAGGGAATTAATTTAATAAAATATTTATTTTCGTACGGAACAAATTAAAATTATTTTGTGTGAATTAATTGGATTAATTCTATTAGATAGATTAATTCATGGACTTAGTTTTGGATCTTTATAAAGGTCGTTTTGAGCTAATTATTTTATTAAAAAATTTTGTATAGGATGCAATTTTTATTAATCTAATATATTAGCTATAAAAAAAAGTCGAGGACGAACCGCCATGAAGACGAAGATTCAAGACATGTAATTTGATTACTTGTATTTTTACTGGTCGATGATGACTCGGTACTTAGGAATGATTCATGAAGTGCATATTGGTAGATTTAGGTTGTGGATGTTTTCATATTGTATGACAAACAAACAAACCGACAAACCGCGCTAAAAATAGATTAATGTGCTAAGTGTAACATATAATCGCGTAATACTGTCACTTACAAACACTAAGTTATAAAGGCTACGGCGTTTCCCACCCCCCGTAAAACTCATGGAAAATTGAAATCTAAACTAAATACTATTCTTCCAAGTATGTTAGGGAAGTATTTTGGGGAAGGTCGATTAATTTTTAGAGTGCATTCGACGCCTTCGGTTATGACAAATCAAACCCTACAAGCCGTATGGGTTGCCAGCTGAGATTCAATTTCCAAACTGATAGGAGTTGACGGTTTAAACTTAGATAGTTCGGCGAGCCATTTATACCGTATGAGTTGAGGATAAGTGAACTAGGGGTAAAGCGGGAGATCAAATCATCAATTAGATGAGTTGGTTTTAGATACCACTTTATAAAGAATGATAGATAGAAACCGAATGGGTTACCATCTACTAAACTTTGTAAAGAACTTGATCACTACTATGAAGTCAACCATGACTTTCGAATTCTGCACGTGAGTGTATAATGCCGATAACATAGTAGCAGCCGAGTTATGAATATAGAAAATCCTTAAAATTCTTTACTCAGATCATAATTAAATAGTCACTAACTAATCTAAAATTATTCTCTGTAGTTAAACAAACAACATTTTCTCAAAATGACAATGAAGTCACTCGCTATTTTACTTGAAAAGAACATTCTTACTGGACCTAACTTTATGGACTGGCTCCGCAATCTAAGGATAGTCCTCGATATGGAGTCGTTGGGCTACGTCTCGGAGGCGTACATACCACTGGCTCCTGCAAGGACCATGCCTAATCAGGAAGAAGTTGATGCCCATGAAAATGGCTCAAAGATGATGTCAGGGTCCGTGGTTTCGTGATGGCCTTAAGGAGAAATGAGCTTCAGAGGGCCCATGAGAACATGCACTCTTCAAGGGTGATTCTGGCACACCTAACTGAGCTCTATGGAGAGCACAGTCGAACTGTTTGGTATGAGATATTGAAGCAGTTGTTTGGTGCTCGGATGAAGGAAGGTGAAAAAATTGGGGACCACTTCCTCAAAATGATATCCATGATCGAGAGATTGAAGGCTCTTGATTTCAGGATGCATGCTTCTCTCAAGACCAACCTTATCCTACAATCACTTCCTCACTCATTTCAATAATGAACTTCAACCGTAATGAAATTGCTTGCAACTTAGCTGGGCTAATGAACAAACTGAGTACGACACAATCTCAGATGAAGACTATGTCGAAGGAGGATGCACTTATTATTTCTTCTGGGCCTTAGAGGTCCAAGAACAATAAGAAAAAGAGCAAGAAGCAGTTCAAGCCCAAAGATGGAGTACATAAAGATAAGGGCAAGGCCGTGATATTTCCTAAGAGTAAGGGGGCCAAGAAAACAGATGTATGCCTCAACTATAGTGAGCTAGTCCACTGGAAGAGGAACTGTCCGAAACTTGACCGCAATGCGCCTTCAGATACAGAACTACTAGTTTTGGAAACGAATTGTTGTGTAACTGTTTATTTGATTCTGGTGCAAGTTCTCACATACGCACAATGAATCGGGATTTGGAACGAGGGGATGATTGGAGCTAGAGAAGTGATGGTGACAGTCGGCAGCAGGCATAATGTCCAGGCTACTGACATTAGATCACGTATGTCAGATTTAGACTCCGTTTCTATTGTTAGTTTAGATGATGTACTTGTTTTGCCCAAGGGGCACCAAAATATTATATCAATTCCTCTAATATCCGCAAATTCGATTTCCGGTAATTTTTCTTTGTTGGCGAAAGTCCATTTTGATGACTTGCTTGGGACCGTTTCGTCTTCCCGAGAATGATTAATTCTACACTTTTTGTTATCCGAGTTCGTTTCGGTATCGTTCCGTTGAATTCCGTGTTCTTTAGCGACTTTTCCACGTATGAGTTCGACTTTGTTAAATCACCATTAATTTTTTGAAACTCCAAAAATTCTGAATCTTTGCAATATTATAAAGTATCGAGTTAGCTTTACAATGGTTCAAACGGTGAGTCAATAGGAGTCCAGACGAGGGAGTTATGGTCGAAATAGCTAAGTCACTCTCATTTTCCAGATTCGGCCAAAACCTTCTGTACCCTGTGCCGCGGCACACTTCGGCTGAGCCGCGGCACACTGCCGAGCCCTGGGAGCAATTTTGGGCCTGTGCCGCGGCACACTTCTACTGAGCCGCGGCACACATGACAGTCAACCCTATATCTGCGTTTTCTTGAGCGGATCACCTCATTTTTCCTCATTTCTTCACTTGGGCACGAGAAAGGAGGCTTGAGAGGGAGAAGTTTCTTCACCTATCACTTGAGTGTGTGATTTCTCTTCATCTCTTTTCGATTGTGAAGCTCGGATCATCGATCTATCGCGTACTATTCAAATCATAGTGCTTGGATCTTCAAGAGGTAATTTCTTCAACATCTTGGATTTCGATTTTGTATTGGGTAATGATGCTTTGGATGTTAAAATCATGGTGTATGAAGTGATATACGCATGATTATGGACACGTTTGAGTATTCATCGGATTATTGAAAGATTATTCAAGAATACTTTGAATATTGTGTTGGATTTTGGGGGTTTTCGTAGATTCGTCCGATTTATCCGGTTTGAAGCTTGAGAACCTTGAGATTATGATATATCTATGCCGTATGCGTGTTTTTCTTACGATTTTATGGGTTGGGTTGTGCCGTTTTCGGACTTGTGGGAGTTTGGGCGATTTCCCAACCTTTAGTTGTTCACCCGTGTACTTTCTTGAATCGTAGACGAGTTTCGGGAGTCTCTTCGTGTGATTTGAGTATAGATAATTAATTATCATTTCCTTGCGAATCGTTTAGGTGCCGGAAGCGCGTTCTTGGACCTACCGAACTCATACCCTTCCTCCGTTCGATTTCTCGATGTCTCAAAGGCAAGTATACATTTATGATTGTACGTTCTCGACTTTGAAAGTAAGAAATATTGATGGCATATCATGAACGAACCGTTTTTACGGCATTCATAGATATATTGATGGCATATTATGAACGAACCGTTTTTACGGCATTCATGTATGTATTGTTGGCATGTAATGAACGAACCGTTTTTACGGCATTCCTACATGTATCGGCGTATGAGGTGAACGAACCATTTCTACGGCATTCACATACGTATCGGCGTATGAGGTGAACGAACCGTTTCTACGGCATTCACATACGTCTTATGAGATTTTAGTTATTCCGGAATACTAGTCTTGAATTGATGAATTGACGGATTACATTTACTTTATTGTCGAGGAGTATTGTATTTCATACTTGATATACTTGCACTAGCTATTCGACGGCTAACCCCTTTATGGGGGAAATACTTTTTATGTATTTCAGGTTCCAGGAGATCGGACAGGCAGGTATCGGGTCGGCATGAAGATGATGGGCAAGTGTGATACTGTGTCTTGTCTCTGGTTATCTTTTTGGATTCCTCCATTCAGTGTTGTTGTACTGGAATGGATTTTAAATACTCGAGTATTGTATTTTCGCTTCCTTGATGTTACTGTGTTGCCGAGGTATTGATTTGTGTGGTGATGTATATGGTTTCATTGGTTATGGTTTTTAATACCATTTGTATTGTCCTTAATTCCATTGTATGTAGACCTTCTCGGTCAAGTTTCATAGTTCCGCGTATGTTTAGCCTTGTGGGTCCCACGGCGGGGCTCACAATGTTGTAATATACCCCGAATAACTTGGGGTGTTACGAATATGGTATCGAGCTTAGGTTTATGGATACCTAGGCAGCCGGTCTTTTGGGTCGATTGAGTCGGCATTTGCCCACATATCACTACTCGCCATCATCACAAGGCGGCCGTGCTTGTAAGCCCTCTCACTCTTCTTGTATTTTTCTTAATCGTTTCGTTTATAGCTTGGTATTCTTGGGATTTGGTTACTTCGAGAATGTGCGATTCGGATTATACTTACGCACGTATGTGCCCTTCAGAATGTTGGCTGAAAGTAGGAAGAATCGTGGCCGTGGTCACGGACGTGAACTCTTCCTTGAGATTTTGTTAAGTTGCTAATTGCGATAATGGTGTGTATCGGTATTATGTTGAGACTTTGTTTAGGAGTCGCATGCTAGTATCACGGGAGATCTTCGACTTCGCAGACTTGTAAGTATGTTGTTCGGATTATTCGATAATTCTTGGTGAATTTAAATTTCCGTTGAAATGTTGTTTGTGCGAGTGATTGCAAGTTTCGAGGACGAAACTTATTTTTAAGGGGGGTAGAGTGTAATACCCCGATTTTTTGGATATTTTTTTTTCGTTTATATGTTGGATGTCGTTGATGGATAATTGTTCTTGAGGATGATGTGAACGTATGACAATGTTATTGAATGCGTTTATGTATTCATTGTGCCGTACGATCGTTTGGTATGTCGAGATGTTTGTCGAGAATAGCGGAAAACGGCTAAGTACAACCACGTTATCGTACGCCACGGTGCATACTTAGCGCACGCTAAGAGGTTTGAGTTACGTACGCTAAGGAGGACCCCTAACGTACGTAAGGTATTCTGGATAAGGTCCGTAAAGTGGCCGGTGTAGGCCCAGATCGCTTATTATCGGCGATTAACGCACGCTAATTTCGAGATCATCAACAGGAATCTTGGCTTTATTGGTTGCTTTCGGCGTGTAGGACCGGACATCTTCCGGGAAGGTACGGGTTGTCGGGTCAACGGCGATTAGCGCGCGCTAAGGTCGAGGAATAGCGCACGCCACCGAGCATTTCACCGTAGCAAGTCAACGCCTATTTGCGTACGTTAATGCATGGGCATTACGTACGTTAGATGAATTTCGAAGCAATGCAGTAGCTTCTGGACTTCCCGATAGCGCACGCTATCAAGGAAGGATAGCGCACGCTAAATATAATGTCTAGCGCGCGCTAGTGATGTGTTTTATAGAGGGGATAGACGAGTGCTGAGAGGCATTTTGTCCATTCTCCTTCTTTCAGTCAATAGAGAGAGCCTTGGGAAGTACTTGAAGTTCCTAAACATTGAGAGATGATTCTCTTAAACAAGATTAAGATGGAGAGCTCGGATTTAAGTATTGTTCTTGAAGTTTTGATGATTCTTGGAATGAAGTTCAATTATTCTTCTTCGTGGTTCGTCCATACAAGGTAATCCTTGTATCCCTTTGATAGTGGTTCATTTTTAAAGGATTACTACTTGGGAGGGAGCATGTTGGGAATCGTGTATTTTGATGTTCGTTTTTATTTCAATGTAAATGTATATATTGGACTGTACTTTTATCCGCTGCGTGAGTATTTTGAAATTGCTTTTGGTATTTTGCCAACTAAATTTTATTTTGTAAAACCGATTCCCTAAACTGAGTTTTTGGCATTTTAGCCTTGATCGTTTTGACGGTATTTGGAAAATGATTTTTTTAGTATTTGAAAAATATTACCGTCATCGGTCTTTTTGGCATTTTTGAAATGACGTGGAAATTGTGCTTAGCCTGGTAAATCCTTGTGAGAAGGGTTTACGGCGTGTAATATTCCCAGGAGGATCTGGGGTGTTACAATTATGGTATCATGTGATAATGTTATACGAGATTTATTGGAATTGTAATAAGAGATTTCGGATGTTGATATGATTATTGAGATCTTCTTCATATGATGATAAGGGTTTTGTTGCGATTCTTGAGGTTGTATGAATGACATGATGAAGAAAATGGTAACATGGAGATATATACCTCGGATATGTTGTTCTGAACGTGATTTCGGATATTTCATGTTCTTGAAGAACTCTTGAATTATACGAGGTGATGAAAATTTTTAAGAAGTGTTGATGTTTTGAAAATGAATATGGAATATTCATATCTAGAACTAAACTATGTGTTGGAAATAATATTCGTATAAGAATACGAATGTGATTATGAGTTTGATGAGACTATTATTCATCTCTGAATTTGGAAGCCCATACGTATGGAGCAAATATTCAAATCGAATGATTGGATTGTTTGATAACCTTTTTAATATGATTATCTATTGTTTTGAACCAGTCGGATGATTCGAATTGATGACGGTCATAAGTAAATTTTAACGATGGATTTACGAGAAGGGAACCTTGTCAATTCGTATTTAAGAATTGAGTTTGGAACATTTAGACCCTTATTATTGGTCCGAATTGGTTGCTGATATGATCATCATATTTCGACTCGTATTGTGGACAGGATTTGTAAGTGTCTGAGTTGGATTGTTCAGACTGTGATTAGTCGAGATATGGTGAAACGGTTGAGTTTGTGGTTTGGTGGTGTTGATATTGGTCGTCATCGAACCTGTTGATTATTAATCCTTCGTTTTACAATAAGACATGATGTGTGATCATGGATTATGACTGTTGTGTTGCGGTTGAGGTTGAAGAATTCGTAGATTACCTTGGTCGGGACTGAGGAACTCGTAAGACGAAATCAACTGAATTGGTAACAGTTCGTTGTATTGATATCGAGGCAAGTTTTATACTTGTACTAATCAATGAGATTAATGTTATCGTGTAGGTGTACGAATGTGTGTATCATTTCGAGACTCGGCCTCTTTATGATTGTATTGATATCAGGGGATTGTTTGATATGACACCCATCGACAAATTATGCCAAATATTATTGTTGTTCGTAAATGGCCGATTTAAGGCATTGCGATACTTGTTGGTAATATTTGTCGATAGCCGGTTCGCGGTATCGACGTATCGATTGTTATTATTGATTGATGTTCCATCAATATATTTTTTGTGAATCGTCGTTATTGATATCAGTGTTTTTCTATTGATGTCGTTTTGGCCGATTGAAGGCATTGACGTATTCGATTATCATCTTTGTTATCGGTAACCGATTAAAGGTGCCGAGACATCCGTTGTATAATTGTTATCGATTGTCCGCTCTAAAGGTAATCGATATATTGAATTGGGATTATCAAAGATAATTCCCATCCGTTGTCAAAAATATTCTCATATGTTGTATCGTTGTTATCGATTGGCCATTCTACGGTAATCGAAGTATTGAATTGGGACTGTCGAGGATGGTTCCCATCCGTTGAATTATTATTGTCGTGTTGGCCGACTCAAGGCAGCACACTATTATTTTTGTGAACTCGGTAGTTTTGTGATCGTTGAGGGTTGAGGATTTTCCGAATTGTTGTGTTGTGATTAGCTCGTGTTAATCGGTCCTTAGGGATTTTGATCCCAGGATGGTTATGTTGGATATTGTTGGTCGTGTCGATCTTTCATTATTCGTGCGTCATCGTTCACTTGGTGAGTCTCGTGATTCGTATTGGATATGTTATCCTTTGAGTTTCGCGGTCATGTTGTATCGTGGCATATCTGGAATCATATCTGCGTGCCGATTGGTTATGTGTAGGATTTTTAGCCGGGCACACGATGGTCATGCGTGGATGTTTCCGCATTGGACCGTGCACACGAGACGTAGTTCGTGAGGCTAGTTAGGTACATTGTCACACGTATATTCTGGATTCCGTATACGGGGTGGACATGTGCACGGACACATTTCCGGATCGGGCGTACTGTGATGTTCCCTCTTGAGCCTTATTGTTTGGTCGTTCGTAGTCCATGTTGTATTGGATATGTCCGACGATTTGCGATTGGTTGTTCATACGCCGAGGGGTATGTCCGACATTCAGGTTTGCTTCTTTGAGATCTGTATTGTGATGATTTACAGCTTTAGACTGTTCAGCTTTCAGGCCATCGTGATATACAGCTTCGGTTGAGGGGATTTCAAGCCATTGCGACGTATTGGTATTTCTATTGGAGCCTTCAGACATTGTGATTCGTATTTACCTCAGTGTTGGCTTGGGTTACCTTCGGGTAATGTATTGTTGTGTTACTTGTAACGTTTCGCCGTTGGGCGTAAGTTACGCGTTTCTTGTGTATCTCATTGAATTTTCCTGGCGGGATATTGCTTCTCCCTAGTTGTTTTAAGTTTCAGGACGAAACTTCTTTTAAGGAGGGTAGAATGTAATATCCGCAAATTCGATTTCCGGTAATTTTTCTTTGTTGGCGAAAGTCCATTTTGACGACTTGCTTGGGACCGTTTCGTTTTCCTGAGAATGATTAATTCTACACTTTTTGTCATCCGAGTTCATTTCGGTATCGTTCCGTTGAATACCGTGTTCTTTAGCGACTTTTCTACGTATGAGTTCGACTTTGTTAAATCACCATTAATTTTTGGAAACTCCAAAAATTCTGAATCTTTGCAATATTATAAAGTATAGAGTTAGCTTTCCAATGGTTCAAACGGTGAGTCAATCGGAGTCCAGACGAGGGAGTTATGGTCGAAATAGCTAAGTCACTCTCATTTTCCAGATTCGGCCAAAACCTTCTGTACCCTGTGCCGCGGCACACTTCGGATGAGCCGCGGCACACTGCCGAGCCCTGGGAGCAATTTTGAGCCTGTTCCGCGGCACACTTCTACTGAGCCGCGGCACACATGACAGTCAACCCTATATCTGCGTTTTCTTGAGCGGATCACCTCATTTTTCCCCATTTCTTCACTTGGGCACGAGAGAGGAGGCTTGAGAGGGAGAAGTTTCTTCACCTATCACTTGAGTGTGTGATTTCTCTTCATCTCTTTTCGATTGTGAAGCTCGGATCATCGATCTATCGCGTACTCTTCGAATCATAGTGCTTGGATCTTCAAGAGGTAATTTCTTCAACATCTTGGATTTCGATTTTATATTGGGTAATGATGTTTTGGATGTTAAAATCATGGTGTATGAAGTGATATACGCATGATTATGGACACGTTTGAGTATTCATCGGATTATTGAAAGATTATTCAAGAACACTTTGAATATTGTGTTGGATTTTGGGGGTTTTCGTAGATTCGTCCGATTTATCCGATTTGAAGCTTGAGAACCTTGAGATTATGATATATCTATGCCGTATGCGTGTTTTTCTTACGATTTTACGGGTTGGGTTGTGCCGTTTTCGGACTTGTGGGAGTTTGGGCGATTTCCCAACCTTTAGTTGTTCACCCGTGTACTTTCTTGAATCGTAGACGAGTTTCGGGAGTCTCTTCGTGTGATTTGAGTATAGATAATTAATTATCATTTCCTTGCGAATCGTTTAGGTGCCGGAAGCGCGTTCTTGGACCTACCGAACTCATACCCTTCCTCCGTTCGATTTCTCGATGTCTCAAAGGCAAGTATACATTTATGATTGTACGTTCTCGACTTTGAAAGTAAGAAATATTGATGGCATATCATGAATGAACCATTTTTACGGCATTCATAGATATATTGATGGCATATTATGAACGAACCGTTTTTACGGCATTCATGTATGTATTGTTGGCATGTAATGAACGAACCGTTTTTACGGCATTCCTACATGTATCGGCGTATGAGGTGAACGAACCGTTTCTACGGCATTCACATACGTATCGGCGTATGAGGTGAACGAACCGTTTCTACGGCATTCACATACGTCTTATGAGATTTTAGTTATTCCGGAATACTAGTCTTGAATTGATGAATTGACGGATTACATTTACTTTATTGTCGAGGAGTATTGTATTTCATACTTGATATACTTGCACTAGCTATTCGACGGCTAACCCCTTTATGGGGGAAATACTTTTTATGTATTTCAGGTTCCAGGAGATCGGACAGCGGTATCGGCCCATGAAGATGATGGGCAAGTGTGATCGTGTCTTGTCTCCCGGTTATCTTTTTGGATTCCTCCATTCGGTGTTGTTGTCTTGGAATGGATTTTAAATACTCGAGTATTGTATTTTCGATTTCCTTGATGTTACTGTGTTGCCGAGGTATTGATTTGTGTGGTGATGTATATGGTTTCATTGGTTATGGTTTTTAATACCATTTGTATTGTCCTTCATTCCATTGTATGTAGACCTTCTCGGTCAAGTTTCATAGTTCCGCGTATGTTTAGCCTTGTGGGTCCCACGGCGGGGCTCACGGCGCTGTAATATACCCCAAATAACTTGGGGGTGTTACAATTCCGATCATGGACCGTAAGGAAATTTCATTTTTTATTGGAGATGGGTCCTCGCATTTGTTTTAGAAATAAATTGGTTAGTATTGCTATATTGTTAAATGGTTTACACCATTTGAGTTTAAAGAATAAAACTATTATGGATACTATAACTAGGAAGCGTGGTAGGGATGAAACAAACCAAGCACTTAAGTGACATCTTAGACTTGGTCATGTTGGTCAGACCAAGATTCATAAAATGGAGAAAGTTGGAATTATGGGTCCATTGAGATCAGATCCCGTATCCAACTTGTGAATCTTGCCTTCAAGGCAAAATAACTAAGTTACCCTTCATAGGGACTTTTGAAAGAGATGCTGAAAATTTTGGATTGATCCATATTCACGTACGTATGTGACCCTTTTGAAGTGGCACCAGACAATTTTTAGTATTCCGTTATATTCACTGATGACCGTACTAGGTATTAGTTCGTGTACTTAATGAAACATAAATCTGAAACTTTCGATACATTCAAAGAATTTAAAGCCCTAGTTGAAAACCAAACACGTAACCGTGTTAAGACTCTTCGGTCAGACCGAGGTGGTGAGTACATGAGTACCGAGTTTGATGAGTTCTTAAAAGAACTAAAAATAGTATCACAATTGAATGGTGTGTCAGAAAGAAGGAACCGAACCTTATTAGACATTCTCTTCGTACTTAGCTATAGTGATCTACCAATTTACCTATGTGGTTACGCACTCTTTACTAGTGCACATATGTTGAACGGATATCAAGCAAACTTGTAAGAAAATAACTAAAAAAGTTAAATTGGACGGACAGATATTCCTGTGGAGGAGGAAACACCCAGGTGATTAGAAGCCAATGTATCTTCCCAAAAATAAAATTTCAGCATCAACAAACACAAAAAAAGATAAATGAAGCCTCCATTTCAGGTGAATGGAAAAAAAAAAGAAAATGATCTAGAAAGACTTTTTGCAAAATCACGACCTTCCATCAAGATTAGTAGAATAAGTTCATGTAAATGTGTAACATGAACCTGAAATTTTGTTGAAAGTAATTCACCCAAATTTTGAAGCTTAGGTGAATTACTTTCGAAGGGAAGGTGTTGAAGAACAAATACACAATAGTGGAAAGACCCCAGCATAGAAAACTCCATTGTCGAAACCAATTGGCCAATTATTGAAACAAATCAAAACCAAGAAACTTTTTGCGTGAGGAGAGTCAATATCATCCTAATATCTTCGCCGAGATGTATTAGAATACAGAAGAGATAAAAAACTTGAAAATGCTAACTGTAATTTCCCTCTAAGGAACGATACTGAATCGCTACTTTTTATTGCTCACATCGAGTAATCCTACTTTCAAAATGTTGAAGAGTTCCCCGGGGCGGAGCCCCCTTTTTCGCCTCTTCCCCGTAAGAATAGGACCTAAATTCCTGAGGTCGTTTCTTCCTTAGTACTAGCTTTGACCATATGAAATACTACTTGCACCAAGAAGAGACTGATTCTTCTGATGAAGAACAACGACGAGTAAGATTTACTGCCATGAAGAATGAGAGATCTGGTGAAGTTCGAAAGAAATTAGGGCTCAGGGGCGGAGAATAAAACCAGAGTGAAGTAGAGGGAACTAAATTGGAACAAATTTAAGGGGACGGAATTGAACTTTTTTAACAGGCGTCGCTAAATTTAATGAGGGGGTGATAGGGCAACACTTTGAACCACACCTCATACATACCCCGTGCTTTATAGGTATTGTACCGCATGTTTTACAGATAAAATATTTATAATAATATTATAATAAAATTAATAGTAAAACACATGGTACAACACCCATAAAGCATGAATGTGTTTGAGGGTGTGGTTCATGGTGTTGCCCTATCATTTCTCAAATTTAATTACACAATGCGAGTGTCATCATTATAGAATATTGCGATATTTACTTAAAAATATCACTAAAAAGCATCACTATAGTGAATATCAACAAGGACCTGAGTGAAAGTTATTTTGGTTAATGATAAATATGTATCAAAGAAATCATAACATTCTTTACATTAAAATCATTTGGCAACAGTTCGGACCTTGAACTTATCTACTGACCAATCATCCTTATATTTCCTCTTAGGATCCATTTACATCCTAAAGACTTGCATCCGGTTAGGAAATCAACCAGTTTCGAAGTATAATTTTGCATGATGGAGTCCATTTCAGTAGAAATAGCTTCGTTCCAAAAAGGAGCATCAGGACTAGCATAAGCTTCGTGAATCGTCTTTGGGTCATCATCAACTGCATAAGTCACAAGATCAGGACCAAATGGCTTAGCCTTTCTGGCTCTCTTACTCAGTCTTAGCTCTTTATTCATAGGATTTGAACTACTTGCGATTTCAAGAATTCTTTCATTCGAGCTTGTTTCAATTTTCTATTTGCAAGTATAAATATTTTCAAAGAAGAAAACATTTCTACACTCAACGACAGTTCCCTCATGCATATCGGAAATTTTAGATTTATGAATTAGAAATCGATATGCATTATTGTTGTATGCATAACCTATGAATTTGCAGTCAACTGCCTTTAGTTCTTACTTGTTTTGGTTCATGTACTTCAACCTTAGCCAAACACCTCCACACTTCGAGATATTTGAAAAAAGACTTGCGCTCTTTTCATAACTCATACGGAGTTATATTCTTTCATTTGTGTGGTACTTTATTTAAAATATTATTAGCTGTCAGAATAGTTTCCCCCACATGTGTGGTAACCTCTAACTTATTAATAAAGCATTCATCATCTCTTTTAGGGTACAATTTTTTCTCTTAGCAACTCATTTGACTAAGGATCATAAGGAGCAGTAGTTTGATGAATTGTGCCTGAATCAGCGCGTAATTGGTCAGACAATGCTACATATTCATCGCCTCGGTCGCTTCAGACTGCTTTTATTTTACAATTCAGTTGAGTTTATGCCTCATTTTTAACCATTTTGAAAGCCTCAATTGCTTCATCTTTACTTCTGAAAAGAAACACAAAAGCATTATCTTGTGCAATCATCTATAAAGGTAACAAAGTACTTCTTACCTCCTCTAGCTTGCACAAATTTTAAGTCGCACACATTAATGTGAATTAATTCTAGAGTAATATTCCTTTCAATAGAATGAAAAAGTCAACTTAGTCATATTTGCTTCAACACATACTTCACATTTCTTAGTAATTTCAACATGGAGTTTTGGAATCAATTCCAAATTAATTAGTCTCTTAATAGAAATAAAAATAATATGTACCAATCTAGAAAAATATAAATCAGAATAATCAAGCAAGTAAACGAGAGAAGGAGCATTATTATTATTCATAAATTATTGCATTACGACTTATAGGCCTCACGCCCATTCGGAATGATCCCCTGCCAAGATAACCTCGATCAAGGAACTAGGGAGGACAATGGGGGCGGGGCAGGACCGGGTAGGCATTACCTATACCCAGAACCACGGACCAAAACTGGACCTAGAACTGCCCAGAATCATGAAAATCGATTCGGGTAGTATCCAAAACCACCGGTTCTGGGTCCGATATATCCACATGTACCCATTGTTTTAAACTATGTTATTTGCATAACCTTAAAATAAAAATTAATAATAGTAAAGTGACATATTTACATTTTCTCATGTTTTATTATTATATTCAAGTAATTAAATAAATGGATCTTTAATCCTTATAAAACTATTATTAAGTAAATAAAATGAGCGGTGTTAGAAACTCTAACTTGAATGGAAGATGCATATAAAATAAGTTATTCTTTTTATTCTTATATATATATATATATATTATACACATGACTCTATTAGGATAAACATTCCGGTTTTGATAATCGCCAACGTACAACAAAGAAGTCTTAAGAAGTCAGAATTTCACTAAGTATGGAAAATCCGTAAAACCCATCCATACAGCAAGAGATCTTCTACAGAGTCCATCCTACAGAGTTTACATAAGACAGTAGAATTTATAGTGTGTTGGATACAGCAGTCACACTGTAGGTATTTTGCTTAGGAAAAGTAAAACATCTGATAGAACTGAAGAAAACCTCTAAACCGTTGTGAGATAAATATTATTTATTCATAAATTATTTATGGTTAAAAGCAGCATTTGTTGCTGATAGGACAATATTTAATGCGGCCGGAAAGAGAAAAGTTTGAACGCTCTGAAGAGCATATAATGCAAATTCAAAAAGAATGTCTGAAGCATTAAATGTGATTTGCCTTTAATTCAAACATTCAGCATCCGCCAATCAGAGATGTCAACATCTCACCAACCAGCCAACGGCTATATTTATAACGGATCTATTTCTAAGGTTATAAGTAGCCCCAAGCCAAAGGACATTGCTCACTCACGAACCAAGATTATTTATTGTTGGGATAAATAATCCCGTTTTGATAATTGCCATCATACAGCAAAGGAGTCGAAAGAGTTAAAATATCGCTAAGTATGGAAACTATCTGGAATCTCCATACAGTCCCTTCCATACAACATTGAAGATCTCATGCAGTCTATCCTACAGAGCCTACAACTACAGCAAAAGACAATGCGCCGGATACAGCAGCCATGCTGTAAGATGTTTTACTTGAGAAAAGTAAAACACATTCGACAGGCCTGATTAAAGAATTCTTTAAACCGTTGTGAGATAAATATTGTTTATTCATAAGGTATCCACGGTTAAAGCAGCATTTATTGCTGATAGGACTGCATTTAATGCAGCCAGAGTGAGACAAGTATGAACGCGCTGAAGAGCATTTAGTGCGAAGTCAAAAAGAATCTCTGAAGCATTAAATGCGATCTACTTTAATTTAAATATTCAGCAAGCCGTCAATCAGAGACGTCAACATCTCACCTACTTGCAACAGATACATTTATAGCGGGTGCATTTTCCAATGGTTATAAATACCCCTAGCCAGATGACTTACTACACAGACACACATAAGAAGAATTCATACTCGCAAAAGCTCTGACAAAGATTCTGACAATCTAAGCTATATCAAGAGCAAGTATATTTCGCAAGCATACAGTAATATCTACAGTGAAGAAATATACTAAGTCCTCAACGAGAACATCAAAGCATACAACAATCGTATATCAAAGATCAAGCTACTGTTATGAGAATTCTACCCGTTACCTTTGAGTTAATCATCATCCCTATGTGGACTGAAGATCCTTGCGTATTCCAACCTGTGTGGGAAGAATAGCATTGTAGACAAAGATTCATACTGTGTGTGAAGAAGTGAGTCAAGGAAGAGCTCAAGCCAATCTGTGTGAACTATAAAAAGCTTTGGTCCATGTATCAATCTGTGTGAACGATACAGAGACAGGTTTAGTTATAGTCACGTAGTTGTTTACGTAGTGATTATAATAAATGTTTTACTCCTGTGTGGAGAACTAGTGGACGTAGAAGGGTTTACCTCGAACCACTTTAAATTGTATGTCATTTACCTATTGTCTTTACTATTTTCATAACTGTGATTTATCAGGTATACTGCTAAAACCCTGTACGCACTAAGCAAACAGGAGAATGCCTAGTTGCTGTATTTACAGAAACTCACACCTAAACTTCCGCTACGGAAACTATCTTCGAAAATCATACAGCTTATTGTACTTCTCTATTCTAAGCTGTCATTAGTATACTTAGTGGCCAACAAGTGGTATCGGAGCGGTTGATTCTAAAAAGAATCATTCGTATTTTTAACCGAATCAGATCAAAAATCACTTATTTTTTAAAATAGTCTTATCTTTCCTATATTCTCTAATGGATACCTCAATGATAAGCAAGGTTCCTATGTTTTCGATTAACGAGTTTGATGACTATAGAATCAGGATGGAAGCACATCTTGCTGCCATGCACGAGGAGATGATATTTGTTGTAACACCCCCAGGGCCATCCGGGAATATTACAACGTCGTGGGCCACGAGACGGAACCCACAAGGCTAAAAGACATTTTTACAAACATTCCAAGTATGCCTAAGAGGCAATGACGGTAATATTATTTTAAAATATGCAGCGGCTTTAAGAAAAGTCCATTTATCAATACCATCATAAAATATCATTTGAAAGTACAAGGCAAAAACACCAAAGTTCAACAGTTTCAAAAGTGTACCTTAAGCCATTACTTGCAAGTACCGCCAAAATATTTTAGAAAACGACTTTCCAAAGTAACTAAGTTGCCAGAAACCAAAAGGCCATTAAAAAATACTTACGCAGCGGAAAAGACAGACAGTTAAAAATACTGTAGCAGCAGAAAACAACAACTAATCGAAGTACTTGATTCACAAGCACATGCCATAGCAGTATCCTCCGGGAAGCTCGTCTCTTCACGACCGCTACAAGCTCGATATCCCAAGAACCTAAAAAGAAAGCCCACGAGGGGTCAGTCATAATACTCAACAATGATAACGGTCACATCACATCAATAATTACATATAAATGAAATCCCAAAATAAGAATACGACCAATGAAATCTTATCGTCATAACTTTATCAATTCATGATAATTCTCATCAAAATAACCCTTACCATATTCCACATCTCATAATCTCCATCAAACAATAAATTCATACACAACATCTATACTGTACTTCAAGCAATACTCAAGTTCTCGAAACATCGTCATAACTCACCACTACGGAAATGTACCAACTCTGGCCAATTCAATCCATCAGATAACATCAACAATATCAACATGATAATCGATTGCCCATCCAAGTACAAGAACCAAGAAGGAGATATAGAACATACCTCAAGGTACGCAATGTCATGACAAATCACGTCAGTCTAATCCGAGATCAGTTCAATACAACATACGGACATGGTCTAACACAAGACCTACAAATGCATACTCATATGACAACGTCAATATACTCACAACAATAACAACAATGTATACTAAATGGAAATCTGATGATCCAGCGCACAGAGCATAGATCCCAAGATGATCCTAGTAGATCAACACGAGGTGGATAACCAACAATATACATATGCACAACAACAACACATGGTAAATCCAACGATGCGAATCCACATAATTCCATCAACACAACACAGGGTAATCCAGTGATCCAGCGCCCTCAGCATAGATCCCAAGATGATCCCGTTGGACCAACACGAGGTGTAAAACCCGTCCAATAATCCAGCGCCCTCAGCATAGATCCCAATATGATCCCGTCGGACCAACACGAGATGGACAACTAATCCAGTGCCCTCAGCATAGATCACACGATCCCATCGGATCAATACAATATACACAATACAACTATGCATACACATATGCAAATCAATATGTTCATCAACATAAACAACATATTAATCAATAACATGAATGACCTTATAACAAATCAATTGGACAACGTCATGTTTCAACAAAATGAATGACAATATGCATGATCAAAATCATCAACATTAAACCAAAATCAAATTAAGATACTTGCCCCCAGTCCTTCGAGAGCAATCTCGATGTCTAAACCATCACCGGCGATTATCCTCAATGTTTGATGATTCAAAATACCACGGACCATAGGTAATTCATATCCTCATCTTTACCATAATGTACCCGTGATACCCAAGTATACCAATAACAAATGTAAATCATATACATTATGAGTTAATTCCCAAAATCAGAAAACAACATACAACCCTATTCTCCTGAGTCCACGATAATAATCATTGCTATATGAATTATAAACGAACGAAACTGAAACCATTCGTTAAATATATAAACTGATCAAGTAATAACTTGCCTCGATACCGATACGACGATAATGAAGCTGTTACCAAGTCCTTGCTGTTGTCTACAAGTTCCTCGGCCCTGACCAAAGCAATTCACGAACATCCTCGAACTCGACCACAACATATTATTCTAGTCATCGATCAATTATCACAACCTATTGAAGTAATCAATTAACAGAAATCCAATAACAATCAATAACCGACATAGCCAACCAATCGAACTCAACGGTTCAACGATTCCTCTATCATATACAAAACCAAATAATCCAACTCAACAATTACGAGCTCAAGTCCACAATATAACCCGCAACTCGATAATCATGATTAACAATATAACCGATCAACAAACCCAATAGTTTCATAATATCCCGATTAAATACAAATCCGAACAACCCAAATGAATCAATTACGAATCCATAACCACAATACAATTCCATAATCCGATAATCATATCAACGATCAACTCATCCCAATAACAAGGATTATATAACATACTCTATTCCGAATTCAACCTCCTAGATGAATTAACAAGATTCCTCATTATTCATAATTGTAAATTCACAGTAAAATAGTACGACCGACATAATCGATAATCCAAACTATCTAAATAGTTCAATACCATTGATAATCATGTTCTAAGATTAACCATAATCTTTCCGAATTCGTCCTCATTATCATGATTCATATTTCATCAAGAACATATGAAATCAACTACTACAATCAACATAATATTGGTTTTAATTATCAAATCCATGTTTATAATAAAAACCATTATCTATCCTATCACATATCCCTTTTGATGTGATATATACCAAGGACACTAAGAACACCATGATTCCATAATCATGTTCATAACAAACAACATATTGAAAATATACATCATCATATTCTTCAACATACAATTCGTATAATTTCAAGAATCACAACAACACCACCATAACCATCATCATACGAAGAAGATATCAACAACAACATAGAAATCCAAAATTAAAGAGAGGGTTTATCCAACATACCTCTTGAATAAGGACCACAACAATCAAACACTTCCAAAAACATCAAGAACTCCGAGCTTCAAGCTTCTAATAAAATTATTAAGGTCTCAACCAAGGTAGACGGGCCTGGAATAGGATTAACAGTGAGGAGGGACGAAGCTGGGGTGGAACAAATCTGTTTCTTCTAGTAAAGAAATGAAAGACCGATCTTTAATATATAATCTGCACAGCTCGTTACGTACGTTAACACCCAACATTAACATATGTAAGACCTTTTAACGTATGCTACATGTCCTGCATAGCGTACGTAATCGGTATCCATAGCTCACTGCCTTATTTCGTTCCATACATTACATACGTAGTGTCAGTGCCATAGAGTACGTAATGTAGCTGTTGACTTGCTAAAGTATCAAACTCGTTTACGTACGTAATGAGATGTTCTTAGCGTACGTAAAGTTCAACATTGACTCACCTGTCCACATCTGCGCCGAAAGTAGCCGACACCAGGCCCATTCACCGATCACAGCTCGGACCTGTCCGATTCCCTTCATAGCGTACGTTATGTACCCAACTTAACGTACGCTAAGCTTGCAACTTTACATACCTTAGCTCCTATGCTTAAAGTATGCTACGCTTGTATTGACAAGGTCCTCTGATCAGATGATTGCATCTCACCTGATACGTTAACGTACGTAACGAAGTCACATTAACATACGTAACTCTTTGGAACTTAACGTACGTAAGCTCCTATGCTTAACGTACATTATGAATTCTATACTTAGCCATTTACAACTGCTCCTGCTCATCGTCTCAATATACCGAATACGTATACACGACACACTGAATACATATACTCGTCCCAATAACATTCTCATATGATACACAATATCCTCAAATGCAATTGTCGACCAAGTTACGACAATTATACCATTACAGATGTCTCAATCCTTCAATTATTTTATCCATAATGTACAGATTCCACACTGTACAATATAATTCGGATAAAATAACATTAAACAATCATAGAAGAATTCAGGATATTACATTCTACCCCACTTAAAATATTATCCTCGAAACTTGCAATCCGGTCATAATCAAAAGTTCAACCACAATATCCAGAATTATCATGAAACCGATCGATCATCATTATTAACGAATAACCAAAACATTATACTTATAAATGTGTGAAGTCGATGATATCCTGTGATACAAGCAAATGACCACACTTCAAAGCCTCAATACGCTTACTATCACAAATTTTCATGAAATCAAAAATGCGTCGTTATAACTCAATTATGGAATAGTCCATCCATGTCAAAGCCTGTCTGCCTGACCGCACAATCAAGTCCCAATAATACATGATACATCAATGAAACAATTACCCAAAACGATGGCAATAAATCCCGAATCATCAACACAAAGTCTGAACGCTAATATGATCAATAACAATGATCAACCAATGAATTAACCGAGAATATCATTTACATGACAAACTCCAATACGACCAACCAAAGGTCAAAACACAACCAAGAATATCATCAACATGATAAACTCCAATATGACCAACCAAAGGTAGAAACAATAACCGAGAATACCCTCACATGGTAAGCTCCAACACGATCAACACAGAACCATAGAGACGGATATACGAAAGAATAAAATTCTCAAAACGTTATACAAATTACATACAGTGGATCTCAGAGAAACACATCGACTGTTGAACATACCCCTTGGGCGTATGACAACCAATCACAACCCATCGAACATACTCAATCATACATGGAGTGGGAACGACCAATCAATATACAAAACAACCGTCCTAGGGTCACTGTTTCTAAATCTACACTTATTAATAAATCACTCAGAATACCACATGCGAATAAAAAGAATCAGTTGGCTCAAAAGTCAAAAATCACTATAGCAAAATCACGCTATTACCATACCAGTAGAGCCACATAGCATATATGCCCCGATTTCACAAAAACCAAAGTTCTAAAATCATATTCTATACTGAATCTACAACACGTGACATATTCCTCTTAGCTGATCAACCAACCGGTCATCCCTGGATAACCAAGCTACCATACTGAAGTTCGAACCTCTTTTCATCGTACCATTGATGTGTTATCCAGTTTGTGAGTCTCACTCAGAACTTCACCATGATATGCGTTATGTACTATGTTTGTACGTATACCAATCACATTTTCAAAACAGCTTTCAAATCATACAATATTGTCAATAAAAATCCATTTCCAAAAGTTCTTTCAAGGATTTCAAAACTCAAAACACACATTTTTGCAAGACCATAAATCAATTTTCGAAAAGTTAAACCGGCTCGCTTATGTCAAGTGTTCGATAACAATTTTCTTCGAATCCACATGATTTCGAAGTTTTAAAATGAAAACTATGCAAATGATTGACCATATCCATACTCCTATATACCAATTGTAACACCCCCAATCCGCTCAGGGATATTACACGCCGTAGAACCTTTCCTCAAGGATCTACCAGGCTGGTAACAACATAGAACGCCTCAAAAATGCCTTTAAGGCTAAAATGACTCAGTAGACCGATTTGGTCTTTCAATAAAAACATACAACTTGATTACAATACTTGCCCACGCAGGGGTCGAATACAACACACTCCCGTACAACGGGGAAAGAATACTGCAGCGGAATAAAATACAACTAAACCAATATAACATCAAACAGTCCTCGTGTGATTAGTATCATTCATCTTTCATCATCCTTCATGCCGACCCTGTGCTATGCTCCAAAACCTGAATGCAATACAAACATCCACTCCCTAATACTCGGGGGTTAGCAAAACTCCACTGTTTTCCTAGTGCAAGTACAAGTGTAAAAATACGAGCCATACAATTCAAATTCCACGAATAACAATAACCAGTAATCCACGAAGATCCAAACGAAACGAAAAGTACTTCCCGAGGCAAGAGTTTGAGAACAATATTCTAAAAACCGAAAGATCACAAATCAATGGAAATAATTTATAAAACAGTTTAGAATGTCATCGAGAGTTTTAATAGAAAAACAATTTAGGATTATCAAATCCCACTTTTCAAAACCCAAAAGACGAAAGGGGTCACCGCCCCAAAGGTTTACTTTCCATAAAATTACCTTTACCAAATTGTTGGGATTTTAGCCCTAAATCCGTAAAATGACCTTTACAAAACCGTTGGGATTTTAGCCCCAAATCTCATCAACTCACAGTAGACGAGAACGACAACAAGGTTCGTCTTCCAACATCAAAATTCACAACCCAAGGTTTAAACACAGACGACAAATACTCTAGTGCCATCCTAGCCAAGTAAGCCAAACGAACAACTTACCTCTTACACACTTAGTCGATGCATGCAATCATAAAAACCGATCAAAATACTCGTTTCTGGAAACGCCAATAATCCAAATCACATTGTAAAATGCACCATAATTAACCGCGGACCCACAACTTCGTGGACCCCTACCGAGACCCCATCGGATCTAACCCGCAGTGGTTAAAAGCAAGCTCGCGGTTCCACAGCTTCGTGGAGCCCTACCGAGATCCCGTCGGATCTAACCCGTAGTGAGCATACACACACACACGTTACTCATGCAATACTAATATGCTAAGAATGTAAGTTCATCAAGAATACTTACTAGAGATGGCCACTTACTCGACGCCGTTATCAAACTCATCATAACACAACACGATTAACGCGGAATACATGATTCCATAACTTTAAACAACAGGGGTATCACCAAAGCCCTCAACGTTCAAAACAATCAAATCATAATCAATTTCCCAAAACACACCGTTCACAAAACACACGCGTTTTGAAAGTGAGCCCTTAACGAGGCTAAACCGAATCTTTTGAAAGTTCAAATCAAACGATCAAACAAACACATAGAGACAATCACTAATTATCATATCCACAAAACAATAATTGTATGGACAAGGTACTTGCCTCGAAAACACGATCGCAACAAGACGACGGATGAAATACGGTCGGACGGCCCCGAACTCCCGAACACTATCAAGAACGCGATAACACCGCAACTACGAGTATAACAATGCACGAATTACCAACACAAAATGATGATCGACTCGGAATCCTCGAGCACCTATAATCCTCCGAAAGAAACAACAAAAACAAGATCACAACGATGACCGAGACCAACAACACTAAGAATTACATCAAGACATTGAAAGAAACTCATTGAAACATTTAATCGAACATTAAATGCTCAATGATTTCCAAGGACACCCAAATCATCAATCGAGTTAAACCAACTCGGAATATGGATATAAAATCCATAGAACACGATTAATAACATCATTAGACAATAATCGGTTTATCAAAACCGAATGAAAAACGAAATCAAGAACAAAACTCCCAAAAAGTCAACTTGAAGGAAAATCAAGAAATATACCTTGATTCGACGAAGAACAATGGATTAAATGATGTTAAACACAAGAATAATACTAAGATTAATCAT
This sequence comes from Orobanche coerulescens, assembly GCA_033398695.1. Taxonomy (NCBI): domain Eukaryota; kingdom Viridiplantae; phylum Streptophyta; class Magnoliopsida; order Lamiales; family Orobanchaceae; genus Orobanche; species Orobanche coerulescens. The sequence goes on along the minus strand of CM065815.1, from coordinate 129,619,074 downwards.
ACCCATCATGGATTAATCAACAATATGGAACGAATCGGACAAAAATGCAAAACCCCCAAATTTCCCAAAAATAGGGTTCAAGAAGATTTACCTTGATTAGGATGAAGGATTCAAGTAGAGGTCGAAAATCTACAACAAGACTTGAGGTGGATGATCTCTACAAGTTTGGGAGCACTCAAATCGCTGAAAATCGCCCAGGATGGTAGGAGGAAGAAGAGAGGAGAAAATGAATGTTTCTCCTCGAAAATCTGCTAAAAAGTGCAGAAAAAGCCCGTGTGCCGCGGCCCGGGTCGAGTGTGCCGCGGCCGAGGGCAAAAAAAAAAGCCCAGAAATCAGCTTAGTGCCGCGGCCCGGCCAGCAGGGGCCGCGACCCGCGGTACAGCCCGCTCCAGCACCAAAAAGGCACATGGTACAGTCTTAGCTATTTCGACCATAACTCCTTCGTCTGGACTCCGATTGACTCACCGTTTGAACCATTGGAAATCTAACTTGATGCTATATAATAGTGGAAAGATTCAGAATTTTTGGACTTTCCAAGAATTTATGGTGATTTTACAAAGTCGAACTCACACGTGGAAAATTCGATTAATGACACGGAACTCAACAAAACGACACCGAAATGAACTCGGATGACAAAAAGTGTAGAATTAATCATTCTCGGAATGACGAAACGGTCACAATAGAGTCGCTAAGATGGACTTCCGCCAAAACAAATAAAATTACCAGAAATCAAAATTGCGGATATTACACACTACCCTCCTTAAAAGAAGTTTCGTCCCGAAACTTAAAACAAGTAGGGAGAAGCAATATCCCACCAGGAACATCTCAACGAGATACACAAGAACCGAAAACTCGTGCCCAATGGCGAAACGTTACAAGCAACGCGAAGAAAATATGCGGCGTGAAAACACGCTCAACGACAACTATCACATTGCCACAAGCAGGGCATAACACGATCAACAAGTGCCAAGTACCACCAACCAGATAACGCAATCAAGTCGATTACCTGAACCATCAAGAGAAAAAGGCACCCCTTGCAAGAATACTCGCACAGTCGAAAGAATAGGAATGAAACGTATAACGATCCTCAAAGGTAATCACGGAGTACTCTGACCACACCGAAATTCTCAAAAACCACATTAGGCATCTCTGTGTCCCTTCGGAGTGGAGATGCAAACTTGATCCCCGAACTCCCCAGCTACCATCTCACAGTACACGGCTCGGTGACCCACCTGGCCACACTCGAAACCGCTGACTAACGGTGAACGACAATTCTCCGCAGTACGAAATTAGGCAACGACAGTCAGACAACCACGATCGAACAACAATGATCGAACACAGCGATCGAAAAATAATGATCGAACAACAACGATCGAAAAATAATGATCGAACAACAACGATCGAACAACAATGATCGAAAACAATGATCGAACAACAACGATCGAACCACAATGATCGAACAACAACGATCGAAAAACAATGATCGAACAACAACCCCGAAGTTCACACTTCAACTCGATACATTAAAAGAGCCGGTAGAAACTAAAAGATGTTACTTTTGAACAAGGTTCACAAGAATTGAACCGAACTCAGAAAAGTCACAGCGATAACCAGATCGATCCAACACAAGGTCACGACTCTTTCGAACGATAAAAACCAAAATACAGAACAAGTTCAGAAAGTATCAACAAACACGAGCGAGTCGAAAGAATGGAGAAACAAAAAATACAGAAGTCAAAATAGTACGGATATTAGCTTCGACCTCGTCCACGAAATTCACAAAAATGGAAGCAAGGTAACAATACATCAAACAACCGACACATAACGGAACAATCACCGATGCACATGGTCATACCAACCCAAGCTCTAACAGTTCGCACATGAGCGATAACGCAGAAGTCACCACGGGGCGACAACATCCAATTCCAACATCCCACCTCTCATAGAGGGCTAACACAACAAATGTGTGGAAAACGACTCAACGCTCACACCGCCAATTCGACTACAACTCATAGGGCCAACATCCTAATAATAACGCTAACATCACATATACATTCCTGGACCGCAAATAGAAACGATAGGTTTTAAAAACGAAAACCACTTTCGAAAATAATTTGAAAACACTAGTTGATCTCGAGTATCATATATAAAAGAAGTAGTATAAACATCGTCATCGAGACTTTGGAGAACCATTTCACATCTGATACAAATGAGGACACTTTCTCTTAGTGAAAAACTTTCAGGATTTTCGACCCTCGGGTCTAAGTAAAAGTGTTTCTAAAATAATGAAAATATCTCAAAACATTTTGGTCCTCGAGGTAGAAGAATTTTGAAACATATTGTGGCACCTTGGATGTACCCCGAGAAAATAATTCATTTTAAAAAGTACGTCTCGCAATTTATTTTCTAAGATACTCAAGGTTTTCAAAGATAATTCAATGGGCTAGAATGCCCAAAAATTTCAGGTAATTACACGGAACATTATAATGCCGTGGGCCCCATGCTAGAACTCACCAGGCTAAAAACCATTTACAACGTCAAAAAGGCCGATGACGGTAATATTTCAAAAACTTACAAAAGCCATTTACAAAATACTAAATACCATCATAAGAATTTCGCTAAAACGATCAAGGCCATAATGCCACAAACTCGGTTAAGGGAATCAATTTTCGAAATAGAACTCAGTCGGTAAAATACCAAAAGCCATTACAAAAGAACTCACGCAGCGGATGAAAGAAATAAAGTCAAACATGCACAATCCAGCAACACTACTCCTCATATGAACAAAATATGAGGCTCAAATAACCACATATCAAGGAATCAAAATCCATAAGAGGATTCCGTTACTTAACAAATAATTATAAAAATAGCTCGTGTCACACGAGACACAACACAAAGAAGGGAGACTTACATTCACAGGTCGCACGAAGATGATGATCGCCCCACGATACTAATCACGACCAACAAACTCAGACGACGCGTCGCGACACGACTCAGTCAGATAAAATCCGACGAAACAAGATTCAAACAACACGACTTGACCCGACAGTCTAGGTTTCCACAACCTAAGCTCTGATACCATTTATGTAACACCCCCAATCCGCTCAGGGATATTACACGCCGTAGAACCTTTCCTCAAGGATCTACCAGGCTGGTAACAACATTGAACGTCTCAACAATGCCTTTAAGGCTAAAATGACTCAGTAGACCGATTTGGTCTTTCAATAAAAACATACAACTCGATTACAATACTTGCCCACGTAGGGATCGAATACAACACACTCCCGTACAACCGGGAAAGAATACTGCAGCGGAAATAAAATACAACTAAACCAATATAACATCAGACGGTCCTCGTGTGATTGGTATCGTTCATCTTTCATCATCCTTCATGCCGACCCTGTGCTATGCTCCAAAACCTGAATGCAATACAAACATCCACCCCCTAATACTCGGGGGTTAGCAAAACTCCACTGTTTTCCTAGTGCAAGTACAAATGTAAAAATACGAGCCATACAATTCAAATTCCACGAATAACAATAATCAGGAATCCTCGAAGATCCAAACGAAACGAAAAGTACTTCTCGAGGCAAGAGTTTGAGAAAAATATTCCAAAAACTGAAAGATCATAAATCAATGGAAATAATTTATAAAACATTTTAGAATGTCATCGAGAGTTTTAATAGAAAAACAATTTAGGATTATCAAATCCCACTTTTCAAAACCCAAAAGACGAAAGGGGTCACCGCCCCAAAGGTTTACTTTCTGTAAAATGACCTTTACCAAACCGTTGGGATTTTAGCCCCAAATCTGTAAAATGACCTTTACAAAACCGTTGGGATTTTAGCCCCAAATATCATCAACTCACAGTACACGAGAACGACAACAAGGTTCGTCTTCCAACATCAAAATTCACAACCCAAGGTTTAAACACAGACGAAAAATACTCTAGTGCCATCCTAGCCAAGTAAGCCAAACGAACAACTTACCTCTTACACACTTAGTCGATGCATGCAATCATGAAAACCGATCAAAATACTCGTTTCCGGAAACGCCAATAATCCAAATCACATTGTAAAATGCACCACAATTAACCGCGGACCCACAACTTCGTGGACCCATACCGAGACCCCATCGGATCTAACCCGTAGTGGTTAAAATCAAGCTCGCGGTTCCACAGCTTCGTGGAGCCCTACCGAGACCCCGTCGGATCTAACCCATAGTGAGCATACACACACACACGTTACTCATGCAATACTAATATGCTAAGAATGTAAGTTCATCAAGAATACTTACTAGAGATGGCCACTTACTCGACGCCGTTATCAAACTCATCATAACACAACACGATAAACGCGGAATACATGATTCCATAACTTTAAACAACAGGGGTATCACCAAAGCCCTCAACGTTCAAAACAATCAAATCATAATCAATTCCCCAAAACACACCGTTCACAAAACACACGCGTTTTGAAAGTGAGCCCTTAACGAGGCTAAACCGAATCTTTTGAAAGTTCAAATCAAACGATCAAACAAACACATAGAGACGATCACTAATTATCATATCCACAAAACAATAATTATATGGACAAGGTACTTGCCTCAAAGCCACGATCGCAACAAGACGACGGATGAAATACGGTCGGACGGCCCCGAACTCCCGAACACTATCAAGAACGCGATAACACCGCAACTACGAGGATAACAACGCACGAATTACCAACACAAAATGATGATCGACTCGGAATCCTCGAGCACCTATAATCCTCCGGAAGAAACAACAAAAACAAGATCACAACGACGACCGAGATCAACAACACTAAGAATTACATCAAGACATTGAAAGAAACTCATTGAAACATTTAATCGAATATTAAATGCTCAATGATTTCCAAGGACACCCAAATCATTAATCGAGTTAAACCAACTCGGAATATGGATATAAAATCCATAGAACACGATTAATAACATCATTATACAATAATCGGTTTATCAAAACCGAATGAAAAACGAAATCAAGAATAAAACTCCCAAAAAGTCAACTTGAAGGAAAATCAAGAAATATACTTTGATTCGACGAAGAACAATGGATTAAATGATGTTAAACACAAGAATACTACTAATATTAATTATACCCATCATGGATTAATCAACAATACGGAACGAATCGGACAAAAATGCAAAAACCCCAAATTTCCCAAAAATAGGGTTCAAGAAGATTTACCTTGATTAAGATGAAGGATTCTAATAGAGGTCGAAAATCTACAACAAGACTTGAGGTGGATGATCTCTACAAGTTTGGGAGCACTCAAATCGCTGAAAATCGCCCAGGATGGTAGGAGGAAGAAGAGAGGAGAAAATGAATGTTTCTCCTCGAAAATCTGCTAAAAAGTGCAGAAAAAGACCGTGTGCCGCGGCCCGGGTCGAGTGTGCTGCGGCCCAGGGCAAAAAAAATGCCCAGAAATCAGCTTAGTGCCGCGGCCCGGCCAGCAGGGGCCGCAGCCCGCGGTACAGCCTGCTCCAGCAGCAAAAAGGCACATGGTGTAGTCTTAACTATTTCGACCATAACTCCTTCGTCTGGACTCCGATTGACTCACCGTTTGAACCATTGGAAAGCTAACTTGATGCTCTATAATACTGGAAAGATTCAGAATTTCTGGAGTTTCCAAGAATTTATGGTGATTTTACAAAGTCGAACTCACACGTGGAAAAGTCGATTAATGACACGGAACTCAACAAAAGGACACAGAAATGAACTCGGATGACAAAAAGTGTAGAATTAATCATTCTCGGAATGACGAAACAGTCACAATAGAGTCGCTAAGATGGAATTCCGCCAAAAAAAGAAAATTACCAGAAATCAAAATTGCGGATATTACACCAATTCGGCTCGTCACAAATTCCACTGATATTCGGTCGGAAAATCACACGATAGGTTCCAAAATCTTATTGTAAAGACATTCTCAAAATCACACTTCCCATATATGACTTATTCTATCGACTATTATTCCATTATGCAATACCTCAACTATGCCATGATGAAACATGTTTTTAAAGACAACAATACTGTCTCTCAAAATAAATTTAAGAAAATACATTTTCATGATATCGAGCAAATTAGTTTATTCAAAATATATTATATTGAAAAGTATCATTTTCAAATGTTCAAAAACAGTTTCATACGTCTCAAAATGAACTAACATGACTACATGTTCCTCATAACCATCCACACATCTTTCCCAAGTACACACTCCATTTCCCAAGTTTACCCGACACATTGATTTTCCATAATCACAGTTTCTTAAGATCATCGGTTATGTCCCAACTACTATATTCTGCTATCTCATAACGTAACACATAATATTCTTTCGAATCTTAAAGCACATCCATATTATAACTGCAAATAACCTCAATGCAATTCAAAAATCCAATTACTTACAGATCGTGAAGCCGACGATTCCCCGTGATACTGGCACATGTCTCAACTCTAGAAAATACTCGATACAGATATTTCAAAACATGCATTTTGCAAAATCAGTTAAACTCAAAATACAACACATCTCTATCCGAAGAAACACGTTAATACCATTTGGAAAAATTTACAACAACCAATGTACAACACTGGTAAATAGCATAACACACAAGCCCGAGTGAACAACAAAAACCGAGGGCTCTAATATTCGTCAATCGACAACTCATATGACGTGACAAAAACACGACTCGAATCGACCCGACTACCTAGGTTTTCTCAACCTAAGCTCCGATACCATATTCTGTAACACCCCCCGGACCATCCGGGAATATTACAGCGCCATGGGCCCCGAGACGGAACACACAAGGCTAAAAGATATTTTTACAAACATTCCAAGTATGCCTAAGAGGCAATGATGGTAACATCATTTTAAAATATAAAGCGGCTTTAAGAAAAGTCCATTTATCAATACCATCATAAAATATCATTTGAAAGTACAAGGCCAAAACGCCAAAGTTCAACAGTTTCAAAAGTGTACCTTAAGCTACTACTTGCAAGTACCGACAAAATATTTTAGAAAATGACTTTCCAAAGTAATTAAGTTACCAGAAACCAAAAGGCCATTAAAAAATACTTACGCAACGGAAAAGACAAACAGTTAAAAATACTCTAGCAGCAGAAAACAACAACTAATCGAAGTACTCGATTCACAAGCACATGCTATAGCCAGTATCCTCTGGGAAGCTCATCTCTTCACGACCGTTACAAGCTCGATATCCCAAGAATCTAAAAAGAAAGACCACGACGGGGTCAGTCATAATACTCAACAATGATAATGGTCACATCACATCAATAATTACATATCAATGAAATCCCAAAATAAGAATACGACCAATGAAATCTTATTGTCATAACTTTATCAATTCGTGATAATTCTCATCAAAATAACCCTTACCATATTCCACATCTCGTAATCTCCATTAAACAATGAATTCATACACAACATATATACTGTACTTTAAGCAATACTCAAGTTCTCGAAACATCATCATGACTCACCACTACGGAAATGTACCAACTCTGGCCAATTCAATCCATCGGATAACATCAACAATATCAACATGATAATCGATTACCCATCCAAGTACAAGAACCAAGAAGGAGATATAGAACATACCTCAAGGTACGCAATGTCATGACGAATCACGTCAGTCTAATCCGAGATCAGTTCAATACAACATACGGACATGGTCCTAATACAAGACCTACAAATGCATACTCATATGACAACGTCAATATGCTCACAACAATAACAACAATGTATACTCAATGGAAATCCGATGATCCAGCGCACACAACATAGATCCCAAGATGATCCTACTAGATCAACACGAGGTGGATAACCAACAATATACATATGCACAACAATAAGACGTGGTAAATCTAACGATGTGAATCTACATGGTTCCACCAACACAACACAAGCTAATCTAATGATCCAGCGCCCTCAGCATAGATCCCAAGATGATCCCGTCGGACCAACACGAGGTGAAAAATCCATCCAATGATCCGACGCCCTCAACATAGATCCCAAGATGATCCCGTCGGACTAACACGAGGTGGAAAACTGATCCAGCGCCCTCAGCATAGATCAAACGACCCCATCGGATCAATACAACATACACAATACAATTATGCATACACATGCAAATCAATATGTTCATCAACATGAACAACATATGAATCAATAACATGAACGACCTTATGACAAATCAATTGGACAACCTCATGTTTCAACAACATGAATGACAATATGCATGATCAAAATCAGCAACATTAAACCAAAATCAAATTAAGATACTTGCCCGAGTCCCTCAAGAGCAATCTCGATGTTTAAACCATCATCGGTGATTATCCTCAATGTTCGATGATTCAAAATACCATGGACCATAGGTAACTTGTATCCTCGTCTTTACCATAATGTACCCATGATACCCAAGTATACCAATAACTAATGTAAATCATATACATTATGATTTAATTCCCAAAATCAGAAAACAACATACAACCACAATCTCCAGAGTCCACGATAATAATCATTGCTATATGAATTATAAACGAATGAAACTGAAACCATTTGTTAAATATATAAATTGAGCAAGTAATAACTTGCCTTGATACCGACACGGCGATAATGAAGACGTTACCAAGTCCTTGCTGTTGTCTACAAGTTCCTCGGCCCTGACCAAAGCAATTCACGAACATCCTCGAACTCGACCGCAACATATTATTCTAGTCATCAATCAATTATCACAACCTATTGAAGTAATCAATTAACAAAAATCCGATAACAATCAATAACCGACATAGTCAACCAATCGAACTCAACGGTTCAATGATTCCTCAATCATATACAAAACCAAATAATCTAACTCAACAATTACGAACTCATGTACACAATATAACCCACAACTCGATAATCATAATTAACAATATAACCGATCAACAAACCCAACAGTTCCATAATATCCTGATTAAACACAAATCCAAACAATCAAATCAATCAATCACGAATCCATAACCACAATACGATTCCATAATCCGATAATCACAATAACGATCAACTCATCCCAATAACATGGATTACATAACATACTCTATTCTGAATTCAACCTCTTAGATGAATTAACAAGATTCCTCCTTGTTCATAATTGTAAATTCACAATAAAATAGTACGACCGACATAATCGACAATCCGAACTATCCAAATAGTTCAATACCATTGATAATCATGTTCTAAGATTAACCATAATCTTTCCGGATTCATCCTCATTATCATGATTCATATTTTGTCAAGAACATATGAAATCAACTACTACAATCAACATAATATTGGTTTTAATTAGCAAATCCATGTTTATAGTGAAAACCATTATCTATCCTATCACATATCCCTTTTGATGTGATATATACCAAGGACACTAAGAACACCATGATTCCATAATTATGTTCATAACAAACAACATATTGAAGACATACATCATCATATTCTTCAACATACAATTCACATAACTTAAAGAATCACAACACCACCATAACCGTCATCATACGAAGAAGATATTAGCAACAACATCGAAATCTAAAATTAAAGAGAGGGTTTATCAGACATACCTCTTGAAGAAGGACCACAACAATCAAACACTTCCAAAAACATCAAGAACTCCGAGCTTCAAGCTTCTAATCAAATCATCGAGGTCTCAACCAAGGTAGACGGGCCTGGAATAGGATTAACAATGAAAAGGGACGAAGTTGGGGTGGAACAAATCTGTTTCATCTCGTGAAGAAATGAAAGACCGATCTTTAATTAATATATAATCTGCACAGCTCGTTACGTACGTTAACACCCAACATTAACGTACGTAAGACCTTTTAACGCACGCTACATGTCCTGTATAGCATACTAATCGGTATCCAGAGCTCACTTCCTTATTTCGTTCCATGCATTACGTACGTAGTGTCAGTGCCATAGCGTACGTAATGTAGCTATTGACTTGCTAAAGTATCAAACTCGTTTACGTACGTAATGAGATGTTCTTAGCGTACATAAAGTTCAACATTGACTCGCCTGTCCACATATGTGCCGAAAGTAGCCGACACTTGGCCCATTCACCAATCATAGCTCGGACCTGTCCGATTCCCTTCATAACGTATGTTATCTACCCAACCTAACGTAAGTTAAGCATGTAACTTTACGTACGTTAGCTCCTCTGCTTAACGTACGCTACGCTTGTATTGACAAGGTCTCTGATTAGACGATTGCATCTCACCTGATATGTTAACGTACGATCAGAAATCATCTCAAATATAGCACACATTTCTTTGAAAAATAAATGTGCAGTGATATAAGCCGTACCGGAGACGAGAAGGGTGAAGTCAAAAAAAGATCTTCAAATAATCCACGATCTTCCTCACATTGATCCAATTATTGTCAAAAGGCGGGCCAATGGGCTGATCCTTGTACTTGATCTTATTCAAGTCAGACACAAATTGACCACTTTGCATAGTCGAATAGCATCGAAATGCCGGTTCAAATGGCTTAGCTGCCTCTAGCATCAAATAGGTAGAATTCTACCTAGTTGGCACATCCAAACACAAGGACTTGCCGCAATCTTGGGTGATAAATGCTTTCACCGCCCTGTTGAAATCATCCATCCTCTTTGGTAAATCTTTGACCCACTTCACAGCTTCCCTCACATGTCTGACTGACAAGCCTATCTCTTCTAACCCGTCCATCACTATAAAATTGGCGATGTGAGCCGCGCAACGTAGAGGAAGATACTTGCTACCCAATACATTAGTCTTCCTACTGTCAAGGAAGTCACTAATGTATCTAACAGCACCATCATTGGTACTCGCATTGTCTACAGTACAACAAAGTATCTTCTCCAGACCCCACTCCTTTAGAACTTGAACAATAGCTTCACCTATTTCGACACCTTTATGACTAACAATCTTGCGGAAAGCTATGATCTTCTTGTGCAAGACCCAATCCTTTCTTATGAAATGCGCAGTAACACAAATAAAGTTTGTGTTATTAATTGTAGTCCAGCAATCAGTGGTGATCGACACCCTACTCATCCCCTTCATCATGAAAAACGACTTCAAAGATATAGAATTTTCAAGATACAGCTTCACACAATCTTCTCTTTTGGTTTGCCTGCTTGGAATCATGAAGTCTGGACAAACACGAGCAACAAACTTTTTGAACCCCTCATTTTCCACAAATTTGAACAAAAGCTCATCTAGAATTATCATCTCGCACAAAGCCAATCTACTAGCCTTTTGGTCAAATCTCCAACTGGTCAACGTCCCACTTCCTTCGCCTACACCAGATTGAAAGCTCAGTTTCTTTTGCCCAGATTTTTCCGCTTGTCTCTTCTTGCAAACTGCAGTATGTTTGATCAAAGCACTCGTGCCATTTGTGCCTGAAATAGCTTGGATATCAGTACGGCAAACCTTGCATATTCCTTTCCTATGTTTAACAGGTGGATCCCCTTCTTCCCATCCAACCACATCATAATATGCCCAAGCTTTAGATCTCAACTTAGAGCCCTTTCGCTTCTTTCCCGTTGCAGTACTCTGAGACTGTGTCTAGGACCTCTCGGTGGGTGTTTCTAGTTCATGTTCCTCACTTATATCTTGAATCACATCATTCTCAAGCAATGGTGGAAGTTGGGATTGGGGCATATTTGAGTCTTGAGTAGTAGGTTGCTCCATTTCACTTAAATATTTCAAAAGAATCAAAACCAATTACAAGAAATGTATAATTGAAAGAAACAATTACAATGGGAAAGTCAGCCAAGGTATTCGAAATCAATGAAAACAACAAAGTTAATTGTAAAGATGAGCTGCAATGATGGAAATGAGACATCAAAGTCAGCCAAGGCATTCACCTCATGTACTGAGCGTTCTTTCTTTCTTTTTTTCCTTTCTGGAAGTATATAATGTTTTTTTCTTTTGTCTTTAAATATGGTTAAATTTGTTGTTTCTTTTCAAATATTTTGATTTTCAAACTGCTTTGTGATTGAAGACTTACTGACCCATATGTGGTGCTCACTTTGAAGAAAACTGAATCTAAAAACAAAACCTGGGTATGTTTTGAGGGTTTTGAATAAACAGAAATTGTTAGAGCAGCAACTAGCATTCTAGCAAGCAATGGAATAAGAATTATACTAATTATCATCAAATTCAAAAGAAGACTAGAAGAGGAAGAAAAACGAGCTGACCTGAACAGGGTGGTGGCGCTCCGTCGCTCGACGGCGGCGTGGCGTGGCGTTGAGCGGAGCGCGATTGAGCAACGGACCAGCGGTGGAGGTGAGGCGTAGCGTGGCGTGGCGTTGGTGCGAGTGAGCAGCGAGCAGCGGGTGGTGAGAGTTGAGAGAAGTTACAGAGAGTGGCGGAGGCGCGGCGTGGTGAGTAGTGAGGTGAGAGACAGAGAGTCGAGAGAGATTTAAGATTTGAGAAGAAAATTAGGTTTGTAGTCTTTACGTATTTTAACATATTTTTGGTTTTAGGGATTGAAAAATAATAAAATTTAAATATAAAATTATAATTTATAAAATTTAAAAATATATATTTTTTAAATTTTTGGTTTTTGATTCTAAACCGAACAGTTCCGGTTAGATCGAAAACCGAAATAGCTCCCAAAATGCTACCAAGAACCGGACCATAACCATATAATATGGTTCCGGTTCCACGGAACTGGTGCGGTTCCGGTGTGGTTCCGGTTCTAACCGAGATCCGGAAACCTTTTAGATAGCCCTGGATGGAGAGGTTCTATCATAAAAAATAATATTCACCTTTTTGTATCTAATTGAAGTTTAAAACTAGTGAGCTAATAATCAGCACATCCGATGTGGAGGAAGACTATAATATCAACGCGTATGCTAATTATTTCACATTTTAAACCAATTATAGAGGCCAACTTGATTTTGAAAAATTAATTATTAAAATCACTTAGTTATTTTGAAAAATTAAAGTTTTTAATTTTCTCGTCCTAACATGCAAGAAACATATCACGCATACATCCATACATGACATTCATCAAAACAGTAACATAATAAAAAAAATTGGATAATAAAATCCAATTATCATGGCTTTTATTCCTCGTTTTCAGTAACGAGAAAATTCTTGGCTCTTTTACTCCCACTGCTTCAAGCATCTCGTCACCTCCTCCCGGTTGGGGCACAAAAATTGCCAAATTTAGAAACTTTCTTCCATACAAAATTAATTGCACAAGAAATTTCCAAATTAAAATTATTGTGCTCCAACAGACGCAACGAACGACGGATAAACGAATAAGACCTTACACCGAACGAACCTGCCCGGACAGAACCCGACCCGCTGCCCGACCCGACCCGCGGCCTAGCAGCCTGCCCCTGGCCGATGCGCGGCAGGCCAGACTCTCGACCGAGGCCGCCTGTTCTGGCTGACTCCTGATCGGCAACACCCTGGTCTCAGTCGGTTCATCCGATCAGGACTCCTTTTCGCGCTGGACTTCTTTTCCTTCGGTACTTTGTGTATTCCAATTCGATTACAATTTTACACCAAATAAAATACATCGAATTTACAACGAAAATTACAAGGAAAAATAAATTATATTCTACCCTTGGATTTTCTCACGGGAAAAACTTTATACATGCCTCAAAATCGGGCCAAATGACCAAAACACGTAAATAAATAAAAAAATCACATAGCCATGATAATTGGACCATATTCACCTGCAAGATAATTTCTAGCAAAAATATTCCAAACATCATACTATATGAATATTTAAATTGCTAGCAAATTAATCACAAATTAATTAAATTGAACAAAACCTAAAGACCGGTTTGAATAATAAGGTTTTATAAACTAACCAACATAAATAGCGTATATATTTAGGCTTGTCAATTAATTAATTAAACACATTAATTAACAACTTAAATATATGTATTTACGCAGTAGAATTGGTAATTTGTACCTTTGAAGCGAAGTGGTAGAAAATTACTTCTGGGTCGATCGAACTCCCCTTCGTACTCCTCCTTGATCTTCTTGTATTTCTACCTCAAGATCTTCTAGAGTATATCCCGCCTATGATCCAGATATCGTGTGGGCAATAATCTACCGGATCAAACTTGGACTTGCAGTATGGGATCGGGCGAAATTTCTTCAAGAAATACCTCACGTATTTTCTCTCTATTTTTCTTGAATATTTGTGTATTTAGAAAAATATTGTGTTAGCTAAATTGTGGAATCCAAGACACAAGTCAAGATCCACTATTAAACACAAAATTGGAAGAAAAAAATGAAAGTTTCTTGTTCCTTGAAGTGAGAAAAACGGCCACCCACATGATCCTTTTATAGGTGTTTTGGGCTACTTTAGGGACCTTAAGGAGGATAAGGTAAGGACTCCCAATAGAGATCATCTTTCTAATATTAGGACTCTTCCTAATATAATGACTCTATTAATATCAACTTAGTCCACTAAAAGGTTGATATTGCACTTCCTACCAAAGTCCCAAATTACGAAATTGGGCTCCCTTTTGCATTAATTATTTCCCGTGTTTAAGATATTCCATATCCATTAATTAATTTAAGCTACTGACAGCTTTTAATTATTAATGTATTATACATGAATATACCACTCGACTTTTATTATTATATCAGAAAATTAATTCCACCTGCACGGTTTAATATAATAATCCTTTCGAGTGCCTCAAGGGACATGATCAACCCGACTGGTTGGGACACGATTTCTAGCTATAATATTAAATTATGTAAATAATAATATTGCCCAAAATATCGAGCATATTGAGTCAATCATTGTGGCTCTCACCCATGATAAATCAAAGCAATAAATATTAAATATATATAATTAAATATTAATCACTAGAATTAAGAAATAATAATTGTCTGAGATGTACGTTCTTCTTATAGTCAGTACAGAAGAATCTATCTCACCTCGATCCTGTTCAACGTATACCGAATACGTTAATATATGCTAATGGTCAAGACCAACCAAACTCAAGTATATATTACAACCTCTCACATAACGGTCTAATGTTATATAGGTTGTGAACTAATTATTACTATATAAGGAACCGATAATGTGATCTTCTGTATGACATGACACACCACATTATCTACAATATAAAGTAATTTAGACAACATTTACATAACCATAGCGTGAATAAATATGCAAAATATGTGACAAATGAATTAAATATTCTCATAGATAAAGACCGCGAAATTAGGCAATAAAAGCATAAAGTATGCTTTGATATATATAACCCTAACATAACCAACAACATGCTCCCCGAGAATATCAAAAACGCCAATAGTCGTTTAGAAAGAAGGTGTATCTAAATCTCAAAGGCATGCACAACAGTACTTCCAACAGTACAATGCGCCTAGATATTAGATACAAGAGCCCTGGTATCCATCCAGAAAGCAGGTCGCCGCGCAATATAATCAACAGCTATGGCATCCAACTGGAGACCCAGGAGGCAAGCTGTAAGGCCTAAGAAAATGTCTCCACCTCCGAGAGCAATCGTACTGGAATAATAATATTAACCCTCGATTTTACATGTATAATTACCAAGTTTACAGCAACTATGTGCCTGCCCCATATAGACATTGCAAAACTGGACTAAAAGTAACCTACAGTAAACAAATTGTTGTTAGGCAAATATGGTACCAAAAGGTACTAACATTCATGGACCCAACAATCAAAGGGGACATAAATCTACTTAAATTCCGTGCTTACATGATATCAAGGAGAAGGACATCTGGTACTTTGACAGCAGATGTTCTCGGCACATGACAGGAGATCAGCAAACTATCAAACTATGTAGAAGGTCGCGGTCCAAAAGGCTTCGGTGATAAGTCTAAAGGAAGAACAAGAGGGAAGGGAACCCTGCTTGTAGGGAATTTCAAAGTCACCGATGTAGCTTATGTTGAAGGCTTACAGTATAATCTACTTAGTATTAGCAAGTTTTGTGACAAACATTTCTCGGTAAAATTCTATATAGATCACTGTAGAGTGAAGAACATCTTGACCAAAGAAGTTGTTCTCACAGGAAGCAGTTCAGGTAATATATATTGCTGACTGGAAACCTACGAGCTCCACTATTCCTTGTTTTTTTGTCAAAGGCATTGTAGATCAAAACTGGCTATGGCACAAGAGGATGTCACACATCAACTTCAACACGATCAACAAACTCGCCAGGCAGGAGGTCAGAGGTTTGCCCGATGTGTCATTCCAAAAAGACAGCATTTGCGGACCCTGTCAAAAAGATAAACAAGTCGAAACCACCCTGAAAGGCAAATCATACTTGTCCACTCACAGAGTTCTGGATATGCTACATATGGATCTCTATGGTCCTCTAGACCCTGTAAGTATGGGAGGTAAGAAATATTGTCTCATTATTATTGATGATCACTCCAGGTATACTTAGACAATATTTCTAAGAAAGAAGAAAGAAACCACAATAAAGTTGCCTGAGCACCTGAGAAAGCTTCAGAATGAGAAAGGGTTCAGTATCGTGTCCATTCATTCCGACAGGGGTACTGAATTCACTAACCGCTTTATAGAGCAATATTGTTCGGACAATGGAATACAACACGAATACTCAGCAGTCCGAACTCCTCAACAAAATGGTGTTGCCAAGTGAAAGAATAGGGTGCTCAAAGAAGCAACAAAAACCATGATCGCCGTAAGCAAGTTGCCACAA
The DNA here is from genome assembly GCA_033398695.1 of Orobanche coerulescens. Lineage (NCBI taxonomy): Eukaryota > Viridiplantae > Streptophyta > Magnoliopsida > Lamiales > Orobanchaceae > Orobanche > Orobanche coerulescens. The sequence goes on along the minus strand of CM065815.1, from coordinate 129,602,325 downwards.
CGTTTCTGGGGCAACGCAACAAATACATCATGCTATACACAAACTGCTTTATTATCAACAAGCATCACAACAAAACAGCCTATGAAGTATGGAATAATAAAACTCCGTTAGTTTCATATTTTCAGATCTTTGGGTGTTGATGTTATGTTCTGAATAATGGAAAATATCAACTTAAGACTTTTGACGAGAAGTTGGATGAAGGGATATTTGTAAGGTATTCCTCTATCAGCAAGGCTTTCAGAATCTTTAACAAAAGGAAGCTGATAATCGAGGAATATGTACATGTAGTGTTTGATGAACCTCACCATGATCCTATAGGAGTAGAAGACTTAACCTAAAGCATACAAACACTCTCCATAAATGACCCTACAACTTCAATAGAGACTGTAGTAGACTTAGAGATCAACCCCGCAGCTGTAAGAACAGAGGTAGTTGAAGCTGATGCTATACAAGCTGAAGCCAAAACTACAGTACCACTAGATATAGTACGGGATGCAGAACTAGAACCTGACAGGCGATGGTTGAAAGATCACCCATAAGAATTAATCATAAGAGATATTGATGCTGGTGTATCTAACCGAATAAGAATACAGAGTACACAAGGAACTGTATTGTGTGCGCAAGAAGAACCCGAATCTGAGAAATCTCCATTTCCTGTATGGAAATCTCAAATTGAACTTAGGAGACTAGCAATGTGCACCCTAGATGTATTCTTAGCTCAATCCGAACCTGTTTCTACCAACGAACTTTTGAATAATTCTCACTGGATAACTTCTATGGAAGAAGAACTTAATGGTTTCGAAAGAAACAATATATGGTATCTACTACCCAAACCTGAACATCAAGCTGTAATTGGAACCAAATGGGTATTTAGAAACAAGAAGGATGACAATGGACTTGTTATCATGAACATACAGGAAGAAGGCATAGACTCTGATAAGACATTTGCCCCTGTAGCCAGGTTAGATGCCATCAGGATATTCCTAGATTTTGCCACCCATAAGAGCCTTAAAGTATATCAAATAGACGTTAAGAGTGCATTCCTGAATGGAGACCTCACCGAACAAGTCTATGTTGAACAACCACCAGGGTTTGTCAACATTGAAGGTGGAGACCTTGTATACAGACTACGGAAAGCTCTGTATGGACTTAAGCAAGCACCTAGAGCATGGTAGGAAACCTTGTACCTGTAACTTACCAATAATGGATTTGAGAGAGGCACTGTGGACAAAACCCAATTTAAGATATAGGAAGGATATGACCTGTTAATGGTATAAGTATATGTCGACTATATTAATTTGGTTCTACTAACCTTACTTTATGTCAAAGGTTCTCTCGTATCATGCAAAGTGAATTTGAAATGAGTATGATGGGGGAACTTAGTTATTTCCTTGGATTGTAGGTGAAGCAATTGCCTACAGGAATCTTCATCAACCAGGAGAAGTACAACAAAGAGCTACTCAACAAATTTAGGATGAACAACTCCAAATCATCTTCAACCCCCATGAGCACTTCCATGTAAATTAGTGTTGACTAAGCTGAAAAACCTGTTAATCAATCACTCTATAGAAAGCTTATTGGCTCACTTCTGTACCTAATGGCTAGTAGGTTCGATATCTAGTTTGCTGTGGGAGTGTGCGCTCAGTATCAAGTATCACCTAAGGAGTCACACTTCACGACAGCCAAACGAATCCTTAAATACATCAATGGAACAGTTGATGTAGGATTATGGTATCATAAGAAAGGGGGATTCGATTTGGTTAGCTATAGCGACTCAGATCTTGGTGGCTTTAAGTTGGATAGGAAGAGTACAAGTGGTACTTGTCACTTTCTTGGACCTAGACTTGTGTCATGGTTCAGTAAGAAGCAATTGGCCAGCTCACTTTCTACAGCTGAGTCGGAATACTATGCCGCTGGAAGTTGTTGTATGTAGATTCTCTGGATACAACAACAGTGATCAAATTATGGAATCAGCGCCAGAGAGACTCTAATCATGTGCGATAGCACGAATGCAATTGTAATAACGCACAACCCTGTATTGCACTTGCGAACTAAGCATATTGATATGAAGCATCATTTCATCAAAATCATGTTGAGAAAAAAGATGTTTGGATAGAGAAGATTCATACAGACATTTAGTTCGCCGACATCTTTACAAAACCTCTCAGCACAATCAGATTTTGCATGCTTCGCTAAGAATTGGGAATGATACAGCCTGACTCCATGTAAGCTTTTTTTATTTTACTCATCAATTGCGGGGGAAAGCTATAATACCCAAGACTACAGTATCCACTTTAATTATATTATACACTCAGAACAAGTCAGATCTTAATGTAGGAAAAAGAAGGCATAAAACCTTCCTACAGCTGACGTGTGCGTTAATTAAGGGGGAATACAGTAAGACCCATGAATACAGTATTAATCCAAAAATTGATGTAAGAATTGAATCCTGTATGTACCTTTCAAGGGAGAACGCTGTATTATTCGTGAATACAGTACATACATTGTGGGATGTCAATTAACATTATATTCATATTCTATTCATACTAAAAATATTTTTAGTCCACGTGCCCTGTTTTAAAATTCAAACATTTTATTCTTTAATACTTTAAACGACATCTGGACTTTATTACCTCAAAAACCGCAATATTAATGATTTCGAACTGCCGTTTCATGCAATGAGGGAAGGCGAACTGTCAGAAATGGGACCGGTTATCATTTTAAAACATATGGATAAGACGTACAAGTTACTCTCAGTTCATCATGTTCGTTCTTTTAAAAGACGGTTCCCCTCCCTCAAATCTGATCGTTCACTGTATGTAACATTAATCTCCCCTGCATACTATAAAAGGACTGTATTTTTCTACCTTTGACTCTTTACACTTTCTGCAATATTAAACGAGTCGAGTAAACAACCTACAACCTTTCTGCAAATTTACTGCACTCTTTCATTGTTTCTTCAAATCCTTTTCTGCAAATCAAATGGCAACTTCACAGACTTCCTCTCTGTCCCTAAAGAAAAAGGAATCAATCATTGACAGGCGAATCTTTGCCAGATCTGTCTTCATGGAGAGAGTTAACGTTAAAACTGATGATGTTAATAGAATGGAACTAGACGTATCCAGAATCAGGCAACAAGGCTTGCACCGCCTTGAAAGTCAGCACCTGAGCTCTACGATGAGCGTATTGTTGAAGAGTTATATATTGATGCCTCTATCAAGTTCTTTTCTCTGAAAAGAGGAGGATATGCTTCTGACATCACTGCTACCATTCGTGAAATTGAGGTTTGTGTGAACCAGGAGCTACTAGAAAGCTTATTTAGGCTGCCGTCCGATGGCCTGAAAATGAAGGAACTTGAGACCTTCGGGTTGGAAGAACTTTTAACGGCCTACTGGGGGCTGTTCACAGGTGATAGTTCGGATAAGAACGTCCACCCGTTATGCCACAAGAAAAGATTTTGCCTACCGTATGTTTATCGCCATTTTTTTTGCTGCCGGGTTATTGAGAACCGGACTGGAGCGTTTGAAATGTGCACGAACCTTCGCTTTCGGATGATGGTAGCCATCATGTCCGGAGAAAGGGTGAACTAGTGCCAAATTGTGTTGAAAAGGATACAGGAAGAGGCCACCAAGCCGACAACTCAGAAGAAATCCCTTGGCCTCATCCTCAATTACATTCTCACTCACTGTGGTGTGCTGCAGTCTCGTAGTGCCAATAATATTGGCCCAGGAAAATTTATAGGTGGGAGCAAGCCCACTGTATACAACAAAGACGGACTGATCTCTAGCAGGCTGCATCCCAGGCTTATGCCCATTTCTCATGACCCTAAGGATGTTACTATCAAGGCTGTGCGTGAATAGAAGAAGAGAAATAGAAGTATCTCTGACAGCAAGTCACCACATGCTGCAGAGAAAAATAAGAAGAAGCTAAGGAAAGCTTCTAAGGCTAAGGATACAGTGGCTACAGCGGTCACTGTAAATGTCCCAACGATTCAAACAGATGTACAAATCCTAAAGGGCATAACCCCTCTGGAAGAGATAGTTGCTGCACAAATAGCAGATCCTGAGCCAGTGGCGGCTAGGATGGATGAACAACTATTTGCCAAATTAGAGGGCTCTGGCGAGTCGGATGCCCCACGGAACCAAAGGATACCTCTCCTGTAAGGGAACCCACACCTGTACAGGATCCCTCTCTCATCAGGGTACCATACCCTATTAGGATTCCCTCTCCAATACAGGCTCCCATACCTATTGCAGATCCCATTCATATAGTAGACCTAACTACTGTAAGGAATCCCTCCCCATCAGTTCTAATCAATGAAACTCTTTTCCAGGTGAAAATTGAACAAGACTACGAGCGCTTTGTAACTAAATCATACAGGGTCACCCCGTATGACGTCCTGTACAACTGGGAAGAGTGGAAGGAGGAAGAACAATTCGTTTTGGAGGTCACGGAAACCCAGAATATCGAAGTCTTGATTCAATGGGAGAATCAATTTTGTCGTGAGCTGATTTCAAATTACTACCTGGCAAAAGAGAAGGCTCGATTGAGAGGTAAGTCTCAGTCCGATGATAAAGCTCCTTCTGACAGCCACAAGTCCGACCCCAACTCAGACTCCGACGATGATGCTATACAGGGTGGTCTAAGGATCATCCGCGAAGAGGCAAGGGAAGGAGAGATGGCTCGAATGCAAGACCAATGGGGTCAGGGGATCTCCAAAAGACATCAGTCCCCTACCCCTCAAAAGGAAGCTGCTCAAGACATACAGGGATTCAGTCCCTCCTGTACAGCAAATGGTTCCTGAACAGGCAGCCCAGCCTGTCTTAGACCATGTAAAAGAAGCCCGCGCCATCCGACAAGAGAAATCAGTCCCTCTTCCGGAGCAAACGGACACTGTGAGTCAGCAGGAGGATTTTAGTCCCTCTTGTACTTCCGACTAGTGATGATCATGCTACACATTTTTCTGCAGCATTTGCTTCTGAAGCCTCCGCTCCCGAAGCACCTACCACCGAGACTGAACCAACAGCACCCCCTGCTGTTCCAACTCAAGATGCCCCTACATCTCCCATCTCTGTGAGCTCCAAATCTGGTTCCGATGATGGTTTCCTGCCAGATGACATACCACGACGCCCTCGTCACAAAGTGGTTCTCTGTCAACTCAATGAACGAGAGGATTCTAAAATCGCGCATCTTGGCTCCCCGCGCACCGAGGCCCGGGTCGAGCAACTCCATGCAATCGGCCGACAGACAGTATTCCTGCAGGACGAAGTGAAGGCACTGTATGACATTGTCAAGGAACTTGATTGGATGCGAGAGACTGCCCACGATGAGCTCTCCGATCTGAAGACTGCACTCACCAAAGTTGAGGACGCGTTCCCCCTAATGCCCAATGGATTGTGGCAAATGTTCACTCAACTGAAACAACACCAAGAGAAAATCCTGAGTCAAGAGCAGGAGAAGCTCAGGATAGCCGAAGCCAAGAGGGCCGCTGTCCTTAAAGAGAGCGGTATCATACTGATAGAATATGATCATAAGATAGATGACGTGTCTCTTGTCCTCGGTGCTCTAGTTAATAAAATCAATTCTCTGGAGACCAAACATGATAATGCAATGAAAATCCTAGAGGAGATTCATTCTAAGGTGTTGGAGATTGATGATGCCAAAAGGGGGAAAAAACCAGAGAGGCTGGAAGAAGATGGAGGTTGGAAAGAGAAAAACGATGGATGCTGCTCTTGAAGAAAGTGTCGCTGCTGCAATAGGCCGCCTGGCCGCACCTACAAGAGGATACAAGGTATCTAGTTCTTGTCCGGAGTTCTATGATCCCAACATTCCTTGGAAGAACAACGTGCAAAAAACATCCGAGATTCCTCTGCCCGCTAACCGACAGCCTACAGCTGATGAAGTAAAGGACTGGAGGAAAAACGAACTGATGAGATACTTCGTTAAACTCACCAGGGAGTCCTGTATGTTCAACAAATTCAAGATGCTGGCAAATACTGCAGATGAATTCACGAGGATGTTAGTAGAAGGAAAGCTTCATTTACAAATGCTGATGAAATCAAGGCACCTAAAAGGTGATTGGCTCACCCACCCAGATGAATGAATACTTACTTTCGACCAATCCGTTGAAGGAAGAGCTATCTAACGGGATCGAGGCAAGGATTCACTAGTCAATTGGTGGAAAGGGACCGAAAATGATCATGACAGGAGACCTTGGAGGCATTCTCAGTACAGGAATTAGCTTGTCTGGCCCTTCTCACTGTATTTGTTCCTTAGGCTTGTTATTGCAGTATGCACTTTTTCTGTATATTGTCTATTTCAAGAACTTGTAATTTATTTTGATTATCAATAAAATTTGTTATCTTGAAAGATTTCAGCTCGTAATCTACGCTTACTATTTTACTATTTGATTATGAAACTTATTTACTGCAAACAAATAAGTATAGAACTTATCTTAAAGATGTAAGAACTCAACTGCGAACAGTTCATAGGTTAAGTTGTATCCAACCTAGACAAACACTGTAAGATTGTGCCTGTACGCTAATCATAAGTTTAAAGTTGTAATACACATCCCTGTAGATGTTTTCAATTTCTTAGAACTTTTTTTTTTTTTTTTTTTTTTTTTTTTTTAAAAAAAAATTTATTAACTGGATCAGAAATGTGGGGGGACGAGGCCCACTACACGCCCAAAGATATTGAGGGAGGACGAGCCCCTCTACACGCCCCAATTAATGACAATAACAGCCGAGGAGATTATTTAAACCTAACATATGGAAAATTATTTTTATCGAGCCTAATCAAGCCATTAATCTTCCCGGACAGATCAGACGGGCTATAAAGCTGAAAATTTCTGAACTTATAACCTTCATTAGCGAGGTGGTCCGCAATGGTGTTCCCTTCCCGATAAATGTGAGAGAATGAGATATCCATGACACGCCTGAATGATGCAATTTTGTGACAGATGTTTAGCACTTGCCAATTACCCTTGTTAGGCGAATTGACTAGAGAAAGGGCAATGGCCGAGTCCATCTCAACCCAAACCTTACGAATGTTTCTGTCGTGGCAAAGGTCCAGCGCTCTCCAAATAGCAAAAAGTTCGGCAAAATTATTAGAATGGATGCCGATTAATTAGTGAATTGCAAAGATAGGTTCGCCCGAAAAATTCCTCGCAATCCCCCACAGTAGACTCCCCGGGGTTGCCTTTTGAGGCCCCGTCTGTGTTGATTTTGGTTGTCCCAGGAGTCGGCCTGACCCATCTCACTATGTAGATTTTTTTCTTTTTTTTGTTATTACAATTACATGCAAAATTATTAATAAAATTGCAGGGGCAGAAATGAAGACCCAAAATATCTGAAAGAGCCGGTGCGCCTAGCCAGGCCCGCGGCGGAATGCATTTGTGGCCTTTAATCATGAACAGGTAGTCCCAAATTCGATCGCACACCCGCTGAGCCGTGAACGGAATCTTCTTGACCCGCATGTCGTTCCTAGAGCACCAAATAAACCACAGAATGAGTATAGGAATGATGCGAAAAATGTGGATAGCACCCGAGGCTTTATTAAACCAATGGGACATAACCAAAGAAATAGATCTGGTTTGTAAAAGAGGGATGCCCAATAAGGAACAAAAGTTGGCCCAAACCGAAGATGCGATCGGGCCATTAAGAAAAAGATGGGGCAGATCCTCGGTGCTATCACAACAAAAACAAGAATTATCAGCAATAATGCCCCTCGTACTAAGGCCGTCCGGAGTGGGAATCCATTTTTTCAAAAGTCTAACCATGAAAAACGACATAGTAGGGGTAATAATTTGATTCCAACAATGTTTTAAAATAAGATGAGTATCATGACGTTGGCGGATAGCCTCCCACGCACTTTTAAAGGAAAAACCGCCGTGGGAGGTAAGTTTCCAGACGGCCTTATTAGCGATAGGGCCCAACTCTACATGAGTGGGAAAGGTCATAACGTAATCCCCAAGATCCGAGGGAATGACGGAGAGAAGTTTGGATCGATCCCACCCGTGTGAAGCCCAAAAATTGTTAATGGTGGTGTTTAGCCGGGGGTTAGAAGCCCATTGGGACAGCGGGCTAAAGTCACACCAATTGTCGTGCCAAAACGAGATATCGCCATCACCAATATACCAAAAAATCCATTTATCAGCTAAGGAACGAATGTCACAAAGATTTTTCCATGTAGGAGAGTCATTGGGGTTGGATTTAACCACCATGGGGTGGAGACGTTTACAATATTTAGCCTTCATGAATTGGGTCCAAATATTAGATGAGGTACGAAACCTCCACCAAAGTTTAATTTGAGCCGCTTTAATGATGTCCCCCAGACTCCTACAACCAAGACCACCTTCTTCCTTAGGGTAAGAGAGCCTAACCCATGCCGCTTGATGAAGTCTCTTTCTATTGTCGTTGGAACCCCAAAGAAATTTGTTAAAAAGCCGTTCGAAGAAGATAATGACATTTTTAGGGGGTTTAAGGACTTGGAGACAATAGAAAGGAATAGAGCTCAGGGTAGTTTTAATAAGTTCTAGTCTGCCACCCGAGGTAAGTAATAGGTGATTCCACGACTGGAATTTGGCGCTGGTTTTAGCAATAAGCTCACCATACATGTCAAAAGTTTGATTCCCTTTCCATAATGGGGCTCCCAAATAATTAATTGGGAGACTCGTTTGAGAAAATCCAGTCGTTTGTTTCACCATACGAACCAACAAATTGTTCGGCTTGGCAAAAATAAAAGAACTTTTAGAGTTATTAATTTTTTGTCCTGAGCTCGCGGTGTAGTGATCTAGGCAATTTTTGAGAATGAGGAGATTATTGTAGGAAGCATTGGTAAAGATTAACACATCATCAGCATAAACAAGGTGTGAAATCCGAACCTTCTTCCTGATTTTGAAAAACATATCGGGGTGGGCAAGAAAAGTTTTATCCAATAGTCTAGATAAATAGTCGGACGCAATCACAAAGAGAAGAGGCGACAGGGGGTCACCTTGTCTGATGCCCCTGTCGGATTTAAAAAAGCCCACAGGGCTCCCATTAATGAGAATCGAAAACCAACAATTTGAAATACAACGATAAATCATGGCAGCCCAAGCATCCGAGAAGCCGAAGGCTTTTAAAATTTTTAATAGAAAAACCCAGTTAAGCCTATCGTAGGCTTTTTCCATATCTAATTTAATCAAAACGTTTGAATCAGCTGTAGATATGTCATGACAGACTTCTTGGGCCGTTAAAATATTATCAGTAATGAGGCGGCCTTTAATAAAGCCCAGTTAGGTCAATGAGAATTTTCGGAAGAAGGCGGCCCAATGCAGTGCGAGGATTTTCGCAATGATTTTATAAGTGGTATTACAAAGGCTTATCGGCCTAAAATCCTTCCAAGCAAGGGGGAGAGCATTTGGGGATAAGAGAAATAGTAGTACGAAAAGGATTTGGGCATGGGGTTTAGGAGAAAAATCCCACCGCCTCACATACATCAAGCAGCAATAATGTCCCAAAGACTTATGAAAAATAAGGCATTAAAACCATCCGGGACTGACCACCTTTGCTGGATCAATACTAAAAACAGCTTGTTTAATTTCATCCACATCCGGCATGGCACACAAATTGTGGTTATCAACAGTATTAATGAGACAGGGGATAATGTCAGGCTTAATATCAGCCGGAGTAAAATCAGAACATTTAAAAAAATTAGAGAAGTAATTAACTCCAGAATTTTGGATATCGACGGGGTCCGTGATTTGGATGCCATCCATAATTTGAAAGATTTTGCCTTTACTCCTTTTGGATTTGACAAGGTCATGAAAAAATTTGGTGTTCCGTTCCCCTTCGAGGCACCATTTAAGATTGGTTTTTTGTTTCCAAAAGTCCTCTTCCATAGCCATCGTAAGATTGAGATTGGCTCTGGTATTTTTTAAAAAAATAAGATTGTTGTCGGAAGGGTTATTATCAAACTTGATCTCAGCATCCGACACTAGCTCCCTAGCTTCAGCAACTTTAGTGAAAATATCGCCAAAATGTGTTTTATTCCAATCTTTTAAAGAAAGTTTAACTCTCGAAAGTTTGTTCAAAAGTTTGGGCATACCCGACGAATGAACCGGGACATGCCATGAATCTCTAACAATCCCCAGAAAATCTTTATGCTTGATCCACATATTTTGAAAACGAAACGAGGGTTTAGGTTTGAACTTGTTGTTACCAAAACTACATAAAATCGCCGAATGGTCCGAGTGAAGGCGGGATAGGTGTTTTACACTCGAATCCGGAAGGTATCAAACCAAGCCGGAGAGTGTAAAACTCTATCGAGCCTTTGCCAAATAAAATTGCTATACCACGTAACGGCGAACCAATGAAGCCAAAGTCAATAAGATTACATCAAAAGAGCATCATGGAAGTCTTCCATCTCCGAAGGGTAGGAGACGCTCCACCTTTTTCATGGGAGTGTAAAATGATATTAAAATCGCCTCCCACAATCCACGGCCCCCGATTATTGCTAACGATAAGAAGGTCATCCCAAAGAGCCCTCCTTTCGACCTAGTATTTTTCCCATATACAATGGTTAAATAATAGGGACAGAGAAGCATTTGAACCGACTTCCATGTGGAGCAAGTGAGCGGTGTTTTCAAGATTTGAAAAGAAAAGCGTGATCAAAGAACACCCAAATGTGGTTACTTTGATTAGCAACCACTTTATCGAAACAGAGATATTTACAAAAGTAGGCCGCATCAAGTGAAATTTTAGGCTCAATTAGAGCCAAAATATTCACGTGGTGGTCTCTACTCAGGTTTTTAACATTCCGTTTAGCATCTTTCTTACCCATTCCCCTAACATTCCAAATGAGGGTGTTAATCATTAGAAACAGTAGGGGTTTTTTGGATTCTAGCGCTTCTCCTCCTGCGCTCCGTGTTGTTGACGTCATTCGGGTCGTGGTCTTTGGGTGGACCAACGAGGCCCTGGGCCTCCCTTTCCAACTGTCTCCCATATTCAATATCACGTAACCGCTGTTCATCCCTTTCACTCCGGGGGGGTTTCTGGGGTAGAGGCAGCACTACTTGCCCTGCAACACGATCAGGGCCAACGTCGGGGATGCCCAAGTCAGACTCAGCGTTGCCACAAGAATCAGAAGAAGCAGAGTAATTGTCCCGAGAACTATTCTCTACTTCGTTAGGTTTCTTGTGAGCATACTCAGAAATATCCTTGGGCACTCCTTCCGTCTTGGGGAGGGGATTACCGACATGTTTAGGGGGGATTCCCCCCGGCTGGGCCAGTGTAAGTTCAGGGGAGAGTAAGTCTCTCCCGGGCATGTCTGGCTTGTCAGCCAGGGGAGGAGTCAAAGAAACGTCCTGCAAACCATGTTCATCAGTAGGTTCAACCGAATCTAGCACAATAATTTCATCATTCTCAACATGATTCAGAACATGAAATGGGTTATTAGATAGAGCATCCTTCACCGGAAAGGCCTCTTCCTGCACACCACGAGATACAGTAGTTGTGTGCAAGTCAAGATCAATATTATCATTCTTTTTTTGTTGAAATATTTGTTCTTCCTGTTCAATCAACAGTGGGGTTTTTTCAGTTTTTTTGTTATTTTTGGCAGCCTGATTGACGTGAGAAAGCTTTTCAGCAAGGCGTTTATTTTTTCAATAAATTCGGCCTGAGTTTATGGTTCTTAATATAACAGTCCATTTCCGCGTGGCCAATATGATTGCAAAAATGACAGTATTTTGGCAGCCGTTCAAATTGAACATTTATATCAACAGATTTACCATTACAAGATATTTCAAATTTCTCAACCGGGGGAGTTTCCAGATTTATTTCAACACAAAAACGAGCGTAGTTTAGACGAGATTTTGAAAGAGTTGCCTCGTCAGCCATGACAAATTCACCAAAAACACTGGCAATTGTTTTTAAACTTCGAACATCAAACCATTGAATAGGGAGTGCAAATGCTTTGAGCCAAACCGGAACAACCGGTGGTTCATTTTTAAAATCGAAATCTGGTGTCCATTTCAGAACCCTCATCGGAAGTCCGGCTATCGGTATTTCACGTTGAATTCGTAGTTTGGCAAATTGTTCCTCATTAAAACATGTAATTAAAACATGGCGGAGGTTAAGATACTGAACTTTACACGGTTTGTAACCGAGATTATGAAGGGTGGTTCGAATTACCTCATTAGCCGGTTTACCATAAGAGAACTTACCGACCACCGACAAACGGAAAGCTTCTGATGCCTTATCACACTCCGGCTTCGAAAAAACCACTGTAGGAACCGCACCGGACCGATCCACCGAGCCAAAAGCCCCCTGCAGGTGCTCCGCGCCGCCAGAAGTAGCGGCCGCATAAGATTTAGCCACCGGAATGATGGGAGGAAAGGAACCACCTTCAGAGAGAGGCCGGTTTTCAGTATTTTTAGGCTGGGCAACCGAAGCAAAAAAACCCATGGGTTGGGATTTCGGATTCAAAGTAAGATCCGGGCCACCACACCCAGGCGGCATGGCTTCTTCAAGCTGTTTCGCTACCTTTTCCGAACCGGCCGCAGCTGCAAAGTCGATGGTTGCAGGAGACGGGAAGTCATCGAGGGAGACCGGATTGCCTCCAATATTAAGTTCCGAACGGTGAGATGCCGCCGGATTTGGGATAAGGACGGTCGCCTGTCCTCCGTCATCGAGGGAGACCGGATTGTCTCCAATAATAAATTCCGAGCGGTTAGAATCCGCCGGATTTGGGGTAAGGACGGTCGCCCGACCCCCGTCCGAAGTGAAAACAGGGTGGGTTGCGGGGTTAATTACCTGGGTTCCTTTTGATGAAGACGGGAGGAGAGGGTTGGAGGTGAGTGGTAGGTTGGAAAAGTCAGGGTGAAAAGTAGGTGAAGAAGGGAGAGAGGAATTCACGGGAGAGGGATGTGAGAGATTCACGGTTGGAGAAATAATATTAAAAGCACCGATTTTAGGGGGGAGGGAAAGTTGACGGGCGGGGGGATTGATACCATTATCACGTGGGTTAGGAGGAAAAGCGGGGTCACATGTTGGGGATCTAGATCTGTTTTTGGGGGAGGGTGAGAGTTGACGGTCGGGGAAGGGAGGCCCCCCAGATTCATTATTTTTTTCTGCCATCGGGCAGAATATTAATTGATGGACCGCCGCTCAAGGCGGCGGAAATCCGAAAAATTTGAACGTTATCAGATGAATGCCGATCGGAAAACTCAAAAATGCAAGGAAGGTGTATGAAGATTGTAGAGAGAAGGAGGAGAAAAATTCTAGAGAGAGAGAGAGCATTTCCTATTCAATTTCTTAGAACTTGCCTGCAAGTAGTTCACATTTTTAGACTAAGTACTGAAGATCAAATCATTCGACAGAAGACCAAGAGTCAGCCTCCCTGAATCAAGAATTTATCTTGAAGAAGTTTTGGCATTATCAAAAAGAGGAAAATTGTTGGGATAAACAATCCTGTTTTGAGAATTGCCATCATACAGCAAAGGAGTCAAAAGAGTTAAAATATCGCTAAGTATGGAAACTGTATGGAATCTCCATATAGCCCCTTCCATATACCATTGAAGATCTCATGCAGTCTATCCTACAGAGCCTACAACTACAACAAAAGACAATGCGTCAGATACAACAGCCAGGCTGTAAGATGTTTTACTTTGGAAAAGTAAAACACATCCGACGGGCCTGATTAAAGAATGATTTAAACTGTTGTGAGATAAACATTATTATTCGTAAAGTATTCAAGTTTAAAGCAGCATTTATTGCTGATAAGAAAACATTTAATGCAGCCGGAGTGAGACAAGTCTAAACGCGCTCAAGATCATTTAATGTGAAGTAAAAAAGAATGTCAGAAGCATTAAATGCGATTTGCTTTAATTAAAATGTTCAGCAAGCCGACGATCAGAGACTTCAACATTTCACCTACCTACAACGGATATATTTATAACGGATGTATTTTCCAAAGGTTATAAGTACCCCCTAGCCAGAGGACTTACTACACAGACACACATAATAAGAATTCATACTCGCAAAAGCTCTGACAAAGATTCTGACAATCTAAGATATATCAAGAGCAAGTATATTTCGCAAGAATATAGTAGTATCTACAGAGAAGCAATATACTAAGTCCTCAACGAGAACAGGACAGCATACAACAATCGTATATCAAAAATCAAGCTGCTGTTCAGATTATTCTACCCGTTACCTTTGAGTTAATCATCAGCCCTATGTGGGAAAAATAGCATTATAGACGAAGCTTCAAACTATGTGTGAAGAGCGAGTCAAGAAAAAGCTCAAGCCAATCTGTGTGAACGTCAAAAAGCTTTGGTCCCTGTATCAATCTGTGTGAACAATATAGAGACATGTTTAGTTATAGTCACGTAGTTGTGTACGGAGTGATTATAATAAATGTTTTACTCCTGTGTGAAGAACCAGTAGACGTAGAGCGGTTTACCTCGAACCACTTTAAATTGTGTATCATTTACCTATTGTCTTTACTTTTTTTTTTCATAACTATGATTTATCAAGTATACTTCCAAAACCATGTACACACTAAGCAAATGGGAGAACGCCTAGTTGCTGTATTTACAGAAACTCACACCTAAACATCCGCTACGCAAACTAACTTCGAAAATCATACAACTTACTGTACTTCTCTATTCTAAGTTGTCATTAGTATACTTAGTGACCAATATTTAATCTCGTGCATACATCTGACAGATTGCTCTGACAATCTAGCTATTCAAGAGTAGTATATTTCGCGAGCATACAACATTATTCAAGCGGAAAAATATACTAAGTCCTCAATGCAAACAACACAGCATACAGCAAAAGCTCATAAATGATATAGCTGCTGTTCGGAATCGTTCTACCTTTTACTATTGAGATCAACCTTATGTTGGTATATATTTGGTATATGTGCTATTATGCGGAAGCGTAAATAAAGTGCGGAAATATAAACGAGACAAGATTGATAGAGATTCGGCCAAACATGCCTACGTCCTCTCTCCGTATCTTTTTCTATAGGCTAAAGATCAACCTCTGCACCTCTCTTCTATCGGTCGAGGGATTACTATTACAATCTCGTATTCTATCGGTCCGAGATAAACCGTAACACACTTGTCTTTTTGTCGGCCAAGTTAAACCGTATTTCCTTTCTATCGGACAAGGAATCAACCTATATAGCTTTCTATGGGTACTAGACAAACCTCACATGGATATAGATTGCGATTCTAATAATGCCGGATCCTTGATCCTAATAACACTGAATCCAATCTTATCCTTTCTTTTTCTTTTCGTGTATAACACTCAAATACTTATCAATATAAGCTCAAATACAACAACAAGAATGTTTATAATATATCACAAGTATAGATGTTTTGCTATGAGTTGTTATGTTGAATGATACCAAATGTTTTGGTATTTATAGGCTCAAAGGCTGGACCAACTGTTGCTCACTAGTGCGCCGTTACGTACATTACCATTCACCCTTTACGTATGTTATAGCTATTTCGTACGTTAACATCATTATGTTACATACGTTATACTCTATGCAGATCAGTCCAGTAGCTTCGTTTCTTCCCTTACGTACGTTATACTCTTCCATTTACGTACGTTAACATAAGTCAAAATATCCATTGCATGCTGACGTACTCCATGACGTCATGTGTCCATTCAACGATTCCAATATTTGAATTCGTATCATCTCATTACGTATGTTAAGCCTTGTACATTACGTACGTTATCATCATGCAGTTGCGTAGGTTATGTTATGTTTGTTACATATGTTAAGTTCTTTGATCAGGTAGCTTTTCTCTTCTCGTCTGATCAGGTGACTTTTGCCTTCTTTTCTGATCAGGTGACTTTTGTCTTCTCGTCTGATTAAGCGATTTTTGTCTTTTCGTCTGATCAAGTGACTTTTCCCAGCTTGATTGTCTTTGTTGTTTTGTTTTGCTTCCTTGTTATTTTTCTTCGTTTAAGAAATAATTATCAAAAATCGATAAGGAATATTTAGAATAAAATATTCCAACAATCTTCCCTTTTTTGATTATTACAAAACAACACTCTTGAATGTGATAAACCTGCAAAATAATATATATATATATATATATATATATATATATAAACATGAATCAAAGTTTTCGGCTTTGTTCGTTTCGTTAGTTTCCATCTCCCATCTTTTTTTTCTCCTTTTCAATTTCTTCTCATTTGTTCAACTTCTTCTTTTCTTTTTCATCTTTTCGACTTTCTTCGTCTTTTCTCCTCTTTTTTTTATTTTTCTCGTCATTCTTCCATGACGCTATTTCCATTCTTTTATTTTTCTCCCCTTATACCATTCTTCTTTTATTCCATTCTTCTCCCCTTTTTGTTATCAGCAAAAAGTGTATAAACCATAATAAATGATGAAATAAAATTATGATAAATACATAAAAGAATAAACTCCCCCTGACAAATATATCTCCCCGTTAAAAATATAACAACTCCCCCTGAGTAAAATATCAATTTTGAAAATATCAATGATAAAGATACCAATTGATGACATATTTAATTTTGATTTTTGGGGACCCAACCGATAGTTAATTTTTATTTTGATACATAGACGATATTCGGAATAACGGTTCCTTTTGGAATCCAAATCTTTTAGTTTTTATCGTCCGACGTGGGCTTTTGCAATTTGAAATGTGATGCCCAATTTTCAAACATTTATCGCAATGGGGTATTTTCAAATTTAAGGATTCAGTTTTAATATTCGGTTTGAATCCTAACCCCTGTTTGTTTAACGAATATTTTTGGACTGAAAGCATATTTTCAAATTTCTCGTTTCTGAGAGAAAATTTACTCGTTAAATTTTTAAGTTCGTCTTGAACTTTCAAAAGATCATTCTTTAATTTATTTTCAATTTCAAGACAATTTGAATGACCGGTCTCGATAATTTTCCCTTTTTCAAGAATTTTGGAAATTTCAGTTTCCAATATTTTATTTTTAACCTGAAGGGATTTTATTTCGGATAAAACATTTTGAAAATTAGTATGCAATAATTCGAATGCTTCAAATAATTCATCTTGAGAGGATGTACTAACTTAACTTTCGACGTCGCTTTCGTCGAATGAACTTCGTGCCATGAGAGCGAGATTATTTTGATTGAAATTATCATCTTCATTTTCATCTTCATCACTCCATGTTACAACGAGTACTTCCTTCTTGGAAGTGGAGGCTCGACATTTCTTAGCAAAGTGGCCTGGTTTACCACAGATTCGACAGTTGTTGTCGAATTTCTTAGATTCGCCCGATTTGATGTCCTTCTTTCTCCGGTTCAATAAGTTTTGAAACTTATTAATATTTTTGGCATTATGCCGATTCTTCATCACTTTAATCGACCGGGATTTATTCTTTGCGAGACATCTTAGCTTTCATAGCTATTGATCTTTCCTTCGGCTTCGGCTTTGCATTTCGAGATTTTAGTACAATCTCGTAATTAATTAGCGAACAAACGAGGGTGCTAAAATCAAGATTATTCAAATCTTTTGATTCCATAATCGCCGTCACTGTTCCGTACCATTCCCGAGGTAGTGATCGTAGGATCTTATTTACTTTTTCACTACTCGAAAGGGGTTTTTCGAAACAAGCCAATCCATTTGTAATGACCGAAAATTGGTCGAGCATGATTGTAACAGATTCTTCGTCTTTCATTTGGAATAACTCGTATTCATGTAGAAGCATATTTATTTTTGTCTCCTTGACTTGAGACGTTCCTTCATGTGTGACTTCTAGCATCTTTCATATTTCTTTGGCACTATCACATGATGATATCCGGTTGTGTTCTTCTGGATTTAAAGCACAATGTAATAATTTCGTGGCTTTGCAATTATAATGGTCATTTTTCCAATCCGCATCATCATATTCTTCGAAAGTTTTAAGCGTACCATTGGAGTTTATGGGAATTTTTGGACCAGGGCATATGACTTTCCATAGCTCGTTGTCGTAGGATTGAATGAATATCGACATCTTCTTTTTCCATGTCATGAAGTTCGATCCATCAAAGAACGGAGGTCGATTTAGAGCAAGACCTTCGACCGGGGCAAGTTGAAACGCCATAGGATCTTCCTCAGATGTTAAGCCGATTTATATATGGATACCCATTCTGATACCAATTGTTGGTATATATTCGGTATATGCGCTATTGTGTGGAAGCACAAATAAAATGCGGAACGATAAACGACACAAGATTTATATAGGATCGGCCAAACGTGCCTACGTCCTCTCTTCTTATATTTTTCTACAGGCTAAAGATCAACCTCTGCACCTCTCTTCTATAGGTCGAGGGATTATCGTTACAATCTCGTCTTCTATCGGTCCGAGATAAACCGTAACACACTTTTCTTTTTGCCGGTCCAAGTTAAACCGTCTTCCTTTTCTATCGGACAAAGAATAAACTTATCTAGCTTTCTATGGGTACGAGACAAACCTCACGTTGATATAGATTGCGATTCTAATAATGCCGGATCCTTGATCCAAATAACACCTAATCCAATCTTATCCTTTCTTTTTCCTCTCATGTATATTTTCGTGTATAACACTCAAACACTTATCAATATAAACTAAAATACAACAACAAGAATGTTTAAAATGATATCACAAGTATAGATGTTTTGCTCTAAGTTTTTGTGTTGAATGATACCAAATGTTTTGGTATTTATAGGCTCAAAGGCTCATCTATCCGTTGCTCACTACTGCGCCGTTACGTACGTTACCATTCACCCTTTACGTACGTTACATCTATTATGTACGTTAACATCATTATGTTACGTACGTTATACTCTATGCAGATCAGTCCAGTAGCTTTGTTTCTTCCCTTACGTACGTTATACTCTTACCTTTACATATGTTAACATAAGTCAAAATATTCGTTGCATGCTGACGTACTCTATGACGTCATCTGTCCGTTCAACGGTTCCAATATTTGAATTTGTATCATCTCACTACGTACGTTAAGCCTTTTACATTAAGTACGTTATCATCATGCAGTTGCGTACGTTATATTATGTTTGTTACGTACGTTAAGTTCTCTGATCAGGTAGCTTTTCTCTTCTCGTCTGATCAGGTGACTTTTGCCTTCTCGTCTGATCATGTGACTTTTGCCTTCTCGTCTGATCAGGTGACTTTTGTCTTGTCGTCTGATCAGGTGAATTTTACCCAGCTTGATTGTCTTTGTTGTTTTGTTTTGCTTCCTTGTTGTTTTTCTTCGTTTAACAACTAATCATCAAAATTCAATAAGGAATATCTAGAATAAAATATTTCAACACCTTAGCCCTGTGTGGACTAAGTCCTTGCATATTTCGACCTATGTGGAAAGAATAACATTGAAGATGAAGCTTCGATCTGTGTGAGAAGAAGTGAATCTAAAGAGTTGAAGCCAATCTACGTGAACGGCCCAAGTAATAGTCCCTGTATCAATCTGTGTGAATGATACAGAGACAGGTTTAGTTAAAGTCACGTAGTTGTGTACGTAGTTATTTAAATAAACTCTTTACTCATGTGTGAAGCACCAGTTGTAAAACCCCCAATCCGCTCAGGGATATTACACGCCGTAGAACCTTTCCTCAAGGATCTACCAGGCTGGTAACAATAAACGAACAACTAGACGATGCCTTTAAGGCTACAATAACTCAGTATACCGACTTGGTCTTTCAATAAATACATACAACTCAAACACATTACATGCCTACGCGGGGGTCGAATACAAAAACTCCCGTACAACGGGGAAAAATATACTGCAGCGGAAATAAAATACAACTGAACCAATACAACAACGTACGGTTGCTCATGTGATTAGTATCAATCATCTTTCATCATCCTTCGCACCGACCCTGTGTTATGCTCCCAAAACCTGAATGCAAAAACAGACATCCACCCCCGAATACTCGGGGGTTAGCAAAATTCCACTGTTTTGCTAGTGCAAATATAAGGTGCAAATACGAGCCATATAATTCAAGTTCCAAGAATAACAATAACTAGGAATCCTTAAAGATTCAAATACAACGAAACGAATACTTCCCGAGGCAAGAGTTTGAGTAAAACTTTCTACATCCGAAAGATCACAAATAACGAGAACGGTTTGCAAACAGTTTAAAATGTCCTCGGGAGTTTTAATAGAAAACAATTTAGGATTATCAAATCCTTTTCTTTCCAAAATCAACAGGGTCACAACCCAAAGGTTTTTGTTTTCGCAAATAGAAAACCACTAACAATTCACAGGGTCAGAACCCATATCACGTGTCCTCGACGGACATAAAATCAACACAATGTAATCACGCACAAGCATCGCCTAGGACCGGGATGAAGCCACAAATCCCACTCGAGGCCTCTAAGGACCCTCCCGAGCTGGCCACAATCATAAAATGAATCACGCACACACATCGCCTAGGACCGGGACGAAGCCACGAATCCCACTCGAGGCCTCTAAGGACCCTCCCGAGCTGGCTAGCGAAACAAATCACACACCCGCATCGCCTAGGACCGGGACAAAACCACGAATCCCACTCGAGGCCTCTAAGGACCCTCCCGAGCTGGCTAGCGAAATAAATCACACACAAATCACAACCATAAGTTATCCCGGCATCGGGCTGACAAGCCACAAACCTCGGAGTCCCCGCAAGACATACCCGATGATAACCCCACCAGTTATCCCGGCATCGAGCTAACAAGCCACGAACCTCGGAGTCCCCACAAGACATACCCGGATTGGATAACCCTACGGTCTCGCCCGACCCATTGATAAGTGTCATTTTTGTACACTTATCCATGGTTTGTATCGATAAAATTCACCCATAATTGAGCTAGTCTACTCGTTTTTTGCTTTTAATTTATTATTTTTAATAATTTTATTTTTATCGGATGATGATCGGATTAAATAACTGAATTACTCAAGAAACAACATGTTTAATAAATATTCTCTTTATTGAATTTTGATATATTCATGTTGTAGGGCTTTCCGAGACGAATTCGGCAGTCTTTCCGGATTCAAAATCAGAGTTATATATCAAAAGTTATCATCCGAAGAAGATCTGGGGCAAAAACGCAAAGTCTGAGAAATTCTGGGCCGAAAACGTAACTATCCAAGCTTCAAATGAGCAAATTTACGAAGCCACGTTACGGCCGTAACATTCAGGAGTTACGGCCGTAAGTCACTCTTGTTACGGCTGTAACTCCACAGATGTTACGTAGTAACTCTTGACAGATTGCTATTATTTGTCTAATTTTTTATACTTTTTGTGTATTATTGAGGGGATGGCTGACATTGATCCGATATAATGTAATAATGCTGGAGTTTTGGAGCTATTAGATGACTTTAGGTGTATAAATAGACCCCTTAGATCCTTCATCATTCACCATTCATCTTATAATTTTCCATTTTCTTGTAAACTTTTCTTTTTGTGTGAAGAACACACTTGTGTTCTTGAGTGATCTTTGTAAGTGTGGTGTAGTATATGTTGTTCAGAGAGTTTATTGCTTCTATCTCCTTTATCTACTAAGGGAGTTATGATCAATTCTTTCTCTTGATTCAACTAAAAATGACCACCAAAGCTTGTAATATGTGTAATAAACCCTTTATGGGCTAAGTTCTTTAAGTTGGGATTATAAACAAGGTTAGTCATGTTATTTATGTTTGTATAAAGATATATTATGAATTACTTATTATTGTGTGTGATTTTCATTGTTTTAACAATCTTTATTTATTTGGCCAATTAATGAAGATATTTATGGTCTTCATATGTTTCGAAAGAAAATATGTTTGATTAGATCAAATGATCTTCACTCTAAGTTGTTCTAGGGGATAGAAATATACCCCTAGTCCTTAGATGATTCATTGAGTTATTTTCACAAATCCTAATGCTATGTATTGAAGCCAATCAACATAGAAATATAGTGGATTGATTCAATATGTAAGGGCGTTTATAGTTCGAAAGAGAAACCGTCTTTTTAAGGAAAATCGAATCTACACAACATAATAAGTAAATTCATCTTATGATCTCCAATACATCTTTTATAACTAATGACGAACTAAGTTTGTAATCCCAACTATTTCATTTTATCGATAATCAATCTATTATTATTGCTATCTTTTTATTTCCTTATAATATTAGAACTATTATTGCAATTTCTTGCAATTATTAAACCAAACTTTTTAATTGTGTGTTTCACTCATCTTAAGTATCTATAAAAATAGACTAATAGTGTATAATTCAAATTATAACATAACTTCCTTGTGGGATCGATAAACCGGACTCAAAAAGTCCACTTTACTACTTGATACGATATCGTGCACTTGCGATAGTTACACTAAAAGCGTGTCACCCATACTAGCAAGTATGGATCCCGGAGATTCAACAATCCTACCCGGAGGCACATCACGTATAACAAGCACACAACAATAATCGATTATGAAGCCAAACAACATTAAGCATCACAACCTCCTTTCAAAGGAGTAACAACTAACATCACATCATGTCAAAACCGCAATACACTGAAATGAAGCCATATACGTACACACGCATTATCAAACACCACATCAACTCCAAACATATCCAAAGGATCCACGTAGTCACTTACAACCCACACAATTACAAAACACACGCGTTTTGAAAGAGAGCCTTTAACAAGGCTAATCGAATCTTTTGAAAATAAATTTTTAAATGACCAAACAAACACATTTAGACGATCACCAATTATCATATCCACAAAACAAGAATTATATGGACAAGGTACTTGCCTCGAAATCGGCACGCAAGTATTCCGACGAACACGGCTCAACCGGGAAGCTTCAGAACGCCCGATGCTATCGAAAAGGAAGACGACAACGAACGGAAGGGTTCAACACGGTTTCTTCGCAAGAAACTCGACCCTAACATCATATAATTAATAAATCAACGATCATACGAGGAAGAATAATCATAGAACATCCAAAAACCCCTCTATGACATTCTACCGGACACCTTCAAGGCGTCGATCAAGAACTCGACCAAAACAACGAATCGATATGATCCAACCATGGAATAACAAGAGAAATGATATAATACATCTAAATAATCATCAATCCATCATAATCCTAAGTTAAATCGGATTAAACGGACGAAATCAACCAAAATACTCAAATTCCCCAAAACTAGATTTCTAGAAAATTTGACCTGATTCGCTCGATCAAAGGATGTTATTGGATGGATGATTGATGATATGAACTCCAAGACTTCATGGATTTAACACCTGACAACATCTCTCTAAGATCAACATGTCTCCAGACACGGAAGAGGAAGAATGAAGTGAGAAAATGGGTGAAAAACCCGTCTGCAGGGCCTTAAATAGGCTGCCTGCCGGCGGAGTTATGTACGTAACCGGCCAAGGGCTTACGTACGTAACTGGCCATGGCCGAGACGCTGCCCAAAAATGCCGGCATCCTTACGTATGTAACCGGCCAAGGGTTACGTACGTAACCGGCCTTACGTACGTAACTGCCGAGCACTACCGGCCGTAACTCGGCCGGTCTTGGCTGGCCCAGGCCTGCCGGCCATGGCTCGGCTGGGGCGAACTCCGACGGCCCGAAGGACCCCGAAACCCGAACCTAAATACGAATCGAAGATACGGTTACGAAGTACTCGCAAATACGAATTCGAGCTCTAAGAGAACACACGATTCCGACCACCCGAAGGCTCAAAATTCGACAACGGAAAGTAATTACCCCAAACTTTGGGAAATTACGAAAATGGCCCAAAATGTCTGAAATACACGATACATGATCGAAACACCAAACCGAAGCTCGCAACATGAATAATAACATTAAATGAACTTACGAGAAACTCGAAACAACAGTTTCAGATGAGATTCAAAAGAATCGAACTCAAGTGCGGAAAAACCGTTTAAGAAGACGGAACTCAACAAAACGATACCGAAACGAACTCGGATGACAAAAAGTGCAGAATTAAATACTCTCGGAATGACGAAACGATCACGAGCGAGTTGTCAAAATTGGCTCCCGCCGAAAAAAGAAAATCACCGAAATCCGAAAATGCGGGTATTACACCAGTGGACGTAGAGGGGTTTACCTCAAACCACTTAGATCTGTGTTATTTACTATTCGTCCTTACTGTTTTCATTTATAACTGTGATTTATAGTATACATTGTGAAAACCCTGCACGCATCAAGCAAACAAAAGAATACCTAGGTGTTGTACTTACAGCAGCTAACTATTAGACTTCCGCTATGCTATTAACTTCGAAAATTACAACATATTGTATTATTTCTTTATAAGTTGTTTACTGTATACTTTGTTGCTAATAAGCGGTATCGAAGTGGTATTCTAAAAAGAATCAATTGATTTTTAACCGAATCAGATCCTCAAATCACTATTTTGAAAACTTTTATGTCGTATCTTCATCATTCATCTATTTCTTAAATGGACACCACAATGATAAACAAAGTTCCTATGTTCTACAGTAATGAGTTTGATGACTGGAGAATCAGGATGAAATCTCATCTTGAAGCAATGCATGAAGAGATGATATTCGTCATCAAGGAAGAACCAATAAAGATAATAAAGGTCAATCCAGCCGCGAGGATAAAAGGACAGCCTCATGCTGAAATTCTCGACAAGCAGAGCGAGAAATGGGCAACCGTTTGTTTCTTTCAAAATGAAATCTTCCGAAACGCTTGAGGAGCTTGATTTCAGATTTACCGGCATTATCGGTGAACTTGAAGCATCAGGTAAAATCTATACCTAAAAGGAGAAAAATTTAAAAATCTATAGATCACTCCCTGTCCGATGGGACATTAAGACCACAGCTATGCGTGTGTCTTGTAATCTTAATGACATATCTACCTTTGATCTCTTCTCTGACCTCAAAGCTTTTGAGTATGACATTGACAGGAGAGAGAAGGCATAAGAGTCACCTGCCAAGACTACAACACTGGATGCTGTATTTGATAAGAGATACAGCTCGGCACCCAACACATCTAAATTGGCACATAAAGCTGCAGACAGCGACGACGACATACTGTCACAAGATGATATGGCCCTACTCATGCACCAGTTCAAGAAATTTATCATACAACCGGGAAAGACTCCATATAGGCACAAGCCTTTTCACAAGGTAAGCTTTGAATCTCCTACAACTAGTATTCTAGTCTATGCTACAACTGCAGGAAATCGGGACATTATGTAAATAAATGTCCTCATCCCAGAGTACATAAATTACCAGAAGCTGAGCAACAAGAAAAGGATGAGAAAAGACGCATCTGGCATAACAAGCTCAAGGCCATGATTAGAGAATCAGAAGCCTCGCCCTTATCGAACAAGACTGAGGAGTGCCTACAGGCAATCACAGACAGTGACTCCTCTGACGATGAAATAGAGGATAAAGCATATATGTGGTTTATGGCTAAAGAAATACAAGATGATAATGACAACGATGATGAAGTAAGTTCAAATTCAACTATTCCTATAAATGAATCGCATACTTTTGAAAATATGATGAATGAGTTTAAAACCATAGAAAAATCTCATGAGATTCCCAAACAAGAAAACATACAACTCGCCATTTCAAACTTGGAGCTGAAAGATGAAAATGATCTGCTACAGAACAATTACGAAAACATGTCGTTAGACTGTGAAAACAATGTCTCAAGAAAAACTCATGGAAAGCAATCATCAAACTGCGAAAGAGCTAAATGAGGTAAGATCTCATAACGAAAGCACGACATGATTATGCTTTACTAGAAGTTAAAGTAAAAACTCTTGAGAAATGAGAAGGAGAACTAGAGACCATCCTAAAATTATTTGAAAAATCTTCTAGAAGGATGGAAGAGATTTTAAGCAATGGGCAGAATGCCCATGATAAACATGGCTTAGGATGTGACTCATTCTCCCACAAAGGAAAGTCTAGTATGGTGTTTGTAGGGGAGTGGAACCCATTACTGTACCCGAAGAGACCCAAGTCCCGCGAAGGTTACAGCTACCCCTCCTCGTACAGTGAAGGCTGCGATTCCGCCCCCAAGTTCATATCACAGGCAGCAGAAACCTCAGCCTCACAGACCTGTAAGGCATGATCAACAGTATACTCCCCGAGCATATCAACAGCGCTAGCAGCCATTCAGAAAGAAGGTTGTATCTAAATATCAAAGGCATGTACCAACGTACTACCAACAGTACAGTGCGCTTAGATATTGGATACATGAGCCTTGTTATCCATATAGAAAGCAGGTCACCGTGCAATACAATCAACAGCTCTGGAATCCAACTGGAGACCTAGAAGGCAATCTCTAAGGCCGAAGAAAATGGTTCCCCATCCAATACGGCAATCGTATTGGAACCAAAACCTTAGATTTTACATGTATAATAATCAAGTTTACAGTGACTACATGCCTGCCCCACGTAGACTCACAAGACTGTACCAAAAGTAACCTACAGCAAACCAATTGATATCAGGCAAATATGGGTACCAAAAGGTACTAACATACATGGACCCAACAATCAAAGGGGACCTAAACCTACTTAAACTCTTTGCTTACAACACATCAAAGAAAAGGACATCTGGTACTTTGACATCGGATGTTCTCGGCACATTACAAGAGATATCATCAAGCTGTCAGATTATGTAGAAGGTCGTGGTCGAAAGGTGCGCTTCGGTGATAAGTCCAAAGGAAGAACAAGAGGAAAGGGAACCCTGCTTGTAGGAAAGTTTAAAGTCACTGATGTAGGCTATGTTGAAGGCTTACAGTACAATCTACTTAGTATTAGCCAGTTCTGTGACAAATAGTTCTAGGTCAAATTCTATATATATCACTGTAGGGTGAAGGACATAAAAACCAAGGAAATTGTCCTCACATGAAGCATATCAGGTAATATTTATATTGGTGACTGGAATCCTACGATCTCCCACTATTTCATGTTTTTTTGCCAAAGGCACTGCAGATCAAAGCTGGCTATGGCAGAAGAGGATGTCTCATATCAACTTCAAGACGATCAACAAACTCGCTAGACAGGGTATGGTTAGAGGTTTGCCCGATGTGTCATTTCATAAAGAAAGCGTCTGTGGACCCTGTCATAAAGGCAAACAAGTCAAAACCACCATGAAAATCAAGTCATACCTATCCTCCCATAGGGTTCTGGATATGCTACACATGGACCTATACAGCCCTGTAGACCCTGTAAGTTTGGGAGGTAAGAAATATTGTCTTGTTATTGTTGATGATATTTCAAGGTATATTTGGATAATCGTTCTAATCCAGAAGAAAGATACCATCACGAAGTTTCTAGAGCACCTGAGGAAGCTACAAAATGAGAAAGGGTTGAGTATCGTGTCCATTCGTTCCGACAGAGGCACTGAATTCACAAATTGCTTTATAGAGCAATAATGTTCGGACAATGGAATACAACATGAATACTCAGCAGCCCGAACTCCTCAACAAAATGGTGTTGCCGGTCAAAATAATAGGACGCTCAGAGAAGCAACAAGAACCATGATAGCTGCAAGCAAGTTGACGCAACGGTTCTGGGGAGAAGCAACAAATACAGCATGCTACCCACAAAATCGATGTATCATCCACAAGCATCACAACAAAACAGCATACGAGGTGTGGAACAACAAAACTCCAATGGTTGCATACTTTCGCATTTTTGGATGCATGTGTTATGTTCTGAATAATGGGAAAGATCAACTCAAGACCTTCGACGAAAAGTCGGATGAAGGAATATTCGTAGGATATTCCTCTGTCAGCAAAGCTTTCCTGATATTCAACAAAAGGAAGCTGACAATACAGGAATTTGTCAATGTAGTATTTGATGAACCCTATTATGATCCTACAGGAGTAGAAGGAATAACCCAAAATATCCGAACACTCTTCATTGATCACCCTCAAACTCCTATAGAGCCTGTCGTGGACTTAGAAATCAATCCCGCTCCTGTAAGATCAGAAGTAGTCGAAGCTGATGCTGTACAAGCTAAATTCGAGACTCCAGCATCACAAGATACAGCACAGGATGCCAAACTAGAATCTGACAGGAAATGGCTAAGAGATCAACCCCAGGAGTTAATTATAAGTGACATTAATGTTGGTGTATCTACCTATAGAAGAATACAGAGTACACAAGAAACTGTACTGTGTGCGCAAGAAGAAATTGATTCTGGGAAATCTCCATTTCCTATATAGAAATCTCAAGTCGAACTTAAGAGACTAGCCATGTGCACTCTAGCTGTATTCTTAGCCTAATCTGAACATGTTTCGACTAATGAAGCTCTGAATAATTCACACTAGATCACTTCTATGAAAGAAGAGTTAAATGGTTTCGAAAGAAATAATATACGGTATCTAGTACCCATACTAGATCATCCAGCTATAATTGGAACCAAATGGGTATTTAGAAACAAGAAGGATGATAATGTACTTTTAATCAGGAACAAATCCTGTCTAGTCGCACAAGGCTACAGACAGTAAGAAAGCATAGACTACGATGAAACGTTTTCCCCTATAGTTAGACTGGAAGCCATCAGGATACTCCTAGCATTTTTCGCCCATAAAAACTTCATAGTATATCAAATAGACTTTAAGAGCGCATTCCTAAATGGAGATCTCGTCGAAGAAGTCTATGTTGAACAACCACCAGGTTTTGTGAACACTAAAGGTGGAGACCTAGTATACAGGCTACGGAAAGCTCTGTATGGACTTAAGCAGACACCTAGAGCGTGGTATGAATCTCTGTCCCTATACCTAATCAACAATGGATTTGAGAAAGGTGTTGTGGACAAGACTTTCTTAAGATATAGGAAAGTGATGACCTTTTAATGGTGCAAATATATGTCGATGATATTATATTTGGTTCTACTAACCTTGCTTTATGTCAACGGTTCTCTCATCTCATGCGAAGTAAATGTGAAATGAGTATGATGGGAGAACTTAGTTGTTTTCTAGGATTGCAGATTAAGCAACTGCCTACATGAATATTCATCAACCAGGAAAATCACAGCAAGGAGCTGCTCAACAAATTTGGGATGAACAACTCCAAATCTTCATCCAACCCCATGAGCATTTCCATGCAAATTAGTATTGACAAAGCTGAAAAGCTGGTTGATTAATCACTCTACAGGAAGCTTATAGGCTCACTCCTATACCTAACAGCTAGCAGGCCCGATATTCAGTTTTCTGTAGGAGTGTGTGCTCGGTATCAGGTAGCACCTAAGGAGTCACACTTCACCACAGCCAAACGAATCCTTAAGTACGTAAAAGGAACAATCGATGTAGGATTGTGGTTTCCTAAGGAAGGAGGATTCGATTTAGTAGGCTAAAATGACTCGGATATCGGAGGCTGTAAGTTGGATAGGAAGAGTACAAGTGGTACTTGTCACTTTCTTGGACCTAGACTTGTGTCATGGTTTGGTAAGAAGCAATTGGCCAACTCACTTTCTATAGCTAGTTCGGAATATTATGCTACTGGAAGTTGCTGTATACGGATTCTTTGGATGCAATAGCAGTTACAAGATTATAGAATCAGCTCCAGAGAGACGTCAATCATGTGCGATAGCACGAATGCAATTGCAATAACGCACAACCCTGTATTGCACTCGCGAACTAAGCATATTGATATGAGGCATAATTTCATCATGAATCATGTTGAGAATAAAGATGTTTGGATAGAGAAGATTCATACAAACATTCAGTTTGCCGACATCTTTACAAAACCTCTCAGCACAACTAGATTTTGCATGCTTCGCCAAGAATTTGGAATGCTACAGCCTGACTCCATGTAAGTTTTTTTTTATTTTACTCATGAATTGCGGGGGAAGGCTATAATACCCAAGACTACAGTATCCACTTTAATTAAATTGTACATTCAGAATAAGTCAGATCTTAATGTAGGAAAAAGAGGCATAAAACCTTCCTACATCTGACATGTGCATTAATTAAGGGGGAATACAGTAAGACCCATGTATACAGTATTAATCCAAAAATTGATGTAAGAATTGAATCCTATATGTACTTTTTAAGGGGGAATGTTGTATTTTCGACGATACCGCACATGCACTGTAGGATATCAATTAATATTATAATAATATTCTATTCGTACAAATACTGTTTTAAGTCCACGTGCCCTATTTAAATTTCAAACGTCTTATTCTTTAATGGTTTTAAAGACACCTGGACTTATTGCCTCAAATACCACGATTTTAAATTTTCAAACTGCCGTTTCGTGCAATAGGAGAAGACGAACTATCAGAAGTGGGACCGGTCATCATTTTAAAATTTATTGATTAGACATACAAGTTACTCTAAATCTATCCTGTACGTTCTTTCAACGACGGTTCCCATCCCTTAGATTTGACTGTTCACTGTTTAACCTAATCTTGCCTACACCCTATAAAAAGACAGTACGTTGCTCCCATAGACTCTTTACCCTTTCAGCAAATTAAACGAGTCTTAAGAAAACAGTCTACATACTTTCTGCAGTTTTCTCTGCATTTTATGTGTAATTCCTTGTTACTTCACAAATTTTCTCTTAAAAAATGTCGACCTCACAGACATCTTCCCTCTCAAAGAAGAAGAAGGAGACCATTATCGATGGGCGAATCTTTTCCAGAGCTGTGTTGCTTGTGAGAATCGATTTTGAAGGAGAAGATACCATCTGCATGGAAATGGTTGTTTCTAGAGTGAAACAACAAGGGTCGTATTGCCTTGGAAACCACCATCCTAATTATTATGATGAGCAGATTGTGGAGGAGTTCTACCTGGACGCCTCATTCAAATATTCATCTCAGAGGAAATGAGGTGAAATTACTGATGTTATTGGGACTGTCAAGGGATATAGATCTCTCTGAACAAAGATCTTTTGAAGAAGATCTATAAGTTGCCGTATGATGGCTTGAAAATGGAGGAGTTGGAGACCTTCGGGTATGAAACCTTCTGTCAGCATACTGGAAACTGTTTACTGGCGATCAAATGTCTACCAGCCTCCAACCCTCATGCCATAAGAAAAATTTCACCCTCCCTTACGTCTACCTGCATGATTTTTGCTACCGGGTTGTTGAGAACCGAACCGGTGCATTTGAGATGTGCACCAATCTGCGATTCAGAATGATGGTAGCCATCATGTCTGGAGAGAAGGTGAATTGGTACCAGATTGTTTTGAAAAGAATTCAGGAAGAGGCTTTTAAGATTGAAACTTCCAAGAAGTCTTTTGGCCTCATCCTAAATTATATTCTCACTCATTGCGGAGTGAAACGGTCTGAGGATGCCAAGAATATTGGCACAGGAAAATTGGTGAGATCCGACCCACCGTCTTCAACAAATCACCACTTCTTGCTAAGAGGCCCCATCCTCGAAGCATGCCCATTTCAAGTGACCCAAGGGACGTCACTTTGAGGATCTCGGGAAGAAGCGGAAGAGAAGCATTCCCGACAGCAGTTATCGTCAAGCTATCGAGAAGAAGAGGAAAAAGACCAAAAAGTCTTCTAAGGTTGAGCCTACAGTGACTGAAGTAGTCGTTGTAGACGTCTCTTCTATTCTTATTACTGAAACAATCCCACAGGATCCCTCTGGAAGAAACAGTTGTTGCTAATACAGCATATCCTGAGCCTGTGGAGGCTATGACGTATGACCAACTATTTGCCAAATTGAAAGGTTCTGGTGAATCGGTTGCCCCTTTGGAGCCGAAAGCTACTACTCCCAACAGGGTACCCACCTCTGTACGGAGTCCCTCTCCCCACAGGGTACCAACCTCTATTCGGGATACCTCTACACAATAGGCTCCCATATTATTGAGGATCCCAACTAGACAGTAGAGCCCACTACTGTATGGAGTACCTCCTCCACTGACATTATTAATAATTCTCTCCTCCAGGTCGAAATAGAGGAAGCTTATGAACGCTTCAAGATCTAGAAGTCCTACAGGGTCTCCCCCTACAACACCTTGTACCACTGGGACGAGTGGAAGGATGAAGATTTATTCGCATTGGAGGTCAAGGACACCCAAAATGTCAAAGTCCTGATCCGCTGGGAGGATCACTTTTTCCACGAGCTCATCTCGGACTACTTCATGGCAAAAGAGAAGGCAAGACTAAAAGGGAAGTCATAGTCCGGTGACAAAGCTCCATCCCCCAACCACCACTCTGATCCTTACTCGGATGATGATGATACCCTACAGGCCGGTCTTCATATCAGCTGAGAAGAGGCCAAGGAAGGGGAAATGTCCAAGCTTCAAAACCAACAGGGTCAGGGGACATCTGACAGACAACAGTCCCCGCCCCCGCAACAAGCAGCTCAAGAACAGCAACAGGAGGAATCAGTCCCTCTCATCAGTGAAGAGCAAGCTGCTTCCATACAGGAAGCCCAGTTTGTACAACAACAAACTAAAGACACTGCTCGCACCATCCGCTAAGAGGAATCAGTCTCTCTTTCGGATCAGGCGGAAGCTGAGAGTCGGTAGGAGGATTCAATCCATCCTGTAGTTCCGACTTCAGAAACTCAACTAGACAAGAGGAATCAGTCCCTTCTATCTCCCAGACAGAACCTACCGCACATCCCTCCGAAGCCCCTGCTTCCGATGCCCCTACATCTCCTATATATATTAGTTCCAAATTCGATTCTGATGACGGTTTATGCGTGAATACAGAACAAGGAGACCCCGTCATCATGTGGTTCTTCGTCAGCTTGGAGAACATGAAGATTCAAAGATTGCGTGCCTAGACTCCCCATGCACCGAAGCCCTTATCGAGCAACTACAAGCCATCGGTCGTCAAACAGTGTTTCTATAGGACGCCATCAAGGCCCTATATGATGTTGGTAAAGAACTCGACTGGATGCGTGAGACTGCACAGGACGAGCTCCTTAAGCTAAAATCGGCGATTAGTGATGTGAAAGACGCTTTTTGCCTGATGCCAATAGCATTGTGGCAAGCGATGAACCAACTCAAACCGCATCAGGAGCGGATCCTGAGGCAAGAACAAGAGAAGCTCAGGTTGCTGAGGCTAAGACGGTCGCCGCCCTTGAGTATACTGGCTCCAAACTAACAGATCAAGATCGCAATATCAATGATTTGCCTTTAGTGGTTGGGAAGCTGGTTGACAGGCGTCGACGATCTCAAGACCCAACAGGCCGAATATATGAAGCTCATTCAAGAAATTCACAGCAAGGTGTCAAATCTTGATTATGCCAAAAAGGGGGAAGAGTCCAGAGAGGCTGCCCGGAAATAGAGGGTGGAGAGAGAGAGAGAGAGATTGGTGCAGAATTGGAAAAAAGTTTTGCGAGTGCTATCGGGCGACTGGCCGAACTCGGGCCTGGTCAAGCTGCAAGAGGATACAGGGTGACTGGATCTCGACCTGAGTTCTGGGATCCCAACTTCCCATGTAAGAATACTGTGCGTAAGCCTTCTGAGATTTTGCTGCCAACTGACAGATAGCCTTCAGTGGATGATCTGAAGAATTGAAAGAAAAATGAACTGATGAGATACTTTTGTACTCTCATCAGGGATTCTTCCATATTCAATAGGTTCAAGACTCTGGAGGATGCCGCCAATGAATTATCAAGTCTACTGGCAGAAGGAAAGCTCCCATACAGCTGATGATGAAATCCAAGCACAATAAAGGTGAATGGGTCACCCATCCGGAAGACTGAATCCTTGCCTACGATTAATCCCATGATGGACAAAGTATCTATAGGGATCGAGGCAATGACTCCTTAATCAACTGGGAGTGGAACTATAAATGATCCTCATCGAAAGCCTTGGAAGCACTATCACTATAGGAGCTAGCCTATGTTAATTTTATGATGTATTTCTTTCCTCCGTATGCTTACCGATGCGGTAAGTATCTTTGTATTTTTATCTTTCAAGGCTTGTAATTCTCCTAATTATCAATAAAATTTGATTGCTTAAAAGATTACAGCTCATAATCTACTCTTACTATCTTTACTGTTTTCATTATGAAGAATTGTCATATTTCAATAAGTACAAACTTGTTAATTCACAAGCTGTAAGAACTTGTATGTGAACAGTTCATAGATTAAGTTGTATACAATCTACATTACACTCTATAATATTGTGCCTGCGCGCCAATGATAAGTTAAGTTGTAATACACTTAGTCATGTAGAATTTTTTATTTTAGAACTTGTCTGTGAGCAGTTCGAATTTCTAGACTAAGTTATGATGATCAGATCCTTCGAACAGAAGACTTGAAGACAGCCTCTCTATATCTAGAGGAAGTTTTGGCATTATCAAAAAGGGGGAAATTGTTAGGATAAACATTCCAGTTTTGATAATTGCCAACGTACAGCAAAGAAGTCTTAAGAAGTCAGAATTTTGCTAAGTATGAAAGCTGTTAGGAAACTCCATACAGCCCATACATACAGCAAGAGATCTTCTACAGAGTCCATCCTACAGAGCTTACATCATACAGCAGAAGTTATAGTATGTTGGATACAACAACCAGACTGTAGGTATTTTGCTTAGGAAAAGTAAAACACATCCAACAGGACTGAAGAAAAGCTTTAACCGTTGTGAGATAAACATTGTTTATTCATAAAGTATTCATGATTAAAATCAGCATTTATTGATGATAGGATAGAATTTAATGCGGTCGGAAAGAGACAAGTCTGAACGCTCTGAAGAGCATTTAATGCAAAGTCCAAAAGAATGTCTGAAGCATTAATGTGATTTGTGTTTAATTCAAACATTCAACAACTTCCAATCAGAGACGTCAACTCTTACCAACCAGCCAACGACTATATTTATAACAGATCTATTTCCAAGGTTATAAATAGCCCCAAGCAAGAGGACATTACTCACTCACGAACCAAGATTATTAGCTCTCGCGCATACATGTCACAGATTGCTCTGACAATCTAGATATTCAAGAACAGTATATTTAGTGAGCATACAATAGTATTAAAGTGAAGAAATATACTAAGTCCTCAACACAAACAGCACAGCATACAGCAAACGTTCATAAAAGATATAGCTACTGTTTGGAATCGTTCTACCTTTTATTGTTGAGATCAACCTTAGTCCTGTGTGGACTAAGTCCTTGCGTATTCCGACCTGTGTGGGAAGAATAGCATTAAAGATGATGCTTCGATCTATGTGAGAAGAAGCGAGCCGAAAGAGCTTAATCCAATTTGTGTGAACGGCCCAAGCAATAATCCTTGTACCAATCTATTAGTTAAAGTCATGTAGTTGTGTACGTAGTGATTTTAATGAACTCTTTACTCCTGTGTGAAGGACCAGTGGACGTAGTGGGGTTTACCTCGAACCACTTAAATCTGTTTTATTTACTTTCCGCCCTTACTGTTTTCATTCATAACTGTGATTATAGTATACATTGTGAAAACCCTATAGTTATCAAGCAAACAGGAGAATACCTAGGTGTTGTACTTACAACAACTAACTATTAGACTTTCGATATGCTATTTAATTCGAAAATCATACATCTTACTATATTCTTTCTTTATAAGTTGTTTACTGTATATTTTGTGGCCAACAAACTCTATTTCAGGGCAGGTCTAACAGGGCTGGGTATATGTATACCCAGACCGGCGAGCTTTTTACCCTACCCGCCCCAGACCCGAAAATGACTACTCGAAATAGAACTATTCAAGTAAATACCTGCAGGTACCTGGACCCACGGTCAATTTTGCCATCCCTACAAGGAACTTTCCAAACTTGCTTGAAATTTATCAGACTCAAAGACTAGCAAAAATCCATGACTAAATAGCAAAAAGCCCGAAACTAAGTTCTTTTGGATGTTTGGGACATGCAACACATCCTTAAGGAGGAGGAACTTTCCATAGGTTAGCTTCAGTACTATGTTCCTCACACCTGCAAGTACAGAAGAAGCATAGTTTTCCATATGTAATTTCCTACAATCAGTAATAATTTAGGAAGAGAACGTTTCCCTATGGGAACCAACATGGTGAATAGCCCCATTATCAATGTATCAGGCACAGTGGCTTTCCACCATATATTGGTTGCAATCACCATAGCTGAGACCTCTTTGTCCAGCTCCTCAACCATAGTTGTTAGCTCCAGATACGATATGTCAACAGCATCATGTTCAACCACTTCAGCAACTCATTTGTCTTTGTTTCACTGACCATTTGAATTAATTGGCAAGCGACAGTCCTTTCCATTGTGGTTCGATTTGCCACAATTATGGCAGTTTCTAGTATATTCTCTTGCCTTAAATGGCTATGTCTTGAACATGGTTCAACTTTCTATTTTTGCTAGAGGATCCATGTTCAAGCAAGTTTGCTTTAGCCTTCATCAGTCCTCTTTTAAATTTAGCATCATACTTTCAGTTGTCTTCCTTCATTTTGAGTCGAACAACCTGTTGTTACCCAAAATATTATCCAGAGATGATATGCTGGAATGGACGAGTAACAAACAAAGTGCGAGAGCACGTCCGTGGGAAATAAATAACACAAGATTTGCCGGGGTTGTTAGTCCCGGGCTTGAATGCTCTCGCGAGATGTTATTAATATGAATACTTGTGAGTAAAGATATTAATGTTAGAGTACAATTACAATGAGCGTAAAGACTCTAGTTATCTTAGCTATCGAGTGCTGAAGATATCCGGAAGAACTAGAGTTGAAGCTCTGTGAGTTCTTGTTACAAAGATGGAGAGTTCTCTGTATTGTTTGCTTTTAGCATTATGTGTTAACGTTGTCACTCTTCTTACGTTTTCACTGTCTTCTTTCCAATCCTGGAAGCCTTCTCCTTATAGGGGAAAAGGTTGTTGGTATGTCCTTGTCCGCCGCGGGCGATCGCTGTTTCCTGCATTTAAATAAGTCGGGCGATCGTCCTAGCACGTGGGACTGTTTCCTTAAAGTCCGCAGCTACTGCTGGCAGCCAGATGTGTGAACCAATGAGGAGGTGACAGGTGCCTCACGTCGCTGTCTTGGGAGGTCCCACCTAGGACCTTTCGGCGGGTCTGTCGGTAGGTGAGTTCGTCCTTATCACTGACAGCTGCTGATGGGCTGGAGTAGGGCCTATTCTTGTGGCGCCTTTTGCGTATCTGCACATGGGTCTTCACCCCAGATTCGGTCTTCGAAGACTTTGACGGGTGTCGGATTCATACATGGCCCGGGACGATCGTCCCCGGTCGGACATTAGAGGCGATCGCCAGATGCCAAAATACGATCGCCTTGGGCGTCGACCGCTAGGCGCTTGCCCAACATCTGTCTTCTTTGATTGGCTCCCACCCATTATTCCGATCGCCATTGAGGCGTATAAATCGCCGCACAACAATTGCCCCCAGATCGCTCCGATGTTGAAGACGTGGGGTGAGGTGGCACTGCTGGCGATCGCTTTTTTTAGAAGAGTGACTCATCTACTTATGAAGCGGACAATCGTCCCCTGGACGAACTGATTTTGAATTTGGACGACCTCCTTGGACGCTGGAAAGAGCGGAAAGTGGAGGCGGGCTTTCGAAACATCATAGGGACACGCGTCGCGCTCCCGTTGGGGAGTCCGATGGTTTTTTGTCAGACTTGT
Source organism: Orobanche coerulescens (assembly GCA_033398695.1). NCBI lineage: Eukaryota > Viridiplantae > Streptophyta > Magnoliopsida > Lamiales > Orobanchaceae > Orobanche > Orobanche coerulescens. The sequence goes on along the minus strand of CM065815.1, from coordinate 129,564,808 downwards.
CGTCTGGCGTGCACTCGCAACGACGCGTACGCGGGTTTCGAGGGCTGCATTAAATGCGGCTCCCCCGACGGTTGCACTTCAGCCCCCGAGATTCCGCCTATTTGCACAGAAGTCCCTGCTCTCGCCTATAAAAGGGCTAGGGCTACTGGAGTTTAGATCTTTATGCGCTCTTGCCTTTAAAAGAAGACTTTGTAGAATTTCCTTAAAGCTTCTTGCGCCGATCGACGTTCTCTCTAGGTAAGAACAAAAACTTCTCTCCCCCCTTTTCTCTTCGAACATGTCTGGAGGAGGATCCACTGTGTATGAGGCGGGTAGCACTTCCGCCGCCGTGACTTCACCTGCCCGGGATGAAACCTCTGCGGAATTTCACGTGGAAACGGCCATCGAGGCAATTCGCGTGGGGATTGCACCCACGGAGGTTGAAGAGCTTTTCAACGAGGCTGACGCGGTGAGGTCGGCAGCGGCGGAGCAGAAACACTTGCCGGTAGACGAGGATGAGGCGGTGAGACTGTATTGGGAGCAGAATAGTGTGTTCGGCCGGGCCGTTTTGGATTTTGCTGAGCTCATGGAGAGGCTGGCCAGACCACATCCCCAGTTTGATTTTGGTGCATACTCGGTCGCCCACCCCTATGAACCAGTGAAGCGGATGTCATTTCGGGCCGCGGACCGCTCCCCGTGGATCCTCAGTCAGATCAGGAGTTCGGCGACTAAGAAGGACTTGAGTCATTGGAGGACGGAGTTCCATGTCCCCTCTGATGTCTCACTATACGTGCCCACCGAGAACGGTGCGCCGACCAACCTCCCGAGGGTATGGTCGCCGTTAATGAATTGATCATGGGGGTCGGATTGCGGTTCCCATTGCCGTTCGCCGTGTCGTACCTGTTGACCGCCTGGAATGTGGCGCCGCTCCAACTGATGCCGAACGCCTGGTTGCAGATCGTCAGTACTTTGACTCTTTTTGTCGGTCACCGGCTATTCCTTCTACCTTCTGCATTGGAAATGAACTACCTCTTCAAGCTGACGGCGCAGAAGGGTTCAGTTGGCGGCTACCACATTCAGGGTCGCATGGGCAGGGTCATCCTCGGGGTGCCGAACAAGGTCCGGGGCGACCTGACAAAATGGTGTTAGGTCGGCGGAGCGTGGAGGTCGGCGGCGAGCGATAAACCAGAGGATGAGTTGGATATCCCCACGGGCTTTCGGGAGAGGAATCCGAGTAAGGGTTTTAACTCTCCCTTTGTTCGGATACACCTTGAACTGATCTAATTTGGTTTTCTTTTTGCAGGCTCCCTTGTCCCACCGGCCGGCGACCTTCCATTTGACTTTTTGATCATCTGGGAGCGAATCCGCAGTCTACCGGACAATTACATCGATGCTCGCGCGATCAACAACGAAGCTCATTGGTTGGGCGCTCGGTTGTTTCGCTTCCCCCGCCACTTGAAGGTCCCAGGTATAAATGTTTACGATCTCCTTTCTGCTTGACAATCGTCTTTGATTGAAGAGATGTCTAACCTGGTTGAATGTCTTCTTTGACAAAGATCCACTTCCCCCGTTACTTCGAGCCACCGAGAGAGATTACTATGTCGAACCCCGGCCTTATGAATCGTTTCCACCAAAGGAAGAAGACGGGCCGTGCCCCTACAATGACAACCCATCCTATCCCCGAGGCGAGACCTCTCATAGCGCCGGTCGTCGAGCTGGAGGCTCGGGAAGAGGAGCAGCTTCAGTGCAACCGCAAGAGGTGGAGGCCGGAGGAGCCCTTGCCGACTGTTGCTGCTGAGGCGTCCGTTGTGGTGCCGCTGGTCGCCGCGCCTCCTATTTCTTCTGTTCCAATGGCGGAGGGGCCTACGTCCTCAGCGGCCTTCCGACAGGCCATGGCGACCGCTGACGCCCAGACTCCGCGGGGCGAGCCTTATTTCGGTCGCGACCCCGAGAAGGTCGAAAGATAAGATTGGTTGATCTTTCTGAGTTTTGTCACTTGTGTATGGTGCATACTAACTCCTTTGTTCTTGTTGCAGGGTTCGCCTTTCCGACCCGAACACCTCGCCGATGGTGTTGGACTTCCTGGCGAGTAGGTCCCCCCGCGAGCCTAGCGACGTCCCTCGCTATGTCTCCCGGGCTATCTCCTCCCTACCGAAGGCTTGGAAGACCAACATAGATGCGATCGGGCGCCGGCGGTCTGGAGATGAGATGCAAGCGACTCTTGCCCTGACCCTCCAAGCGGCGACGATGGCCGCTCAAACTGTAAAGGATTATGAGGGGCGGAACTCTACTGCTCGCCTCCATTCAGACCTCGAAGCAGCTCGGAACCAGAATGCCGAGTTTCCCGACAGGATCGTGGCCATGGAGAAGGAGTATGCTGAGACAGCCAAGCGAGCTAAACAAGATCTCGACCGGATGAGGCAGGAGCTCGACCGGTCCCTGGCGGCGATCGATCGGATGTGCGATCAGATGACGGAGGCCCGTCGGTTGCATGCGGCCTCGCAGGAGGAGGTGACCGGGCTGAAAGTGGTGGTGGACCGGTTAAATGGCGAGTTGGAGTCGTCGAAGGGGGAGCTGGCCGCCAAGGTTCCCGAGCTTAAGGATGCGGACAAAACAAATGCGGGGCTGAAGGAGAAGTTGGAGGCGACCGAGACCGATCCCTACCTCAATGTGGAGTACGTCGGTGAGTTTGCTTATTACATGGCTTATGCCGACGCCATCCGCGCTGCCAAGAAGGGAGGGCTCGAAGGCGGCCTTCAGATCGATAACTTCAAAGCCTACGTGTTTGAGCATCCCTTGCAGCCGGCCTTCTATCTGCCGATCTTTGACCTCACCGACCTCGGGATCGACCTGAGTTGGTATCCATCGCCGAACAAAATTGTTCATTCGGAAGCCGGTGAGGAAGCGCACGCCGATCCATCTGCTGGTGACGAAGTCCAGGCGGGGACAGCCTAAGTGAGACCGCTATCATTTTGTTTTTTCCTTGTAATTTTCCAGTTTCTTCTTGTTTTGCCTTCGGGCGTATGTACAAATGACTTGAATGAAATGAAATACGTATTTGCATTTGATTCTTTGTTTGTACGATCGCCTCTCTGAATGGTTCGCATCCGCCTTTACACAAGTGTTTACATAATTGCACCTGATGCCTTGCTTGTATGATCGTATGTCTGAATGTTTCGTATCATTTCGACTTTGCACAATTATTTGGAGAGCGGCCGTATGAATAGCTCCGAATGTATTGGTATACTTAAAATTCTTACTTGTAAATTTCTGAACAAAATCGATCGTCATATGTGTGTTTGAACAAAGCCGATCGTATGTGGTTCTGTCCTCCTGATTGCATGTATGGCTCCACTTTTCCCCTTGTTTTTGTTTACTTAGTGAAAGTAAGGGAACGAAAATAATTCATTTCGTGAGCTATCTTTAGTTCGGTTCTTGCGATCTTCAATTTTGTTGATTCCTCGAGGGAGGCCAAACGCCCCGGCCTGGAAAGATTTCGCACAGTCTTGGGGTTCGATGGAACCGACCTCTACGACTATGTCTTATGCGCGAGCGACATTCCGTTTGATGGTTAACTTCTCGCGACTCACTTAATTGTGAAGGTCCTCTGTAGGCTACGTTTGGCCTCGTAATGTAGCGAAGGGGCGGTCGGTCTTTGCCTGGAGGAGTCCTTGCACGGGGCACCACCGGATAAATCGACTTCGCTACCGTAGCTTGTTAGCACTTTTCTGCCTAAGAGGGTGTTGTGTGGCGATTAATACGCCTCGATAGGCGATCGGAATCACGATCAGAGAAGCCAACCATGGAAGACATACTCTGGACAAACGCCTAGAGTTCGGCACAATACGGCGACCGTCTTTTGGTACCCAACAATCGTCTTTTGATATCTGACGATCGTCTTTAATGAGCGAACCAGAGGCGATCGTCTCGTGCCACGTATGGATCCAGCATCCGTCAAAGTCGTCGAAGACCGAATCTTGGACGGTGTCCCACGTGCGGATCTTCAAAGGGTACCGACAGATAGGACCTTTGACCCCAGCCTGTCACCTACCACACCTACCGACAAGGCCGCCGAAAGGTACAAAGTGGGTCCTCCCCGGACAGCTACCCAGGACGCGTGCTGGCCTCCCATTGGCTCGCACAACTGGCACCAGCAGCGGCCCCAGACTTTAAGGGAACAGCCCCACGTGACGGGACAATCGGCCACCTTATTATAATATAGAAAACGGCGGTCGCCCGCGATCGCCGGAGGAGTCCCAACTACCTTGTACCCTATAAATAGAGAACTCACTGCAGCAGCCAAAGGGACGCGAATTTACTGTGAATTCAGTGCAAAATACACACAAAAAGAGAATCAAAGACTCTTTTGGCAACCACTTATACATTCATAGTGAGATTCATACACATTCATCATATATCCAAGCAAGAACTCACAGATCTACCTATCTGGTTCTTCCGGCAATCTACGCGCTCTAAAGCCTAGATAACTAGAAGTCTTTACACTCCTTGTAATAGATTCTAACATTAAAATTTGTACTCGACAGTATATTTATTAATAACATCTCGCGAGAGCATTCAAGCCCGGGATTAACAACCCCGACAAATCTTGTGTCATCTATTTTCTCACGGAAGTGCTCCCGTAATTTTGTTTGTTGACCGTTCATTCCAGCAGTATTTAATCTTCGGATAAATATTTTGGGCAACAACAATTGGCGCTAGAGGGAGGGCATCTAAACCTTCATTTTTATTCCTACCGTCTTGAAGAACACTCACTGTTCTCCAGACATATACTTGAAGAAACACTCACTGTTCTCCAATAGAAAAGCCTTCAGAAAAATGACATCTGCAACGACCTCCAAGAGAGCCACCCTAAGATCCACCGGAAATCTCGTTCCGGCCCGGACCGAATCCCAGCCCACGGCGGAAGGCGACCGTGGCGACGCTAGGCTCTCACTCCTGCCCCCGAGGGATGGTTCAAGCCTCTCACTCGATCAGTTCCAGACCGCGGAACACATTGAGGAGGCTATAGCCATCCTCAGGGAGCGACGGAAGGCCTACGACTCGCCCACCATCACTCCATCGGCCATCCGCCGGGCAGGCAAGTGGAAGCTTAAGGGGACCTATGTTGAGAAATCGACGGAAAGCCCCGAGCTGCAGGAGAAGGCTCTCGTGAGGCGGGACGATTCCGTCTTCAGCTGCCTAGGGAGCGATCCCTCATGGCGACCCGGACACTCAGGCCCCAGCCGGGAGACATCGGAATCCGAATCCTTTACCAGGAGTTCGGCATATCCGACTCCCAGGAGACAAGTCAGTCAGCGAGCCCCTGCTCGCCCAAGGAATGAACCCACTGGCAGGGAGCTCGTCATTCACCACGAGGCTAGGGGATCAGTACACGATCGCCTTGGTTCGCGCTCTGAGAGTCAATCGGCGAGCAGTCAGGCGACGGCGATGGCCGCCATGCAACGCCAGCTCGACGAGAGGAAGACGCTCCTGGAAAATGGGGCAGGCGCCAGGAGATCGATTGTTGGGCCAAGCGAACCACTCACGGCTCAGATCGAGCTCTCCCCAGTCCAACCAACGATCATTCCCCCACAAACACCTCTATATGAGGGTAGATCGGATCCGGAAACCCATTTGAGCAAGTTCCGGATCTACATGACCGGATGCGGAGCGTCAGATGCGACCAAGTGTCGGATGTTCCCATTAACCCTAGGCGACCTCGCCCACAGGTGGTACATCTCACTACCACCCCGCTCAATCAATTGCTTTGAAAAGCTGGCGAACGACTTCACGACGTACTTCGCCGCCAAAGTTGTTCGGCCAGAAGGTTCCCACCGCGTGATGAAAATCAGGCAGGGGAAAGACGAGTCAGATGAAGATTACATCGACCGGGTAGACGAGATAGTCCTCACCGGCGAGCCCATCAGCGACGAGCTCGCTCTCCACTCAGTCATGAGCGGATTCTAAGGACGCTCGCCCATGTTCAGGCACCTCACAAAGGATATCCCCCCAACCTACTCGGTCTTCCGCGGCAGAGCCGCCGATTTTCTGGCCAGACAGAGGATGCTCTCCCTCCACTTAGGCGAGGGACCATCCGAAGAAGGAAAGGTGCCATCCCATGTCCATAAGAAGGCGGTCGCCAAGCCCAGAAAGGCGATCGCCAAGCCGCCTGGCGAGTTCAAAGCCTTCGAGGATGTAGAGGTCCACCTTCTCCACAACCTCAACTTATCTCCGGCCCATATATTCAACGCAATCAAGGGTCGCGAGTGGCTTTCCAAACCAAAGCCGATAAGGGACCACGGTCATCTAGACCGTAGCAAATTCTGTGCCTACCATAAGAGTCCCGGCCACAACACCAACCAATGCCGCGACCTCCTCAGACAGCTCTGGCGACTGTTTGAGGAAGGCAAACTGGACAATTTGATCACCAAGCCAGAACCTAGGACGGAGAGAGCCAGAGGGCGCGAGCGCCGACCAAACGAAAGAACTCCTCCCAATCCGGTCGCCAGAATCGAGCATGAGCCGGAGTACTCTGATGAGTCGATCCCTCCGATCAACCCGGGCGGATGAATCAACATGCTTCAAGCAGAAGATGGAAACCTCGGGGGTCTTTCCCCGGTTTCCACCATGTCAAACAGGAAACGAAAGGCCGAGCTGAGGGCGTTCGCCGGGGTCCATACCGTGGTACCTCAGGAACCGACCATCTCTAAAGACGCACTCATCACCTTCTCCAACAAAGACAGGGAGGGAGTGCAATGCCCCAAAGAGGATGCACTGGTGATCTCCGCCTGTATCCTTGGGAAGACGGTCGATCGCGTGCTGGTCGATAATGGGAGTTTCTGCAACATCATATTCAAATCCGCCCTAGACCAACTCGGCAACTTAGTCAAATTCATCAAGCCGTTCGACACCGTGCTCCAAGGGTTCGGCGACAATACAGTCTAAGCCTACGGGAGGATCAAGCTCTCCGTCGAGCTAATATGCTTTTATGATCCCAAGGTTAGGATTACTAGGAACCTAAGTTTTGTAATCATAGATAGGCCCAACATCTATAATGGGTTCCTAGGTCGCCCATTTTTAGAAACCTTTGAGGCGGTCGCCTCGTCTTTCTTTTACTGTATCAAATTCCCCACTGCCGATGGGACGGTCGGTATTGTAAAAGGAGATCAGCTAATGGCAAAAAGATGTTTGAGTTACTCCTATGTCGTTACTGCTTTCAATACTTCCCATAATATGTGTAACATTGAAGCAATCGACGGTCAGCCCATGGAGATCGACGAGCCGAGCGCATCATACCAACCCGACTCAGGGGACGCCATCTCGGTTCGGTTACCGGACGACATCGAGCCAAGGATCGGTTTCGAGCCAAGTCTCGACATCGATCCAAGAATCGAGTACGGAAATCGTTCCAAACGAGAGGCGACCGTCCCCGTCGAAGAGTTGGTGAGTATAACGATATATCCGGATCATCCAGAACGGGAAGTACAGATCGGCGCGAGCATCGACCGCGAACTAAAAGGGGATCTGATCAATTTGCTACGTAAGAACATCGGAGTCTTTGCCTGGTCGCATCAAGATATGGTCGGCATAAGTCCTTAGCACGCTTGCCACTATCTAAAGATCGACCCGGCAATGAAGCCTGTTCACCAAAAACGTAGGAAATTCGGTCCCGAAAAATACGCGGCGCTCGACGTAGAAGTCCAAAAATTACTCAACAACAAATTAATCGGGGTAGCTACGGACGAACCACAATGGGTCGCGAACGCGGTACTCGTCAAGAAGCCGACTGGTTCCTGGAGGTTATGCATCGACTTCACCGACCTCAACGCGGCATGTCCAAAAGATCACTTTCCTATGCCTCATATTGATCACTTGGTCGATAGCATAGCAGGTTGCGAAATGATGTCGTTTATGGATGCCTTCGCCGGATATCATCAAATCCCAATGGCGGAGAAAGACATAAAACACACATCTTTCCACACGGAAAAAGACATATACTTTTGGGTCCGAATGCCGTTCGGCTTGAAAAACGCAGGGGCAACCTACCAGCGACTAGTCAACAGAATGTTCGCCAATCAGATCGGCAAGACCATGGAGGTCTACATTGACGACATTGTGGTCAAAAGCCTCAAGAAGGAAGATCACCTCAATGATCTCGCCGAGACGTTCGCCATCCTCGAAAGATTCAACATGAGGCAAACCCCAAGAAATGCAACTTCGGGGTGGGCTCCGGGAAATTCCTGGAGCATATTGTGAGCCAAAAGGGGATCGAGGCGAACCCCACCCAGATACAGGCGATCCATGACATGCAGGAGCCGCGAAACATCAAGCAGGTACAACGCCTTACAAGTTGTCTAGCCGCCCTCAACCGTTTCATATCTCGACTCGGCGATAAAAGCAAGCCTTTATTCGCAACCATCAAGAACAAGAAGTTCGCATGGACGAAGGAAAGTCAGATAGCGTTCGCCAAAATAAAGGAATATCTATCTAACCCCCAGATCCTGGCAAAGCCGATCCCCGGTGAGAAACTATTCCTTTACCTGGCAGCCTCGGAGGTCGCACTAAGTGCCGTTCTGGTGCGAGCGGAGGGACAAGCCCATATGCCGATCTACTATGTTAGTCAAGTGCTCCACGACGCTGAAACACGCTATACACCATTGGAGAAGATCGCCTACGCCCTTGTCATGAGTGTCCGTAAACTAAGGGCTTATTTCTTCGAACATCAAGTGGAAGTCCTGACAACTCTACCTCTAAGACAAGTTCTACATCGACCAGACACCAACGGGTGACTCCTCAAGTGGTCGTTGGAGATCGCCCAATACGGTATCACTTACGCCCCTCGCACGGCGATCAAAGGCCAAGCTCTGGCTGACTTCATGGTGGAACTGACGTTCCCTCACAGTCCAACCCAGGTCGGCCGACCTGCCTGGAAGTTATATGTGGATGGCTCGGCGACCAATTCGAGAGCAGGGGCAGGGATTGTCCTCATCAGTCCCGACGGACAAAGTTTCACTAATGCTGTGCGTTTCAGCTTTCGTGCGACCAACAATGAAGCCGAATACGAAGCCTTGGTAGGCGGGCTCGATCTAGCCCTCGCCCTAGATGTTCGTCGCCTCCATATCTTCATGGACTCCCTTTTGGTCGTGAACCAAGTTAAGGGAGAATATGAGGCGCGCGGCGAACAGATGGTCAAATACCAAGAGCTGGTCGCCGAAATGTGCACAAAATTTGAAGAAGTACTAATCGAACAAGTCCCGAGAGAGCACAACTCCCAGGCCGATGCACTTTCCAAACTAGCATCATCGGATGGGGCAGCCGACTTCTACAATATCCAAATCACAAAGTCAGCAAGGCCGGCGATCGACACAAGCCTTGTTACCACGGTCGCCATCGCCGAGGAGAACTGGATGACTCCGTTCATCAAATACTTAAAGGACGGAACGGTCCCTGACGACCGTGTTAAAGCTCGCCAACTCCAGCTTCGTGCGACCAGATATACCCTATTGGACGACCGGCTTTACAAGCAAGCCTTCAGCCTTCCCCTCCTCAAGTGTATTACACCGGAGGAAGGACAGCTCGTTTTAGCTGAGATCCATGACGGGATTTGTGGAAACCACGCGGGCGGGCGAGCTCTCATCCATAAGACAACCAGACAAGGTTTTTTCTGGCCATCACTTCAGAAGGATGCGATCGCCTATGCCAGATCGTGTCATAGGTGTCAGATAATGGGCCCCAACATAAAACTATCCCCCGAACAACTCACCTCCATGTATAGCCCTTGGCCATTTGCACAATGGGGCATCAACCTTATAGGTCCCTTGCCGACGTCTCCAGGGGGATGTAAGTTCGCCATCGTAGGGGTCGACTATTTCACCAAATGGGCTGAGGCCGAACCGCTCAACAAGATCGGCCAAGAGAAAGTGATCAAGTTTATATGGAGAAACGTCGTATGCCGATTCGGTCTGCCCCAGGCCATCATCTCCGACAACGGAAAGCAGTTCGACGGCTTAGAAGTCATGCAATTCTGTGAGAAATGGGGAATCAAAAGATTGTTTTCAGCACCCTATCACCCTCAGATGAACGGACAGGTAGAGGCTGTGAACAAGATCCTCAAACACACAATTAAAGCGCGACTCGAATCCAGGCAAGGGCGATGGGCGAGCGAGCTTCCATATGTTTTGTGGTCTTATTAGACGACGGCCCGTAATTCCACCGGCGAAACCCCATTCTCCCTCGCCTTCGGAACAGAAGCAGTGATTCCTTCGGAGATCGCCGTCCTCAGCCATCGAACCGAATAGGAGATGACGACCGACAACGATGTGGCCCGACGAATCGACCTAGACATGCTCGAAGAACGACGTCTGACCTCAGAAATGAAGAACACAATCTACAAAAGGAGAGCCGAGAAGTTCTTCAATTCAAAGGTCAAAGAAAGAAGATTTCAAGTGGGCGATCTCGTCCTCAAGAAGATTCAAACCCACACAGGCTTCTTTGGTCCGAACTGGGAAGGCCCCTTCAGAGTATCCAGATGGCTAACTAAAGGAGCTTACGAACTCGAACATCCTGACGGTACTCCGGATCAATACCCCTGGAACGTCGTGCATCTGAAAAAATACTACCAGTGAAAATTTTGCATTCAATTTCAATGATGTACAAGGACTATAATGAGATTTTTTCCTATCCCATCTATTCTGGCGATCGCCCCACCAGGCATATCACATACTGCCGACGATCGTTTATCATGACGATCCGAGGTAAAATCAATGCAGCCATGGTCCTGGAGGTCGATGGAACCGACAGTTTCGCCCATGCAAGGTTACTTTGGGCTGAGATCGCCCGCCCTTCATTTAAATACGAGGTCGGCGTAGCCGAAGGACCCTCCAAAATAATCAATAGACACGATCGCACGTCCTCAAGGTACATCATCTAACATGGTGAACCCGGACAATGCGACGTGCCACTACCCCCGTCTCAACGTACACCGTCGAGGGTCGCCATCTTCATGGCGGGCCGAGGTGGAAGCAGAGCTAACAAGCCGCGGACGTGGAGTCGAATAAGCCGACGACGCCCCATGCAAGGACTCCTCCACACCAAGATCGCCCGCCCTTCGTTTTAACACAAGGCGGGCGTAGCCTAACGGAGGACCCTCACAAAAATTGAGTCGCGGGATATACAGTATCCCTCGCACACAAAGACACGATTGGGGAGGTCGGTCCATCGAACACCCCAACCGTGCATGATTCTTCAGAATAGGCAAAACTGAAGATAGCTCGCCAGACAAACTAGTTTTTGTTTCCTTACTTACAATAAGTAAACAAAAACAAGGGGGCAGAGATGGGTCGAGCTAATCCCAAAGGCGGTCGGACCGCAAGGAACCACGCCCGATCGGCTTCGCTCAAACATACGCAGGGCGATCGCCATTATTCAACAATAATTACAAGTAAGAATTCCGATTCAAAACATATCAATACACTCAACACTCAGACAATCGGTCGGGTAAACAAGACATCGGATGCAATTATACATATACTTGTAAAAATTGCACGCAAACATTCAAGAGCGATCGTACATAAAAAATACAGTGTGAAAAAGGAATATTTCATTCATTATCAAAAGGAGTTCATACAAAATGAAGCCCGAAGGCAATACAAAGAGGAAGCAAAAAATTACAAGATACAAGGGAAACAAATATATCTCTCAAGGCCCCGCCGGCTGGTCATCGCCCTCAGGTTGCGGATCGGCTTGGGCTCCCCCATCGCCCTCGGGATGAATGAGTTTACCAGTATACCAAGTCAAGTCGATCCCAAAGTCGACAAAGTCAAGGATCGGCAAAGAGAACTCCGGGTGCAGAGGGTGCTCGAGCGCATAAGCTTTGAAGCTCTCCATCAAGGGACCGATCTCGATCCCTGCCTTTTTGGCAGCTCGAACAGCATCGGCATAGGCCAAATAATAGGCGAACTCGCCGACGAGTGCCACATTGAGATAGGGATCGGTCTCGATCGCCTTCAGCTGCCCTTTCAACTCCACGGTCGTCTTCTCAGCCTCCGCCAGCTCGACCACCTTGGAGGCATTCTCTCCCTTGGCCATCTCCAGCTCTTTCTTCGCCGCCTCTAGCTCACCACTGAGCCGATCCACCGTCGCCTTCAGACCGGCCTCCTCCTCCTGCGAAGCCGCATACTTCTGGCGGGTTTTCTTCTCCTTATCACGGGACCGGTCGGCAGCCTCCTTAGAGAGGCTCAGCTCCTGCTTCAATCGGTCAACGTCCTGTTTAGCCCTTTTGGCTGTCTCCTCATACTCCTTCTCCATAGACTGGATCCGGTTGGCAAATTCAATATTTTTATTCCGGGCGGCCTCGAGGTCGCTATGGAGACGAGCAGTGGAGGGGCGCCCCTCAAAATCCCTAGCGGATTGGACGGCCATCGTCGCCGTCTGGAGAGCCAGGGCAACGGTCGCCTGCATGGCATCTCCAGATCGCCGACGAGAGATCGCATCAAGATCGGTCTTCCAGGCCTTGGGCAGAGAGGTGATAGCCTGCTGGACGTAAGTAGGGACGTCGAGAGATGTTTGCAGAGCCTTACTTGACAAAAAGTCCAGCACCATAGGAGCGACGTCCGGATCGGCGAGACGAACCCTACAGCACAAACCAAAGAAACCAAGGAGTTAGCCTATACCTTACTCAGAAAATTCTGATCCTTTCTTACCTATTGACCAGCTCGGGATCGCGACCAAAATAAGGATTGCCCCGAGAGGTTTCCGCCTCAGCGATCGCCACCTTCTTCGTAGGGCCGCTCGATGACCGGGAGCCAGTCGCCGAGGGTCTAGGGCCTGATCGCTCCGTCATCAGGATGGCAGAAATAGGAGCCGCAGCAACCGGAGGCTCAAGAATGGATACATCCGCCCCAGTAATCGGCAGGGACTCCTCCGACCTCCGCCTCTTGCGGCGTTGAAGTTGTTCCTCTCCCTGAACTACCGGCTCGGCGACCGGTACCTCAGCAGGCCTCATCACCGGAGCAGGGCGAGACGTCGTCGCAGGAACGCGACCAGTCGTCTTACCCAAGTGAAGGCGACCGATGAGTCCTGGATTCGACATAGCAATCTCTTATGGTGGCTCGGCAAGTCGGGGAAAATGAACCTCTGTCAAAGAAGAAGTACAAACAAGTTAGACAACAACTTAAACGCTACGACCTCCTGGAGACGATCGACAAGCAAGGAAGCACCACTTAAGCTCATACCTGGAACTTTCAAGTGACGAGGGAAGCGAAACAATCGAGCCCTCAACCGATGAATTTCGTTACCAAGCGATCGAACATTGATAAAGGAATCCGGCAAGGCACGAATCCGCTCCCAAATGATCAAGAAATCGAAACGGAGATCACCGATCGCTGGAACGTGAGGTCCTGCAAAAAGAAAAAAAAATTAGATCAGTCCAAGACAAGCTCAATCAAGGGGAGAATTAAAATCCTTACTCGGATTCCTCTCCCGAAAAGTGGTGGGGATCTCTAACTCCTCATCCGGCCGGTCACTCGATGCCGATCGCCACGCTCCGCCGACCTAGCACCACTTCGCCTGGTCGCCTCGGGACTTGTTCGGCACACCGAGGACCATTCTCCCCATTCGGCCTTGGATATGATTGCCGCCGATCGACCCTTTCTGCGCGGCCAGTTTAAACAGATAATTCATCTCCAGCGCAGTAAGGTGGCGGAACAACCGGTGGACGCCAAACAGTGTCAATGTGCAGATGACCTGTAGCCAAGCGTTCGGCATCAATTGGAGCGGCGCCAAATTCCAGGCGATCAACAAGTAGGAGACGGCGAATGGCAGAGGGAATCGCAGGCCGGCCTCCATAATCATCTCACTGACAGCAACCATATCCTCGGGCAGTTGATCGGCACGTTCATTCTCCGAGGGCACGTGCAGAGAAACGTCAGAGGGAATGTGATATTTTGCCCTCCAGCGGCTCAGGTCTTTCTTGGTCGCCGAACTCCGGATCTTACCGAGAGTCCACGAAGACGGGTCGGCGGCCCGAAAACCCGTCCGCTTCACATGTTCATAAGGATGAGCGGCGGAGTAGGCTTTGAAGTCAAATTCCGGACAGGGTCCGGCGATCCCCTACATAATCTTGTCAAAAGCCATATAGGCGGGGCCAAAAACACTCTGCCGTTTCCAGGTTAGCCGCTCCTGTTCGTCCTCATCCGCCGGCGAGCCCCCCTGCTCCGCCGTCGCCGCTGTCTTCGCCACTGCGGCCTCGTTGAAAATCTCTTCGAGTTCTGCGGGTGCAATCCCTGCACGAATGGCCTCAACGGCCATTTCCATGTCGACTCCAACGGGAATCTCCTCCCGGTCAGGCGAAGCCGTGGCGGCAGAAGAACTTCCGGCCTCGAAGGTCTTGGATCCTCCCGACATATTATAAAAAGAAGAGGGAGATAGAAGATTGATTTTTCTTACCTAGAGAAAAGAAGAAGATCGGCACAGGAAGCTCCAGAAATTTTTGCAGAGTTTCGGCTATGGATGCAAGGACGCATAAAGAGTGAAGGAGAAGAAGCCCTGGCCCTTTTATAGATGGAGGCATGGGTCTAAATGCAAATAGGAGAAATCTCGAGGGCTGAATCGCAACCGTCGCGTGGGGACACATTAAATGCTGCCCTCGAATCCCGCGTACGCGACTTTTCGAGGGCACGCCAGCCGACAAGTCCGACAAACCGTCGGACTCCCCCAACAGCGGCGCGACGCGTGTCCCTGCCACTTTTAGAAAGCCTGCCTTCATTTCACGCTTCTCCCGGCGCGAAAGGAGATCGTCCAGATTTGAATTCAGATCGGCTGATCGGCTAAACATTGGCGATCGCCAACAGTGCCACCTCACCCCGTGTTTTCAACATCGAGGCGAGCTGGGGGGCAATTGTTGTGCGTCGATTAATACGCCTCGATAGGAGATCAGCATCACGATCAGAGAAGCCAACCATGGAAGACATACTCTGGACAAACGCCTAGAGTTCGGCACAATACGGCGACCGTCTTTTGGTACCCAGCGATCGTCTTTTGATATCTGACGATCGTCTTTCATGAGCGAACCAGAGGCGATCGTCTCGTGCCACGTATGGATCCAGCATCCGTCAAAGTCGTCGAAGACCGAATCTTGGACGGTGGCCCACATGCGGATCTTCAAAGGGTACCGACAGATAGGACCTTTGACCCCAGCCTGTCACCTACCACACCTACCGACAAGGCCGCCGAAAGGTACAAAGTGGGTCCTCCCCGGACAGCCACCCAGGACGCGTGCTGGCCTCCCATTGGCTCGCACAGCTGGCACCAGCAGCGGCCCCAGACTTTAAGGGAACAGCCCCACGTGATGGGACGATCGGCCACCTTATTATAATATAGAAAACTGCGGTCGCCCGCGATCGCCTGAGGAGTCCCAACTACCTTGTCCCCTATAAATAGAGAACTCACTGCAGCAGCCAAAGGGACGCGAATTTACTGTGAATTCAGTGCAAAATACACACAAAAAGAGAATCAAAGACTCTTTTGGCAACCACTTATACATTCATAGTGACATTCATACACATTCATCATATATCCAAGCAAGAAATCACAGATCTACCTATCTGGTTCTTCTGGCAATCTACGCGCTCTAAAGCCTAGATAACTAGAAGTCTTTACACTCCTTGTAATAGATTCTAACATTAATATTTGTACTCGACAGTATATTTATTAATAACATCTAGCGAGAGCATTCAATCCCGGGATTAACAACCCCGGCAAATCTTGTGTCATCTATTTTCTCACGGAAGTGCTCCCGCAATTTTGTTTGTTGACCGTTCATTCTAGCAGTATTTAATATTCGGATAAATATTTTGGGCAACAACAGAGGGCATATGTTGTGATGGGGGTAGGACGCGGTCGCCTGCCTCGGTCCATCAGATTAGATGATGGATCCTACGACGGGCGAGCGTGTCCACTGATTTGTTTTGGAGGGTCCTTCGGCTATGTCCGCCTCGTATTTAAACGAAAGGGCGGGCGATCTTTGCCCAAAAGAACCTTGCATGGACGGGCTATTGGTTCCATTGACTCCCAGAACCATGGCTGCAATTTTCTACCTCGGACCGCCATGTTAGATGACGATCCTCGACGGTATACGTTGTGCTTGGAGGGGCGATCGCTTGCATAGGTCCATCAGGTTAGATGACGACCTCTTGTAGGGCGAGTGAGTCGTCCTCTTTTTTATTTGTTTGTTTTGTCGAGGCGAATCATATATAGGGTATCGGAGAATCTCATTAAACTCTTTGTACATTGGGTAACTGAATACAGAGTTTTTATTGGTAATATTTCTTCAAATGTACGGCGTTCCAGAGATATTGGTCCGGAGTGCCGTCTAGGTGTTGGAGTTCGTAGGCTCCTTTGGTCATCCATTTAGATATCCTGAAGTGGCCCTCCCAATTCGGGCCAAATACTCCCGTGTGAGTCTGGACCTTTTTGAGGACTAGGTCGCCCACTTGGAATCACCTTTCCTTGACCTTAAAATTAAAGAATTTTTCGGATTTCCTTTTGTGGATCGTGTTCTTCATTTCCGAGGTCAGTCATCGTTCTTCGAGCATATCCAAGTCGATCCGTTGGGCTACATCATTGTCCGTCATCATTTATTATTCAGTTCTGTGGCTGAGGACGGTGATCTCTGAAGGGATCACCGCTTCTGTTCTGAAGGCGAGGGCGAATGGGGTTTCACCGGTCGAATTTCGGGTTGTTGTTCAGTAGGACCACAAAACATCCGGGAGCTCGCTCGCCCATCGTCCTTGTCTGGATTCGAGTCTTTCTTTGATCGTGTGTTTGAGAATTTTGTTTACAGCCTCTACCTGCCCGTTCGTCTGAGGGTGGTAAGGGCCCGAGAACAACTTTTTAATTCCCCATTTCTCGTAGAATTGCATGACTTCCAAGCCATCGAACTGCTTCCCGTTGTCGGAGATGATAGCCTGGGGTAGACCGAAACGGCATATGATGTTCTTCCAAATGAACTTGATTACTTGTTCTTGGCCGATCTTGTTGAGTGGCTCGGCCTCAGCCCATTTTGTGAAATAATCGACCCCCACGATGGCAAATTTACACCCTCTGGCACCGTCGGCAAGGGACCGATGAGGTCGATGCCCCATTGGGCGAACGACCATGGACTGTACATAGAAGTGAGCTGCTCGGGGGGGAGCTTGATGTTCGGGCCCATCACTTGACACCTGTGACAAGATCGGGCGTAGGCGATCGAGTCTTTTTGTAGTGTAGGCCAGAAAAAGCCTTACCTGGTCGTCTTGTGGATGAGAGCTCGCCCTCCAGTGTGATTTCCACATATCCCGTCATGGATCTCGGCTAAAACGAGTCGGCCTTCCTCCGGCGTAATGCACTTGAGGAGAGGAAGGCTGAAAGCTTGCTTGTAAAGCCGGTCGTCCAATAGGGTGTATCTGGTTGCACGGAGCTGAAGCAGGCGAGCTTTGATACGATCGGCGGGGACCGTTCCGTCCTTCAAGTATTTAATTAACGGAGTCATCCAGTTCTCTTCAGCGATGGCAACTGTGGTGATCAGGCTTCCGTCGATCGCCGGCTTTGCTAACTTCATGATTTGGATGCTAGAGAAGTCTGCCACCCCATCTGACGATGCTAGTTTGGATAGGGCATCGGCCTAGGAGTTGTGCTCTCTCGGGACTTGTTCGATCAGCACTTCTTCAAACTTTGTGCACATTTCGGCGACCAATTCTTGGTATTTGATCATTTGTTCGCCGCGCGCCTCATATTCCCCCTTGACTTGGTTCACGACCAAGAGGGAGTCCATGAAGGTGTGAAGGCGACGAACGTCCAGGGCGAGTGCTAGATCGAGCCCGCCTACCAAGGCTTCGTACTCGGATTCATTGTTGGTCGCACAGAACCCGAAACGCATAGCATTTGTAAAACTTTGGCCATCGGGGCTGATGAGGACAATCCCTGCCCCTGCTCGCGAGTTGGTCGCCGAGCCATCTACGTACAATTTCCAAGCAGGACGGCCGACCTAGGTCGGACTGGGCGGGAACGTTAATTTCACCACGAAGTCCGCCAGAGCTTGGCCTTTGATCGCCATGCGAGGAGCGTACGTACACCGTATTGGGCGATCTCCAGTGACCACTTGAGGAGTCGCCCATTGGTGTCTGGTCAGTGCAGAACTTGCCTTAGGGGGAGAGTCGTCAGAACCTCCACTTGGTGTTCGAAGAAGTAGGCCCTCAGCTTGCGATCACTCATGACTAATGCGTAGACGATCTTCTCCAGAGGCGTGTAACGCGTTTCTGCGTCATGGAGCGCTTGACTAACGAAGTAGATCGGCAAGTGGGCTTGCCCCTCTGCTCGCACTAATACAGCGCTCAGCGCGACCTCCGAGGCCGCCAGGTAAAGGAATAGCTTTTCGCCGGGGATTGGCTTTGCCAAAATTTAGGGATTAGACAGATACTCCTTGATTTTGGCGAACGCCACTTGACTTTCCTTTGTTCATGCAAATTTCTTATTCTTTATGGTGGCGAAGAATGGCTTGCTTTTGTCTCCGAGCCGAGAAATGAAACGGTTAAGGGAGCTAGACAACCTGTGAGGCGCTGCACCTGTTTGACATTCTGTGGCTCCTACATGTCGAGGATCGCCTGGATCTTGGTGGGGTTCGCTTCTATCCCCCTTTGGCTCACGATGTGCCCCAGGAACTTTCCGGAGCTTACCCCGAAGTTGCATTTCTTGGGGTTCAGTTTCATGTTGAATTTCTCGAGGATGGCGAACTTCTCGGCAAGGTCTTTGAGGTGATCTTCCTTTTTGAGGCTCTTGACCACGATGTCGTCAATGTAAACCTCCATGGTCTTGCCGATCTGGTCGGCGAACATCCCGTTGACTAGTCATTGGTAGGTCGCCCCCGCATTCTTCAGGCCGAACGGCATTCGGACCCAAAAGTATACGTCTTTTTCCATGTGGAATGATGTGTGTTTTACGTCTTTCTCCGCCATTGGGATCTGATGGTACCCGGCGAAGGCGTCCATGAACGACATCATTTCGCAACCTGCCGTGCTATCGACCAAGTGGTCAATATGAGGCATCGGAAAGTGGTCTTTCGGACATGCCGCGTTGAGGTCGGTGAAATCGATGCATAACCTCCAGGAGTTACTCGCCTTTTTGACGAGCACCGCATTGGCTACCCACTGCGGCTCGTCGGTAGCTACTCCGATTAGTTTGTTGTCGAGTAGCTTTTTGACTTATGTATCGAGTACTTCTCAGGACCGAATTTCCTACGTTTCTGGTGAACAGGCTTCCTTGCTGGGTCGATCTTTAGATAGTGGCAAGCGTGTTCAGGACTAATGCCAACCATATATTGATGTGACTAGGCAAAGACTCCAATGTTCTTACGTAATAAACTGATCAGATCATCCTTTAACTCAAGACCGACGCTTCTGCCGATCTGCACTTCCCTCTCCGGGCGAGCTGGATCTATCGTTATACTTTCCAACTCTTCAATGGGGATGGTCGCTTCTCGTTTGGAACGATTTCCGGACTTGATCCTTGGATCAATGTCGAGGCTTGGCTCGAAACCGATCCTTGGCTCGATGTCATCCGTCAATAGATGTGAGATGCCGTCCTCTGAGTCGGGCTGGTATGAGGTGCTTGGCTCGTCGATCTCCATTGGTTGAATGTCGATCGTCTCAATGTTATAAGTAGTACGGGAAGTGTTCAAAGGGGAAGTTACGACACAGGAGTAATTCAAACATTTCTTTGCCATTAGCTGGTCTCCTTTTATAGTACCGACTGTCCCATCGGCAGTGGAGAACTTGATATAGTAAAAGAAAGAAGAGGCGACCGCCTTGAAGGTTTCTAGAAAGGGGAGACCTAAGAACCCATTATAGATGTTGGGCCTATCTATGATTACAAAATTGAGGTTCCTAGTGATCCTAACCTTGGGATCGTAATAGCATATTAGCTCGACAGAGAGCTTGATCCTTCCATAGGCTTGGACCGTGTTGTCGCGGAACCATTGAAGCACGGTATCAAATGGCTTGATGAACTTGGTCAGGTTGCCGAGCTGGTCAAGAGCAGATTTGAATATGATATTGCAAAAGCTCCCATTGTCAACCAGCACGCGATCGACCATTTTTCCAATGACACATGCAGAGATTACCAATGCATCCTCTTTGGGGCACTACACTCCCTCCCTATCCTTGTTGGAGAAGGTGATGAGTGCGTCTATGGAGATGGTCGGCTCCGGGGGCACCACGACATGGACCCCGACGAACGCCCTCAACTCGCCTTCTGCTTTGTGTTTGACATGGTAGAAACCGGGGAAAGGCCTCCGAGGTTTCCACCTCTCGACTGAAGCATATTGATCCGTCTGCCGAGGTTGATCGGAGGGATTGACTCGTCTGAGTAGTAAACAGAGTGCTCTTGCTCAATTGATTGATGCTGCAAAACCTATAATATGGGATGAGGCTTCGATGGCGCATCGCAAAGCAGTAGAAGCCACAGATGTACGAGATTTGACATAGATTGATTGTTTGGATGTAAAATAATTGTATTTGGTGGATATCTCAGACAAACAATTTATATTATTGTTGTTGGGTCTCTCCAAGATACAATTAACTGCTGAAGTTTTTCCAACTTTTGAGCCGATTATACCTATCCATTCTCAATCATTAATCGAGCACTACTGACTCCTAAAAATGACCGCATATATTGTCATTTTATCTAACATATCTATCTACTATAATTAAAGATTCAGTACCTTAATTTATTGTGGAATTCTAATTGTGCAAAAATCTATTGTACTTAAAGATTCAGTACCTTAATTTATTGTGGAAGTGTAATTGTGCAAAAAAAATCATATACGGTATTGGTTTAATGTCCATGATTAAGGGTAAGTACATATTTCCTAAAATTAGTGCTCCGAATGGAATCATGGGTGCCTTAAGAAAATGAAAAGATTAGTCTGTAGTGTACACTTATTCCTCATTATTAGGCCTGTGTTAATGAAGGTATACAAACCATCCTCATAATTGATGAATATGAAGTGTTGCTGAAGTATACACTTATTCCTCATTATTAGGCCTGTGTTAATGAAGGTATACAAACCATCCTCATAAATGATGAATATGAAGGGTTGCCGAAGTATTAATGCTTGAAGCAGGTATAAAAACCATCCATAGATGAGAAAAAAAAACATAGCAAAAAACCACGCCAATTCTGTGTGCTAAATCCCATCATCATATCTAACAACAACATCGACCAAGAAAAATACTATTTCCATAAACCATATTTTCAAAAAAAAAAAAACTCTTCGAACCACAGCCCTTTCAAACAAGCAAATCCAAAAACTAATCCCAATCCCATTCTCTTTTTCAAAACTAAACTAACAAAGATCTCAGCTCTTTTTTTTATGTACTCACAGATCGAGTAAAAGAAAACATCATCATAGATCGTGTTGAAGCTTAACTTCATTTTTAATATCCGAAAATTATAAAGATAGAACAATAACAAATCTGTTATCATTCTTTCTTTTCTTTTGGTTAAAGATCCGAAATCAACACACAAAAAATTGCACCTACCTGAGACCTCAGTATGAGATCTTGATGCCGTGTTCATCTTTCTTAGATGGTGGATCCAAGGATGAATTGATGGCGACGAAAGGTGTTTGAATCAGTAGGGTTATTATTCGATTGTTGATGAAAGATGATGATGAGATCTCTGGTTTTATGAGTCTTGATGTGAGGAGATGAAAAGTTAGGTGAGAGGTGATGTGAGAAGGGGCGAACAAAATGAAGTGTGTGTTCTAGGGTTAAGGTGAAATGAGAGATTAGGGTTATATGAATAGCCAGGTGTGTCTTTTGGGTTTGGATTTAGGCTCATTGATTGGATCCGGTATATTATTTTTTGGACCGTGTTATGATTTGTGTTATATCATTTCGAATTGGGTTGGACTGTATAACCCGTGTGTAAATTTGGGCTAAAACAAATGAACTTTAAAAGTGACGAAATAAAGGCACCAACAATCTTCATGCCATATTGACAAAAGTTGTGGTATCACAACTTAGGAACTTATTGACCAACATAATCCGACTATCACCAAAAAATGAGTTTCAAACATGACGAAAAATAGTGCTGAACATTGCGCAAGAAATAATTTGACCCCAACCGGTGTGCATTTTATCATTTTTTTTCCATAAAAGGCTCTTCAAGTAGACAACGCATAACATTAACTCTGTTGTTAACCCCGGGTGAAAATATTAATGTTCGAACACAATTTATATCACAATCATATTCTATATTTAATATGTGACCGACGCTTTTACTCAACATCCCGATTTTAATATTTTCATCTAAATTAGTGACGCAAATTGCGCAAACAGCAATTAGATCAAACCGATGTGCGTAGCACGGGTCTAAATGACTCGTATTTCTTATGTTTGAGTTGGATTGTATATGAAAAACTCAAATATTTAACTGGCGGACTAAGTACTTATGATGATAATGTTTCCTTACCCAAATTTGTTGCTTACTAGAAGAGACTCTAAATTATTGCCCATTGGAAAATAAGTCGGCAAGCCGATTGAGGAAAAATAATTGGCTGGCCACCGAAGGTGTACCAACGCCAGCGGTGATCCCGCCGAAGAACATGGTGGCAAAAAAAAAATTGACCGATCAGCGGCTTGCCGGAGAACCCCACCAGGATCGATTTTTTGTTTTTAATATTAGTTTAATATTCTAGGGGTACTTTTGAAAATTTATTATTATCGAACATTTAATATTATAAAATTTAGGAAAAATGATCGAAAATTACAAAGTAAACTCTTACTTTTACCCAAAACACAATAATCTTTTTTGCCCCAAAACATAATTGTTGCCTATTACACCTATATTACCCTTAGATACTTGTAGCAGTAATATCAGATGCGCTCTTCAATCTGCTCTCTCTCTCTCTCTCTCTCTCTCTCTCTCTCTCTCCCTCTCTCTCTCTCTCTCCCTCCCTCCCTCCCTCCCTCCCTCCCTCCACGCGTCTGGTCCAAAATACTCGGGTTGCTCGTCCGTAACCCGAAGACGATTTCGTCTTGCCAATGTCGATTCGGAATTTTTACACTCGTGCTTGTCTTTAAAAAAGCCACAAGCGCTCATGTGTTTAAAGTCCAAACCCGTTTAAACAATATATGCACCCTCGCCATAAAATCTTTATCGTTCTTCCCACTCATAACAAGTGTTTCATTCACTAACGAATTAAACTTGGTAAGCTCTCGATTCATTGGAGTCCACTTTCCCGTCAACATGTTCTTGGTACGAATAGTGTACTTAAGTTTCTTGGCTTCCGCATTGTATACGTCGAGAACTTTATACCAAAACGTATCCTTTTGTTGATCCGCACCCATTTTTGGATCCTAGGATATTTGAATGAAACACTCCGCCAAAAGCAACTCCTCGCCTGGGCTCCAAAAATTTCGAGATCGGGGTCTTTGTTTTTCTTCCCCTTACTCATCGTCTTTGTTTTTTCAACATCAGGGTCGGGATCGCCTCTTCTTTATCTTCGTCTTCATCTTTATCTTCGTCTTCGTCTCGCAGATGGAAGGATTGTTGGTCGGAATTTGGTTGGGAAGCGGTGGCTTGGTTTGGTTGTTGTTGTTGAGAAAATTGAGTATATTATTGTTGTGGCATTTTCCATTGACTAAATAGTATTATTATTCGGGATTGGGATACGAGTTTGGGAAGTTGGGATAGTAAGGCACATGCGGGTATGGATTTGAAGACGAGCCCGGATTGTTGGTCGGATTCGAAGACGAGCCCAGAACTTGGTACGAAGGGCCGTTTAGCATACCGGTAATCTATTGTTGTCTCGGATTCATTTGTTTGGAACAAAATAAGAGAACTAGAAAATAGTATGTTATAAAATATATTGGAAGTATGTGTGAAGTATGAAATAATAAGGAGGTATTTATAGGATTTTTAAGGGGTAAAAATTAAATTTTTGGGGGTATTAAATACAAAAAAACACAAAAAAACGGTAACATAAACGTTACCCGACGTTCGGATTCAAAAAAAAAATTCTACTGTGTGGGCTGGTCACCATGGCGCGAGAAGCCATGGCGCCACCCACGGTACGGTGCGCCATCGTCTTTTTTGGGCTGGTGGGTTAACGCGAGGCTAACAGCCAAGCGTACCTCCTGCTCTTAATGTACAAGAATTCAAAGTTCCCATTAGTAATATAAAATACCACCCAACCGGTAATTCAAATAACCCATTAGTAATTTAAAGTACCTGATGCTGACTGGCAGTGGGTTTGTGGTTGCATGACGAGGTGATTGTGATTGTACGACAATACTATGTTATGATAAGAGTGAATAACAACACAAACATATTGTTATTAGAAATACCGCATGGATTAAATTATCTTGTGTTAGTTTTTTGAATTACCTTGGTAATTTACTTGAATAGTCCAAATTACCAGTTAGTATATCAAACTAGCTTTTGGTAATTCACAAAAGTTCATTGGTAGTCTAAACTACCAGACGAATAATTTTATCAAAGTGCTAGCAGAAAAAATAAAATAAAACAAAAGTAAAAAAATGTAACACCCCAAATCACGTAATGGATGTTACACACCGTAGAACCTTCATAAGGTCTATCAGGCTAACACATAACACATACTCCACAAACAAATCCCATAAGACACATTAATCATCGTAAAATAGGACCGTGGCCTCGGCCAAAACATTTTAATCGATACAAGTTCATTGCCCACGCAGGGGACTTTAACCAAGTTTATAAAGCAACCAGTCTAACTCCAACACCCAAGTGGATACAATAACAAAACATAAAACATAGACTCGAGCCTTATCATCATGCTGGGCCATCCTTTACGTGCATATCCCATGCCAACTCCTCATCTCGACCGACACCTGAAATGCATAAAATGCATTTCTCCCATTTAAGGGGTTAACATTCGAGTAGCTAGTGCAAGTACACAATTATACTATATTATATACAGATATGATTCAATACAGTCATCTCATTTAGAAAATATTTGAAAATCATATTCCAGAATATTCAATCTACATCAAACGGTAAATCATTTCATATCAATATCACAACCATCCACACTTGTTAACCCGTGGCCGTACCCCTTAGTATCGACCCCCAGATGCCCCGTCGAACGCTCCGGGTGGGAAACTACTTTCGCGGTCGTACCCCTTAGTATCGGTCCCCAGATGCCCCGTCGAACGCTCCGGGTGGAAGAATAACAACTCACGCACACGATATCATGATTTTAACATTCGTATCACAATCGTAACACACATAACGAAATGTAATACATGTACTTGCCTTGTCTAATTTGTCGCAATGATAACAATGAACGGAAAGGACTTCGGTCCGAATTCTCTTCTATACTTCGCTCCTAACACACAATGATATGGAATCAACCACAATACTCTGAAAATTAAGGAAACATCCTAAGTTCTACCCCTTGGGCCAATACATCGGACACTACTAGGGTATCATCGAGTATATTGGACGAATAATGGAAAAATCACAGTTTAATCCACAAATCCTAAAGGGAAAAATGAAGGATTACAAGTATACAATTGAAGTCTAGCAATAATTTATGATAAATCGGATTAAAAAGGGTCAAATCACAAGAAATCCCCAAAATTCCCCCAAAATCTCAAAACAAGGGTTTTAGGGATCCTTACCTTGATTCGGGTGGTGGAAGACGTTAAGAATTTGATGAATTCGCACAAGGAATGTAAGGATGTTAGTGGATGATAATATTTGGCTGAAATTGGCTCTAACCCTCGTCTAGAATCGCCCAAAGCCTAAGAGAAGAAGTAAAGATGGAAAATGACGAAGTTGGGCTGTTACTGTCTTATATATATCAGACAGACTTAGTGCACGCTACACACAAAGTTTAGCGTGCGGTATCGGGGTGCAGAATGCAGTCAGAGACTTCTGTCCTCCCGTTAGCGTACGTAGATACAAGCTTAGCGTGCGCTAAGGTTAGCAATATGCATACGTTAACAGCTAATTAGCGTATGCTACCTGGTTGAGTTCAGAAATACTTAACCTTCTGTCCAGTTCTAGATAGGGATGAGAAATTAATCCGACCCGATGGATACCCGATCCAAAACCCGAATTTTTGGAACTATCAAACCTGGTTTTTTGGATTTAGATATGGATATGGATTTAAATTTTAAACCCGAAAGATTTTGGATATGGATATAGATTTTATGAAACCCGACCCGAAACCCGATACAAAACCCGAAACCCGATCCGAAAAAAACTCGAATTTATTAAATATATTTTAATTTTATATATTGTATATTATTTACTGTGCATATCATATGTTGTATATTATACATTATAATATATACTTTATATGTATTATTATTTATTAGATAATAAAATATTAATAACAAAGTAATGTACTAAAGTAGTACACTAGGGTTGAGCAAATTGAATTATATATTTATATTTGTGTTTCGTAAGTTATAATCACAAATGGTGGCTTCGTGTAGTGGTTAAAGCGTAGGAGATTTGTGCATTGAGGTGGGATGTCCATGGTTCAATTCCTATCTAATGCATTTTAATTCTTTCTATTTTGCTTTCCAGCTGTGATGGCGTCTCATTGAGGTGAGACATAGTCCATTTGCTTACTCATTATCTATATAAGAAATAGTTGGCTTTTTGTTTCAATATCAAAGTAATGAGCCCAAAAACCAGAAATTGGTTTGATTGGATTTTATTTTCGGGTTTCGGATAATATCCAAATCTAATTAAAAAATTTCGGATTTTGGGTATATCCGAATCCAATCCGAAATCCATTTGATCGGATTTGAATATTAATTTTCGGGTATTTTTCGGGTTCGGATCGGGTTTGGGTTGAGCATAAATTTTCGGGTTTGGATATGGATATTGGCATATCCGATCCTATCCGACCTGATTCCCATCCCTAGTTCCAGAGTATTCTGCCCAGATGCATTAGCATACGCAATAATGTAAGTCTAATGTGCACTAGTTTTGCCCTCATAGCGCACGCTACGGAAAAACGTTAGCGTGCGCTAACTGTTCCTTTCCATAGTACAGTTAGAAAACTCGGTCATACTGTACCCGACTCGGAAGGCATGAAACTTGATAGATATCAGCGAATAACAAGACATGACAAGAAAACAACAACATGCAAGCACAATCTCTCAATCCTAATGTATGGTTCCCACCAAACAACGGAACGGACAATAGTTCTAAAAGGTGATACCCAAAACTATAATATATTACAAGACAGCCCAAACTCTCGGGAATCACAACTCGAGGCCAACTCTCAATCTCCGAGAATTGTAACGAATCCAAAAATATTAAAGGAACTTACTAATGAAGTGAAATGTCGGTTTTGGACGAGATTAATGAAGATCGAGTCTAAACGTCACTCGAGGCCAACTCTCAATCTCCGAGAATTGTAACGAATCCAGAAATATTAAAGGAACTTACCAACGAAGTGAATTTCGGTTTAGGACGAGATTTATGAAAATCGAGTCTAAACGTAGAAAAGTTACACAATAATCGAAATCTCGTAAAATTAACTCTAAAACTCATCCGGATGGTTATGGATACAGAATAAAATAGTTTCAGAATTCCAAAACAATAATAAACGAGTCGTCCAAAATGAAAATGCACTAAAAATAGAAATACTAAAAATAGAAAGTGCGGATATTACATTCTCTCCCCCTAAAGTTAAGTTTCGTCCCGAAACTTACAAAGAATAACTCAGGGTATCTCGACTTCATATTCTCTTCCGTCTCCCACATGGCTTCCTCAGATCCATTTCTCGACAAGGAATGGTTTTGTGCCTAAGTTGCTTCACACGATACTCCAAAATCTGAATCGGTCTCTCTTCAAAGGTAATATTGGGACCCAACTCAATCTCTCCAAAATCGATAATATGGCCAGGGTCCGGTACATACCTCCTAAGCTGCGAAACGTGAAACACGTTATGCACGTGACTTAAAGACGGTGGCAATCCTAACTGATATACATGCTCTCCAACTCTCTCTAAAATCTCGAACGGTCCAATATATCTCGGACTAAGTTACCCTTCCGGCCGAAGCGGTAAATTCCCCGTGTCGGCGACACCTTAAGTAAAAGATGGTCTCCCATGTCAAACTCCAACGGTCGGCGATGCATATCGGCATAGGATTTCTATCGACGCTGGGCCGTTAACAACCTATCACGAATCATAGCAATCTTCTCTCATCTGAACTATCATATCTGGTTCAGTACCAGTCAACTTGGATGCATCATCCCAACACAACGACGATTTGCACCTCCTTCCATACAATGCCTCAAATGGTGCCATTTTGATCGAGGCGTGCCAACTATTATTATACGTGAACTCAATTAATGGTAAGTGCGACTCCCAGTCATCTTTCCATTATAAAGTACAGGCTCTCAACAAATCCTCCAGCATCTGTATCGTCCGCTCTGACTATCCGTCTGTCGGAGGATGGTAGGATGTACCGAGTCTCAACTCAGTCCCCAAAGCTCGATGAACAGCCTGTCAAAAATGTGATATAAACCGACCATCTCGATCCGAAACAATACTCTTAGGAGTCCCATGCAACCTCACGATCTCCGTAATGAACACTCGTTCTAGTCTCTCCGGTCCCCATGTATCCTTAATACCCAGGAAATGAGCAGATTTGGTTAGTCGATCGATAATAACCCAAATCATGTTCATTCCAGTCCGAGTCCTAGGCATACCGGTAATAAAATCCATAGAAATTTCCTCCCACTTCCACTCCAGAATGGGAAGTGATCGCAATAACCCCGCGGGTCGCTGATGCTCAATCTTAACCTGCTGACAGGTCAAACACTTCGCCACAAACTCATTAACGTCCGTCTTCAAACCAGTAGTTACTTCTTACATCCTTGTACGCTTCCGTAGCTGCCTGATATTCGAGTTGACATATGGAAATTGCAATCGCACTTTGCTTTGCACTTCTCTAAGATACTTCCGCACCATTCAGCGTATAGATATACCCTGATGTGGACATCTGAGCATCCATGTCCCCCGAAAAATCTGAGTCTGCATAATCCATCACTCTATGTTCTCCACTGCCGTATGTAAGAACCAAGTTTTTAGTCCTCCTAAGGTACTTTATAATATTCTTTACAATAGTCCAATGTTCCTGCCCTGAATTTGATTGAAACCGACTAACTACGCTCACAACATAGGCTGTATCTGGTCTAGTGGAAATCATAACGTATATGAGGCTACCCATCGCCGAAGCATACGATACCTTGCTCATTTCCTTTCTGTCTTCCTCACTTTGAGGACGCATCTCTAAGGAAAGTTTTGCAACATGTTGCATAGGTAGGAACTCTCTTTTATAATTTTCCATCCTAAGTAGCTTCAGGATATTTTCTATGTAGAGGGCTTAGGAAAGACCTATCATTCGCTTCGTTCTATCCCGATAGAAATGGATACCTAGAATATCGGTGGATTCACCAAGTCTTTTATTTAGCACTTAATAGAAAGCCAAGCTTTCACGGAACTAAGCATTCCTATTTCATTTTCTATAAGTAGAATGTCATCCACATATAGTACTAAGAACGTAATTTTGCTCCCACTAACCTTCTTGTAAATACAGGGCTCCTCTTCATTTTGGACAAAATCAAACTCTTTGACTATCTCGTTAAAATGAAGATTCCGACTTCGCAAAGCTTGCTTCAGTCTATAAATGGCACACTATGAAACGACTTTTCACAGATCTAGTTTTTAATTTCTTTACTTTAGTCTTTTTGACATAAGCTGGACACCCCCAAATTTTAATTTGATTAAGACTTGGTTTTCTACCTCTCCATATCTCATGTGAAGTCTTAGGAACGGATTTGGAAGGACATCTCTTCAAGATATGTGCAGTAGTAAGGAGCGCAGGACCCCGTAGATAAATTAGTGGATCAATATAGTTAAGCATGGAGCGAACCATGTCCAACAAAGTTCGGTTCCTTCTTTCTGACACTATTCTTAGCTGGAGAAGTGAATTATGACACTATTCCTAGTTCTTTTAAGAATTCGTAAAACTAGGTACTCGTGCATGTTGGGATTCAGTGAAAATTGAGATACGTAGTGGAAAATAAACCGGTACAACTGGATAAAATCAAACCCCAAAAACGGATTAATCAGGCATCATATAAACAAAAATAAAAAGACGAAGATAAAATTAAGAGATCATACCCTCGTAGACCTTTGATAATATCTTCTTGAAGAAAAAATCCGAGCCAAGCTTTTTCCGGTTACCAACACGAACACGAATCTAATTCTTTCTAACTTGATGAATGATCAAACACCGAATATGCCGAGTGTCTCTATGTTATCACGCATCGGATATTGATCGGAGAAAATTATATATCAATTCATTCTCGAAGAACAGATATAATATTTTTTCTTCTCTTCTCTTCTTCCTTTTCTCTCTCTCAAAGATGAACAAGAAAAGAAAATAAATTTTTCTTCTAAAATCTCAGGGCTGGACTTCATATTTTCGGTGTGTGTGTTTCAACCCTTCAAATGGTGTAAACTGTCTCATTTCTAATACAAAGTGAGATCAAATGATGAGATTCTAAATCTCATCCATTTGTCTTCACCCTCATATTATAAGTCTATCACACCCCACACACATGCAAGACACCTTCTATGCATGAGAGGGGGGCACTAGAGTATGGTGAGAAAACGAGCCGAGCCTCTCGGTTCGTATACCGGACGTTCGCATGTCTAGTCGTTAAGTACACTTCGTTTTATCTCAAATGTATTTATACTTAATTAATTAATTTGATTAAATACAAAATTATAATAATATATTTCCAAGAAATAATTTTTTATGAATTAAATTAAGCACCCGGTAATTAGTTTCAATTCACTAGACCGCATGATTTATCAAATAAATCAAATTAGATATCAAATATCTAATATTAATGAAGAGATAATAAATACATATTTTATCCATCAAATATCCTTGTGCGCGACTCCATAGGTCCGTCTTAGTCGGCAATGAGAGGAACTAAGGAGTACGGGTAACACTTAGCCAGTCTAGTGCTCCGTACCGTAACCCAACAAAGAACGAATGATCGGATCATTCCAAAACCATTATGTCGTGAATACCGTATACATATAAACCCTTCAATCATATGTCCCGGTCAAGTATTAGGGTCACGGTAAAGTCAAACTCTATTGTATCTCGACTTTATGCATTTTTTAATACAAACCGAGATTATCGAGCTCTCGTGTATCAAATACGACTAGCTCTAACTTCTTTGGACAAAGACTTATGATCTCATTTGCCACATTTACCTGCTTACTAACAGGAGAAAGAATCCTATCTTGGTATTCAGTAGAGACTCCTACTTGCCAACTAAGCTACATTTCGAGGTTGACTCCACTAACTTAATGTCACAAGCACATCTCCTACTGAAACCTCAAGTCAAAGGTCCATGTATACCTATCACAATCTTTCGATTCAGTCACTGACAATACCTGAGTGATATCCATGTGACCAAATCGAGTTGAGTCATGTTCGAGTATACTAATTCCATTAACATACCTATAATGTGTGCTCCTACTAATCCTTAGTGAAGATAGGCACTTTACATGTTAAAGTAGACGTTATACAAGTCTTGTATAAACTAACTGCACAGTTAAGTTTTATCGACTTGCGAACCAGTTAATTATTCGAGTTCTAAACACTTCCAGTGCCTGTCTCCTTATCTCCCTAAGAAGTGGAATGTTTGCTCTCAAATGCAAGGACTATTATATAACAAATTACAATGCCTGTGCTATACAATAATATATAAATAATAAATTCATTATTTAATATAATATTCATTATAACAATACAATGCTCTCACTCTCTCATACTCTGAGTGGAATTCGAGGGCATATTCCTAATAATGTACTCACCACCTCGGTCTGAATGAAGAGTCTTAACACGGTTACCTGTTTGGTTTTCAACTAGGGCTTTAAATTCCTTGAATTTATCAAAAGCTTCAGATTTATGTTTCATTAAGTACACGAACCTATACCTAGTATGGTCATAGGTGAATGTAATGAAGTACTGAAAATCATCTCGTGCCTCTTCAAAAGGGCCACATACGTCGGTATGGATCAATCCAAGTTTTTCAACAGCTATTTCAAAAGTCCATGTGAATGGTAACTTGGTCTTTTTGCCTTGAAGGCATAGGGATCCGATCCCAATGGACCCGTAAGCCCATCTTTTTCCATTTTATGAACCTTGGTCTGACCAATATGACCAAGTCTAAGATGCCACTTTAGTGCTTGATTTGTTT
This sequence comes from Orobanche coerulescens, assembly GCA_033398695.1. Classification (NCBI taxonomy): domain Eukaryota; kingdom Viridiplantae; phylum Streptophyta; class Magnoliopsida; order Lamiales; family Orobanchaceae; genus Orobanche; species Orobanche coerulescens. Next base: position 129,532,492 of record CM065815.1, on the reverse strand, counting down.
CATCCCTACCGTGTTTCTTAGTTATAGTGTTCACAGTTTTATTATTTAGATTCAAATGGTATAAACCATTTAATAATGTAGCAGTACCAACCAATTTAGGCCATTGTGTTGATTTGCGGCTTCGACTGAGGGCTTTCAGGCCATTGTGATATTTGCAGCTTCGGTTGAGGGCTTTCAGGCCGCGTGCGATGTATTGGTTGTAATATCCTTAATTTTTTCGTTCCGTATTCTCGATTTTTCCTAATATTTAAACTTCATATCAAATGATATTAAATCGTCACGTACCTTCCACATTATGCATTATGTGGTTCATGTGAATCTTGGATGTAGTGTGTATTCTTGTCCTTCTTTGTTATGACATGAGATTGCTTCGTATATGTCGGATAGAGGTTTCTGGGATTGTTAATACATGAGCGTTTTCCGTTATAGAGATGTTTCATCAATCGGACGAAGAAGTGTTGCTGATTAACGTGATTTCGCACGTTACGTAACGAACATAACGTACGTTATGGTCATGTGTAATGTACGCTATGATTATTGTGGATCGAGACAGTAGATTTTGGGAACGAGTTACATATGCTAACCTTGGAATTTAGAGTACGCTATAAGTCATTAACGTACTTTATGTGTTATTCATAACGTACTTAATCGGACTGATGATTTGAGGCAGTATCATCTGGGGACAGTGTTACGAATGCTAGCCTTGGGGATATAGCGTATGTTAGAACCCATAACGTACATTAAGGTTTCCGCATTACGTACATAATGCCTTTCTTTATTCGAGGTAGTGGCCTCTGCCCAGGCCGTAACGTACGCAATACTCCAAGCGTAGCGTATGTTAATGGCCTTACGTACGTTAACATGTGCATGTTACGTACATAACGCGAGTCAAACTATATATTCGCGGAGGATGGGTTTTGGACCTTATTTCTCATCCTCCTTCTTTCTCTCCGGCGATTTGAGCGATCCCAAGGTATAGGGTTTCCTAGAATTCATCAGTCATCAACGTTTTTGGATTTCTAATGTGGTTAAATCGTCACCTATCCGTCTTTCCTCCTATGATTCGAGTTAAATTCCTTAGAACTCTAATTTGGGAAATTTTGGGGATTTTTCTTAGATTCATCCGGTTAATCTGTGTCAAGCTTGAAATCCTTGATATTATGATATATCTACCCCGTACCACATTTCCCTTACGATTATATGAATTTTTTTGTGTATCACTTGAAGTGGAGAGGGTTTGGATGGTTTCCAACCTCTATGTGAATACTTCGAAGATTTATGAATTGTAAAAAGGGGTTTCGGGAGTTTTCCTTGAGAATTGGGTATTGATGATTGATTATCGTATTTCCTTATGAATTGTTTAGGCCCAGAAGTGCGTTCTTGGACCTCCCAAGCTTAAATACCATTTTCACTTCGATTCCAATGTCTCAAAGGCAAGTATAAGTTTATGATTGTACTTTTTCGACTTTGAAAGTAAGGTATATGAATTGTGCGATTGTATATATTCACTCTGGGATGGACCGACAGGTCCTCAGAGGGTTCTGTTGCCTTTGGTGCGGTTCGACGAATGTTTTTGGGTTAACCACTCTGGTAGGGTCCGACGGGGCCTCAGAGGGTTCCGTTTCCTTTGGTGCGGTTCCATGGTTAATCAGGTATGTAATAAAATGAAATGCTATGAGATTTAATTATTCCAGAATACTAGTCTTGAGTTTAATGAAATGAGGAATTATGTTAACTTTATTGTCGAGAAGTATTGTGTTTCTTATTCAATATACTTGTACTAGCTATTCCATGGTTAACCCCATTCGGGGGAAATACATTTCATGTATTTCAGGTTCTAAGAGATCATCTAGGTAAGTACTTGGTCGGCATGAAGATGATGGGCAATAGTGATGCTGTGTTTATCCTTGTTCGTATCTTTATGTTCTCCTATTTGGGAATGTTGTATGTTTGAACAGTTCTTTGTACTCGAGTACTACGTGATGTTATTGTGCTTGTCGTACCTTGGTTTTCCTGGGTTAAATTCCCATTGGTTTTAGTCCATTGATCCAGAATGTTACTTTGGACGTTGATTAGTATTGTCTTCTGTTTGGCTTTGTCGAGACCTTATCGGTCGGACTACTTATAATTATGTGTACGTATAGCCTTGTGGGTCTCACGGAGGGGTCCACGGTGCTGTAATATACCCTGAATATCTTGGGGCTGTTACATAATATGGTATCAGAGCTTAGGTTCATGGATACCTAGGCTGCCGTTCTTTTTGGGTTGAATTGAGTCATCGTTCATATACAGTATCACTACCTTGCCATTATCTCGGTGCGACCGGTACTTGTAAGCCCTTCTACTCTTTTCGTATTTTCTTAATCTCATTATTTCTTAATTCATATTTTTGGGAATTGGTCACCTCGATGACGCGTGATTTGAACCATACTTACGTACTATATGTGTCCTTCAGAATGTCTGCCGACTGGAGACGAGGACGTGGATGCGGGCGAGGGCGTGGCGCGGCCATTTTCTTCAGCTCTGTTGCAGGGTCGACTACCCCTACCTTATTAAATTTAGTGTATCCTGATACCGAAAGTCAACATGACCAGTCGACCGGTCAAGGAAATAATGTAGATGTTGGAATTACGAATGTTCTTCAACAATTGGCAAATCAGGCGGCTATCCTAGCCTAAGTTGTTCAACTGAATAATCCTAATCCGACTTCGGATGCCTTACTACAGAATGTGGTCTGTATGCACCCTCCATAGTTCAGTGGTGCTACCGACCCAGCAGGTTGGGAGAGTTGGTTATTTGAATTGGAAAAGTGTTTGAAGCAGTTCATTGTCCGGAAGGAAGGTACCTATTGCTCAGTACTTCCTTGCTAAGGAAGTCGCGACTTGGTGGAATGTTGTTAAACCACAAGACCACACTTCTACGTGGGATGAATTCAAGAATATGTTGGAGGCCGAGTTTTGTCCTTGGCCAGTTCAAGAAAGCAGGATCTGAGACTTCTTTGAAGCTAAATCGCAAAATATTCCCGTCTCTCAGGCAATAATAAAATATAATCAACAGCTGATTTACGTCAAGAACCAGGTACGAGATGAACGTGACAAGGTCTGTCATTTTGACCTACGAATAAGCATGGATATACGGTGTTACATGGCTGGGTTTGCATACATTACTCTGAACGAATACCAATACCGTGCTTTGGCATATGACATGTTGTGTTCCAACAACAACACCACAGACGAGCCGCAAAATCAAAAGACCACCGGCAACATTTCTGGCTCTAAGGGCAGCAACCTTGAGAGACCTCAGTAGGCTAATCGTTCTGTCGGGCAGCCATCTTGTTCTTTTAAAGGAAAGAAGAGTTTTCGTTCTACTTCGGGCACTTAAACTCGCCCAGTGACCAGTTTTAATTGTGGTCATCCAGGCCACATCAATCTTGAGTGCAACTTCCCACCTCTGAAATGTCACACTTGTGGTCAGATGGGACACAGGGCAGTTTATTGCCCCGAACAAGATCATACTTTTGATACTCGGGCTTCTGCCCTAATACATTGGGATCAGAGTATGAATCAGTGACAATTGGTTAGACAGTCACACCAGGGTTACGGTAGAGGCCGGGGACGGGGTCAGACTGTTAGAGAGGGAGATTCTAGCATCGGTTCGGCACACCCACGAGTTTACGAGATGCGTCGAGCAGATGAACCTGATGCGGCGGTGGCCTCAGGTACCATTCATATTCTATCTCATCCAGGTCGAATACTTTTTTATTCTGGTGCTACACATTCTTTCATCTCCTTGGATTGTGTACGCCGTTTGAATATAAATTGTATGACTACTTGCGATCCTTTCATTGTGAAACTGCCTAGCGGGGATAGAATCGTGGGAGATCGGGAGATTAGAAATTATCCGGTGAGCATTGTAGGTATTGGTTGGTCGTCGAATTTGATTATGATCGATATCGAGGGAGAGGATTTGATCCTCGGTGAGGACTGGCTTGAGAGTCACCAAGCGATTATGAATTATCGCACTAAGGTTATCACTATGATGACCAAAGATGGTTCTGAGTACTCTTTTATGGGATGTAAATCGGGCCAACCTAAGTTTCTTATCAGCGCTATGAGGACCGTAAAACTCTTGAATGGGGGTTGCATGGGATATTGGTGTTATGCTTTCAATTCGGAAGAGAGTGGAGGTGATTTCAATTCTATTACAGTTGTTAATGAGTATACAGATGTTTTTCCAGATGATCTGCGGGATTACTGCCAGATCGAGAAATAGAATTTTCTGTTGATTTAGAGCCTGATGCGGCTCCGATTTCTAAGGCACCATATCGCGTGGTACCTTCAGAAATGCAGAAATTAAAAAATCAGCTCGGAGAATTGTTGGAGAAGGGGTACATTAGATCGAGCTCTTCCCCTTAGGGCGCACCGGTCCTATTGGTAAGGAAGAAGGATGGCTCATTATGTTTATGTATTGATTACCGTGATCTAAACAAAGTGACCATCAAGAACAAGTATCCATTACCCTGCATAGATGATTTATTTGATCAGTTGCAGAGAGCCGCAATATTCTCGAAGATTGATTTGAGATCAGGATACTACCACCTTCGAGTGAAAGAGACTGACATTCTGAAGACTGCTTTTCGGATGAGATACGGACATTATGAATTTGTGGTCATGCCTTTTGGATTGACGAATGCACCGGCAGTATTCATGCAGTTAATGAACAAGATATTTATTGAATACCTTGACAGATGTGTGGTCATCTTTATTGACGACATTTTGATTTATTCTCGAGATGAGGAGGAGCATGCCGAACACTTGCATTTAATAGTAGATGTTTTGAGAGCCGAGCACCTTTACGCGAAATTCTCAAAATGTGAGTTTCGGCTGAAGGAATTTATGTTTCTCGGCCATGTGGTTTCGGCCGAAGAGGTTCGTGTAGACCCGCAGAAGATTGAGGCAGTGCTAGATTGGGCACCGCCTAATAATGTTAAGGAAGTTCATAGCTTTTTTAGTCTTGCTGTGTAATGTCGTCGGTTTGTCGAGGGGTTCTTGAAACTCGCTCGACCGCTTACGTAATTACTTCAGAAGACGGAAATGTTTGTTTGAATTGCTGAGAGACAGTAGAGCGTTGATGAATTAAAGAGATGTTTAACTTCAGCACCAATATTAGCTTTACCACAGGGAAGTGAAGGATTTGCAGTTTATAGTGATGTTTCAGGACAGGGACTTGGATGTGTGCTTATGCAGCATGATAAAACGATTGCCTTTGCATCACAGCAATGGAAGCCGTACGAGATAAATTATCCTACCCATAATTTAGAATTGGCCGCAGTTGTTTTCGCACTTAAGATTTGGCAGAATTATTTGTATTGCTCTTCATGTCGGATTTATACTGATCACAAGAGATTGAATTACATTTTCAGCCAGAAGGAGTTGAATATGAGGCAACGACGTTGGTTGGAATTGATTAAGTATTATGATTTGGAAATTCTTTACCATCCCGGAAAGGCCAATGTCATCGTGGACGCTTTGAGCCGGAATCCGGCATCGCTTCAGATGCTTGAGATTCTTACACCCGAGACGAATATTCTTCAAGAATTAATCGAGCAAGGCATAGAAGTTTGGCTTCAAAGAGTGCAAGGACATCAAAGGGAAGTAGTGGGGTGACCCAATGATTACTCAACTGAAGGAATATGTAATTAAAGGGAGAGCCCCTGGTTTTATGGTCCAAGAGGACAGTATTTTGAGATTCCAGGGCAGGTTTTATGTTCCGAATAACCTAGAGTTGAGACAGAGAATTCTTCGAGAAACCCATGCTACGCCTTTGATGAGTCGATTCTTGATCGACTCATTCTGTTCTATTTAGTCGTGTTTTTGTTTGCTTTTTAGTATTTTTGTTCTCTTTTATACGTGGTATGTTGTCTTTTTAATTTATAGGTAACCAAGCGAAGATTGTGGTGAAATATGTGCTTTCATAGCTAATATTGGAGTTTATGACGATCAAGAGCTAAAACGGGGCCTAAAACGATAAAAGATTGAAGCAATATTGGTCGTATCTTCTAAATTCCAGAATCACCACTCCGAATTGACATGTGTTCTCCTTTGATATAAATTCCTCGTGAAATTAGTTTCGAAACGGTATATCATATGCTAAATTCCGAGGTGTATTGATACAAGAACGAAGGATCAAGCCGGAGAAGACCAAAAACCGGAATCAAAATAGAAGAAAACAACTCGGGTCGCATCAGGCAACTCGTCCGTGTCGCAAGACACGGCCGGGTCTTGTTCCAGTAAGAATTACATTTTGCGGAAGAGTACAACACGGCCGTGTCATAGGACACGACCGAGTCACGATCCAGCCTCCTTTCAATTTCCAGCACACTACAACACGGCCGTGTCATGGGACACGGCCGGGTCCGTGGACAGTGCACTTTTTCTTCTTTTCAGGGTAGTACGACACGGCCGTGTCCCATGACACGGGCCGTGTCACTTTTCGGTGCAAGTCATTTCCTTTGACATTTTTGCACAATTTTGAGCCATTTTCTTGATCCTTTAGCTATAAAAAAGGATGTGGAGACCCTAAGGAAGATATTCAGATCTTGTTGAAGATATTTTGGTGTGAAAAACACAAGATTTAGGGAGACAAACACCAAAAAGTGAGGAAAAGAGAGATTATTTCATCATCTTCATTGTATGTTCTTGGAGTGAAAAATACATTTGTGAGATATTATGATTCCTTGTATCAATTGTTACGAGTTTTTGAAGAAAGATCATCAAACCTTCATCGGGAATTCGATTTCGGCTTTTACAAGGGAAGTTTCTACCATGTTTTATTTTACAATTTCCATTATTATTGTTGATATAATCATGAGTAGCTAAACATTTAATATGGGTTTTTAGATTGAGCCACACACATGTTATCGATTTTTAGTTCCTATTGATTCTCCGGGTAAAAGTTTGGGATTGTTCCTCCTTGTTTGTTCTTCGTATAAGAACTTTTTATTAAGATCATCAAACCTATTTCTTAGTTGTTATTATTATTCAAATCGAGGGTTTTTGTCGGTGTTCGCCATCAAACGACCTGATAGTAGCGATTGTGAATGTTCTAAACCTTCTTCCCCGATCTTTTAGCGAATTACCCCATCAAAGGTATTAGCTAGTCGATTGTTAGTAGAGATTCGGCTCCATCAAAGGAGTGTCTCTATTTTCGAAAAGAACAATCGTGATTTTTAGAATTACCGCCATCAAACGGATTTCTTTTAATCATGAGCAATCGATAATTCCAAACCTTATTTATTTGAGTATCGAAACTAATAATTGATTACGTGTGTGTCGGTGATTCTAAACTCCCATATCATTCTCATAATTATAATCTCTCTACTATCCAACCATTAAATTCGGTGTTTTTAACGCTTAGTTTATTTTAATTTTCTGCATTAGTGATTATACTCTTATCAAACCAATGATGCATTTTACTTTACTTTACTTTTATTAATTCGACTATTTGCCAAACATTATCGAACTTTAAACTAGAGATCGACCTCAGAGTTACTTGCCACTTCCTACAAAAGCGATTCGTACACTTGCGAGTTTATAATTTGTTCATCAAGTTTTTGGCGCCGTTGCTGGGGAATTGGCATTTAATTTTTAATCTTGTTTTAATAGTAGTTGAATTGTTATTCTTGATCAATTTTTTTCGATTTTGATAAAATTCGCTCTAACTTCCTTTGTTTATGCTTGGTAGGAGACCGTTGGGTAACCCGATTCTTCCGCCCATAGACCAAGTTCAAAGGATTAGAGCACCAAAAACAATGGCCACATCATCAATGGCAAATGACGAGGTAAATCCGGATCTTGAAGAGCGACTTTTGCTCCAAGAAGAAAACTCTCGTCAACCGAGGGTTGAGAATGTTGCACAGAATATAGATGAAGAAAACATTCGTCAACCAAGGTTTCCGAGATATGAGAATGTTGGGCGCAATCAAGGGATACCCGAAGCTCAACAAGGGAGATACTTCTATCCGAGACAACCACCCATTGGAGTGCAATATGGAGCGAATTATTATCCCGGACCTCAATATGGGATGGAACCAAACTACAACATGCCGCAACAACCTCCAGTCGAACATCTAATGCTGGACTATGCAAAGCCCGTGGTGAACACCGCCATTTCATGCATCCAATTAGCACCGGCAGCGAGGAACTACCACATAAGCGGATTTCACATCGAGCAATTGCCCTCATTTCATGGATTAGCACGTGAGGATCTGTTATCATTCATCCGAGACTTCTATGTGGCGATTGACAACTTCCCATTAAATGGGATGAGCGAGGATCAACTAAGAATGAAGTGCTTCCCTTACACACTCAAGGATGGGGCGAAACAATGGTTGATGACTTTGGCGCCCGGCTCACTAAGAACATGGGATGAAGTTTACGATAAATTCATTACCAAGTACTTCTCTCATTCAAAGACTACGCAATCAAGAACTCAAATCTCAACGTTCGGACAACAAGACAGAGAGGCATTTCACGAAGCATGGGACCGATTCAAAATGCTCCTCATTCAATGCCCACACCATCACTATCCGCTTCAACTACTTAATCAATTCTTCTATGATGGATTGACTCAATATTGCCAAGGAGCGGTAGATAATGCAGCCGGTGGTTCGTTTTGGGGTTTAACAGAGAGACAAGCGTATGATGTGTATGAAATGTTGGGAGCCAATTCCCAACAAAAAATTGTACGTGTTCGTAGGGGAGCCATGCACCAAGTAAGCGAGAAGGACGTGATGCAATCTAAAATCGATGAGTTGACAAATGAACTAAGACAACTCAAGACTCAAAATAAATCTTCTAGCTCACGAGCTTGCGAGATTTGCGGAGCACCCGGACATGATGCCAATTCATGCCCTCATACTTTTCCGGGAGAACAAACCGAACAAGTTAATTGGGCTATGGGACAAAGCACGGGAAGGCCCGAGTGGGAAGAGAGGAGAAATAATTATGGTGGAAACACAAGAAATGCACCTATCCCAAACACTTATCATCCTGGGCTAAGAAACCATCTGAATTTCTCATGGAGAAACAACAACCCGATGCCATACGACACAAGCGCCCAAGCTCAATACAACGGAGGAAACCGAGCCCAACAACCAGCGCAAAGTGAACCACCTCCACAACAAAGGAACTCTCTTGAGGAGAGTATTGCGGCATTCATTAAGGAAAGCAATAAAAGGTTCGAATCTTTGAAAGCTTCGGTGAAGAAAATAGAGGTTCAAATTGGGCAACTTGCTACCAAGGCACGTAGACAAGAAAGGGGTAAACTACCAAGTCAACCCGAGCAAGCTCAAGCTATTACCACTCTCCGAAGTGGTAAAGTGATTAATAAAGAAGCTAATCCCGAGGCAAAAGAAAAGGGCGGTGAGAAAGAAGACGAGTCGGGAAATCAAAAAGAGAAAGTAGATGAAGAAACTTCGACTTCCAAGCTTCACAAATCTGCTCAACCATGTAAGCCACCGGTCCCTTTTCCGAGCCGACTTAGAAAAGCAAAGCAAGATGAGCAATTTTCCAAAATCTACGACATGCTTTCGAAGGTTCATGTCAATTTACCTCTCTTGGATGTTGTGAAGAACATTCCCGCTTACACGAAATTTTTCAAAGAGTTGACCTCTAACAAAAGACGATATTTTGGGAACAAGAAAGTGGTGCTCTACGAGGTAGAAGCAAGGGGTCAAAACAAAGGCGATCCCGGAAGTTTTATGATCGACATCACTATGGGAGATAAGAAAGTTGCTCGTGGGATGCTAGATTTGGGACCAAGTGTGAATCTCATGCCATACTCGACCTATTTGAGGCTTGGACTCGGGGGAATCAAACCAATAAGAATGACTCTTCAAATGGCGGATAGGTCGGTGAAATACCCCAAGGGAGTCATTGAAGTCCTATTAGTGCAAATGGACAAGTTGGTGATTCCGTCCGATTTTGTTATCTTGGAGATGAGCGATTTCAGAACAAGCGAAAATGAAGGGACAATACTTCTAGGACGGCCATTCATGCATACAACAAAAACAATCGTCGATGTTGATGAAGGAAAGGTCACCACGACCGTCTTGGGCGAAACTGTGAAAATCGACGTGTTCGGTTCATCTCCTATCCCTTCTCATATTTATGCTGCCCATAATGTGAATTTTATTGATTGCGTTGATTCTTTGGTTAATGATACATATTTGCATGATGATGTAGGGGACACGTTGCATGATGCTCTAACCATTGAGCATGATATGGGGCTGAATAATTTAGAAATTGAAGAATATGTTGCATTGTTAGATAATTCTGAAACCATTGATGAAGTTGACGATCTTAAGACACCATTGGAATTAAACTTTGAGGAGCCCGTTGAAATCACCCCACCCCAACTTGAATTGAAAGAACTTCCGGCACATCTTAAATATGTTTTCTTATGCAAAAGTGACACTTATCCTGTAATTGTCTCTTCCGAGTTAACTCCCTTGCAAGAAAACAAATTAGTAGAAGTTCTGACTAAATTAAAGGAAGCAATTGGGTGGAGTATTTCTGATATCAAGGGGATAAGTCCTGTTAGGTGCGTGCATAAAATAATTCTTGAGGATAATGTTAAACCTGTTAGGCAACCTCAAAGGCGTTTGAATCCGAACATGCATGATGTTGTGAAAAAGGAAGTTTTGAAATTGCTAGATGTCGGAGTCATCTGCCCGATATCCGACAGTAAGTGGGTGAGTCCTGTGCATGTAGTGCCTAAGAAATCTGGAATAACGGTGGTTCGTAATGATAAAAATTAATTGGTTCCCACTAGAACAGTAACCGGTTGGAGAATGTGCATTGATTATCGGAAATTAAATGCCGTAACAAAAAAAGATCATTTCCCCCTTCCTTTCATTGATCAAATGCTGGAACGTTTAGCTGGGAATGATTATTACTATTTTCTAGATGGTCTTTCAGGTTTCTATCAGATTCCCATTGATCCGGAGGATCAAGAGAAAACCACTTTCACTTGCCCTTTTGGCACTTTTGCCTTTAGGAGGATGTCGTTTGGTCTTTGCAATGCTCCCGCTACTTTTCAAAGGTACATGCTTTCCATATTCTCCGACCTGTTAGAAAAGTCTATAGAGGTATTCATGGACGACTTTTCTGTGTTTGGAACCACTTTTGATAATTCTTTAAATAATTTGACTATTGTGCTAGAACGATGTATTAAGTGTAATCTTACACTTAGTTGGGAAAAGAGTCATTTTATGGTAAAACAAGGTCTTGTTCTGGGTCATGTGGTTTCCAATAAAGGAATGGAGGTTGATAAGGCTAAAGTTGATTTGATTGTTAAATTACCTCCGCCTTCATGTGTCAAAGAGGTTCGAAGCTTTTTAGGGCATGCCGGGTTTTATAGGCGTTTCATTAAAGATTTTTCAAAAATTGCCCGCCCTTTAAGTAACCTTTTGTGTAAGGATGCCAAATTTGATTTTACCGAGGAATGTTTAGTCGGTTTTAATGCTTTGAAAGAAAAGTTAACTTCCACACCTATTGGGGTTGCTCCCGATTGGTCTCTCCCATTTGAAATTATGTGCGACGCGTCCGACTTTGCTATCGGTGCCGTTTTGGGGCAAAGAGTGAATAAATTTTTCCATGTAATTTACTATGCTAGCAAAACGCTCGATGAAGCTCAGGCTAATTAAACCACCACCGAAAAAGAATTTTTAGCCGTTGTGTTTTCTTTAGACAAATTTCAATCCTACTTGGTTGGCTCAAAAGTAATTGTGCATACGGATCACGCCGCATTGAAATATTTATTAAAAAAATCCGATGCAAAGCCAAGATTAATTCGGTGGGTTTTTCTGCTGCAAGAATTTGATTTGGAGTTTAAGAATAAAAGGGTTCGGAAAACGTAGTTGCCGACCATCTATCTAGATTAACCGAGGGATATAATTTTAAGCTCGATAATTCTTTGCCAATTGTTGAAACTTCCCCTGACGAGCAATTATTCGATGTGACAAGGACACCTTGGTATGCTGATATTGTTAATTACATTGTTGGTGGTGTTTTGCAGCCCGACTTGACCTATCAACGGAAGAAGAGGTTTGTTTCCATGTGCAGGCATTACTTTTGGGATGAGCCATACTTATTCAGGTTGGGCCTGATCAGATATTCCGACCTTGCGTCCCGGAGGAAGAGCACGAGAGCATATTGTCATTTTGCCATGACTTGCATTGTGGGGGACATTTTAGCGCGAAGAAAACGGCGCACAAGGTCCTTCAATCGGGATTCTACTGGCCAACATTATTTAAGGATGCCTATTCCCATTGCAAGAGTTGTGATCGTTGTCAATGAACGGGGAACATAAGCAAAAGGAATGAGATGCCGTTGACAAACAATCTTGTTGTAGAAATTTTCGATGTTTGAGGAGTTGATTTTATGGGTTCTTTTCCACTTTCCCTTGGCTTTGAATATATTTTAGTTGCTGTGGACTACGTTTCTAAGTGGGTGGAAGCAATTCCAACCCGAACTAACGATGCTAACGTGGTTTGCAATTTTTTTTAGGGATGTGATTTTCTGCAGGTTCGGGACGCCTAGAGCTGTAATTAGCGATAGAGGCACGCATTTTTGCAATAAACAACTTGCAGGCTTGCTTAAGAAGTATAATGTGATGTATAAGGTCGCAACGGCTTACCATCCACAAACTTCCGGGCAAGTCGAAGTAAGCAATAGACAAATAAAGGCAGTACTCGAAAAGACGGTTAAACCGACAAGGAAGGACTGGGCATTGAAGTTAAACGACGCTTTATGGGCATATCGCACGGCCTACAAAACTCCAATTGGAATGAGCCCGTATCGCCTAGTATTTGGGAAAACATGTTACCTACCCGATGAGTTAGAACACAAGGCGTATTGGGCAATCAAAGCGCTCAATTTAGATCAAGAAAAGACGGGCGAGGAACGAATTTTACATTTAAATGAGCTAGATGAGATGCGATATGAGGCGTACGAAAATGCTAAGCTCTACAAAGAACGGACGAAACGGTATCATGATAAGCGTATCGTTCGCAAATCTCTCGAACCTGGGATGGATGTTTTGTTACATAACTCCCGTCTTAAGCTCATGCCCGGAAAATTGGTGTCGCGATGGGGCGGACCGTTCAAGGTCGTTCAAGTATGGCCACACGGAGCGGTAAAACTTCTTGATCCATGGAAGAACGAGCATTTTAAGGTAAACGGGCATAGAGTGAAGCCGTATTTCGGACGAATCGAAGAAATCAATGCGTTTGAGTGCATAGAAGTGCACGATGTTGAAGCTTGAGCAAGATGGGAAGAAGTCGAGCTAATGACTATAAAAAGCGCTACTTTGGAGGCAATCCAATGGTTTAGTTAGATTTTCATCTTTTGTTTTTCGAATTTATTTTCCTTATTTGTTTTTACTCGATTCAAAACTGACCGGTTCAACTGTGGGTGTTAAAAATGCAGGAAACGAGTGCGTTATCAGAAACTAACAATCTGGGCAGGTTGGACACGGCCGAGTTGCTTCTGACATGGCCGAGTCTCAAAACAGAGGGAATTTGGTATTCTGGGCTAGTATGACACGGCCGTGTCATAGGACACGGCCGAGTCTCAAAACAGAGGGAATTTGATTTTCTGGGACAGTACGACATGACCATGTCGCAGGACACGGCCGAGTCTCAAAACAGTGAAAAATTGTTTTCTAGGATAGTATGACACGACCGTGTCATAGGACACGGCCGAGTCGGTGAGACAGTGAGTTTTTTCTTATTTTGAACAGTTCGACACGGCCGTGCCAGAGGCAACACGACCGTATCAGTCGGGCCTATATAAGGGGAACACGGCAGAATCCCCATTTCTATCTTCCCCAGTTTTTATTTTTCCTCCCCCTCCGAACCCTAGCATCAATCCTATCAATTTTTCTCTTCATTTTCAAAGGAATTTTGTGCAAAATCAAGGGGAGATACAAGAATCAATTACATAATCATCATTTTTCAACCAATTTCATTCTTCAAAGGGTCAAATCGGACGAGTTGGGACTGGTTTTTAATTTTTTTTTTTCTCTCTTCAATATCTCCGAAATCAAGGTATGTTTCTCATGTTTTTGATGATTCTCCTTGGTTATGAACATGCTATGATAATTAGAATCACTAGTCCTTGATTATCTAGGGTTCTAGAATAAATTGAAGGTGATAAAATTGGGGATTTTCGATAATTCTCCATGCTTGATGATTAAATTACTCGATTGGAAATTCTTGTAGTTAAGGGATGTTTTCCATGATGAAGATGATGATTTCTGGAGAATTCAAACGATAAATTTTACTTGGGAGTTGTTTTGATCAAAAATGGATATATTGGGGGGGGTATTTCATTGTTTGCTATAAGTTTGGGGAGGAATACGTTATTAAGTCCTTAGATAAATGACAAATTGAATTTTTTGCAGAAAATGGCTCGAGGACGTGGACGAGGAAATTCTCAGCGGGGAAGGGGTAAGAACGGCGGAGAACAAGTGCAGCCGGCACGAATGGCGATCCAAAGGGCTGTCTAAACTCCTGATTCTTACGGAATTGATCTCCCTGAAACACAAAATGCTAGGTGGGAGATGCTGGGCTAGAAAAAGATGCTCCCTACGCGATGGCCCGATGTTGAATGTATGAACGCGATGGGAATAAGAGAAGATGTCATGAAATTCTTAGAAAGAGTGAATTGGGCCTAGATAATGACGCAACATTGGCCAACTTATAGGTGTCTCACGATAGAGTTTCTCAGCACTCTTACTATCAGAAGAGATCCGGTGACTCGTGAACCAACCGAAATGAAATTCCGGCTCAACAATAATGAAGAGAGACTAACCATCTTCCAGCTGGAAGATATTTATCATGCGAGACACAAAGGACATTACCTAATAAACCGGTTCACATGTGAAACCTATTGGAGAGCCATGGTGGAATACTCGGGGAGCGAGGCACGGTATTATGTTGCAAGATCGGCTAAAGGATCAAATATTTGCAATCCAATACTCCGATATCTACACAAGGTGATTGAGAATACTATATATGGCCGAAAGGAAACCGGGCCTATTTCACTGCGAGAGTTATACATCCTGACCCACATGCTCGATAACTCAATTCCAGTAACCGGGGCTATGATAGTGGAACATTTTGAGGATGTTGCGAAAAAGCCAAAAGGGGAGATATGGATAGGGGGTTTGATTACCCCTATCGCACTTCACTTCGAGATTTCCTTAGCTCAGAGGACTCCCCTTCCAGGAAACAAGCTACTCTATATCTCCGTGATGAAAGTAATGAACATCCTGGATTATGATCCGCGCATATCCGCGCACAGTCTTCCTCCAGACCGATAATGACCACTTCCTTCTCCCGAATACGCCTTTGATGACCATAAATAATATTCGGGACATGGGAAATCTGCAAATGGCTACGGAAGCACACCGACGAGCATGGATGGCAGCTGGATTGGCTCCCCCAGGTCACAGCCCTCTCGACCGAAATGTTCGACCTCGGCGCATTATGGATGAAGATAGAGACGAGAGGATGGAAGAGGAGGAGGCTTATGAAAGAGGCCCGAATGAAGAGGAAGAAGAAGAATAAAACCCCATAGATCGGCCCGAGACGTCAAGGCGGGCCGAAATTGGATATGCCCCCTCGCGCCCAACATTAAGGGAGGAGTTCGTAGCCTTCCGAGAGGAGACTAGACAGAGGCTAGAGGAGGCTAGACAGGAGCGACACGAGATGTTGTCTCTTATGAGACAAATAGACGAGTGGCATGTCCAGCAAGGCCACTTCCCTCCGCCCCACCAGTAAAACCGGTCGTAAGTATTTCTTGACCAATGAAATTCTTTTGTTTAAATATTATACCCCCTTTGTTCGTATATTCTTTAATTCAAGTTTGGGGGGGATTGGTCAAGAAATACTTCGTTACTCTTGTTTTTATTTGTTTTTGGATACTATTATGCTTGCTTGTTTATTTTTGGTTGTTTTTGTCAGTAGACTTCTTTGTGGTGTGTTTTTATATACTTTTGGTGTGTCTTGATCATTTTGCAAATTTTATAAAAACTTTGAAGTGTGAACTCTTTTCTTGGAATGCCTCGGGATTTATTTCGTTGTTTTGATATACAAATCGAGGATAGTTTGAAGAGGAAAAATTATTGATAATCGAAACGGGTGTGAAATTGAATAAGTAGTTTAAATATCTTGGAGGTATGAACAAACCTACTTGTGAGCTATCGAGCCTTCGTGCATTTTCAAAAATGCAAGTTTCATTGTCGAGTGTTTCATTATCGATTTAAGACTCTAGAACTTGCCTTGGTATCTTGTTCAAAACTACTAGTGTGTGTGCAATTGAGTGAAAATGATTTTTGGCGCCTTTGATCTTAACCCTTCGATTTTGGCCAACCCGACATTTGATTATTCCTTAAATAAACCCAATTGAGCTCATTGTCTATTTCATTGTTAAAACCACATATCGAGCTTTCCATTGCTATAATCCTTCGATCCATACTTGAGCGATTAGAAATTATTTTTGATGAGGATACAAAGATTGTGGTGACATTGGGTGATATACATATTGTTGGGAGTGTTGAAATGGTGAAAATAATTACTCCGCTATTTTGGGGAACTTAGTAACCGGGTGTATTCATATGACCCATGTTTATATTCGCATAAAACGGTTACCTTAGATATGAGTATGCTTGGAAGCAGTTGTGTATGTTTTGATCCTAGTAACCGGGTGTATTCATGTGACCCATCGTTTACATTCGCGTAAAACGGATCCTAAAACAACCCAAGCCAAAAAAAAAATCGGAGCAATAAGGAGGGTTTAACGCTGCGTTTTTCACTTTCAATAGTGCTTGTTGCAAGTGGTTCATAATTAAGGGAATGAAAGAAGCAAACTTCAAAAATCTTGAGCTTCTAAAGCGACTACGGTGATTTAGTTCTAAAATTGCTCAAGTCAAGTCACTTTAGCCATATTTATCCCACCCCGACCCAAGCCTACATTACAAGCCGAGCAAAGCCCTTTTTGATTCACGAAAATTTTGCATGCACAAAACAGTGGTAGAGATGAAGACGATTGGCAAGCCTATGGGTTCCTTATTTCATTGAATGAGTTCCGAGCATATACTTATCCTTATCACTTTGAGAGTGAGTGAATACACTTGACCGGTGAGGTTATGTTTGCCAAGTATTGACTATGATGTTAAGGAAGCACCCCGGAGGTTTGAAAACTTTGTAGAACTCGACTTATTTTACTTGTGCGTATTGATGAAATTTTCGAAGAGGTCCTTTGTGGTATTTTGACAGTTGAGTTCCCCTTTGAGAGTGGTTATTTTAAAGTGCATTGCTCGGGACGATCAAAGTTCAATTTTGGGGGGATTTGATGAGTCGATTCTTGATCGACTCATTCTGTTCTATTTAGTCGTGTTTTTGTTTGCTTTTTAGTATTTTCGTTCTCTTTTATGCGTGGTATGTTGTGTTTTTAATTTATAAGTAACCAAGCGAAGATTGTGGTGAAATATGCGCTTTCATAGCTAATATTGGAGTTTATGACGATCAAGAGCTAAAACGGGGCCTAAAACCATAAAAGATTGAAGCAATATCGGCCGTATCTTCAAAATTCCAGAATCACCACTCCGAATTGAGATGTGTTATCCTTTGATATAAATTCCTCGTGAAATTATCTTCGAAATGGTATATCATATGCTAAATTCCGAGGTGTATTGATACAAGAACGAAGGATCAAGCCGAAGAAGACCAAAAACCGGAATCAAAACAGAAGAAAACAACTCGCGCCGCATCAGGCAACTCGGTCGTGTCGCAAGACACGGCCGGGTCTTGTTCCAGTAAGAATTACATTTTGCGGAAGAGTACAACACGGCCATGTCATAGGACACAGCCGAGTCACGATCCAGCCTCCTTTGCATTTCTAGCACAGTACAACACGGCCGTGTC